>CM066995.1:14909092-15520551 GCA_033977485.1 Hydrangea macrophylla | reverse complement strand
CCAAAAGCTCGGATACGAAAAATCCTGTCACGCCCCGGAACAACAAAAATAGAGAAACATAAATTTCCTTTTTGGGTCCATAGGGAATGACGAGTGAATGTCACTAATTGTCCACACCACACAGTACTAGCCAACTAGAAGCAAAAAGAATAGTAATAATATCAAACCCTCACCTCAATCTGTTAGGGCGTCTTTAGGTCATTTTAAAATGTCCAAAACATGTAAAACATCATAACTAAGCTACCGAGTGAGTTTGAGGCTCACCTACTGTCGTAATGGCGCGTTTGTCAACGTCAAGCTTTGAGCTCCCTCTTTCTCCAATGGTTTTCTCTCTTTCCTCTATCTTTGCCTTCTCTCTTTCTGCCTCTGTCTCTGTCTTCTTCTCTTCTTCTTCTTCTTCTTCTTCTTCTTCTTCTTCTTCTCATCTGTCTCTCTCTCGGACAGATTATATATAGAGAGTGTGTATATATATGTATATGGATGTGTGTGTATATATAACATTCTCTTTCTCTCTCTCACTCTCTCTCTCTCTCTCTCTCTCTCTCTCTCTCTTCTCAACTCTAAAAAATTGGCAACCAAACATGCACACACACAAAAATATAAGTGTATATATGGAAAGAAAAGGGGCAGGTGGCAATGTTTGCATGAACTGAAGATAAGATATTCTGCTATGTTCGATCAGTCAAAGCTTCTTCAATCGCTTAAGCTCAGGTCAGCCAAGTTTGATCGATTGAAAATAGTTTGACCGATTGAAGTGGGGACCACGTCATAAATTTAGGTCAGAAGGATTTCGATCTCTTGAACTGAGTTTAATCGATTGAATAATAAAATTCTCGATCGCTTGAGACATCTGTGATCGATTGAAGATGAAATTTCCCAGAAAGTAAAGACAAGTATATAGAACCTCATTGCATTAATAGATATTGAAAATACAGGGTATTACATGTCGAGAAAGTCCTTTAAAAATTGTGACATACATTTGTACATTCGTGTTGGCATGTATGTAAGGGGTCGAGTTTGTTTTAGCACGTGTGTTTTGTGAGAAAAGAGTAAGAGATGTCAGTTTGACCTTTATGGGCATAGCTTGGCCTTTATGAGCATTTTTATTTGAATTAATCGGCTTTTATGGGCGACAATACTATCTTGGTCAACAGAGTTTAACTAAGTGGCTTTTATGGGCAACGATAGTATATCAATCCTGATAAACAGGCTATTGCAACCTTGAATATCTTGATGGGTTTTACCAATGCTATATGGGTACGGTAATCCTATCAAACAATTTTTATGGGCGATGATGTTCTAAATTAATGGCCTTGTGCCGGATGGTTCTGGCAAACCGACTGAGTCAAAAGATTGTGGTTGAGGTAAAAGAGTCGGTAAGATGAGATGGTTGTATTGTTCATGCACGATCATATATTCCTAATTAATGGTTTGACAAAGAAGCAACAACTTGAATAATTGATTAACTGTACTTTAAGCTACTGAACCACGACAACGTATTAAATATGGTTTTTATATACATTGTGTGTACTTGTTTGTTATACTCACTAGGCTGTCATAAGTTGACGGTGTTTGTGCCCTGGACACCCAAAATGTCCAGACTTCTCAGGTTCAAAATTTGTAGGGTGGTATGACTATGCTAGCTAAAAGGAAGAAGTTCAGCAGAGAAGATTATTTTACCTGTTTTATTTTATAAGTCTAATGGAATAATATAATCAGAGATGATATTTTTAAATTTTAATAAGGCGGCTTGTGCCTTGAAATATTGATAACGTTGTAGTAACTTTTAAGTCAGATTATATTAATTGCAATGACTATTATTATTATCTTTTCTATTGCTTTATTTACTCTATTTGTTATTATTTTAAGCTAAGTACAGGACAATAGATCCCTCACCTGTCATGACCTACGGGTTCAAAAAGGAAATGACAAAATTTTCCCTAGTTTTGTTACGTTGGGGCATGACACTTCTTTTTAACTGGCATAATCGTACTGCCCTGCATAACCGGAACCTAAGAAGTTTGGACATTTTGTACGTCCAGGGCTGGCACAAACGCCATCAACTTATGAAAGCCGAGTGAATATAATAAACTAGCACAAACAATGTATACAAAAGCATATTTATACATCGTTGTGGTTCACTACCTTAAACTACGGTTAATTAATTATTCAAGTCGTCATGTATGAACATTCATTGATTTCTTAATAGGAATATATGACCATGCATGAATAATGCAATTGCCTCATCTCATCGGCTCTTTTACCTCAACCACAATCTCTCGATTTAGTCGGTCCGCCAGAACCATCCGACACAAGGCCGTTAATTTATAACATCGTCGCCTATAAAAGTTGCTTGATAGGATTACCGTACTGATATGGCATTGGTAAAACCCATCAAGATATTCAAGGTTGCAATAACATATTTTATCATAATTAATATACTATTGTCACCCATAAAAGCTTCTTGGTCACACTCTGTTGACCAAGATATTATCGTCGCCCATAAAAGACGATCAATTCAGATAACTATGCCCAAAAAGGCCAACTATGCCTATAAAGGCCAAACTGACATCTCTTACTCTTTTCTCATAAAACACACATACGGAAACAACTTGACCTCCCCCCCCCCCCCCCCCCCCCCCCCCCCACAAACATACATTTCATATCGACTATGCAAGTGTATGATGTATTTCTTTTACGATTTATCATAATTGACTTCAACATGTGATTATCCTCAATTTATACCAACATATTTCAATCTCATTTTGAAATCTATTTTCACTTTTTAAATCAGCAAAGCAATGAGGTACATTTAATATAGCAGAAGGTTCAAGTGTTTAAAGCAGTAAATAGAATTTTATTGAAACTGTCTGAATTGAGCGTTCCAACAGCTCGAGTGCTTGGGTCTCGATCGCTCCCACTGGCTCGAGCGCTCCGGATCGTCGTCTTCAACCTCCAACCTGTTAGTTACAGAGAGATTTTCGAGTTTTACAAACTTAAACCAAAACGGAGGTTGTGATATACCATTTTCCTCGTATTTCCGCGTAGATTGTGGATATATAAGTTTGGTGATTCTAATCGTACTGTAGCTTTAATGTTCTTTCCAACTCGCATAATCGGTTAATTTCAAAATCAGAGGACGTTTTGTCACGCCCCAAACCCACAAGATTGATTAGGTACACATGACATGCCACCAAGGGTCTTTCCCATCATGTTATTAATATTTAAAATGAGTTTAGGCTCTCATCTAAAACTCATTTATAAATGTTTCGTTCCAAGGGTAAAATGGTCATCTCAATCTTTTATCGGGATTTTACATCAAACAGAAGACATTTGGATCCATTTTACAGATTTGAAAGCGATACACAATTTCAAATTTTCTAGCAAAAGTTATGTTCGTTTCCATAAAATTCACCATAGCAGCCTCGTACCTTTCGATCGGTCGAGTGGTCCCTTGGACCGGTCGAACGTTCTTCAGAAACAATTAAATTTCTTGCAGTGTACAATTTGGACTGGTCGAAATGTAACTTTGGACTGGTCTAGAGGTACATGGACCAAAGTTTGCCAATACTCCTAGTTCAACAAGTACAACAATTTTCAACTCAATTGGGAAGGATTCCCACCCATTTTGAACACTCAAAACACATTCAAAACCATTGGAAATTTAATTAAAATCCCAAACTACTAATCAAACTCTCAACCTTTCTCAATCATGTATGAAATAGCAATTCATTCACTTGAACTTCAACATACACCTCTTTGTAGACAATATGCTCCTTTACAAAGTTAAATGTTTCCAAATAACACAAAAACATTAAATCAAGAATGTTAAGACAATAAAGGTCTTCCCCATTCTTCTACCAAATTTACAACTTTTACAAATTCACAAGGCTACAAATACAAGTATTTTCTGTGTACATTCCGACAGTTTACAAATGCAAAAGCATATGCACACATAGAGCATTGCGGGTTCTTTCAACATCCTCACTTTCCTTCGTTTCCACTTGTAGCACCGGTAACTTTCCTATAATTCCCCTAACTTTTCTATGTGCTTTCCCCGTAATTTTCTTCACTTTGCTTATTGTTACCAAAAAATAAATGTAAAAAGTAAACCCTTAAATTAATTCATAATTCTATTTAGTTTGTAAAAACACCTAAAAGCCCGAGGCCCGACCCAGTCCTATCCCGGTTGCATAGGGCCTTTGAGCGGGCCTAAGGTCCTCAATTTCCAAGGCCGACTCGATAAAAATCTCAAAATCGTCGACAGTCCATCCAAGCCAAACTCACCCGCCACCAATTAGGTCGGACCTGGGCTTGTCATTTTTCCATGCTACTCTAGCCACCCTGGATCTGCCACTTAACATGACCCACACTTTTACATATATTATATAAGCGTATATGTATAAGCAGGGCCAGTCCCGCTTTGGGCCCCCAAATTTTATGGTATTTTAAGGGCTTTATTTTCAGTCCCACGTTTATACCCCTACGTCCATTTGTTTATAGTCCATATAAAAAAAAAACAAAGTGATTTGAGCACTTGTTTAAATATAGGGCCCAAATCTTACTTAAAAATAGAATAAAGCTATGGTTCACACCAAATTTGGTTCCCAAAATGGTTTAGTAGTTGTACAAGCAATGAGATGGATTTATTTTATAGGTTCATGTACTGATTTTTTTTTTCCTTAATCTATATGAGTAAAATTTTGTAATTTATTATGGTAATTTTAATGTAGGTTATAGAAAAAAAAATGTGAATAGTTAAGAAAAATATTTGTTCAATTATATTTAGAGGGTCCCATTTTGGGAGTTCGCTTTGAGTCTGAAAAACTCAAGGTCGGCCCGGTGTATACACATATGTACATAGTTGTTCACATCATACCACGTCACTCGTGACAGTTAAATAACCAATTCTTTCTCAGGGAAAACACTTCTATACACCAAAGGGGGTTTTGGTGTTTATACACCAAAGTGATTTTAGATAGGAAACATTTGTTCTTGAGTAGAGAACATTTGTTCCGCGATCGAAAATATTTGTTCCATAAAAACCACTCAAACAACTCTAGAACAAATGTTTCCGAGCACAGAACAAATATTATTTAGTCGGGAACAACAGTTTAGGTACACCAAAACCATTTAGGTGTACCGAAGTGCGCAAATGCTTCCATACAACAAACATATAACCAAGTGATTTGGTTGTATGGTACAACCAAACCACTTGATATGTAATAGTAAGAAATATTTGTACCATAAGTACAAAGGTTCCTTATCATATGTACAAAAATTTCTTACCGTATGCATTAAGGTTCCTTATCATGGGTACAAAACTCTCTTACCATACGTACAAAAGGCCACATGTACAAAGTTTCATTATCATGCGTACAAAGCTCCATTACTATAAGTATAAAGATTTCTTACCACGGGTAAAATCACAAGCGGTTTTTATTTGGTATAAGCATTTCTTATAAGGGTATAATATTTTGTTACATTGTGTTGGATTATTTCAATAAAAATATTATCTTTAATTATATTTTAAAATACTTTCTAGTATTGATGTTTTAAACCAAAGGTTTATATGTTTATTTAAAGCCTTTACTGTCTCAATAATGCCCAATAGCACTTTAATGTCCAACGGGTTAATGCTTTTGATGATATATGTTTTCTTTCCCTACGGTTGCTACACATTAATAAGAAATGGTTGTTTTATATCCAACGGTACAATTGTTAAAAGATTTTTATGTACGTGGTTTTAAATAGGGACAATTGTTTCTGTACTGAGAAGATATAGATACACAAGTATGTAATACATGGTTATGGGTTCACCTTGTGTGGGTCTCGGTGACTGTTATTGTTCCTCCAGCAATGCTATACGCACAATATATATTTTATTTTTTGTAAGTTTTGTTTGGGTAAAGAAGGCACTAGTGAGCAAGCTTCTTGCTATATCAAATTGTGCAGATTTGATACACATACGGCAAGGGTGGTCGGGCTATTGTATCCCCAAGACTGCGTGGTATTTCAATTCCTACGTACTGCACCGGGTATCACCCGTAGAGGGTGTGTATCGTTTCAAGAGAGCGTCTCACGCCTCATCCCAGTCACCTTCTTATTGGTTCAAAAGCAATGGTAGAATTGAAGGTGATATGTTTTGTTATCGATGGATTCTTTTGAAGGTAAATATTTGTATTCTCCAACAATTTGAGACGATACTTATGGAGAATAATGTAACTTGAGAACATATGTAACTGTGTTCGGTAAGAGTTTCATATTTCAATTTGCACGTGACTAAAGTATGTTATATAATTTTGTTAATTTTTTAGATATAGTAGAATGTGATGAAAATAGAGGAGTATAAAATTTTGAGTGTTTCAAATGTTTTTATATATTCTTGTGGAAGAAGCAAATTAGACTACACTTTGGATAAGGAAATAATTGATGAAATTGATGGTATTATTACCCCCAAATACTTTCCTTATCTTGGGGCTATGTGCTCCTATTTCTTGTTGTTGGTCTACATTCCGAAGTGTATTACCGACCTATCGTTTCTCTTGAAATACTATCAACTTTATTGACTAGCTAAATGGGTTGATAAGAGTTTCATGCCTCTGGTAGAAAACCAAGAACAGTGTTAAGTTTGATTTGCTCTCATAAAGGTAGTGTGGAATATGCTAGTTCAAAAAGGAAAACATTAGCGATATTTAAATCCTCCTCTAAGAGTTTTTGTGAAGATGTTTTTCTTACATTGCTGGTTTATTTTTATGGAAATTGTTTGCTGTCATAATCCATTAAGCAAAGGACAGAGAAAGATGGTATTACATCATTGGTGGCAGGGACGGATTTAGAAAGTCTTTTTAGGGGGGGCTTGATAGGGGGTTCGGGGGCAGCGCCCCCAAAATTTTTTTTTTGGACCTAGTTATACATATTTTGCATATATTTTAGACCTAATATGACAAATTTATAATAATTTTTGACCTATTTATACATATTTTGTGTATATTTTAGACCTAATATGACAAACTTTATAATGTTAGGGGGGCTTTTAGACCTATTTATACATATGTTGGATATATTTTAGACCTAATATAACAAATTTATAATGCCAGGGGGGCTTTTATAATTTTTAGGGGGGCTTAAGTGTAATTTTTGTTTTTTTAAGCTTAATGTGCAATTTTCGAAAAATCTGGGGGGGACTTCAGCCCCCCTTTTGCCCTGTTTATGTCCGCCCCTGATTGGTGGTCATCCATGATAAGTGAGTTTGTGACATTTTATGTTATGAGTACCATCTAGGAATGTACTAGGATAATATACGTGTATTATAATTACTTGGAACGTGTCATGATATTTTTTAAGGTAATTGACACATTTTAATCAATGTCTTGGACAAAAAATATGCACAACTAAATGCACAACTTGCTTAAAATTGTTGGACTTCGTGCTGAAAAGTCTGTACACACAAAAAGACAAAAAAAGGGTGTACAATTTTTTCAGCACAATGTCCAATAATTTTAAGCTGGTTGTGCATTTAGTTGTGCATTTTTGTTGTGCATCTAGCATTACTCTATGTATTAGGGAAATGCTAGATGCACAAAAAATATGCACAACTAAATGCACAACTTGCTTAAAATTGTTGGACTTCGTGCTGAAAAGTCTGTACACACAAAAAGACAAAAAAAGGGTGTACAGTTTTTTCAGCACAATGTCCAATAATTTTAAGCTGGTTGTGCATTTGGTTGTGCATTTTTGTTGTGCATCTAGCATTACTCTATGTATTAGGGAAATGCTAGATGCACAAAAAATATGCACAACTAAATGCACAACTTGCTTAAAATTGTTGGACTTCGTGCTGAAAAGTCTGTACACACAAAAAGACAAAAAAAAGGGTGTACAATTTTTTCAGCACAATGTCCAATAATTTTAAGCTGGTTGTGCATTTGGTTGTGCATTTTTGTTGTGCATCTAGCATTACTCTATGTATTAGGGAAATGCTAGATGCACAAAAAATATGCACAACTAAATGCACAACTTGCTTAAAATTGTTGGACTTCGTGCTGAAAAGTCTGTACACACAAAAAGACAAAAAAAGGGTGTACAGTTTTTTCAGCACAATGTCCAATAATTTTAAGCTGGTTGTGCATTTGGTTGTGCATTTTTGTTGTGCATCTAGCATTACTCTATGTATTAGGGAAATGCTAGATGCACAAAAAATATGCACAACTTGCTTAAAATTGTTGGACTTCGTGCTGAAAAGTCTGTACACACAAAAAGACAAAAAAAGGGTGTACAGTTTTTTCAGCACAATGTCCAATAATTTTAAGCTGGTTGTGCATTTGGTTGTGCATTTTTTTTGTGCATCTAGCATTACTCTATGTATTAGGGAAATGCTAGATGCACAAAAAATATGCACAACTAAATGCACAACTTGCTTAAAATTGTTGGACTTCGTGCTGAAAAGTCTGTACACACAAAAAGACAAAAAAAGGGTGTACAGTTTTTTCAGCACAATGTCCAATAATTTTAAGCTGGTTGTGCATTTGGTTGTGCATTTTTGTTGTGCATCTAGCATTACTCTATGTATTAGGGAAATGCTAGATGCACAAAAAATATGCACAACTTGCTTAAAATTGTTGGACTTCGTGCTGAAAAGTCTGTACACACAAAAAGACAAAAAAAAGGGTGTACAGTTTTTTCAGCACAATGTCCAATAATTTTAAGCTGGTTGTGCATTTGGTTGTGCATTTTTTTTGTGCATCTAGCATTACTCTATGTATTAGGGAAATGCTAGATGCACAAAAAATATGCACAACTAAATGCACAACTTGCTTAAAATTGTTGGACTTCGTGCTGAAAAGTCTGTACACACAAAAAGACAAAAAAAGGGTGTACAGTTTTTTCAGCACAATGTCCAATAATTTTAAGCTGGTTGTGCATTTGGTTGTGCATTTTTGTTGTGCATCTAGCATTACTCTATGTATTAGGGAAATGCTAGATGCACAAAAAATATGCACAACTAAATGCACAACTTGCTTAAAATTGTTGGACTTCGTGCTGAAAAGTCTGTACACACAAAAAGACAAAAAAAAAAAGGGTGTACAGTTTTTTCAGCACAATGTCCAATAATTTTAAGCTGGTTGTGCATTTGGTTGTGCATTTTTGTTGTGCATCTAGCATTACTCTTATGTATTATGGTTCAAAAATATTTTTACGCCACATAAATTCTTTGATTAAAGTGGATATACGGGTGAGATTTTGGGGTTTTCACTCTCATATGAAATTCTCTTTTGGTTTCATTGGTGAAATGAGTTAAGGATTTTTTTAGTGGGGCCCTCTTAGAGAATATATGGTTGTTTGACATATTTTTTTATAATGAAGTATCCTTATTTTATAAGGTTCAGAGTAAAACTTCAGCCACACCTATTTTCACAACCGCACCCCTCATAACCTGATGTGACAATCATGTAGTGAGAGTATCATATGTGAGGTTGTGTTAAATGATGGGTCCTATCCCACTACATGGTTGCCATATTAGATTGTGGGAGGTGAGGTTATGAAAATGGGTGTGCCTGAAGTTTTACTCATTCAAGAATAGCGTGTTTCAAAAAAATAAAAGAGCATATATATTAGACACTTGACTATATATATGTTGCCTCAATCAAATTGATGGTTCATATGGAGACACATAAGAATGATGTCTTCTTGTTGTTGTTGTTGTCTTGTGGAAAATTACTTGGATTTAGATATCAAGTTCAAGAAGTTAGGTGATTTCAAATAATGAGAGCTTATACAAAAATAAAAGTATGATTTTGTGTTTTAAAATGCTTGCAAAGTGCAATGATACAAGTATTGTCATTAATTTGACAACGTGTGTGTAACTTGAATTCAATCCAAGATGATGGTATGTGGTCTCTTGAATATTATTCCAAGGTGACTTATTTTGTGAATGTCTTGGACATTCTCCAAGATGAATATTTGGATTAGTCTTGGTTTTAATCCAAAATGATTATATTTGATAGCTTTGGATATTTTCTAAAATAACAGAATATCTTGAATTTGATTCAAGATGACATGAGAATTGCATATTGAGAATTTCATGATTTCTTGGAGTTAATCGAGATGAAGTTTATAATACCTTGGGATTTCCAAGATGATTATTGATTATTTTAATTACTATTACTTGTGTAATGAGATGGTTAAAAAAATATGAATTATGATTTACTTAATCAAAGGTTTTCCACTGTACTAGAATCTCGGAGCACATGGCCGTTTAACATGCTAGCTTAGAAGCTTGGAATAGAGTGCTGAAAAATTATGTGTGTGATGAAATATCTTATTTCCCCAAAGCAGTCATAGTTCAAGAAATTATCACTATTGACTCTAGAGCAAGATTTGTTTAATATTAAATGGGGGTTCAAGCTATTGACACTCTCATTATCAATGGTGGACCCAGGATTTCGTATTAGGGGAGGGGGGGCAAGGTTCATGCGGGGGTTCGGGGGCAGCGCCCTTTGAAATTATTTTTTTTTTGGTCATTTATACACATTTTATTTTTAACTGAGACATAGAGTCGAACGAGTAGTTGTGGCAAATTAGATTGAGGCATTGTTTCTTTTGAGCTGAATAAAGTGGTATTACTCTTCCCCTTCACTATTAATAAGGACTTTTAATGTCACATTAGTGGATATTGTTATTAATTCTACAATGTTACTCTTCTCAAATATTTTTTTCCCCAAATGTGATTCCTAACACATTACCATTTTAACATAATAAAAGTCATGTGGACACTATGTGTTAAGAACCTTCACATGTAAAGTCACAACTTTGGGGGGGCCACAATATAAAATATTTTCAAATCTTCAAAATTCTATATAGACCCCCAAAATTTTCAAATTTTTTTGTCGCACCCCCCCCCCCCCCCGTCGAGACACCGTTCCCCCCTCAATGGGTCCGCCCATGCTCATTATGCATAATTTTTTAGTTTTACCCAATATGTGAGTATTTATATTTTTATTAAAATAAGTGGAGAATGTTGAATTATTTCAATAAAAATATTATCTTTGATTATATTTTAAAATACTTTCTAGTATTGATGTTTTATACAAAATGTTTATATGTTTATTCAAAACCTTTACTGTCCCAGCCCCATAACACTTTAATATCCAAGGATTAATGCTTTTGATGATATATGTTTTCTTACCCTATGATTATTACACATTAATAAGAAATGGTTGTTTTATATCCAATTGTACAATTGTTAAAAGATTTTTATGTATGTGGTTTTAAATGGGGACAATTGCTTTTGTACTGAGAAGATATAGATACACAAATATGTATATACATGGTTATGGGTTCACCTTGTGTGGGTCTCGGTGACTGTTTTTGTTCCTCCAACAATGCTATACGCACAACATATACTTTATTTTTTGTAAGTTTTATTTGGATAAAGAAGGTACTAGTGAGCGAGCTTCTTGTCATATTAAGTTGTGCATATTTGATTAGCATACGACAAAGGTAGTCGGGCTGTTATAACCCGGAGACGACGTGCTATTCCTACTGCACCGGGTATCACCCGTAGAGGACGCGTATCGTCTCAAGAGAGCGTCTCGCATCTCATCCCAATCACCTTCTTATTGGTTCAAAATCAATGGTAGAATTGAAGGTGATAAGTTTTATTATCGATGGATTCTTTTGAAGGTATATATTTGTATTATCCAACACATTGGTACAAGCATTTCTTATAGAGTTATATTTGGGGCACTAACAATATCCACTAACATTTACTAACACACTCTATCTCTCTTCTAGTGGCATTGTGGGATCCGCAGTAGACCCCGCAGTACCACTCGAAGAGAGATAAAATGTGTTAGTAAGTGTTAGTGGATTTGTTAGTGCCCCTAGCATTGCCCTTTCTTATATGAGTGTAACGTTTTCTTACCAAATATTTTTTAAAAGGGTACAACATTTTTTAAATTGGTACAAATATTTGTTACAAAGATACAAACATTTTTTTTACCTTAATATAAATATTTTTTACAAATGTACGTAATTGTTTAAGAATAATATTTGGGACACTAACAAAATCCACCAACACTTATTAACACATCCAAAGACATATTTTTTAAAACACAAATTAAAAGATGTGTCTATATCACTCAATTGTACGAAAGATTGCTCCACCGAAAGTGTCAGATATCAAGTGGTAAGTACTGCATGACCTAACCAGCAGTACCTAATCTTATCCGCTGACACCTTAGGTAACGATAAGCCAAACCATAGCATTCACATGATCTCACCCTTTCAGCAATTCATTCAATATAATAATCGGGAGCTCTCTTTGGTACAATCAAATGATTTGGTTGATTTTAGCCAAAAAAAAAAAAAATGATTTGGTTGTGGGTAAGTTTTTTATTCTCTGAGTTATAAAAACTTATTTTTAATAGTACATTTTGTTCTTAAGTCATAAAAATTTATTCTCATTAAAACTAGTTTATTTTTTTTACTAAAAGCAAACTTTTCTAACTCCAAAAATAAAGAACGTACAATCAAACCACTTAATTATTTTTCAAAAAAATAAAAAAATAAAGTAAAGCCACTTAAATTGTACCGAAGAGTCCTAATAATAGTACTCATAAACAACAAAATGGCAACCACTTATTTACATAGTTTTGGTCCTTTTGGAGCAACATTCACATTCAGTGACCCATAAAAGGCTGACACTGCCAACACCTGTGGACAATGTCACAAGCTTACATTAAAGCCTGCCAGTGCAGGTGTTTAATTTCACATTATTTATGTGAAATTTTTGTAACATAAAAAATTATTTAATTAAATTTCATTACTTATGAACTTTTCATAAAATAAATTTAAAAGTAGGTTTTACTTCAAACTCAAATAATAAATTAGAATTTTTTTTACCACATTTCTATATCTATAGAACTTTCTTATTTTCGAGTCCTGATTTTTTTAAAAAGGTACTTTATTTGGATCCTATTTGTGGCCATATTGAAATCTTGGGATGTAAATGCAAACAGAAAATTGTTTTAGAGTTCGACTAGGTATGGAAGTGCAAAACCACTTGCAATTCACCGCACTTCTTGTATGCAAAAAATTTACAGGACTGTTTGGAATAGCTTCCCAAACGCATGTTTGAATTCAAATGTGCTTTAGGAATTCAAAATGCATATATTAACATATTTAGGCTAATTTTAGACTAATGATATGCTTCCCAAATTTTGAAATCCCAAATTAACTCCCAAATACTTTGTCATTAATACCATGTGGTACCACACCGATCACTATCACAACAAATGATGCAATTGACAAAACATCTGAAACTAATTTAGAATTGAAAATTTAGAAAGCATAGCAATATATTAGGAAGTACTTAGAGTATCACCAATCCTCACCCAAATTTTTACTCAAATTTTAAGTCTCTCTCCGATGGACACTTTAGGTTTTACTAAATTCTTTTCATAAAATGACCATTTCATCCAAAACCATTCCCTACTACTACTCTTCGTCCAAATAGGTTTCTCCAATATACACAGAATACACCCAATAAAATCTCTTACCCACTCTCTCTCTCTCTCTCTCTCTCTCTCTCTCTCTCTCTCTCTCTCTCTCTCTCTCTCTCCAAATATAACGTCAACCCTCTTCCGGCCAGATCAAGCACGATAAAAACATAATCTAACTTCTCCAGTGACGGCAAAGGCAAGGACTCTAATGTGCAAAAGGTATGCTCTCCTGCCGGTGACTTTGCCTGCAATTTTTCTTCTCTCTGGTGACTTTTACCAACTTTTCCGTCCCATCCGACGACTTTCCGGCAAGTTCATTTCCTTGGCCAAAATATAGCCATTGGTTAAGTATGAAATTTGGATAAAACTCAATTTAGTATAGGTTTGATTATAGTAATGGAGAGGATTTTGGGGGATTTTGAACCAAATTTGAATTTGACATGAATTGGGTTATTGGAGATGGCCTTAAGACTAGGAGAGCCAAAAGTCCAATTTGGTTGAAGTCAGTCCAAAAGTGCTTCAGCTCAACCATGATAAATGAAACCGATTCAGAGTTTTCTGAATTTTTCTTAGTTATCACCGTGACCTTACGATTGCAAAATACAAATCCCAAATTCCAAACAAGTACCAAACTCCACAAAGAAGGCATTGGACTTCTATCTGCTTAATCGCAAAAGCCACAACCGATACAAACAAGACTTGTATCTCTTAATGTGCGGTTCTAAAGTAATGCAAGAAAATCTTCACTACATGGACGATATCACCAACCGATAAAATCTCATCATTTGTACTCATTAAACAAATGTGCCTTCCAAATATCACAGAAAACGAAAAACATACACGCAGACAGGCAACACATCCACATGTATTAGTACGGAGATACATATAATGTGGTATCATCATTGCATCGTAAAGTTTCTCAAGCAATGGGTACAAGATTCGGGCTCTTGCGATACACTGGTAACAAACCAGAAATGTGATATTATGAAGTATATATTGATATACCCTCAAAAACCATGTCAACCATGGTTGAGAAGGGAAGCATTACAAGTCGAACGCTGTTACAGCTTTAGTCCTATTACAAGTCGGACTTGTATCTCTATTCGTGTGGACTTCACGTAAAGACTTTAACAAGTTAGAAGAGGGGGAAAAAACCCCAAAATATTTGTACAAGAAGTCAAGGAATGGTCAACTGACCTTTTTGTCCTAAAGATTTCCACGAAGATTCGAGCCGCAATAAATGCAATTTCTCAACAAATGGTTCAAGAACTTCTGCCTCATTTTCTGGTGCAAAGGCCATGCAAATGCTAAGCTCTTGGACCGCCTCCTCGTATTCTCTGTTATTACACACCAGGTAAATGATCAAATCAATCACCGTAAGCAACACTAAGGCTCTGTTTGGTTCTCACAGATTAACAAAAGGAAAAGAAGAAGGAACGAAGTAAAACAAGAAGAAAAATATTTCCCTAAACTTTTCCCTAGTGTTGGACATAGAAATCATAGATTTTCAAAACATAAAAGAAACTTAATAAAAGAGGACGGGAAGTGACGCAATAACCCAAGTGTAATTTAATGTTCACCTTACTATCTTTTGCTTCCTATTTTCCTCATTGTTTTCCTTATCAACAAAAAAAAGAAAAGCGATTTTCCCAGTGTCCTCTTTTCTTTGCCTCGCTAAACAAAACCTAATAGTCTAATACCATTGAAGGCAAACAAGATCAATTCAAATCTCATACGAGTCACATACCTATTGTAGTACAACATCATTCCATGGTCTCTCCTCAGAGCCCAATTATGTGGTTGTAGAATCAACAGTCTTTCTGAAGCCATAATAGCTAACCTGAAAACAAGCATAACATGCCATGAACAATGATATTTTGACCCAATACAAACTTGAAACTACACATAGTCTGCTGCCTCAAGCAAAAATAGCTTAGTGAATCACAGCACAGAGCATGCTCAAAAACCAAATGATTCCATTTAGCATTGAGCGCTCACATGCGCGCATATACACCGCTCAAAAAAATTATTAATAATAATAACGGCACCTACAAATATAGCTCAATCAAATGTCATGACCCTACAAAGAAAATAAACGCGTCTCAAAATGTGGAGAAAAAACTATATTAGCTAATGGCCAATTTTTCATCAGCGCGGGAAGAAAGAATGTCAAAAGGGAAAAAATAACAATCAACAAAATACTATAACTAGTATGAACAGATTTTTTTGGTCATACACCATCATTGACCATAGCATCTGTCAAAGAAAAATTGACACTCTCTAAACAATGTCTATTTGTCAATACACCATTATTGACCATAACATAATGTTAAAGGTACAACATGTTAAAGGTGTATCATGTTAAATGTTGCTTGAAAATGTCTACTTTCAAAAATGTCATCTAAGTTTCTGCAATACATTTTAGCTGCCCAGCAAAAGTCAGTGAGATCTAACCTTATTGCAAATCGTTTAGATATTTTTAAATTGTCAATGAATCAGAATGGAGCACCAAAGGGAAAAGAGGAAACACAAATTGGTTCCAGGAAAAGGCTTGGCCAAAATCTAAGTGCTAATTCTCGCTGGTAGCATTGTCCCTAATCACTACATCATCTCCTCTTTAGAAATACCTATAGATTGTAGTAATAGTATCACTCAGGTATAATCATGCCTAAGTGTGGCAAATACATGGGCTACTCAAACAATAAATAGAGAAAGATAGAAGGGTGTGTGCATGACATTCCATATAAATACTATGAGCAATTATTAGGATTAATTAACATCTAGCACACCCTAGCTTAAAGATGCATAAACAATCTACTTTTACTGTTGACAGGTAAAGAAAAAGAATTATTCTTTCCTCGTTACGTGAAGACTAACATGTTGAAATAAGGTTGTTAAATTCATCAGTCATCACTACTCTTGGGATGATAAGCAAATCTTATAGGAACTCCCAAGTAGTGTGCAAATGTTGCGCAACTTTCATGCACTTTTTCTCATGATCAACTATGTTCAAATTTTGACCAGATACGGATTGTAACTACATCATCTGAATTCTTAACTAAGTCCGTTTGACATTCATCATCAAACTATGAAAAAGGGGCTTGTGCAAAACTGGAGATTATGGAGGGAAATCTAGGTATCTATTCTTCATAGGAGACGCATAATAAAATAAAATTAACCTCAAAAATTTGTAAACATACACCCGTGCAACTAAATATCATCAAGAAAGTAATTGATCCAAGGTATCTAAAGACTGTGAGTCACAATTTATTACATTAACTCAAGCTTCAGGACATAACAAATCAAACACTAAAATGACATGACTTAATGACAACTAGAATATATTGGAACAACATTAAAAATCAACATATTTTGCCAATCTCAGATACTAAAATGTTTAAGCTTAGTGGGATTAAAAAAAAAAAAAAAAACAGTGCCTGCACATTCAGGAAACACAAGAAATCATAGTAAGTAATGACATGAAGGAGCATATGATTATTACCTGAGATCTCGAGGCCTCAACAAAGGGACATTTGAACCACCTATCTTCCTAGTTTTTTCATCACCAACATGAACAGGCCTAAGTGGAGAAGTCAGCATTAACCCATGGTTCGTTCTTGATGCACGTTTCCAATGAAGCCTCTGCAATATTGTCATATTTTTCTCATTTTTCTCGCAATAGTATCCAGAAAATTCGTGCAATACAAAACTTTTCCATGTGTAACAGCTTACTATTAAGTTGGCCAAGGAAATCCCAATAATGTCTCGCTTTGTTGCAATTTCAAGCCCTAAAAGTGAATTGCTATTTAAGTCCGAGGCCTTTGATCTGGGGTCCTCCACACACTTTCCATTAACCACCCCAAACAAACTGTGTCCTGAAGTTGCCTTGAACAGTTCCTACAAGGGATGAATACAAGGATTCATATTCTGTATGGTTAACACACAACAGGTATATGCCTAGAGGTGATGGAACAAGAAATAAATAAGACACTAGTAATGATATAGAAAAATATAAACACGTGTAGATAGAACACACCTCAGGGTTGCTCGTTTGGGGCCAAATCAAAAAATCTTCCCCCACTCGAGATCCAACAATAGTCAGATTAAGTCTTCGACAAACCTCAATGTAAATAATGCTAAGCAAAATTGCTGTGGACAAGGTAAAGATATGTTAGGTGGAATCAAATGTCAAAGCGAAAAGCAAATAATAAAGATAAATTTCAAAAGCCCCAAGGATGTGGGCTGAAAAAGAAAAAAAAAATGTGTTTATACAAATGAGATACATATATATATTATATATAAATGGGTGATGGATGAAGTTTTACCACTGCCACATCCAGAGCTTAACACAGAGTGTAAGTATGAAAACTTCGAATCTACAAGTACAGGTGCCCTACTGAAACCTCTTGACTCAAAAAGAACTACGTTAACTGCCTCCAAAACTTCAACCAGATGGCAACCTATGTCTCTCTCGACCAACTCTGCCTCAACTTCTTTGGCAATGGAATCCAATTCGGCCAGCCATTCGTTTATATTCTTGCCAGCCAAAGGCATAGCCTCCAAACAATCCCACTCTTGGATATCAGATGTGACTGAAATATCCTTCCTTTCACTTTGGAGCGAACGAGCATCCATCTCTCGATTGAAAGCCATAAATGCCTCGTCTTCAGCCGCAACATACAGCAGAGCCTGCAGCTTCGTAAATTAGAAAAATATAGAATCTCAAAAACGTAAATAACTTTTCCTCAATGCCAAAGAAATGAAAGAACAAATTTAATCTACATAATCCAAAGAATTTTCTCTTTGGTTGTTCGAGCTTGATATACATTGTTGAGTTCATTCTCTTATAGCTTAAGCTTTTGGAGCAACTAGTAAGTCAACATGGTATCAGAGCCTTGTTTGTGAGAGATCTTGGTTTCAATCTCACTATCCCGGTTCTGGTTTGCATACAACATTTTGTTGTTTGTATCCATTATGATGGAGTTTTGTTCAGATGCGAGGGGGGGTCGCATGCAAGGGAGGGTGTTAGAGTTTGACATACACAATTGATCCCATTCTTTAATAAGTTAAGCTTTTAGAGCAACTGGTAACGACGTGCAAATGGCTTGTCCCTCAAAAGGGTAAATTTCACCAGCCCCCCAAAGCGCTTTCCCATAGATGGGCTTCTGGCTCACGCCGACCTGTGAGCGGGTATGGGCCCCACCCTCGGCAATCCTTGGTTAGCACACCCAAAGATTCTCCCAATTGAACTACCAATGAGGTTTTCGCATCCACATACTTAACATACAATGAAGAGAAAAGAAAGGAATAACATATACATGAAAAAGATTCCAAAAGCAATAATACAATATATAATCCTTCCAAATCATGAGGGGGAATTGCAGATTCCCACGATCCAAGAACATGATAAAAGCTACAAAATGGAATATAGAACACAGTAATCAACTCAGAAAAGGACAGAAGTGAGCAAAGATAGAAATAATTACGCAATTGAGAGAGAGAGAGAGAGTTAAAACTTAAAACACAAAAGCAAATGACAGAAGAGTAAAGAAAATTTACCTTTGCCAGGGAGATGTCGTTGTCCTTGGACTGGAAGGAAATCTCCCGAGTGAATTTTTCCCGGGCAGCCTCAAGAACCTGGTGGTGCAGTCATTGCAACATCAGTCAAGTCAGTCAGAACTTGTAAAAGTAAAATTGATTGTTTACTACAAGATGGAAGAATTGAGCATACGCAAACAAAGAGCTAAAATTACTGGAGTATCAATCATTTTTCAAAGTAAAATTGATTTAAGCAACTCAAACAAACAAACAATTGAATTACTTGTACAGAAGATATCAAATCCATTAGTAATTGTTTACAAGATAGAAGAATTGAGCTTACGCAAAGAGCGAGTGGTAAGAATAATCCAAACCTCCTGGTAAAAATTAGGACATGATGAATTTCTCTTCTTCACCAGAGCAGAAGCAGCCAGAGGCAAAAAGCTCGGCTTCTTCTTCTTCTTCTTTTGAACCTTCATATTCATGGTGGGTGGTTTGTTCTTCCAATTCTCATTCTCATTGCAACAACAATCATAACCATACCTGATGATCGTAAAGAATCAAGGGATATATGGGGAATTGCCTACTCACAAATCCTTCTCCAACCCACTAATTATATACATACATACATCAAAAAAAAAAAACCCATATACACAAATCTTAAAATACACAAATTCAATCAATCAACTGCAGTAATTTGCTGATTTAAAAATTTTTCAAATTACCTGGGCCTCCGAAAATCACTGCAAGTCCCACTCCCACAAGACGCTATTGAATGGTTAGTCAGAGTAGTGGTCATTTGGTGATGACCCAATCCAGACAATGATACACACAACATTGTAAGTTTTCCGTGGAAAAAAAAAAAAAAAGATTTTAAACTCTGTTTGGATTGAAAGAAAGAAAATAAGAGGAAGCAAAAAGTGAATTGATTCTAATGAGAGAAACAGACGAAGAAGTAAAAGAAGAGAGAGAGAGACAGAGAGAGAATTAAAGGTATTCTTCAGCAGAAGAAGGGATGATAGTGAAATGAGTAGCGAGGGTTTTGGGGAATAAGGGTTTAAAGATGTGCGAAGTGGCCATGGGTTTGGGCACAAAAAGAAGAGTTCCAAAATCCAAGGAATCAGAAAGAGACGAAGAAGAAGAAGAAGAAGAAGAAGAAGATGATGATGATGATGATGATGATGATGACGATGGGAGAGCAGAGCAGTAATGGAAGCTGACGATGCTCGAATTTTCAAGATCCATGATATTGGACAGCGACTGGTTGTGTCCTAATTGAAGAACTTAGCCAATCCAAATCCACTCCTCTTTATATATATATCTTTATGGTACATATATACATATATATATATATATATGTAGATATAGAGTGAGAAAGTGGTTAGCAGCTAGAGAGACAGAGAGAGCAAGGAGCACCACTTGAGTGATATTTTATAATCAGAAAGAATTATAAATTCAAAGGGCCCTCCTTCGTGAGGTGGTTTACAAACAAAAGCCAAATTGGTGTCAAAAAGCTACCAAAATAGGTTGGATATTGGAATCAATTGATGTTTTTTTTATTTAGAGAGCATTTTTGTTCGCCTAAATATTGTTCATTTAATTTTTTTATTGGTTAATGTTGTGGGATTCAGAATTTTACATTATAAATTAATTCTTATTTAATATTGAGTCTCATTATATTGGCCAAATAGAGAGTTTGGTGAGCAATTTTTGAGTGACCCAAAATGCATTCTTTTATTTACTGCTTTATACATTTGCAACTGCACAAATATGTAGAGTGCATTTGTGCTCACCCAAATTTGCTCAACTATTGCTCATTTAGGATTCCACATCGGGGTGGCCGTGAGTCGGGTTAGGCTTTTACTAGATACTAAGTGCACTTATCCTTATCCAAGCATGGCCCAACTCTATGGTGGGCCTAGAGATGATTGTCCAAGCCCGACCCTAAATAACATCTCAAATCCCAAGCCCCGCCCGGGCCGGCCCATTGCTATTATTTTTATTTTATTTTATATTTTTTAACGGACTTAAACTAAAAAAAACTTTATCATAAATAATGTTTAGAAATATTATTAACAAAAAATTCAATAAAAACTTTTATAAGAATAGATACATATTGAATATCTTATGTATAATTACATTAATATATATACTATTTAATATAAAAAATACAAATATATATATAACACTAATGCTAGGGCCTGGTTGTGCCAAATCGGGTCTCATTTGCTATGTCCAAGTCCGGCCCTAAAATTGAGCTGGCCTAAAACATAAGAGCCAAGCCCGCTTGTGCAGGCCAACTTCTTTATCCAAGCTAGGAAAAAGTAGGGCCGGGCTGGGCTGGGCGGGCCGTTGGCCACCACTAATTTCACTAGGTGTCTTGTGTCCCATTTTTCAGTAATTATGTTAATAATACAGAGGCAAAATGATAATAGAATTAATGTGACACATGTCATCCAATATAAGCCTAGGTGAGCAATTTGAGTAAACAAAATGCTCTCCTAATATGTATATACATAGAGAGATTTTGCAAGGCTATCACTATTGCCAAAGCAATAGTAGCATTTAGCATTGGAGATGGCCTTAGTGTCCCAAATATTACTCTTTGTAAATATATAAAGATTAATGATATACTTTCTAAATTTTGAATCTCAAATGCTTTCTAAATACATGCAACAGTGGACATACTGAATTTTTCCATCTTAATTGAAGTTGGTCCCATTGAGTGGGCTCAATATCACATATATTTAAAAAATATTTGTGATCCAAAATTTAAAATATATGCATCACTTTACTCATATATGAAATAACTGTTAGGATTTATTAACCATTACAATTTACAGATGGCACTGCCTCTTTTGAAAAATTGACAATCTGTCAAATCATAGGTGCTGTGCAAATTATATCTCTTATAATTTGTATAGTATTGTTTCAATAACTTTTTTTTTTTTTTTTTTGAAAAAAAATTTGTGCAAAATTGTGCAAACTGTGAAGCACAATTTGCACAGTACATATCCACCAGCACTCAAGTATTCTCCGGTAGTATACAAGTAAAATATTTTATATACAAATTTAAATATTGTTGCTTACATTAGAATACTATTGTTGAGAAGACTGGGAAAGAAAATAAGAGTACAATTCAAAGATAGAAATAAGAGGGATAAGGTCGGTAGATATACGTATATATATATAAATGTGTATATATAGAGAGAGAGAGAGATGGGAGAAGAAGAATAATATTGAGTGAGTGGAGGGGATGGTGACAGTATTACTCAAACAAATCCAATATAATTTTAGGAGATGAAAAAGAGGACTTTAATGATTGGGTGATCAAATTTGTGCACTAAGAAATCGTGGTTATTCATTTCGGTGGCCCTCATACCAAAGTGCATGAGATTCACCAAAATGAATGGTCCGATTTTTCAGTGCACAAATTCGATAACTCTAGCATTATTGTATTATGTACTGCCACTAATTATTAATGAGTAATGCTATTCTTTTTAATTTTGAATTCTAAACTTATACTACTAATTTTATTGTATGTTTTGACAGTTTTTTTTTATGATATCACATATCACTGAATGTGGTATAAATGATAAAGTATTTGAAAAGTGAATTTGGGAATCATAGTTTTTTTTTTTTTTTACACTTACCTGGATCTGGACCGGATACCCACACTCCGCACGCACGCATATCCCAGCCCCAATTCAATCTCAAAGTCCCACACTGATCCACAGCAAAGCCCAATAATGGCCACTCATTGCGATTGAAGAATAATTAAGGGGCAAGCAACTAGAATCCCCTATGGGGATGCGACTCCCTTCCCACTAGAAAAAGAGAGGTTATGCCAATTGGACCACAATCTACTCGGCTGAATCATATTATTATTTGCTATGACTAAACTCGATCCATCTCATTTGTGCGTCTAACTGTGGAAATTCATTGTTTTTTTTTTAAATGTTGGAAATTCATTATAGTATTTTTTTAAATTTCACATACTTTTTTTTTAAGTTGCACTTTTATTTTTTGATTTCATATATATTTTCGAGATCTACGAGTTGGACTTACCAATTTTGCAAAAATAACTAATTTTTAGTATCAAATATATGATTCTATCAATTTGAACAGATAACATTATCTATATACAAACTAATGATATTATCTGTTTGAATTAAACGACCATAATATTCTTGTTTTTTGGCCTTTTGGGTGATTTTTTTTCAATATCATGCATTTTTTTCTAGATCTTTGCATTGGATTTGAGAATTTGTACAAAAATAGGTAATTTGGAGACTCATATTGAGCTTTTATATATTTGAACAGATAATATTATCTATTTGAATCAAACGACCATAACTTTCTCATTAATTTTTTGGACTTTTCTGAGTGATTTTTTTTTTCATGAGTTATTTTCGAGATCTACGCAACTATGCGTGTCAAATTTATACAAAAAGAGGAAATTTTATTTGATTTATGCAAATTTACCTTCTAATTTAACCTTAAATTTTGTGTTAATTTATTTTTTTCTGGAGATTTTATAGTCAATATTAGTTTCGTTTCATAGATCTCATTTTTTTGATACTAAAACATCAAATTTTATGAAAATCAGACTTATAAAACAAAAGTTATTATAATTTGAACTTTTTTTATTATAGAATGGTATTTTTGACCAAAAGGGGTGCAAAAGACCTAACGAGTTAAAGAAAAAAGGGCAAATTGCACTTTAGTCCATTAAACTATACACATGTTTTCAATTGGGTCCATAAACTATTTTTTTTTTCAATTGGGTCCTTGAACTTCAAAAAATTATTCAATCAGACCCAAATTCTGACATTGTTAGCTTAAATTATTAGAAATTGATACATACGTTGAGGGTAATGCTTACTTGTCACGTGTTAGGTTAAGACAAGGATGGGAGATTGTGAATGGCTAAAAAATTATGGTATGATTGAATGCGATTTTGGATCAAGTTGTATGTGTTTTCAAATTTAATTGAACGCGATTTTCGGATCTAATTGTACGTGTCACGCCCGGACATAGCATAATTCAGGAAAGCATTTAATTTCTTTTATTGACTCGTAGGTCGTGACAAGTGAGAGTGACCAATTGTTCCTGCAACAAATAATTTAAGAGCATTTCTAAAGAAAAAGGTAACTAATAAAACATAAGCTCTGAAATTAAAAACTTACTAAACTATTACACCAGTCCAAGTCTTAGGCACAAACCGCCCTTATTCAAATATCTAATAAAGTGTTTATTACAAATCCAAAATAAAAAGGCATAAGGAATATGATTTAGTCCTCCTGGAAAGTCTCTTGACTCTAACTAGCATAGCCAAAAAACTCTAGATGCTCTTGACCTGGAAAATCTGGACATAAAGTCCAAGACGCAACAACGCCATCAGCTTATGCAAGCTGGTGAATAAAATAAACATATGCTCGCAATATATATATATATATATATAAGCATATATCACAACATTACTATTTAAACTTGAAGCAATAAATCAAAGTGATAACTTCAACTATTATATTAACATGGAAAGACAATCAGTAAATCAATATGAGACCGTGCATGAACAATGTAATATCTCATCTTACTAACTATTTTCTCTCGACAACACACAAAGTCACATCATCCAAAACTCCCTCGTTCTAGTACCTTGAAAATACTCGAGCAGCCACACTATAGTACAATGGGTACCAGGGAATGTCAAATCAGCATTGATCAACGGCATCACACTATAGTACCACCACGGCATACCAGAGATTACCTCGATCAGTATTCGGAACTCGGGTACCAAGGAGTGTCCATGGAGGCGTCACACACTATAGCACTACCACGGGTGCCAGGGAGTGTCCAATTTGCCACCGTCATATTAAAAAAGTACCCTAAAATCACATCTTCACGATATCCACTGCCTCAACCCATGGCATCACACTATAATACTACCACGGCATACCAGAGATTACCACGATCAGTGTTCGGAACTCGAGTACCAAGGAGTGTCCATGGAGGCAACCTATACTAATACACAATCCCTTTTACTCTTTTCACACTTTTCTCACATACTATGCATGTCGACTCCACCTCGACCCTATCATGCATGTCAATGTCCATGAAATTGTAACCCTAAACAAACGTACGAGAAAATCAAATCTTTTTATTTTTCTTTATTAGCAAGGTACAATGTACTTAGAATTATTGAGTTAGCACCCACGATCTAAATTATCAAGTCATATATGAAACAACAGGTAAATTCATCAAAAACTACTTTAATACGCTTTTATAGCTACTACTATAGGTCCACTTGAAGCAATGCCCTTAAAAATGAGTTATAATTTTTGTGGATGAATTACATATCAAATGAAAGGTCTTTGAGTCTAGTTTCCAATGCTTCAAACGGTGTTTTTGAGTTTTCTAGAGGAAGTTATGACAGTTTTAGTAAAAGTTGTCAGTGCTGAAACATGCCAATCGATTGGTATACATGCCAATCGGTTGGAATCGGTTGGAATACATGCCAATCGATTGGCAATCGATTAGTAATCATTTCAATCGATTGGTAATCATTCCAATCGATTGGTATCAACAGTTTTTCCCCTTTTACAAATTTACAGCCTATTTTTGACCCATTTTGGAATCTGAATACAAACATGACTTGTAATATATGGTTCTCTCAATTTTTCCATAAAGATTATGAATATGTGATCGGATTTAACCAATTTCAATCATAGCTCTCGGATTTTATGAAAAACCGAGAGGTGACGAAACTTTAAATTAACAATACGTCGCGATACGGATGAATTACTTCGTAGGATTTGAACAACTGCTTATTGAGACTAAGATCTTTCATTCCCAACTTACATAAATAATTTTGGTTTAGTTTCATAAAAACCCATTTTCAAGCTCATCAATGGTGTATGTATATATACACATATACACACCTCTATCTATACAGAAATACATATATATCTATCATTGGGAGTGAGTTTATAAATACTCACAAAGGGATTTCGGACTAAAATTTAGCGCGCCGATAATTTCATTGAAATTTCCAACGTCTAACAATTCTTCCCGTTCTTAAACTATATATATATATATGTGTGTGTGTGTGTGTGTGTGTCTATGTATATGACTGTATATATATAATCTGAATGTGTGTGTGTGTGTGTTTATTTCTTGAGAGAGATCAAGAGAGAGTTGAGAGAAATTGAGTAAATTGAGAGTCTGTAAGTTGAGAGATAAGAGAGACTGTGAGAGTTATTACATATATATACGGTTATATTGGGTAGCCTCCAAGTAAATGGGAGGTGGTCCCATGTGGTGAGCTCACAAGTTTTCACACACAAAACACGATACAGTTGCAGATAAAATAAAAACTAGTATTATCTGGTTCAAATAAAAATACAAAAAGTTATATTAGTGTAGGAAATAAGTTTCAGTTTATACAAAAATATAGATCTCGTTTTTCAAAACCATAGAAAGTATTTTTTATATTTATAAAAATTACGATTTGACCCCAGATAAATATTATAAATAGCAATTAAAATCAAATATTCATTGAAGTGAAATGTTATATTTATTTATTAATGAAAAAGAAATTACAGGGTGTTACACTCTGATGTTGTCAATATCAAGATATAAAAATATACTTTACTTTTCTAAAGATTTGTAGTAGTGAAAGTAAAGGTCGAACCCACAGAGATTGAAATACTACAGTGCTTTAATTTTAAAACCTAAATCTAATTAATTATGAAAACGGATTTTGATTTTGAATTTAATTAAACTAAGAACAATAAAATAAATCTAAACTATGAAAGTAATTAAAGTTGTTTTTATAATATGTTTAAAGGAACCTAGGATTGCAAAACCACCACTAGCTTCATAATAGGAATATTTATGCATTCAATTAGATTATTAAGTTGGATGATAATGGGGAATTGTAGCTACAAGCCCAATTCCTCCGTCAAGAAAATAACTATGGTTCAAGCACCAACATAATCCATCTTCGATTAGCACAAATTATCCCACACTAAACTAGGGTTGTGACATAATCCATCTAATCTAGGCATGGACTATTCGGAATACTTGATAGCACAATTCAATAAAGCACCATTACATGTAAACAATCTATACAAGCACAGCAAATATAGATCATTGAGCACATCACAGTCAAAATAGATCTAAGACAAGAATAAACTTTGAAAGTAACGATTTAATCAATAGAAGTACGATTTTATTATAAAAAATCCTCTAAACATGTAATCATCATCCATACATAATAAAACTAAAAGAAATACATAAATAAAACCCTATTACTTGGCTAGGGTTTCATTGAAACCCTAGATCTAGGTTTAGTTGGCCATAGAATTGATGAATAGCAAGAGGTTGATGGAGGAGGCCATGGAAATCCTTGGTCTTCTTCTTCTTCTCCTTACTTTCCTCCCTTTAATGGCTGAAAGTATGGTTGTATAATGTGTGTATAATAATTGTCCAACCTCAAAATTGAAGTAATTTAGGATATATATAGAGTTTACACAAGCTTTGGAAGCCTTCCTAACCCGAAACGGACTGAAACTGATGTAATTTACAGTCTGGACGTCGTTCAGCAGTTTCGTTTGCACAGGAGTCTTCAGTATACTGAAATACGCAACTTTGATTTCTGTACGGATCGCGCGAGCGGACCGCGCGAGCGCGACATTTAGGGATTCGCGCGCGCGGATCGCGCGAGCGATTTCGGGATTTCGCGCGAGCGGATCGCGCGAGCGATTCTCGGTTTCTCGCGCTCGCGGCTCGCGCGCGCGACTTGACTTTTTCAGCTTCTTTCTTTGTGCATTTTCATCCTGTTTAGCCTGGTTTAGGTGATTTCTTCCAAATCCTGTCAAAACTAGAAAACGAAGTAAAAATATACAAAAACAGGATAAAAAGGAACTAACAGATGCTCGTTAAGGCGTATAAATAGGATTTGTTCTCTCCCGATCACACCCCCAAACCTACATTTTGCTAGTCCTCGAGCAAAACTAAAATAAAAACTAACTACTAATAAACTACTACTCCATTCTCGTATGGATCACGATTGCATTTAGCGTATGCAAAAAGCCTTTTAAACCTCTAGGTGTCCCTAGTCGGACGAGTGAAGTCTCGTGAGGGTTCTCGTCAACAAGTTACCCACAACCATCTTTATTAACTTGTAAACTTAAATTTTTTTTTTTATTAAAAACGAAAAATAAAACATTCAATACTCCTTATTATAACACAATGATTTGAAATAGAATAATGAACAAAAGAAGAAACGTAATCAAACGTCTACCTACATCATGAAAAACAATCCCAAGTACATGAATCGTATAAATCAATAGAGTTTCTCATAAAATTGCACATGTGTGATGTGGTAGTCAAATGAACACGTGTATGTCATGAACTTGGAATATAACTCGGATAACCATCCAACTATGCTTCGACTACGAATCTCACAATGTTAATTACACTCTCAAATGAAACACTCAGAAACAGGTATAATTTTTCTAAAATATGTGAGTAAAGGAAATATGTTTTCAAAACGAGAAATGCTCACATATGACTCGAAAAAGACGCATGACACGAAAGAACAGTGGTCTCATGGATAAGATGCCAACAATCAAGAAAAATTAGTCATTACCATGTTTTAATCCCCCTCCCATCGTTTACCTATCCAAACCATGTTTCTAGGATCAAATAGGACTTTTTAAAGGTTGTAATGTGGCTCAGGTAATGAAAAAGGATAGAAAGGATTTGTTAAGCAGTTTTAGAATGGCATTGGAAGGCATGTTCGATTTCTTTCATTCTTCTTCTACAAACTTTCATCTTTTCTTTCTCTTCATTCCTTTTCATTCATTTTTCTTCTTTTTTTTTTCAACCTTCCACTTCTTTATTTTTTTCTTTTCCTTTTTCTTTTCTTGCTTCTCAAATGATTATTCATTGAATACCCAGCAACTACCCCAATAGCATCTTATTTTCTTCTTCTCAATCAACACATCGCCTTAATACTACTAAAAGTTGATCACTCTTCCAGTGGTATACTCCAAGTTGATCAAATTGGAGCTTTTAAAGAGGATAATGGTGAACAAAGGAAAAAGAGGCATTGTAACGGCTCAAAGGGGCGAACTAAGGAAATTTTTATCTTTTATCGGTCGGCAGTAAACAAAGAAGGCCTAAAATCATGTCCTATGGTTATATGATTCTTTGACATTTATGATGGAAGATTATTTAGCATGGTAACAAATATTTTAACTTGACTATTAACCAAAACAAGAATAATGAGACTAAACAACAAGTAGATGCGCTATTTCAATGAAATTCGACAAACACAAAATGTATTTATAACCCTCTAACAAGAAAAGATAGGCTCAAAAGCTCACTGGGCTTAGTCTCCACCTTGTGTTATCTAGAAATCCAAATCATATTATAGTTCACATTAAACATGTATTCAAGTGACTACGTGCAGTGCATAAGTTTGTGTGCAAATCTATGATATAAAACTATGATTCGAATGATACATAACTTAAAACGTTACAACATGACTTCAGTAAATGTTTAATCACATATTCTTTTGTTTACCATTCTATAACAATCATAGTTACATAACAAGAAGTATCAAATTTAGATTGCAAATATGTCGGTAATCATCGTTTATTTAAGCACAAGAATCGAATTTTTTTTTATAAAAATAGTGCATAATAATGTGCATGTGTGTGCATACCCCCAAACCTAAACCTTTCATTGTCCCCAATGAAACAATAAAACGAAAGAAAGGAGAGTACATAAGGAAGGAACGATAGTACCTCGATCTTGACAAGCATAGAACAGGTGAACACAAAGGAATATGGCTATAAAGTTCAATGTTACCTGTTACTTCTTAACAAAAGAAAATTAAACAAACAAAATAATAAAAACAGCTAAAAGAACTATAACTAAGCTAAACGAAACTAAATAAACTATAAAAAGAAACAAAACTATGAAGACAACACGAAAATAAGCTATAAAAGGAAATAAAACATAACCAGAATTATGAAAACAATCAAAGACTCGATCTAAAAGTACCTAAGAAACAAAAATAGAAAAGTAAAAACTACTAGAATAGGTGTGGGAGAAAGATATAGAAGACGAAAGAGAATATCAGAAAAATGGGAAATCGCGTGAGCAGCCGTCGCTCGCGCGAATTCTAAATTTTTTTTTCTTTTTTTTTTTTTTTTTTAACTTTCGCTCTAGCGAGACACCTCGCGCGCGCGAAACTAGGCGCGAGGAAAACCTGAGGTCTCAAAACAAAAAGAAAACGAAAATTTCACTAAGGCACATTCTCGCGCCAGCGGACCGCGCGAGCGGGTCGTGCGCGCGATTTCAGTTTTTTCCATTTTGTGGCTAAAATTATGTATATAATATTAAAATAAATTAATTCCAACCCCCAAACCTGTCCAGAAAACTCTAAGACTAACCAAAACGACTCAAACACAAAGAAAACAGACGAAATTAAGCTTGGATTGCCTCCCAAGAAGCGCTATCTTTTACGTCTTCAGCTAGACCGTTCTAGCTCAAGACTCACGGAGGCTGTAAATCGGAGTTTGTACCCCTTAGGGCATTAGGGAGATTTCGGTGAAACGTCGAAACAAGGTCACTATGTGTTAATTCATTTGACGGCTCACCTTGATTAAGGTAAAGTCAATTTTTCACCTTTCGAGTAAATTCATCGTTAGAGGCCGAGGTATTAGGATTCATCCACTCATCATCCACTATGCTATTCCCCGCACTCATATTTATTACGTTCTTAGGCTCAATATTCCGTCTCACATCACATTCCACCTCACATAGGTTATCGTCGTCTTTAGGAGGTTGATCAGCAGTATTAAAAACATTTAGTTTTAATTTTATATTCCCGAACGACACTTTCATCACCCCTGTTCTACAATTGACACGTGCGTTGGCCGTGGCTAAGAATGGACGACCAAGAATAACAGGAGTGTATTTTCTAGTATCTAGCACCGGTTCGGTGTCAAGGACCATAAAATCGACAGGATAAAAACATTGATCAACTTTTACTAGGACGTCTTCGACGATTCCTCTAGGTATTTTGACAGAACGATCCGCTAATTGAATATTAGCGGCCGTGGGCTTAAGTTCAGCTAGACCTAGTTGTTTGTAGACATGATAAGGTAAGAGGTTAACACTAGCTCCTAAGTCAAGGAGAGCCCGATGAATGATAGTGTCACCTATGACACATGAAATCGTAGGCGTACCGGGATCCTTATACTTCGGAGGAGCGTGTTGAAAAATTGAACTTACTTTTTCCGTGAGGAAGACCTTTTTAGGAGTATGACTGCGTAATTTGCGTTTTTGCGTACATAGGTCTTTAAGACATTTAGTGTAAGCGGGAATTTGTTTTATAGCATCGAGGAATGGAATATTAATTTTAACTTGTTTAAATACCTCGAGTATATCTTCGACTTTTGACTTTTTCTTTGAAAGATGAGACGGTTCCTCAATATTAGGTGGATATGGCATTCTCGGAATATAATTTGTTGGGACCGGTTCATTTTCTTTTCTACTTTGATTCACGTCCTCACCTCTCTCTTTATTAGAGTTGATGTTCATATCTATCACATTCTCATTCTTAATTTCTATTACCTCTTCCTCTCGTGTAGTCAACCTAGTTGAGATGGCGTTTACTTGCTCATTCGACCCCTTAACCTCATATTGTCCCTTAGGGTTTTGAATTGTTTGACTAGGCAACGTCCCCTCGTTTCTATGACTCACTACAGTAGCTAGTTGTCCCATTTGGGATTCAAGCTTCGCAATGGATTGTGTGTGAGAGTGCACTATTTGTGCTTGTGCCTGTACTTGTGTTTCAATTTTATTAAGGGACGCCAACACCTTTTCCTCAAAAATGTTACCCCTTGGAGGGTTCGGATTAGGAGGCGGTTGTTGGTATTGATTAGGTTGAAACTGAGGTCGATATGCATTAGGAAAATTAGTCGCCTCATTAGGATTATTATTATTATTTTTCCACGAGAAGTTAGGATGGTTTCTTCATGGCACATCCGGATTATTAGTGGTCGAATTATAATTATTTCGTGGGTATTGTTGAATAGAATTAATGTGTTGCTCCACAAATTCCGAAAATTGAGATGCAGAAGGACATGCAAGGATAGAATGTGACGGATCAGAACATAATGCACAAATTTCATGAGCGGGTGAAGATGTCGTTTGGTTCATTGTTAAAAGGCGGTCAAGTTTTTTAGATAGTTCTTTTATTTCAATTGAATGACTTGACTCGAACTTTACCTCTCTCTTAGGTTGTGAATGATATCCCTCAGAACGTACTGACACAGCCTGATGCATCGAATTCTCGCTTAATGTTTCAAAGATTTTCCATGCCTCGTCGGCACTTTTGTGTAGGAAGGTACCCGCACAAACAGCGTCGACGGTATTACGGACTGAGGGAACAAGTCCCTCATAAGAGACCTGAACAAGTTGCCACTTAGGAACTTGATGATGTGGACACGAGCGTAATAATTCTTTAAATTTTTCCCACGTGTCGTAAAGTGATTCCCCATCTTGCATCACAAAGTTTGTTATAGATTTTCTTATCTGATTCGTACGCATAATAGGAAAAAACTTTTGTAAAAATGCGGTGTGTAAGTCTTCCCATGTTCTAATTGTGTTTGGCTCTAAAGATTGGAGCCAGTATTTAGCTTTATCTTTTAAAGAGAATGGAAAGAGCCGCAATTTTAATTCATCATCAGTTAAGTTTTGAATTTTTAAAGTAGAGCATATATCCTGAAAATCTCCTAAGTGTTTATATGGATCTTCATTTAGACAGCCATGGAAAGATGGAAGTAGCGAGATGGTAGACGACTTTATCTCAAAGTGAGATGCCGTCGCCTCCGGTAATTCAATACATGTTTGTGGCGTGTAAGTCGTAGGAATAAAATAATCTTTAAGCGGAGGAGGTGGCGGTATATTAAGATTATTCATATTATTTTCGTTGTTTCCGTCAGCCATTTTAATCGGTTCGATTTTAAAAGTTCGAGTTCTCCTTAACCGTTTAAGGGTACTTTGAATTTCGGCCTCAAACAACGACGATGGTTTCGGAGTTGATTCGTCGTCTTGCAACCTAGCTCTAGAAGCTTGGGTTGCGGACTTGTTAACTCTTAAAGTACGTTCAAGTTCAAGATCGATAGAATGTAATTCAGGTTTATTTGAACGCGTACCAAACATAAACTTAAAAAGACAAGAAATTAAAATAAAGACTAACTAAACAAATACAAAAATAATCACGCAACTAAGACAACAGGCACACAACTACTATGATGCATGAATATTATCCTGTAATGCAATGACCGCGTCAAGCCCAGCGCCCCGGGTTTCCTAGCTAATGCAGTGCAATTAACCCTAAACTAATGCAAATAGTGCGTCACAGCGCCCTGACTTACAGTGGTTTAAAGCGAGTTTCAAAAGAAGCAATTTATTTTATTTTATTTTATTATTATTTTTTTTCGCGTAAGCTCCTTTGATGTGATTAGCTAATCCACTCGGAAACGTTAGGATTTGATGACTCGAGAAACTACAAAATAAAAAGAAAAGTTAGTAACTCAAAATAAAATGAAAAATAAGAAAAAGAAGAAAACCTAATCTAATATTTACGAATTAACTAAACTAAGATTCTAAAACTAAAGCTAGTAATTTGCAATCCCCGGCAACGGCGCCAAAAATTGATGTTGTCAATATCAAGATATAAAAATATACTTTACTTTTCTAAAGATTTGTAGTAGTGAAAGTAAAGGTCGAACCCACAAAGATTGAAATACTACAGTGCTTTAATTTTAAAACCTAAATCTAATTAATTATGAAAACGGATTTTGATTTTGAATTTAATTAAACTAAGAACAATAAAATAAATCTAAACTATGAAAGTAATTAAAGTTGTTTTAATAATATGTTTAAAGGAACCTAGGATTGCAAATCCACCACTAGCTTCATAATAGGAATATTTATGCATTCAATTAGATTATTAAGTTAGATGATAATGGGGAATTGTAGCTACAAGCCCAATTCCTCCATCAAGAAAATAACTATGGTTCAAGCACCAACATAATCCATCTTCGATTAGCACAAATTATCCCACACTAAACTAGGGTTGTGACATAATCCGTCTAATCTAGGCATGGACTATTCGGAATACTTGATAGCACAATTCAATAAAGCACCATTACATGTAAACAATCTATACAAGCACAGCAAATATAGATCATTGAGCACATCCCAGTCAAAATAGATTTAAGACAAGAATAAACTTTGAAAGTAACGATTTAATCAATAGAAGTACGATTTTATTATAAAAAATCCTCTAAACATGTAATCATCATCCATACATAATAAAACTAAAAGAAATACATAAATAAAACCCTATTACTTGGCTAGGGTTTCATTGAAACCCTAGATCTAGGTTTAGTTGGCCATAGAATTGATGAATAGCAAGAGGTTGATGGAGGAGGCCATGGAAATCCTTGGTCTTCTTCTTCTTCTCCTTACTTTCCTCCCTTCAATGGCTGAAAGTATGGTTGTATATTGTGTGTATAATAATTGTCCAACCTCAAAATTGAAGTAATTTAGGATATATATAGAGTTTACACAAGCTTTGGAAGCCTTCCTAACCCGAAACGGACTGAAAACTGATGTAATTTACAGTCTGGACGTTGTTCAGCAGTTTCGTTTGCACATGAGTCTTCAGTATACTGAAATACGCAACTTTGATTTCTGTACGGATCGCGCGAGCGCGACATTTAGGGATTCGCGCGTGCGGATCGCGCGAGCGATTTTGGGATTTCGCACGAGCGGATCGCGCGAGCGATTCTCGATTTCTCGCGCGCGCGACTTGGCTTTTTCAGCTTCTTTCTTTGTGCTTTTTCATCCTGTTTAGCCTGGTTTAGGTGATTTCTTCCAAATCCTGTCAAAACTAGAAAACGAAGTAAAAATATACAAAAACAGGATAAAAAGGAACTAACAGATGCTCGTTAAGGCGTATAAATAGGATTTGTTCTCTCCCGATCACACTCTACCCACCTTAACAGAGATTTCGCCCCGAAATCTGAGCTAACTAATCCTGAAAAAACTCGGGATATCTATTCCTTATGTTTGACTCTAACTCCCATGACGTTTCTTCCTCGTCATGGTGCATCCACTGGACCTTAACCAAAGGAACATCCCTTTTCCTTAACCTCTTGATACTGTGGTCAGGAATCCTGATGGGTCTATCCTTGTAGACAACATTTGACTCGTCTCAATATCATCAAAATTAACCACATGCGAAGGATCCCGTATGTATTTCCTTAACATAATGACATGGAATACATTATGAACACCAGATATCTTTGGTGGCAACGCGAGTCGATAAGCCACTTCCCAACACGTTCAAGTATCTCAAATGGCCCAATGAAACGAGGTGCTAACTTTTCTCTTTTTTGACAAAAACGTACTACACTCCGAACTGGTGAAACTTTAAGGAGTACGTGATCTCCGATATTGAACTCTAATTCCTTTTGACGCCGATTCGCATAACTCTTATGCCTACACTATGTAGCTTTCATTATTTCCTTAACCAGTGAAATCTTCTCATTAGTTTTTCTCACCAAATCTAGTCCCAATAGTTCAGTGTCTCCACTTCTACCCAACACAAAGGAGATTGACATGGCCGTCCGTACAAGACTTCAAACGGCGCCATCCCAATACTTGAGTGATAGCTGTTGTTATACGCAAATTCGACCAACGACAAGTGCGTCTCCCAAGACTCCTCAAAGTCGATTGCACAAGCCCTGAGCATATCTTCCATAATCTGATTAACACGCTCGGTCTGCCCATCAGTTTGAGGGTGGAAAGCAGTGCTCATCATAGCCTTCTGCAGACTTTCCCAAAACCCCAAAGTAAAGCGTGCATCGCGATTCGATACAATAGACACAGGTGCACCGTGCAGTCGTACCACTTGCTGGATATACATTCGACTCATTCTTTCTACTGGGTAAGTCATACTATACGCGATGAAATGTGAAGACTTTATCAGACGATCCAAAATTACCCAAATCGCATCATGGTTCTACTGTGACCGGGCTAGTCCAACTACAAAATCCATAGTTATGTGTTCCCACTTCCATCCTGGAACAGGTAAGGGTTGCAACAATCCCGAGGGTCTTTGATGTTCGGCTTTCACTTATTGACAAGTCAAACATTTAGATATAAACTCGGCCACTTCTCGCTTTATTCCTTCCCACCAGAAGTTTCTCTTCAAATACATCTTTGTTCCTCCTGGGTGTACTGTCTGTCTCGATTTATGTGCTTCTTCGAGAATATCTTTTTTGAAGTCCCCTAAATCTGGCACACACAATCTATCTCGACATCGGTATCCTCCATCAGTCCCAACCTTCCATTTCGTAGGGTCATTTTCTGACATCTTGACGAACCAAACTTGAAATTTCTCATCGCCCTTTTGGGCCTCAATAATTCGACTCACAAGTGTTGGTTGTACCATGAGGCACCCAAAGTGTTGCCCATCACTACCTTTAGAAGTCTGCATATCAAATTCTGCGATTGTCTCTAAAGCTTTCCATTCCCTTACCATCAATGAAGCAATCATTCATCAAGCTTTCCGACTTAGGGCATCAGCGACTACATTAGCCTTACTAGGGTGGTACTCCAATGTAAAGTTGTAGTCCTTAATCAGTTCCATCCATCGACGTTGCCTCATGTTTAGCTCTTTCTGAGTAAACAAATACTTAAGGCTCTTGTGATCTGAGAACAAATCTAACTTCTACCCATACAGGTAGTGTCTCCAGATCTTGAGCGCAAACTCGACGGCTGCCAGTTCCAAATCATGAGTTGGGTAATTCAATTCATTTGGCCTCAACTGCCATTAACCATGGGCGATAACCTTTCCGCCTTGCATAAGAACACATCCTAGCCCTTGATAAGAGGTGTCACTAAAAATAGTGAACTTCTCACCATCCTTTGGTATCGCGAGCATTGGCGCTGTTGTCAGTCTCTCTTTCAATTCCTGAAAAGCGCGTTCATGATAATCAGTCCATTCAAACTTCAAATCTTTCTTAGTCAAACCAGTTAACGGGGCTGCTATCTTTGAGAATCCTTCCACAAATCTCCGATAATAACCAGCGAGTCCTAGAAAACTTCTGACTTCTATAGCATTGGTCAGCCGAGTCTAATTCGTAACTGTATCGGTCTTTGACTAGTCAACCGCGATTCCTTGTTGAGAGATCACATGCCCGAGGAACTTAACTTCCTGAAGCCAGAATTCATACTTGCTGAATTTAGCATACATGCGGTGATCCTTGAGAATCTGCATTACAATCTGTAGATGCTGCTCATGCTCTTCCTCTGACTTGGAATAGATCAAAATATCGTCGATGAAGACAATAACGAACTGATCCAAGTAGGGCTTGAATACTCTGTTCATTAGATCCATAAACACAGCCGGAGCATTCATCATCCCAAATGGCATCACTAAGAACTCATATTGTCCGTACCTCATTCTGAAAGCAGTCTTAGTTATGTCCTCCTTTCGTACCCTTAACTGATGATACCCCGACCGTAGATCTATCTTGGAAAAGGTCGTTGCTCCTTGCAATTGATCAAACAAATCGTCTATCCGAGGTAAAGGATACTTATTCTTGATAGTAACCTTATTCAGTTCTCGGTAGTCAATACACAATCGCATAGTTCCGTCCTTCTTCTTCACAAATAATACTGGTGTTCCCCAGGGTGAAGTACTTAGATGAACAAAACCCAACTTCTCAAGTTCTTGAACTTGTTCCTTCAGTTCCAGTAGTTTGGTAGGGGCCATCCTGTAGGGAACTTTGGTTATAGGTCGAGTGCTTGGCACCAATTCCACACAGAATTCTATGTCCCTCTCAGGTGGTAATCCAAAGATATCTCAGAATACTTCCTTAAACTCTTTGATCACCAGTATAGGTGATGTCGTCACTTCTGTACTGACAACTTCGATGTTTGCTAGGCATCTGGTGAGGAACATATCACCCGAAGGGTTACATTGGAAATCAAAGGGGTGATTCCCATTGTTTGTAATTATGATCCTCTTCCTTGCACAATCCAACCTCGCGTGATTCTTTTTGAGCCAATCCATTCCCAGAATTATATCAAATTCATTCATCGATAGAACCACCAATCTTGCCAAAAGTTCACGGTCTCTGAACCGTAGAGGACAATCCTTACATACATGTATTAACTTGACAGTGGTCCCGAATGGTGAGATAGCACTCAAAGCTTCGTCTAAACATTGCAGCACTAAACCCAATTTTCAAATAATCTTAACCGATATAAAGGAATATGTAGCACCCATGTCAAATAAAACTTTAACATGAGAATTAAAAAATTTTAGAGTACCTTCCACTTTTCGTTGTTCGGGCATTCGCTCCTCATAAGTACCTTATTCATACCCTGTTTCCCCATAACCAGCAGCCTCGGGGATAATAGCATCCAGGCAGGCCTATACTTGCTGACCATAGTTACCTTTTCTGGGGGCTTTGAAGTCCTTACTTATGTGACTCAGTATGCCGCAATTATAGCACACAACTCCTGGATGATCAGAGCGTCTCGGTGCTTTACATTCTCGAGCTCGGTGGCCAGGAATACCACAATTATAGCAGTTATCGTTGTTGTCCTCTCCTATCGCTTGAGGCAGATACTGCTGCACTGCTTGTGTCTGTTGAGGTTTCTTACCTCCGTCCCAAGTCCTTTTCTGTCCCTGAGGGTACATGGGTTTCTGTGCGGGATAGCTTTTCTGCGGGAGTCGATTCCCAAATGGTTTCGAATTCTGACAACCATCATTCTCCAATCCCGTAGCCAATCTTACTAGAGCTTCAAATGACTGGTTTTGGTGCCCTATAGTCAGATGTCGGAGAGACAAGTTGAGACCCCGGTGGTACTTCTTGATTTTCTTCTTGGGTGTGTTTATCATATGTGGAGCAAAGCGGGACATCCATTCAAACCGAGTAGTGTACTCACGGACTGTCAGATTTCCTTGTGCTAATTCCATAAACTCTTTCTCTCTCTTGTCCTTTTCATCTTCAGGGAAGTATTTCTCGAGAAATCTTTCCTTGAACACTACCCAGGGCATTCTCGTTGCGGCTTCTTCCCCAGTAGTCGCCTTTTTGACATCCCACTAATCTGCCGCTGTATATGATAACTGAAAGACAGCCAGATGCTTCTTTTCCAGGTCAGTGCACTCTATGGTCTCAAAGATACGCTCCATATGGCGTAGCCATTGCTCTGCTTGCCAGGGCTCATCACTCCCAGCCAAATACTCAGGTCGCAGAGCACGAAATGCTTTGAGAAGCTTGTCCCTAATCTGGTGGGCTCACCTCTTATTCCCGTTATGATTCCCATTCTGATTGTTATTCCTTGTGTTCTGATCGCTGACCCTCTCCAACCGTCTTACAAAAGCCTCAAACATCTCAGTTGGATCCGCGGCCGGGGGTGCAGCTTCAATAGCAGCGGGATGAGGCCTGAGATTCCTTCTATTAGCCATACTTCAAGAGAAAGGTACCTATTCATCGATCAACAGAATCCGGTCAAACCCCAGATAAGAAAGTTCACAACAATCAAAAGCGACGAAACACAGAATAAGGTCGAACTATCTTATCTTAATGCTATCTTAACAGAAGATCCTATGTGTCTTGGACAATTGGTCGAGCCATAACCTGGCTCTGATACCAAAAAGCCTGTCACGCCCCGACGTAGCATAATTTAAGAAAGTATTTAATTTCCTTTATGGACTCGTAGGTTATGACAAGTGAGAATGACCAATTGTCCCTGCAACAAATAACTTAACAGCATTTCTAAAGAGAAAGGTAACTAATAAAACATAAGCTCCGAAATTAAAAACTTACTAAACTATTACATCAGTCCAAGTCTTAGGCACAAACCGCCCTTATTCAAATATCTAATAAAGTGTTTATAAGGAATGTGATTTAGTCCTCTTGGAAAGTCTCTTGACTCTAACTAGCATAGTCAAAATACTCAGGCTACTCCTGACCTAGAAAATCTGGACATAGAGTCCACAACGCAACAACGCCATTAGCTTATGCAAGCTGGTGAATAAAATAAACATATGCTCGCAATGTATATATATAAGCACATATCACAACATTACTATTTAAACTTGAAGCAATAAATCAAGGTGATAACTTCAACTATTATATTAACACGGAAAGACAATCAGCAAATCAATATGAGACCGTGCATGAACAATGTAATATCTCATCTTACTGACTATTTTCTCTCGACAACACACAAAGTCACATCATCCAAAACTCCCTCGTTCTAGTACCTTGAAAATACTCGAGCAGCCACACTATAGTACAACGGGTACCAGGGAATGTCAAATCAGCCTTGATCCACGACATCACACTATAGTACCACCACGGCATACCAGAGATTACCTCGATCAGTATCCCAAACTCGCACCAAGGAGTGTCCATGGAGGTGTCACACACTATAGCACTACCACGGGTACCAGGGAGTGTCCAATTTGCCACCGTCATATTAAAAAGGTACCCTAAAATCACATCTTTATGATATCCACTGCCTCAACCCATGGCATCACACTATAGTACCACCACGGCATACCAAAGATTACCTCAATCAGTATCCAAAACTCGGGTACCAAGGAGTGTCCATGGAGGCAACCCATATTAATACACAATCCATTTTACTCTTTTCACACTTTTCTCACATACTATGCATCTCGACTCCACCTCGAACCTATCATGCATGTCAATGTCCATGAAATTGTAACCCTAAACAAACGTACGAGAAAATCAAGTCTTTTTATTTTTCTTTATTAACAAGGTACAATGTACTTAGAATTATTGAGTTAGCACCCATGATCTAAACTATCAAGTCATATATGAAACAACAGGGAAATTCATCAAAAACTATTTTAATACACTTTTATAGCTACTAGTACACAAGCAGGTCCACTTGAAGCAATGCCCTTAAAAATGAGTTATAATTTTTGTGGATGAATTACATATCAAATGAAAGGTCTTTGAGTCTAGTTTTCCAACACTTTGAACAGTGCACGTTTTTGAGTTTTCTAGAGGAAGTTATGACAGTTTTAGTAAAGTCGTTAGTGCTGAAACAAGCCAATCGATTGGTAATCATGTCAATCGATTGGTATCAGCAGTTTCTCCCCTGTTACGAATTTAAAGCTTATTTTTGACCCATTTTGGAATCCGAATACAAACATGACTTGTAATATATGGTTCTCTCCATTTTTTTGCAAGGATTATGATATATGTGATCGGATTTAACCAATTTCAATCGTAGCTCTCGAATTTTACAAAAAATCGAGAGATGATGAAACTTTAAATTAACAATACGTCGCGATATGGATGAATTACTTCGTAGGATTCTAACCACAGCTTATTGGGACTAAGATCTTTCATTCCCAACTTACAGAAATGATTTTGGTTTAGTTTCATAAAAACCCATTTTCAAGCTCATCAATGGTGTATGTATATATATACACATATACACACCTCTATCTATACAGAAATATACATATATATATATATATCATTGGGAGTGAGTTTATAAATACTCACAGAGGGATTCAGACTAAAATTTAGCATGCCGATAATTCCGTCAAAATTTTCGACGTCTAAGAATTCTTCCCGTTGTTAAACTATATATATGTGTCTATGTATATGACTGTATATATATAATCTGAATATGTGTGTGTTTATTTATTGAGAGAGATCAAGAGAGAGTTGAGAGAAATTGAGTAAATTGAGAGTCTGTAAGTTGAGAGATATGAGAGACTGTGAGAGTTATTACATATATATACTATTCTATTGGGAAGCCTCCAAGTAAATGGGAGGTGATCCCATGTGGTGAGCATACAAGTTTCCATACACAAAACACGATACAGTTGCTAATAAAATAAAAAACTGGTATTATCTGGTTGAAATAAAAATACAAAAAGTTATATTAGTGTAGGAAATAAGTTTCAGTTTATACAAAAATATAGATCTCGTTTTTCAAAACCATAGAAAGTATTTTCTATATTTATGGAAATTACGGTTTGACCCTAGATAAATATTATAAATAGCAATTAAAATCAAATATTCATTGAAATGAAATGTAATATTTATTTATTAATTGGAGAACTGTGGTGAGAATGTGAGTGTCACATTATATAAAAGGTAGGTTGTGTAGAGATTTCACAGAATTTAGTTTTCGGACGTAATTTTGGATCCAAATAAGACTTAATCGAAAACTCTTGTAATTGGTGGTTTTCACTCATAAAGTTATAAAATGGACCCATGCGAAGTTTCAGGAGTTAATTAGGTGTTTGAGAAACACGCGGGGAAATAAACGCGATTCCAGAAGAGTTCGTCTATAAATAGTAGTGGATGAAGTTGTCATTACTTACAAACTTCATATAATATCTTGAGAGAGGAGAGAGAAAAGGGAGATTGATCCTACAGACTTTGCGACGACGATCGGCGACCTTTCGTCCGTCTGAATTTTACCAAAATTCATATTTGAACTCCTCAAGGTAAGAGCTACATTTTGATAGTCTTTAGGCCACATTTGGCTAAGTTTTTATATATTTCTAAATCTAGGAATTTAGAGAAAATGCGTGTAAACTTGTAGGTTTCGTGTAGGATTGGAGATTTGGCATTTACTCGGGCTTCTAGTCATTCCCTCAAAGTTATACGACGAGGTATGAATTTCTAGCCTATGTTATATAGGTGAAATACATGTTTCATATTTCGATGACAAAATTGTGATCTAGGCAGAAATCATGTGTTAATCTTAGGCTCGTTAATTATGCACGCGCTTAAATGTTAAAAGCATGTCTAAATTTATGCGAGCACGTTGAGTTGCCTATGTGGATCAAAGGGGGGGTCTTATACAAATTCATGCCGGAGTAAGCTTCGCGATGTTTGAGAATTCTAGTAGTGACGACTTCTGTGCATGGTTTAAGGCTTGGACTTGCCAGGGCACTTAGGGACGTAATGGTTGTAGGCTTGGACTAGCCATTGACGTCGCGGTTTAAGGCTTGGACTTGCCGCTACCGGATGAAGGAGTATTTGTCTCCCTAGCGACTATTGATGTGATTTATGAAGTTAAAGCATGTTTTGTCATATATGCATATGTTAGAAATTGTGCACTCAGCATATAGCTGAGCAGTGGAGATTTACTCCATTACAGGTGAAAAGAAGAAAGGGAAAAAGAAGCGTGAGGAGTGAGGCCGAAGAACACCGGGGATTCTCTTGTATATGTTATTGTTTTCTTTTCCAAGACTTGTAATAATGAACTTTTCGAATAGCTAGAACTATGTAATTAACTTGGAAGGTGTAGTATGATGTAAATGATGTTGTAATAAGTCTTAAAACTAGTTTTTGTTATGTTGTAATGAATTCGAACTCATGAATTCATGTTTTGAATGCTTGACCTATCAATTTTGAAGTTTAAAGGAAAAATGGATGGAGTTTTATGAATTGCACCGAACGAGCCCTAGCTTGTTCCGCTTTTGTCTCTATTCATGGATTAGTAAGTCTAAACTTTGGTTTTGATAACATGTTGTAGCATGTAAAGTTTATAATAAGGTAAACTTGTTTAGAGGAATGAAAGGAGTAAGGTTGGGTGATGCCTTAGGCAAAATTCTGCAACTTGTGCAGAATTCTGCTAAAGGGTCATTCGACCGGTCGAATGGGGTCGTTCGACTGGTCGAAATACCCCCTGCCAGAATCCTTTTTCTATACCTTTCGGAAATATTTTAAAAGTTTTGTTTGGTTATTAGGGTACCTCTGGGACCCCTTTTAACATATGTTCCTCCGATTTGAAATAAAATTACGTTTTCAATTTTAAACAAATTTTACAACTCAGAGGGTAATGTTTCCTAAAGTTTTAATACTCAAGGTTGTTTTAAATGTTCTTTTCCGCTACGTACGCTTGTTGAATGGACTGGATAAGCCTTGATGGTATACCACGTGTCCTGTTTCCGTATGTTAGCGGGATGGGTCGTGACAATTATTGGTATCAGAGCTAGAGGTAACAAAACTTTAGGAACGTTCGACGACGAGTGGAGTGTTGAGTGATTTATCATATATTCTAGAGTGCATCCATACATGGTAGAGATATTTGATGCATATGTATGTTGTTTTACATACATGATATTGTTTTTGTGGTACATGCATAGTGTTAATGCATCGAGATTAATAGGTTGAACAATCATAAGTGACAATCGAAAATTATCACTGCATACCCAATGTATGAATGAAATGGAAAAAATGATGGGGAATATGGGAGACATGATCCGGAATATAGTAGAACGGTTACCTCGAACGCCTCCATTCAAGCCAGTACCGATAGCCATAGTGCCTGCACTTGAGAATAGGGGTATAAGATCAATATCTGAACAATTTGCAAGAAAGAAACTGTCACACCCCAACCCGCCTCGTGCGGATTAGGACACGTGTAACAATGCTACAAGCTCCCAATCACATTAATTTGTAAAGAAATATACGAATTACTAAGAAACACATGTGTTTAACCCCAATAAACAACTCTGTTGTTACAAAATAGGCCCCAAGGGCAAAATGGTCATTTATAAAGTATGTAAAATTTTTATACCAAAAGTTAGAATTTTGAGTCCCGGTTCCAACGCAACAAACGGCACGCGAAACCGAGTTTTCTAGAAGAAGTTATGCATGTTTCCGTAAAAACGGACATGCTGGGGAAAAATACAAGGCGGATCGATCCCTTCATTATGGGCGGATCGATCCATTTACTTGACATTCTCGCAGAATGCTCCCTAAAAAGGGCGGATCGATCCCTTCATAAAGGGCAGATCGATCCATTTATATTAGTCTCCCGCAGAATGTCCCCTTGGAAGGGCGGATCGATCCCTTCACAAACCGCGGATCGATCCCCTTCACAAATCTGCTGCCAAATTTTGTTTGCTGTCAAAACAAGTTTTAACTTACCAAAACACAACCAAATCACATGGAAACATTATGAAACTTTGGGAAAACAATCCCAACACATTTCTAAACACTTTTAAACTCAATTTAAGCAAGGATCATAGAATCATACCCACAATTGGATCAAGTTAACCATGAACTCATCTCATTTGGTTCAAAACAAACTTTTCAACTTTAAAACTCAATTCTCATCCAAAGTTTATAAAACTTGTTGGAATTCAACTCAAAGTCATAACTAACATTATAAACACTAAGGAAACATGTCCAAGACACTAACGACACACCCGGACTTGCCGAGATGGTCAAATCCATTAACTTGCATCAACTTGAGCAAAACAAAAGGAATTTTACATTGGTTCTCAAATTCATATCCAAACTTTCCAAAATACAAGTTAGGATCCAAATATGAACATCAACTTAATTAAAACCATAATTTACATCTGTGTACAAGTTCAAAAGTAATTTACAAGCATGGGGCACAAATCTCCCCCATCTCTCCCATCTCTCCCATCCATAAGTCAAGACTTTAATTCACAAGTTGAGAACCTCAACCCACTAGTTACACTATAATATAAGTTTAAAACATATTTACAAGCTCTAACTCTCTTCCCCATTCCCGAGCGCATCACCTTCTCTCCGGATATCGCTCCGTACCTGCGGTGATTGTTATGTACCACAACAGAAATAGAAAAACGGTTTTCTTAAGCAATTTGCTTAGTGAGCATTCTAAACATGATTGTATGTTTAACACGTGCAATGCTACAAATAACACATAAGCATAAACGTAATCGCCGAGTCACCGGTTATATGGTTCATTCAGACCCGAAGACCTCCCTTGGTCCCGTGGTCACTTCTATTCCTTGGACTTCCGTATTTATCGGATTCTTCCTCTTCGCCACCCTTATTACTCCCAACAATGAACCATTTCCCCGGTGCTCATTGACTACCACATAGACATATAAGCACATAACACATATTCATGTATCAACATATGATTTTCATAAAATTGACATAGAATTCACACAATTAACATCTTTATAATTCCTAATCATGAATTAACATCTCTAACATCACATATAGCTTGAACCCATTAAACACAATCGGATTTAGGTGTAGAAAACTCACCTCACTCACAGCTTATACCCCAAATCAAGCTAATTATGCAGAATTCCTTAGTAATTCTTGCCCAATTCTTTCCCCCGGAGTAATTCCTATACAAATTCGGCAACCTCGGTCACCGATTGGCGTAAGCTACCAAAATTACAGCGAGTAAAACAGAAATTGAAGGTATAGAAACGACCGTCTTACCTCCACGAGTCCAAAAGTGGTTTCGATTTGTGAATCCGACGAACGACGGCAACGGAACGGCGAGAATTCGGCGTCGGTGACGTTTTACGTCTTCTCTCGGTGCTCTCTCTGTTTTCTCTGGATTAATTCCAGCAGATTTTGAGAGACTCTCCCTCAATTGACACATGCTTGCATGTGTTTGAGGTGTCATCACCTCAATTCCCCACTATTCCCATTTACACCCCTGAAATTTATTAAGTTCTTATTATGAGATCCCCAAACATTCCATTAACTACCCAATTATCTAATGAGGGTTTGTCTAAGTTTCGTATGGGTCCCAACGTGGGTCCCACATATTTTGTGAAATTGCTATCGCACCTACTAATTTTACATCTTTTTCATTTATACCCTTATTTGGGTGTCCAAACTAATACTAACACATATCAACATGTAATATGAAAGCAACTTAGCAAATATCCATGTAATCACATAAAAATGCATTTAATCACTTAAAATGCAAATTACCAATTTACCCTTCAATGGGTTAAATTTCAATACCTGTCCCACCTCTCTGGGGACTTTTCCAACTAGTGTCCCTCTCTGAACACTTTTTACTTGGGCGAGTCCAAGCCTCCCCTTAATCCATTTTATACACTAATTATATTAATTAATGCATATTATCACAAATAATTAACCCGTTCTCCGGGTACGGGTGTTACAGAAACCGACAGAGTTTCATGGGATTTCTGACATGACAATGGCAGAGCATTGGGTTATGGACATGGAAAGGATTTTTCGATCTATCCCGATGACTGATAGAGAGAAGATTGAGAACGCCAGTGATATACTCAGAGGTGAGGCTCAGAACTGGTGGGTGAATGTTCTAGATCAGGGAGCACCGAAAACGTAGAGGATTTAAAGCAGAGTTTAATCGTCCATTCTTCCCAAGGGCTGCTCTCAATGCAAAGAAGAAAGAATTTGATAATCTTCGATAGAGAGAGATGACTATGACAGAATACACCTCAAGGTATCATGCTTTGTTGAGATTTGGAAAGGGATCGGTGTTGACCGAGAAAGATAGAGAAAGGAAATTTGAAGGAGGTTTAAGGGAAAATATTCGTTTGAGGGTGGAGACCTACGAACATTCGACTGTGGCAGCAGTGCAACAAACAACGCTTATGGCCGAGAGTGGAATTGAAAGATCGAGGCAAAATCAGCACAGTAAATGGGGAAATGAGGGTGGTGATAGGAACGAAGGCGGATCTTTCAAGAGGCTATTTCTAAGTGGCCCTGGTTCTAGTTTCAATGACTTCAGGAGGACGGCAAGTAACATACCGTTGTGTTCACTTTGCAACCGACCACACTCAGGCTGATGTTTCATGACCAAACCCCAGAACAGGAACCAAGGAGAGGGTAGTGCTAATTCAACTCCTGACATACGGGGTAAGTGTTATGATTGCGGAGTATTTGGGCACCAAGCTAAGGATTGCCTGAGGAAGCATTCCCAACAAGGAGCTAGTTCCATGGCTTCTAGTGGGTCGAAGCCTAGACAGTCTAATGATGGGGGACAAAAGATAGAACAACGTCAAGTGAGAGCATACCAGATGATCCCATGAGACATGGCTATTTCAGAGGTAGTGGTCTCAGGTATGGTGCTTGTATGTTCGCACTTAGCACGCATACTTGTTGACTCAGGATCTACGCATTCATTTGTATCGCATGCCTTTGTTGAATATTTGAACGTGAAATCGGCACCATTAGAATATGAATTATCTGTTGCTATACCACTTAGTAAATCGATAACAACATCTACGATATACAAGAACTGTGAAATTCAACTAGGAGAGAAGTTACCAATCGTTGTGAACCACTTTGATGTGATTCTAGGAATGGATTGGTTAGCTTTTAACCAAGCTACCATAGACTGTGAGCAGAAAGAAGTTAATTTTCGATCACCGGTGCATGGAAGCTTTTGTTTCCAAGGGAGTGGGGTTACACCGCCACCGTATTTGATTTCGGCTATCTGAGTGGGTAAGTTGTTGAGAAAGGGATGTCGAGGATTCCTATGTTCAGTGATTGATGTCTCAGTGACCGAATCAAGAGTAGAAGACATTCCGATAGTGCGAGAATATTCAGATGTATTTTCTGATGACTTACCAGACATTCTGATTAAGAGAGAGATTGAGTTTACCATTGAGACCATGCCAAACGCAAGACTTGTATCCAAGGCACTGTATAGAATGGCACCCGTAAAACTGAAAGAGCTGAAAGTCAACTACAAGAACTACTTAACAAATGGTTCATTCGACCTAGTATATCACCTTGGGGAGCTCCAGTGTTATTTATGAAGAAGAAAGACAGTTCAATGTGTATGTGTGTGGATTACCGAGAGTTAAACAAATTGACAATCAAGAATAAGTACCCATTACCGAGGATTGATGATCTATTTGACCAACTTCGTGGAACGCAAGTGTTTTCAAAGATAGATCTGAGATCAGGCTATCACCAGTTGAAGGTAAAGGCCGAAGACATTGAGAAATTCATAGTGTCCGTATTGAGTCCTAAAGGTCGTCTTCTCCACATCCTCTGCTTTGACTTTCAATTGGTGATATCCTGATCTCAAGTCTATCTTCGAAAATACCTAAGCCCCTTGAAGCTGATCAAATAGGTCATCGATAAGTGGCAACAGATATTTGTTCTTAATTGTTACCTTGTTGATTTCCCGGTAATCAATACACATCTGCATTGTACCATCCTTCTTCTTCACAAATAATACCGGTGCACCCCACGGAGATATACTTGGCCGAATAAAACCCTTGTCTAACAACTCTTGCAATTGAATCTTTAACTCTTTTAATTCAACCGGTGCCATTCGGTATGGTGCTTGTGAAATTGGTTGAGTCCTCGGCATAACATCAATACCAAATTCAATTTCTCGATCAATTAACACACTAGGTAATTCCTCTGGAAACACATCTAGGAATTCGCTAACTATTGGAATATTTTCAAGTTTAAGATCAACACCCCCAATATCACGAATACTACATAGAAACCCCCGACAACTCTTCTTTAATAATCGATACACCTCAATGGCTGGCACAATATACGGTGGTGATACAACACCCTTGCCTTAAAAATAAAACACATCCTGATTCGAAATACAGAATACTACCCCTTTATTGTTACAATCGATGTTTGCATGATTAGCCGCTAACCAATCCATACCCAATATAACATCAAAATGCTAAACAATTAATGATACCAAATCAACTGTTAAGCTTTTACCACCTATATTTATGTGATATTTCCTAAACACCCCTGAACTAATCATCGAAACCCCCAATGGTATTGTAGCAGATAGATCATAATCCAGAAACTCTAATGGTTTATCTAAATGATTAGCAAAGTGTGATAGGTGTGAGCAAATGGGAACCATACCTGAGACAACGGTATCGGCATAAGCGGTCTCTCCTGGCATGAGCTGATATTACCTCGCCTCCCGTTACTTCCTCCTCAGAGCTTGAGTAGTCCTTGGTATAATGGTACTAGCCGCGTATGAACCAGAACCGGAAGCTCCCTGACGCTTGGTTGGACAATCCTTAGCTTGATGTCCCAATTCCTTACAAGTAAAGCATCGGCCCCTCATATCTATGTTCTGATTTGGACAATTCCTTGCTATGTGTCCTAATTGACGGCATATATTACAAATAATTGGGTTTGGCAGTTGATTTCATCGGCCCCAATGAAATTTCTGACAAGTTGAACACCTTGGTTTGTTCCTACTAGAACCACTGCCGCTACTAGCTGACGAACCTCCCGGACTTTGCCTCTTAGCACTTCCTTGACCACTGAACTGACTTGATCCCGGTCTTTTACTTTGTTGACTCGGTGGTGGTGGCATGTTCGATGTGTACCCAATGTCTCTCTCCGCAATAAAAGCAATATCCAGTGCTATGGCATAAGTCTAAGGTTGGAACACGGTTACTCACCCTCGAATATCACTCCAGAGTCCTGCTACAAACTTCCTTGTCTTTACCTTCTCAGTCGTCACAATATTCCCCGCAAACCTTGCCAAACTTGTAAATTGTGTTGAATATTCTCGGCCTGTCTTTCCCCTTTGTACCAACTCCATGAACTCTTGAGCTTCTTGGTCACCGAATGACTCCGGAAAGTATTACTCGTTAAATATTTCCAAAAAGTGATCCCAGGTAGTTGGTTGACCTGGTCCCAACTTAGTACGCCACCAATACTATGCCTTATCCTTTCACTTGTCTGGAGCAAATAGAACTTTCTGTTCCTCCGTACACAGTAACACACTGAAAATTTTCTCCATATCAAAAATCTAAAAGTTTGCTTTCATTAGATCGACTTCCCCATGAAATATGGTTGGCTTTTGCTTGTGAAATTTGGAAATAGTGACAACTTCCTCCCTCGAATTTGGATTCGGTTGTATCGGTCTTTCTTCGACCACATAAGTTTTGGCGACTCAAACCAATCCTACTATTGCCCTTTCAACTCGTTCCATTCGGTTGGAGGTGTCACCTCCAGACATAATGCCTGTCACCCACATTATTACACACACACACACACACACACACACACACACACACAAACACGTTACTTTTAAAAAAAAAACATGGCATGCTTAACAACATTAAAAGCATGCTAAGTAAATGTGTATGCATGTTTATGCAATTACATGTTGTTGTGTGCACACTACGCGTCGTACGTGTCCCGTCCCAAAAGTTCTAGCCTATTTCTTTGATACCAAAAATTGTCATACCCCAACCGACCTCGTGCGGATTAGGACATGTGTAACAATACTACAAGCACTCAATTATATTAATTAGCAAAGAAACATGTGAAATATTAAGAACATATATGTTTAACAACGTAAAAGAACTCTATTGTGACAAAACAGACTCAAGGGCAAAATGGTCATTAATAAATGATCTTGTCAAAATCAAGATATAAAGTATGCTTTACTTTGTAAAGATTTGTAGTGTGGAAGTAAAGGTCGAACCCACAGAGATTGATTATTTTTGTCATTAATAAAACCTAAATCTATTTAGTTATTAAAAACGGAATTTTGATTGGTTGTTGATTTAAATCCTACTCTAATTAAACTATGAAATTAAACTTACGAATTTATGAAAATAGAATTCTAAAATTGAATCTAAGTAAACTAACGTGCAAAAGTAAATGTTGTTTTAAGTATGAATGAGTGAGATCTAGGATTGCAAATCCACCACTAACTATGCATCAGAGGTCTATACTTTCTACTTTGAGTTTTATGATTGGATAGTCACGATCTATCGTTGCTACAAGCCCAATAGTATCAACAAGAGGATATTACTAGTCTAATCTAGGCATAACTCATCTTCGGTTCACATGAATTATCTACCTATAACTAGGGTGTAACATAACTCATCTTTCCTAAGCATGAATCATAAAAGATGCAAACATCGCAATCACATAAGCACTATTGTATGTAAATATTCATATCAATCACAGAAATCAAGGAATATTGAGTTCAATAAGCATAAGGAAAAATCTAAGACAAGAATAGATCCAAAATACTCTTGATTATTATCATTAAATACCGATTACATATAAATAATCCTCAAACATATAATTACTATCCATTACATAAAATAAGAAAGCATAGAATTCCCCCTTTACATAGCTAGGGTTTCATTGAAACCCTAGAATAGAAGTTTAGTTGCACATGGTTGATGAAAATATGACGGTTGAGATGATGGTTACCATTAGAGACCTTCAAGCTAGATCTTCTCTTCCTCTTGTCTTCAAATTTGCTGAATGTAAGGATGTGTAAAGATGTGTCCCCCCCCCCCCCCCCCAATAGCTTTAGAATGAGATATATATATATAGTTGTAGAGGGTTTAGGAAGGTTTTTATAAACCTATTCCGACTGAAACTGTTATAATTTGCTTTCTGGACGTAATTAGGCAATTTTGTCCACGTAGGGGTCTTCAACAATTAAAAATATGCATTTTAGGTTTTTTGTATGGATCGCGCGAGCGTGTAATTGGGAATTCGCGCAAGCGGACCGCACGAGCGATATGCTGGATTGTCGCGCGAGCGGGTCGTTTGTGCGATATGGGTTTTTCTGCTTCTTTCTTCCAGCTTTTTCACCCCATTTAACCTGGAACTCTTGCTTTCTTCTAAATCCTGACAGAAATGTAAAACAAAGTAAAAGTACACAAAAACAGGATAAATACGGCTAATAAATGTGAATTAAGGCGTATAATTAGGATTTGTTCTCTCCCGATCAATAAATTATAGCAAATTTCGTACCAAAAGATAGGTCTTTGAGTTCCGGTTTCAACGCAAAAAATGGCACGCGAATCCGAATTTTCTAGACTGAGTTATGTTTGATTTCGTAAAAGCCATTAAGCAGAAATCAGACCAGCAGATTAATCCGCCCCAAAACCGGATCATTCTGGTTTTAGCAGAATGACATCTTTGCTTAACCCAGATGCTCCGGATCAATCCGCCCAAGGCCCGGATCGATCCGATTTATGCAGAATTCAATTTTTAGAGAATTTCCCATGCTGCAAGTTTGAAACATATCCAACACCAACTCAAACCTCATGAAACCTTAAATAACCATTCCAAAACCATTTAAAAACACACTTAAACATTTTCAAACACAAATTCAATCTCTTCCAAACATTCTTACCATGAATATAACCTTAATTGAATCAAACAAGTGATCAAATCCAAATTCTTTCAAAGAACAACCATACGCATGGAACTTTCCGAAAAGGATTTCAAAACCTTTTAAAACACTTAGTTATTATAGAAAGAAACTTATCCAAAGAAGTTGCAATGCATACCGGGACTCGCCAGAAAGGTCCAACACCACTACTTACCCATAAATCAACCATAACATAGGAAATTTACATAAGTTTCCCAAGTTCAACTACAATTCCACAAACAACATATATTACAACACAAGTCAAGAATACTAAGCCACAAGTCGTACTATATTACAAGTTTAAGAACATATAAACAAATCCCAAATCTCTCTCCCCATTCCCAAGCACGTTACTTCCTCTCCGGATATTGCTCCGTACCTGCGGTGGTTATTATTTACCACAACAGAAAAGGAAAACGATTTTCTTAAGCATTACGCTTAGTGAATAATCTAAACATGATTGAATGTTTAACATGTGCAATGCTACAATTAACATATAATCATATTCGTAGTCGCTGAGTCATCGGTTCAATGATTCATTTAGACCCGAAGACCCTCCCTTGGTCCCGTGGTCATTTCTATTCCTTGGATTTTCGTATTTATCAGATTCTTCCTCTTCACCACCCTTATTACTCCAAACAATGAATCATTTAACCGGTGCTCATTGAATACCACATAAACACATAGGCACATAAACATGGCAATTCTACCTATTAAAATGTATATCACAAATCTAGCAATTTCATAACTTCTAAGCATGATTACAACAACCCAATATATATATATATATATATAAAGAAACATTGAACACCTTAAACCACAATCACTTTAGTTAGAAAACTCACCTTAGCAAGATCTACACAAATTCAACCAAGAAATGCAAAATTTCTCCAAAGCTTAGCTCTATTCTTGTCACGCCCCGGAGCAGCATAAATAGGGAAAAATAAATTTCCTTTATGGGTCCATAGGGAATGACGGGTGAATAACCGCATTGTCATCTACTCAAACCAATAAACACCATGATAGGGAGGATGCTATTCATAGAACATATCTTATTAACATAATCAGAGGCTACAACAGAAACTATAAAAGGTATGGAAGCAACATATGCCCAAGTACCAATTACAAAAGTCTACTAAAACTATTACAACAGTTGGCTTATAGTCTCAGGCCTATAACAATAATAACAACAGTACAACAGATATACAAACTAACTATTACAAACAGCATGTCTTCTTCTCCAAGCCTTCAACTCCAAGACCGGCAGAGCATCAGTATCTCGTCCTCAAGTCCTGCGAAGCTCTAGACATTGGAATATCCAGGGCACAAACGCCATCAGCTTTGGATACAAAGCTGAGTGAGTACACTAAACAACACTCCTCACCGTTATTGTTCAGCATCTTAAAATGCGGTTAATCTATTAACAATGGTGTCACTCACGGACATAGCAAAGGTCTCATTAAACTGTATATGAATTCAACGATAACAGAAATCATATTAAATGAAAACAATAATAACGATCATGGAATAAATATCTCATCACGTATTCACCAAATCCATGCATGTAACCCATGCAACCACCCATGCATATACCTTTACGTCGGGATGCTGAATCCACGACTGAACATTAATCTCATCATATACGTACTCACATTCATACCTCTATCCATCTCTGTATCCATACATCAATACCATATTACAAATCTGTGTTCATTCGTCGATATCAAAATCTCATATCCGTATCCATACGTCGATACAATAATGCCAATCGGAATCACCCGACTAGGCAGTAGGTCCCATAATCCCTTGATAGGGTTACCGGTCGTCTACACGGTACCACCTATCTGTAAACAATAGAACGGCACATCGAATGTCTTCAATGATGCGTATACCCTCACTGGTCGTCTACACAGCTGAGAATACATTAGAGCACTAGCCGGACGTCTTCAACGGTACACTGGACGTCTTCAACAGTGCATACACATCACTGGACGTCTTCAACAGTGAGAGGCGCACTAGGAACTCTAACCATCCCACGTCCACCCGGCTCGTCAGCCGTTGATCCAACGGATCCAAAGTACAAATATCTCATATTCCACATAAGTCACATATCCCATTTCCATGCTGATGCACAGTTCCCGGTTCTCATCATATTCTCTCATCTTATCATAACACTATCCCATTTCTCATCAGATTCTCTTATCTCTTCATAACACTATCCCATGCATGCTGACCACATGTTGTGCAATGCTCATGCACTAAATACAGGAAAATACCACATGCTCTGTATTCCACCTAACTACTCATTACTGATTATTAGCATGCAGTTGTGTTCCGTTCTGCTATTCAGTTAATAATATCAACATGTAACATTTAAACAGTTCCTCTCATAACAGTGTTGCATTATCTCTTAATTTAACAATATCGCATATTGAAGGCATGGATTAGCATTTAAACAGCTAAACATTTTATATTATAATCAACAGGAATTAATCATGTTCTGAAAGCTTCGATCGATTGAGGTCCTCTCGATCGATTGAAGTCAACTAAGTTCGATCGATCGAAGTCCCTTCGATCGATTGAGGAAACGGCAAGTTCGATCGATCGAGAATAGTTCGATCGCTCAAACTTCATCTTTCACCCAGAAATTGAGCAAAGACGAACAAAGGTTTCGGGGTCACATAATACACGTTCTAAACACATAGAAATCATCCTAAAATCATTCTTCGAGTGAGTTAATGAAACTCACCTCTCTCCGGTGGTCCGGTGGCGGCGTTCGAAGCTCCGCGGCGGCAGCTATGGTGACGACGAGCTTTCTCTCTCCTTCTCTCTGTCTTCTCTTCTTCTTCTGCTCTCCTCTTCTTGTTCTCCTCTTCTTGTTCTCCTTCTCTCTAAGTATATATATATAACACACATACACACACAGTTATATATATATATGTATAGAACACACATACACACAAGAGCTCTCTCTCTCTCTCTAACTCTCTAAACCACCAAACACCACATACACACAAAACACACGTATATATATAAGGAGGCAAGAGAGGCAGGTGGCAGAAAACGTATACTGAAAATACAACGTTCGGTCGATCGAAGTAAGTTCGATCGATTGAATACAGGTCGGTCAGGGTTCGATTGATTGAAAGGAGTTCAATCGCTCGAGAAAGGTCCACATCACAGAATCAGGTCGGCAGAGATTCGATCGCTCGAAGTAGGTTCGATCGATCGAGAATAACAGAAGTTCAATCGCTCAAGAAAAGTTTGATCGATCGAGAAAGGTTCTTCACCAAAGGTTCACACAAGCATACAGGGTCTTATTTATATAACCATGCATCCGAAAATACAGGGTATTACATTATCTACCACTCATCAAAAGATTTCATCCTCGAAATCTGAAGCAACGGTTCCTATAACTAAAAAGAAATCCATCTCAGAAGATAGAATCTAAAAATGCTCAAGTTATCGTTTTACGTAAACGATTACCTCAGCGGCCAACGAATTAAAGTTCTAATCACATAATATAGAGATATCAACGATCTACGGGTACTAGGGTGACAGCTACAAATCCTTGGGTTTAGACGTATGAAATTCGTATGTCGAACTTCGGGAAAAGGTTCTAGGTAGCACAATCAAATCATCTTACAACATCTGAAACAGCTAGTCTCTAAACACATGAGGTTCCTCCCTCAGGTCAAACTCTACGGTGTGAGGATTCTATCGATCAAATGTTCTAATCTCATTTAAGTTGTAAAGAAGCGTTGCCGTCTACTCCTGTCTTCAAAGGTACTTTGAACTTTGCTAACGATGTCTCTATTGTATCAACAGTTGGCTGTCTCCCATCTCTGGACTCCTGGTTATGTTTGTCAGCGTCCTTAGTCGGTCTCTTGTTGTACACAACATTCTGTGACATCTTTGTTAACTCCAGTGTTGTCACCGTCATTCTTTAGTATGCTGACTTGAGAGTATTGTGACTCTGGCATCGTAGTTAGTGATTTAAACTTCCTCATGTGTCTCCAATTTCTCACATACTATTGATATAATCATCTCTCGAGGTCGTACCATCCGTTGAATACTCTTTCTACTTCCACGTATTACCTAAATAGGTTAGGCAGAGCTACATACTGATTTTCGTGAGTCGTTCTATTATAATCTCGACTGGGTGAAAGCAACATGCAATTGGTGTTGAAAAGAATCCTTCTATGATACTCTTTTTAATTCTGGTGTTGTCTCTACGTTACTCGTATCTCTTCCCGTATACTCGCAATCTTCTAGTTCGTCCTCTCTTGTCAAAGCTATATCTAAAGCAAATTTAGATTCCTCATCTCTAGTCTCTGTCCAACATACCAATGGTTGGCGTAGTCTTTCGATAGGGAGGCAATTGATGTCAGATAGGGATGCAATTGATGTCTTATGGGGATGCAAAAGAAGTCATATGGGATGCAATAGATGTTATATCTATACTTGGATAACTATTGTCGATCAGTGTCAAACGAATTGTTCAGGTATCCATAAATTATGGTGTAGGCTAATCCTCTCACAATCAAATCAAATGAATACCAAACTTCCTGCAATATCGGGATCATATATAATACATGATGTAGGTGTTGAGTGTTGTACCTTCTGTCTATCATCCTTGTCTAAGTCGAGACTAGTTATTTGTTTAGTGGGTCTGCCCCTGTGATACTTGTCGCGACGGAACATTGTGTTGTATTTCCAGTTCTGGACAAAACTTACAGACATGACCAACTTTACCGCAGTTAAAGCATCGTATCCCTCGTCCATTAGATTTCCTTACCGCTCTGCATTCTTGAGAATGGTGTCCTGGTATTCCACAATTGTAGCAGATATCCCGTTCTCTGTGCTGGGTTGGAGTCGCCAATGGTTTTGATTCTTTCTTTTTGTTCCCTATCCTCTTACGCTTTTGGCGGTTGCCTATGTAACTTCTCTCTGTATTTCCTTGTTGAACTTGGTTAGCAGCCAACACAATCTGACTATCTCTTCCTCTCTGATCTGTTAGGAGAAACTGATCATACTCTAGAAATATTTTATCAAAGTATGGTCCTTCACTAATCTGAGTATCGTCTTCTAGCTTCGTTGCCATTTCGACCAGAGCTTCGAAAGATTGATCTAAATGTCCTATAGTCATATGACGAATATGTGGAACTAGTCCCTGATGATATCTTTTGATCTTCCTTCTTGGTGTATCGATCATATGCGGTGCAAATCGTGATAGCCTCTCAAATTGAGTTGTATATTTGGGCACTGTAAAACTACCTTGAATTAATTGTATGAACTCCATTTCCCTTTTGTTCTTCTCGGATTCTAGAAAGTACTTTTCTAGAAATCGAGTCTTGAATGATTCCCAAGTCATCCTTCCTACAGCTTCTTCACCTATTGTAGCTTTCACTACGTCCCACCAATCTGCTGCTGAGAATGTCAGTTGAAATACTGCCAAATGTCTTTTCTCAATGTCAGTACATTCAAGTGTTTCAAATATCAATTCTATCTGGCGAATCCATTGCTCAGTTTGCCATGCTCCTGTTAATCCGGTAAAGGTCTGTCATGACCCAAGTCTCGCTCAGTAAGATATTGTCTGCTTTGGGCCCAAACCCGCACGGATTTGTTCTTGGGTCACTACCCAAAAGGCCTCTTACTAGGGAGACTTGAAACCACACATATATAGCACATTACTTTTCCACACCCAGGCGATGTGGGACGAACTTCCCATAGTGTGTAGCCTGCCAGCACCTACTGCAGCCATAAAGGCACCTACAGCAGCCCGCCCACAACACCAGGGTCGTTACATTCCACCCCCCTTAGGGCCCAACGTCCACGTTGGCACACTTCCGGCTAGGTCTAGCTCTGATACCATTCTGTCACGACCCAAGTCTCGCTCAGTAAGATATTGTCCGCTTTGGGCCCAAACCCGCACGGATTTGTTCTTGGGTCACTACCCAAAAGGCCTCTTACTAGGGAGACTTGAAACCACACATATATAGCACATTACTTTTCCACACCCAGGCGATGTGGGACGAACATCCCATAGTGTGTAGCCTGCCAGCACCTACTGCAGCCACAAAGGCACCTACAGCAGCCCGCCCACAACACCAGGGTCGTTACAAGGTCTTTGGTTGAAGAGCACGAAATTCCTTTAGCAGCTTGACTCTTGTCTGACGTACTGGTGCTTGATTGCCGATGACGTGATCCGCACGATTGATAACTTGTTCCATGCGACGGATGAAAACTCCAACCATTCCTGTTGGATCTATCTTAGGAGGTACTAATTCAGGTACTCCATTCAGCTGGCCCGGGTTTCCTCGAGTCGTCCTAACCATAGCGAGTACTGGTAGTGTTCGGTGTCGCTACCTACAATGAAAATCTATTCGGTCAGACGTATTCTATCTTACAGCTCAAGCAAGAACAAAACATGTGGTAACCAATATATAATACCACTATATAATAAGATCACATTAAGCAATACGGATACCTCACATAATTAATAATAACCACAAGGTCAGTCTATCTACCAAGTGTACTCTAATATATCTATGCTCAAGACACGGGTTACGAAACTATAGGTTCTACACGTAACGTCAAATCTAAACATTCTATTTCCATTCTCAGGTTCCAGACTATGAGTATTGTTCAACTAAAATGTGAGAACACTCAACTAACATGTGGCTCAAGGCAACAGGATAATCTTATCCTAAACCTCTTTCTATTTCTAGATCATACCGACTGTTCCGAGATTGCTCAGGAATTCGTCTGCGTCTAAAATCCAACGGTTCTATATTTATGATCTCCACAACCCCAACTAACTCTCGATGCCTGTTCTCCGTGAACTCAGCTATCCACATTCTTATTGGTTCCAACAGCTACTATCTTTCAAAGAAACATCCTCAGACAGATCCTTCTAACCTCTTCCTGCGTGACAAGATAACAGTTCTATCTAATCTCAGCTAATCTTCATGCTACCGATATTAACTTAGAATTCGGGTTCTAATCACAAAAGACAAGCGGTTAACAACTAAAACCTAGGCTCTGATACCAAAAATCCTGTCACGCCCTGGAGCAGCATAAATAGGAAAAAATAAATTTCCTTTATGAGTCCATAGGGAATGACGGGTGAATAACCGCATTGTCATCTACTCAAACCAATAAACACCACGATAGGGAGGATGCTATTCATAGAACATATCTTATTAACATAATTAGAGGCTACAGCGAAAACTATAAAAGGTATGGAAGCAACAGATGCTCAAGTACCAATTATAAAAGTCTACTAAAACTATTACAACAGCTGGCTTATAGTCTCAGGCCTATAACAATAATAACAATAGTACAACAGATATACAAACTAACTATTACAAACAGCATGTCTTCTTCTCCAAGCCTTCAGCTCCAAGATTGGCAGAACATCAGTATCTCGTCCTCAAGTCATGCGAAGCTCTAGACATTGGAATATCCAGGGCACAAACGCCATCAACTTTGGATACAAAGCTGAGTGAGTACACTAAACAACACTCCTCACCGTTATTGTTCAGCATCTTAAAATGCGGTTAATCTCTTAACAATGGCGTCACTCACGGACATAGCAAAGGTCTCATTAAACTGTATATGAATTCAACGATAACAAAAATCATATTAAATGAAAACAATAATAATGATCATGGAATAAATATCTCATCACGTATTCACCAAATCCATGCATGTAACCCATGCAACCACCCATGCATATACCTTTACGTCGGGACGCTGAATCCAATACTGAACATTAATCTCATCATATACGTACTCACATTCATACCTCTATCCATCTCTGTATCCATACATCAATACCATATTACAAATCTGTGTTCATTCGTCGATATCAAAATCTCATATCCGTATCCATACGTCGATACAATAATGCCAATCGGAATCACCCGACTAGGCAGTAGGTCCCACAATCCCTTGATAGGGTTACCGATCGTCTACACGGTACCACCTATCTGTAAACAATAGAACGGCACATCGAATGTCTTCAATGATGCGTATACCCTCACTGGTCGTCTACACAGCTGAGAATACATTAGAGCACTAGCCGGACGTCTTCAACGGTACACTGGACGTCTTCAACAGTGCATACACATCACTGGACGTCTTCAACAGTGAGAGGCGCACTAGGAACTCTAACCATCCCACGTCCACCCGGCTCGTCAGCCGTTGATCCAACGGATCCAAAGTACAAATATCTCATATTCCACATAAGTCACATATCCCATTTCCATGCTGATGCACAATTCCCGGTTCTCATCATATTCTCTCATCTCATCATAACACTATCCCATTTCTCATCAGATTCTCTTATCTCTTCATAACACTATCCCATGCATGCTGACCACATGTTGTGCAATGCTCATGCACTAAATACAAGAAAATACCACATGCTCTGTATTCCACCTAACTACTCATTACTGATTATTAGCATGCAGTTGTGTTCCGTTCTGCTATTCAGTTAATAATATCAACATGTAACATTTAAACAGTTCCTCTCATAACAGTGTTGCATTATCTCTTAATTTAACAATATCGCATATTGAAGGCATGGATTAACATTTAAACAACTAAACATTTCATATTATAATCAACAGGAATTAATCATGTTCTGAAAGCTTCGATCGATTGAGGTCCTCTCGATCGATTGAAGTCAACTAAGTTCGATCGATCGAAGTCCCTTCGATCGATTGAGGAAACAGCAAGTTCGATCGATCGAGAATAGTTCGATCGTTCGAACTTCATCTTCCACCCAAAAATTGAGCAGAGACGAACAAAGGTTTCGGGGTCACATAATACACGTTCTAAACACATAAAAATCATCCTAAAATCATTCTTCGAGTGAGTTAATGAAACTCACCTCTCTCCGGTGGTCCGGTGGCGGCGTTCGAAGCTCCGCGGCGGCAGCTATGGTGACGGCGAGCTTTCTCTCTCCTTCTCTCTGTCTTCTCTTCTTCTTCTGCTCTCCTCTTCTTGTTCTCCTCTTCTTGTTCTCCTTCTCTCTAAGTATATATATATAACACACATACACACACACGGTTATATATATATATATATGTATAGAACACACATACACACAAGAGCTCTCTCTCTCTCTCTCTCTCTAACTCTCTAAACCACCAAACACCACATACACACAAAACACACGTATATATATAAGGAGGCAAGAGAGGCAGGTGGCAGAAAATGTATACTGAAAATACAACGTTCGATCGATCGAAGTAAGTTCGATCGATTGAATACAGGTCGGTCAGGGTTCGATTGATTGAAAGGAGTTCAATCGCTCGAGAAAGGTCCACATCACAGAATCAGGTCGGCAGAGATTCGATCGCTCGAAGTAGGTTCGATAGATCGAGAATAACACAAGTTCAATCGCTCGAGAAAAGTTCGATCGATCGAGAAAGGTTCTTCACCAAAGGTTCACACAATATTTATATAACCATGCATCCGAAAATACAGGGTATTACAATTCTCTCCCCGAAGTAAATCTTACATGAACTCGGTAAACTGTGTGTCACTGATTAGTATGAGCTACCAAAATTACGATGATTAAAACATAAATTAAAGGTATAAAAACGATCGTCTCACCTTCACGAGTCCGAAAATGGCTTCGGTTTGCGAATTGGACGACGGACGTCGACGGAACGACGATTCTACTGCGTCGATGACGAGTCCGTCTTTCTTTCTCGGTGAGCTCTCTCTTGTTTTTGTTTTAATTTCTGTAAATGAGAGTTTCCCTCTCTCTTCCTTGACACATACACACACTCATGCAACTTACATGAGGTGTCAAACCCTCATTTTTCTCTCCTTTCATTGCACCCCCAGAATTTCTAAAGTTCTTATTATGAAATCCCCCAAACATTCCATTAACTACCCAATTATCTAGTGAGTGTTCTCTAAGTCCCGTATGGGTTCCAATGTGTGTCACAAATATTTTGTGAAGTTGCTATCACACCTAGTAATTATGAATTTTTTCAGTTATATCCTTATTTAGGTATCCAAACTAATACCAGATACTAACATATAACAATATAATATACAAGCAACTTAACAAATGTCCATGTAATCATATAAAATGCATTTAGTCATTTAAAATGCAAATTATTACTTAATCCTTCATTGGATCCCACTATAGTACATGTCCCTCCTCACTGGGTATTTTTCAAATGGTGTCCTTCTTTGGACACTTTTTCCCACGGGCGAGTCCAAAGCCTCCCCTTAATTTATTTTATGCACTAATTATATTAATTAATGCACATTAACATAGTAATTAATAAGGGTGTGCGCGGTCGGTTTCGGAAGGTTTTTTTTTGTGTATTTTAAACCGACCAATAGTTTCGGTTTCGGACGGTTTTACGGTTGTACATGCATTTTATAAACCGACCAATCGATTTTTTTGGTCGGTTGGTTTTGGTCGATTTTCGATTTTTGTTTTTTTTTTTACCCCTAGTAATTAACCCCGTTTCTCCACGTGTTACAGTTTTTTACTCAAATGTTACTCATAAAAAGAAATGTAAAATAAGCGATTGAGCTGAATATTACTCTAAACAAAATAGGTAGAGGCGAAGAAAATAAAAATAATCCAATAGCAGAGGAGTATTACATTTCAGGTTAAAAATTTGACCTGATTAGGCTATTCACTTATCTCACCAGTCACCATCAAATAGACAATAAGTGTAACTTTAAAATCACACTAGAGTAAAGCGAACATAGGCTAAATATAGGGTTTGAAATACAATTACCCCAATGTTTCTCCCCCTTTTATTTAATATTTTTTATTTTATTTTATTTTAATGTCTCTTAGTAGTGTACATATGTTCCTGTCCAAAAAAAAAAGTAGTGTATATATAGATTTGTACCTTAGAAGCACACCTGTTCTAGTTTATAAGAAAATGAGTAATGATATTGTCGTTAAAGTTATATCCCAAATTTTTTAGGTGTGTAACATACATAATAATTTGTGGTATTACTGTTAAAGTATTTGAAAATCAAATTTAAAATCATAATATTTTACTCTAAGAAAATTAGTGACAGCAATTTAAATGATATAGAATTCAAAGTAAAGTATTCAATGTGACAGGAGAGCAATTTCATATAACCAATAATGGACCTCTCTAGTTTTAAATTGAAAAATAGGCATAGGCTACTATATCCTTTTTAACATGTAAGAGTAATAAACTTCTCCATTTTGAAAAAAAAAAAAAAAAAAAAAAAAAAAAAGGAGGGGAATATACCCATCAAAAAGCTTCTAACAACAATTATGAAATCACATATTCCGCATACTTATTCTCTCCATTTAGGGTTGCATGCAATTTTAGATTTCTTTATGAGGATGGATGGATGGATAATTTTGGGATCCAAGAAGAATATACCATGTTCTCTTAGGTAATGTATCAAAAGAATAATGTCATATAATTTCTAAATTTTTGGATTGGGTTCGGGGATTGGAATAATCCCTCTCTTTTGAGATAATTAAATTTTTGTTTATTTTTTGTATAGAATTTAAAAATCAGTCTAATATTTTTTTATATTTAAAAAATATCAAAATTTTTTTTTTTTTGTAAAACATAAAATTCATCAAATTTTACATGACATTGTGAAACAACTCTTTCAATCGGGGGGGAGCAACCCTGTGAAATGTTGGGGAGCAATTCTTCAAAACATAGGGAATAACTTGTTTCAAAGTTGGGTGCAACTCTTCACAACGTCGGGAGCAAGTCTTCCAAACATTGGGAGCAATAGTTACAACGTTTTAGTGCAAGTTCATATCGTTAAAAATATAAAATAGGCTAAGATAAAAAATAACAATTGAAAAGTTGATATGTGTATATTTTTTTAAAATTTTGTTGATGACTTTTTAATTTTTCTTTTTAATGATTATTGATATGTATATTTTTTTATTTTAAAAAAGTAATAGATTGACTTTTAAATAATATACAAAAAATTAACTGAAATATAATTATCTCTTTATATTTAAGTAATGTATTAGATTACTTCTAAGTGTGGGGGACCATCTTAACTTCATAGGTTTTGAACCACCTTTGTAGTCTCAAATGTGGTTAGAAATCTGAAAAGCCAATAGCAAACCGATTGGCATGTATCTTTGTGATGACAATTGCAAAAAATAGCTATTGCAACTTTTTTTTGGAGTATATTTTCTAGATGTGAAAAATAATTTATCTGATTCTGCAAATGTCACGTGAGTACAGTTCACTCATCAGCATCTCTAAGTGCTGTCGAGGATCCCTCCTCATCCGTCCGTGGGTAACTTCTACCAATCAATATGACAATCGCCTAAGCATTGCCAAAAGAGGCCAAAATTGGGTTCGAACTTACGTGTATCTGTGCCTCTGTGTTCTTGAATCTAGTGTTCTAGAAGTAATGCCCCTATTTTAGCTCAATGCGGATAAGAATGGGACCACTAAAGCACCTTCATTGGAATGGGTCATTTTCTAAGATTATGACAACAATGAAATTAAAATTGAGAATTATTATTAGCTTTCTAAAAATCAAATAATGCATTCTATGGTATTATTTTGAAAATTTGTCGTATCATATGTTTAATGCAATCTATGAAGTGCTTTTAGTAATCAATAGAGTACCAATAACATTTTCTAAAAATTGACAGCAATTTTTAAAATTAGAAGGATTGATGACATAGCTGACCAGTCCTTTGTTTTTTTTCTGGGTTATTAAACACTTGTTCAAATGGTTTAAAGTTTGATACTTTCATTGTCATCTTTGAAAGTTTAGAAGGATGTGTTTACAATAATGAATTCTTCTCCAATTTGTTGCTCACCACTTGAATGAATTTAAGGACACATATTAGAAGAAATTTTGACTAGAACACGAGAAACGCTATCACAAACGAAAGCCTTGTTTTGCCTTATTGCACCTTTAGATTAGAAATATTATATCGCATTTTTTGTGTAAATTTAAGGTGTGTAATTAAGTGCTGAAAATTACTAAAGTCTTGTTTGTTAGGGATATATACTAAAAGTCATGTTTTATGTAGTTAATTTATTATTTATTTAATAAATTCAGTTATTTCATTTTTATGAGAATCTGTGTAGGCAATGTTTGTATAATATTATTTATTTAATATTATGCATGTGTGGCTCTCATTCTACATAGTACGTGATTTGGTATGTAGAGTTTGACTTACACACGAAAGATCAGACTATCGAATCTTGTAGAATGTAAGATTTTGGTTTACGGTCTTAGGTGGAATTGGACACATCATCGGTAAGACTGCAGCATGGTGTTGCAGTAGGTTTGTCTTGACTGCGGGAAACGGTACAGTTTCAACTCACTATGCTAGTACACTTTGTGTATTAAACGGGACCGACTTAGGGTAATTATCTTTATACTGACTTATAAGATAATTAATACCTCATGGCTATTATGAGTGCTTATACTCTAAATCCTAAGTTAATTTGTAGACACGTGCATTTGATATTTACACTTTGATCCCTAAAATGGTGAGATTCTTAAATGGGTCAATATCTCATTAGATTGGGTGACAAGATTGATTGTGTGGTGGATATAAATTAATGATGGAATCCATGTCTCAATTTTGGGATTGATGATGGTACGTCCGGAAATATCTGCTAGAGAGCAACCGCCATGTGGCAGCAGGCCCCGGGCTATCCGGGAAGAGATCTTAGGGCCCGCGCCCCGCATTAGACGCCACCGCTCGGGACGATCAGTCAGCCCGGGCGTGATGTACGGCGGCTTTCCAGCAGGAGCAGCTTGCGAAGGGCACTCCAGGCAGTTTCCTTATGTGACCTGGACTCTGTCGAGAAAAGATGATTAGTTTCCTAAACCACTTAGGAAACTCTTCTATTATCGTGCAAATCTATTGTAATTAGATTAGACTTCCCAATCTATTAACTTACCATGTAAGGGGGGAGGACTCTTGCACCTATAAAAGAGCCCACCTACCCTCTCTAAGGGGATCCGAAAAATTACTTCTCTAAGCGTATAATCACTCGCTAGAGAACTCACCACCCATACGCATATACCCGGCCGGTATTACTGGTAGTGCCGCCCATCTTTGTTGGCTCACCAGGCCCGCCGGTGATCTGCTAGTAAAAGCGCCCAAACGCACCCGTGGACGTAGGTCACCTTGTTAACGGGACCGAACCACATACAAACCTCTTCCTACTTTATTTTCTCGCTTAAATCTCGCTTACCAACTTTCGGCATCATCAGTTTGGAGCCGTATGTGGGAAACGATACAGTTTTCTCATCAACTAAAATCTTTGACTGATCAACATGCCGCCAAAGAAAGGTAAGAAAACTGCCGATTCAGCCGGTTAGGAGGACCTACAGATCGAGCCACGGGCTACCTCCATGACCACTGAACAGGTCACGGCGGCCTGGAGCAGCTCTTGGAGGGCCAGCTCCGGACACAACAGCAAATAGAGGCGCTTATGGCCCAGCACGAAAAGGTGATCGGGGACCACGAGAAAGGCCTTTCGTCGGAAAAGCGGGCTGAAAAGAGCGTTCCTAGCCGAGGGCCCGCCCGGATGCGCGAAAAAACCCGATCTGCTCCAGTGTCCCAACCAGATCGAGAACGTCATGCAGAGGGAGAACGTAGCCAGGCTACTAAGCGCTCGCAGAGAGGACCTCAGTACATTCCTCGCCGAGCGTGCCGAGTGGAGGACGCCAGGATCATCATTGACTGGCGACGAGCTGCAAGGAGAGAAGCGTCCGGACGAAAAGCCCGGGAATCGGTCGATGATCCACCCGTCCTGAGCCAGGGGGATCTTAGGCACAGGCTATCCCGAACCCACATCCGAGTGCTATCCCCAAGGTCGACGCGCTTTGAGGATGAGGCCTCATCGTCCGACCCCACCTATCACTCGGACACAGAAAGGAGGACCGGGCGCACTGACGTCAAAGCCCAGGTCGAGGAGCTGCAACAGCAGATTGAGAGGCTGAACCGCAAGTCCGGTCACGACCTCACGAATACAGAAACAGAGTCGCCCTACACCAACCGGGTGACACAATTTCCAATTTCGCGGAAGTTCAAACCCCCTCATTTAAGCTCATATGATGGCACAGGGAGCCCGGTGGACCACATCCGCACCTATAAAGCGCAGATGGCGTTGGTCACAACGACGGACGAACTGCTGTGCCTGGCCTTCCCCAGTACTCTCAAGGGGCCCGCTACATAGTGGTTCCACGCCTTGAAGCCTCGGACGGTGGACAACTTCCAAACCCTCGGCAAGCTGTTCATCAGCCAGTTTGTTGGGATGCTCGACCGGTCGCAGCCGGACACCCAGCTGCTTACCGTCAAACAGCGCAAAGGGAATCCTTGAGGGAGTATGTGGACCGCTTCAATCAGCAAAGACTCCTGATCCGCAACCTTAATGAAACGGATGCAATCATGGCCTTCTGTTCGGGAGTTCAGCACACCAAGGTGGCCACGTCGTTCCATCGCGACCGACCGGCAACCCTGGTGGAGCTCTCGGAGAGGGTCGGAAAATATATCAATACTGAGGAATTCCTAAAGGCGAAACGTGCCGGCCAGACAGGAGATGAATCCCCGAAGGCCAAGCGTAAGCGTGAGGGATTCGAGAAGAGTTCGGGAAAGAAGCCGAGGCAAGAGCAGAGGGAAGCCAGGGGCCAGCCCCAGACTACTTTCACGCCTCTTTCCCGCCCAATCCATGAAGTTATGGCCGCCGCAGAGGCGCAGAGGCTACTTCCGCAGCCAGCTAAACTCAGAGCCCCGCCCGGTAAGTGAAACCGGGATAAGTTTTGCCGTTACCACAGGGATCACGGCCATGAGACGGAGGATTATTTCAAATTGAAGATAGCAATAGAGAGGCTGATTGAGCAGGGACACCTCGCCGAGTTCGTCACAGAAGGACGGCCTCGGCAGGACGCCCGGGCTCCTAATCAGCCACCGCCACCACCACTCGGCCATATCAACGTGATCTCCGGAGGAACATCAGGCGGAGGTGACTCACAGTCGGCACGGAAGAGGCATGCCCGGGCGTCCCGAGTGGATGTCTGGCAGGTCCAATCCACCGGCTCCTCACCAAGTGACGTTCTCACATTCACGTCTGATGACTTGTAGGGCATTCACTGCCCCCATGATGACCCGCTGGTAGTGACGCTTTCAATAGCCAATTATATGGTCCAGAGGGTGTTGATAGATACCGGCAGCTCATCAGACATTATGTTCACATCGGCATTTGACCAGCTCGGGATCTCCAAGGATCGGCTCCGGCCGGTCGCTACTCCCATTGTCGGGTTCAACGGCTCCAGTACACAACCGCTCGAAATAATCGAGCTTCCGGTTCTTATGGGGACATATCCTCAGCAGGCCTCCGTGATCGCCAACTTTGTGATCGTAGAGGCCCCGTCGGCATACAACGTCATCCTTGGCAGGCCGACTCTCAACAGAGCCAGGGCGGTTGTCTCCACATATAGCCTGACAATCATGTTCTCAACCCCGCAGGGGCCTGGGTCTTGCGCGGGGATCAGAGCACCGCCCGCAGTTGCTATGTGAGCTTATTACGCCGGGGGGCAATAACAGAAACGTTAAACGTCCAAGAGATGGACCCCCGGGACCAGAACAACACGATAGGACCAATGTAAGAGTTGGAACAGGTCATGTTGGATCCTGAACGCCCGGACCGCATAGTCATCATAGGGACCCTACTGGAGCTTGCCTTGAAGGAGAAGTTGACCCAGTTCCTGAGGCGAAATCAAGACGTTTTTGCTTGGAGTCATGAAGATATGTCCGGGATTGACCCCCGGGTGATGTCCCATCGTCTCAACGTCAGCCCAGATTGCCGCGCAGTGAGGTAGAAGCGAAGAGGCATGGCCCCCGAGAGGCAAAAAGCAGTGAGTGAGGAGGTTGAGAAGCTCCTGAAAGCGAACTCTATCCGGGAGGTCCACTATCCCGATTGGCTGGCCAATGTTGTCCTGGTCAAAAAAAACAACGGGAAGTGGAGAATGTGTGTGGACTTCACCGACCTCAACAACGCCTGCCCCAAGAACTGTTACCCGCTGCCTAGGATAGACCTCCTTGTCGACTCAACAGTAGGCCACTCACTCCTCTCGTTCATGGACGCTTACTCAGGGTACAATCAGATCAGCATGTACCCCGGAGATGAAGAGAAGACAGCGTTCATCACCGACCAGGGCACGTATAGTTACAGAGTCATGCCGTTCGGTCTCAAGAATGCCGGGGCTACTTACCAGCGCCTGGTCAATTACATGTTCAAAGACCTCATTAGAAAATATATGGAGGTGTACGTGGACGATCTTCTGGTCAAGAGCCGGGACGAGCCCGATCACCTTGAGCATCTGGCCGGGGCCTTTGGCATTTTGAAAAAGTTCAAGATGAGGCTCAACCCGGCCAAATGCACCTTCTGCGTCTCGTCCGGAAAGTTTCTCGGCCATCTAGTCAGCCGACGGGGAATCGAAGCAAACCCCGAGAAGATCAAAGCTATCATCAACATGCAGTCACCCAATTCAACGAAAGAAGTTCAAAGCTTAGCCGGACGGGTGGCCGCACTGAACAGATTCGTGTCCCGAGCTACCGACCGGTGCTTGCCATTCTTCAAGATCCTCCGCAAAGCATTTCAGTGGTCAGAAGAGTGTGAGGAGGCATTCCAGGAACTCAAGAAGTACCTGGCATCCCCCCCTTTGCTATCGACACCCGTACCCGGAGAAGAGTTATTTCTATACCTGGCAGTGTCACCATCGGCGGTTAGCTCGGCACTTGTTCGGGAAGAGCACGGGATACAGTTCCCAGTGTACTATACCAGTCGGGCGTTGCAAGGGGCAGAGAGCAGGTACTCGCGCATCGAGAAGCTGGCTTTCGCCCTCATTACCTCAGCCCGAAGGCTCCGCCCGTACTTCCAGGCCCATACCGTCGTAGTCCTGACCGATCAGCCTCTCCGCAGAATTCTTAATCGGCCGGACACATCCGGGAGACTCGTCAAGTGGGCCCTGGAGCTGGAAGAGTTCAAAGTGATCTACCGACCACGGACGGCCATTAAGGGACAAGCTGTAGCTGACTTCCTGGTTGAGTTTACATACCCTGAAGGCCCAGTCAAAGAATTCGAGTCTCCGGCCTTACCACCAGGGTTAAACTCCGATATCCCAACCTGGGTACTGCATGTGGATGGTTCCTCCAATCAGCAAGGTAGTGGAGCTGGAATTATTTTGACTACCCCCAACGGTATCCAGCTCGAATATGCTCTACGGTTCGGGTTTCGCGCTTCCAACAATGAGGCCGAGTACGAAGCCCTCTTGGTCGGATTGCAGTTAGCCATCTCGATGAGTGCACAACAGGTCCAGGGCTACAACGACTCCCAACTTGTGGTCAATCAAGTAAATCAAGAATATGAAGCACGGGAAGACAACATGGTAGCCTACTTGACTCTTGTCCAAGAAGCTTCCAAAAAGCTCCGAGGTTTCTCTGTCACCCGGATACCTAGAGAAGAGAATACTAGAGCGGGCCGGCTTGCTCGCCTCGCTTCGTCCTCTGAGTCAGACTTGCCCGAGATAAGGATACAGTTCCTACATGAGCTGAGTGTGATCAACTCAGAGGGCATGGAGGTCGACCCGGTCTCTCTGGGGCCAAGTTGGATGGACCCGCTCGTGACATTCTTAACGACAGGAAGGCTGCCAGATGACAAGGATGAGGTACGCCGGGTCAAGTACCGGGCAGCGCGATATCACCTCCTTGACGGCATTCTCTATAAAAGGGGATTCACTATCCCGTACCTCCGTTGCGTTCATCCTGCGCAAGTGCAAGATGGTGTGTGTGGAAACCACATCGGAGGACAAGCGCTTTCCAGAAACGCCCTACTGCAAGGTTACTATTGGCCGACCATGGCCCGGGATTCGCAGGAATATGTTCGAAGGTGTGACAAGTGCCATCGGTATTCTCCTATGATCAATCAACCGGGGGAACTCCAAACACCGGTCCATAGTCCCTGGCCGTTCGCCCAGTGGGGTATTGACATCGTCGGTCCTTTGCCGACAGGAAAAGGTCAAGTCAAGTTTGCTGTGATAGCTGTGGACTATTTCACCAAATGGGCAGAGGCCGAACCATTGGCAACAATAACCGAGCGAAAAATGGAAAGCTTTGTGGAAAGAAATATCCTTAGCAGGTTTGGCATCCCGCGAGTCCTGGTCAGCGATAATGGAAGGCAATTCGACACACCCATTTTCAGGCAGTTCTGCTCGGGCTACGGGATACTAAATCACTACTCCTCCCCCGAGCATCCGCAAGCTAATGGTCAAGCCGAGGTAACCAACCGTACGATATTGCAGTCAATTAAGACAAGGCTTGAAGGCGCGAAAGGCCTGTGGGCGGAAGAACTACCCACACTGCTATGGGCCTACCGTACTACACCCCGTGCAGCTACTGGCGAGACCCCATTCTCCTTAACTTACGATTTCGAGGCAGTGGTCCCCACCGAGCTCGAGCTGCCGATATACCGGGTGACCAATTTTAACAATTTGGACAACGGAGAAGCCCTCAGGACAGAACTCAACCTGGTGGAAGAGAAAAGAGACCAAGCCTATCTCAAGGTGGCAGCTTACAAGCAAAGGGTCTCGCGGTATTATAACAGCAAGGTGAAGCACCGTAGCTTTCAAGTGGGAGACCTCGTCCTAAAGGCTGTGAATCATTCTACCCGAATCCCAAGCCACGGGAAGTTGGGGGCAAACTGGGAAGGCCCGTATAAAGTGACTCGGGTTAACCGACCGGGAACCTATTGGCTACAGAGCATGGACGGGAATGATCTAACCCATCCTTGGAATGTGCAACACCTCCGCAAGTACTATCAGTAGCATCGGACCACAGGAGTTTAGTATCATAGGCAAAATTCTTCTTGTAGCTCCGATTGGGCAATAGACATATTTTATTAATAAAGTTACATGGTTCTACTTTAAAAAATTTGCTCCTGTCAGTACACCGTGCAATATGCCAGAGACCTCGGGCCTAACCCCGAGGCACCAAAGACCTCGGGCCTAACCCCGAGGCACAAAAAGACCTTGGGCTTAACCCCAAGGCAGAAAAAGACCTCGGGCTCCAAACCCAGGCACAAAAGGACCCTGCAACCACCCATGTTCTAGGTCGGTTTCCTATGGCTGCTCCCCAACACGCCCTCGCCCTAACAGGACACCTAGGGCAAGGGGATTGTCGACCTAAACAGGAAATTACTTCAAGCTTTGCTTAGGCCCAGCCGACGATGGGGCCAAACCCCTAGGTGGCCGACAATGGCGAGCTTCAAATGACCCTGCGACCACCCATGTCCCAGGTCGTTTCCCTACGGTCATCGGCTCCTGTACTCCTGCCTTAGCAAAATGCTTGGGGGGCAGGGAAACATCAGGCCAAAACAGGGAATCACACCGGTCACTACAAGAGCCTGGGAGATCTTCCTAAGCGCTTACAGAGATCAGAGATACATCACGGGTCGTAAAACAGGATACGCCTACGATACGCCGGGACAACCCGGACGGTAATACAGGGTACTCCTATAATACACCGGACGGTCCCAGATGCCATGTAGGGCTAACTGCTATAGCGCTCCAGGCGATTACCTCTTAGAAAGGTCAATAAGACTAGGCGTTTTGTTGGTTACGGTCCTGAAGCATTTGCTAAGGCAGGTGACAGATCGGCCAAAACCCTACGGATACTAACAAGTGTTAAGGCATAGTACAAAAATACTACAAAGTTAATAGAAGGCTGACCTCAATGGTCTTTTCATTAATCAAAGAAAATGTACAAAGCCTGGGGGGTAGTTGTAGTAGCCTCCCCAAAAATAAAAAACTACAAAAAAAAAAAACAGCAAGGCTGGACCGGGAATTCAGTCTTCCACATTGACCACGTCCTCAGTTTCCCCGGTCTGCTCCCCTGGTGCTGCTGCTAGCCCTCCGGTCCCTACATTTCCGCCCGGGGCGAGCTCAGCGACCTCAACAATGGCTGCAGGATCCTCACTGACCCCGGGAGCTTCACCGGCTGCAGGGTCTTCACCGATATCCCAGTAATCTGAGTCAATCCCTTCATAGGCCGAAAGGACCCATTCGGGGTGATCTCGGGCTACCCGCCGCTTCAGGTCGTCATACCCTTGGAAGAAGCCATCGTCAAACGCACCCTCCAGGGCCCCTGCATCAGGCATCTCGGCCGCAGCCTTCGCCCGGGCCTCGGCTGCCGCTGTAAGGGCCCGGGAAACCTCTAAATCAACCAAGGCAGCCGCCAGATCCGCTTGAGCTATGCCCAAACTCAAGGCCATCGACTTTGTCTTGCTCGTCTTGATGGCCAAGGCGGCCTTCGCTACCAGTAATTCTGCCCGCTCCTTCGAGAGGGCGGCTTCAGCGACGCTGACCTTCCCGGCCAGAGAAGACAGGAGGGACTCGGATCGCGCGGCCATACAGCCAACCTGCGGTAAGAGGATGAAGACCAGTTAAGCAAATAAGAGTGGAGCAAGTCAATATTTAAAGGCAGACAGAACACTTACCAGATGGGATAGACTATATAGCCACCCTTGGAAGTCCTGGGGGGATAGCCCGGCGCATGCTTCCACCTGGCTTGGGACAAGGACGGACTTCAGCCTCTCCCGGACCCCGTCAGGCCCGTCCAGGGATAGACCTAACGAAATATCAGCCCTGGGTACGGGCTCCTCAACAGCTAGCCTATGGGGAGCCGACGTCCCGTGGCGAATACGCCTGAGCGGGCGCTCACCGCCCAGGGCCTCGGTGGCTGGCCTCTTCCCTTGGGCGATCGCTACCCGAACGGCAGCAGCGGTGGCGGCAGCAGCCTGTCTCTCCCGCAGCTGATCCAAATTGCGCTTGGGGGCCATTTCTGCAAAGAGCAAGCTCGCACGGTCAGAAGTGTAAGAAGCAACAAAGACAAGTGCATGGTTAACGCATAAGGCAACTTGAAAACTTACCGGGAATGATGGATGTAAAGATGGGGGCTGGAACGGGCTCCTCAGGGGAATAGGTCTCAACAAAATCCCCTGTTCGGGACAGCACGTTCCAAACACTGGTGGGCAGATCTGCTAAGCCCCAGATCCTGGCTTGGCACGACTCAGGGATTTTGGGAGGTTATATTGAGCCAGCTGTGGACAGGGGAATAAAATCAGTTAGTAATCCACCGTGCTCCTAAAAACCAGAATTGAAGACGAGGTCGGACGGGCGGTCTTACCCCTCAACTCCCCAGCCCAGGATGTCCTCAGCTGGGTCCCCGGAGCCCTGTCGCAAAGGAGAAAGGTAGACACCTAGAAGAATTTGCCCTTCTACCCTTTATTGTTGCTGGGGCAATTGTAAATAATTTTTCTACCCGGACGGGCAGAGAATGAAAAAAACCCCACTTCCCGGTGCACAGCGTATCGCCGGTGGGCCCAAAGAAACTCCTGGAGGGTAAGCTCATACCCAAATACTTGAGGCCACAGCGATATACACCCCATCAGGAATCTCCACCCGTTGGGGGCCAACTGCCCGGGAGTGATATCGAGATAGATCGGACATCCCGGGCAACAGGGTGAAGGGGTAGTCGGAGGCCCGCCATCATAGCATTCTCGAACAGGGTGGCAAACCCCGACTGATAGAGGTGCGCGCCGCCGGGGTTCACGGCTAGGGCGCAACCATTAGGAAGGGAATATCTCTCCCTGATCCGGAGAAGGTCTTGGGAACCTAATACAGAGAAAGTGGACTCGCAAGCGAACACTACACGATCAGTCCCCCTGGGCAACTCGTCACCCGAACCCCTCGAGACGGAGGCAACAGGGGCCTCCTGGGTAGACTCGCTATCGAAAAGGCGAGCAGGGATCCTGCCCTCGCTCTGGTGATCGGTCAGGGGCGCATGAAGTCGGTCCCGACTGGTACTGGGGGATCCTGACCGATACTGTTCACTCTCTGATCTTGACGCAGAATTGAAGTCGGAGTGTTCCATATCTAATACTCCAACAGCCGGACACAAACTGTGACCTACGTATGGGTCAGAAACCCCAAGCCTGGTATACAGGGGGGCAGAGTCACTAACCTGAATGGCAACGAGTAGACACTCCTCAGCACCAGGTAACACTCTCCCAAAACAGCGCAAGGAACGCCCGCTCGGTTTAGTTGAATTAAAGTTCCACCCGACTCAAAAAATGCACAAAATCTGAGGAGGAAGAAATTCCACTCCCGCTCGAACCTCACAGGATTCGTTCTCTCCAGTCTCACTCCGAAATGAAAAAGGACGGGGAAAAGAGGGAAGAAAGCCGCAGATAGAAGATCAGGAAGAGATGCAAGAGATAAGGCAAGTACTCCTTATATAAAGGCTGTGGACGGCCGAGATCAAGACAGATCCAGCAGTCCAGGAGGTTTCCCGCCTAAACTGTCGCTTCGGTCACGTGAAGAGTCGCCTCAAAAGGCGTACGCATTAAATGCGTGACAAGATGGTTCAGTTAGCAGGCAGACGGTTCGGTTACGCCGCCCTTGTTAGATCCTGACCTGACCAATGATTGGTTGGTAGGGGGCAGGGGCGGTCCGGGCCCGTGTTATTGCAACCCGGACATTGCCATACCGGTCGGGTATTGGCTTCCCGGCGTAGTACAAAAATAATAAACAGCTAGAAGAACAGAGTGAAGGAAAGATGTCGGCCTCAAGGACCTTTTTATTGCTATGAAAATTAAACTATACAGAGGTTGGGGGGCAGTTATAGTAGCCTCCCCGGCAAAAAGAAAAAAAAAATAAAAAATACAAGGAGGGAAGCCTTCAAGTCCCTTTGCCCTTCAGAGCCTTGACTTCCTCCTCCAGGGCCGCCAACCTCGCCACCAGCTCCTTCACCGTGAGCTCGAGGGCGTGGGTATCCACTTCCTGCAGAACGGAGCCCATCTGCAGGTGAGCGGTTTGCTTTTCCACCTCCTGAAGACGGCCCTCCAGGTTGGCAAGGGAGAGGCCGGTCCAAGAGCTGGGCACGTGGGGGCCGGCCGGGCCTTCCCCCCGACTTTTCTTTTTTTGAGGTGGAGATCCTTCCCCGGTTGCTTTCTCCTTTCTCTTCCTAGACGGGCCTGGTGGCGGGCTTGCATCCTCGGACGAGGCAGAATCATTGCTGGAGGACAGAGAGACTGGCCCCTCGGATGGGCCGGCCCTGCCTGTAGCACGAGGACCGGTGGCCATGGATCAAGTATAGCGGTGAGACCCGGAGGCAGCAGCAACAGGGGGCGCAGGTGGAGCCTCACCGCCAACCTCACTAGCGGGACCCCCGGCCAAATCAGAGAATGACAGTCCGGCTTTGATGGCTCGGTTAATCGCCTCCGTGTCATCAGCAGTAGGGGCAGCGCCACGGAAGGCAGCAAAAGATTGTTTGTAGAGGTCGGGATCGAAAACTGCAGGGGGGCAGAGAACGGAGTCCTCCAGCCAGTTGCCAGAGACCACGACCCAAGGGTATCGCCGCCTGTTCTTATTCGGAAAGTCCAGGCCATGGACAAGGTTCCTTCCCTCAGCCACGGGGCGCAAGTAAGGGCCCCTGTGGTCGACGCCCAGGATATAACACCTGGCGACGTCGACGGAACGGAGGAACAACCCAAGTCGCTGGTTCAGTACTGATATTCCCCAGAGGAGGAGGCGACGTTTGGGCGGCACCTGGAGAGCAGAATTTGCAACCCCTGAAGCAGGTCGCAGAAAGAGACCGGAAGGGGGAAGCGTAGTCCCACAACAAGCAGCAGATAGCTACTGATGAGGACGAAAGGAAAGGCTACTTCCTCCCCTTCGGTGTAAGGACGGACTGCAACGTCGTCTGGAATGTGACAGTCTCTTCGAAAAGTGTTAAGTCCTCCGTCAGAAGTCAGATCAATGTGAGAGGCCATTTGAGGAAAACTTGAAAAACAAAAGCAACGGAGAAAAGAAGTTCGGGAATGCTTTGCTTTAAAAAACCGCTCGATCGATTCAGTTGTTAAATTGCAGTAAAACGCGGATTGAATAGGTGCTCCTTATATAGGCATCATGAACGGCAGAGATCAGATTGGATCGAACGGCTCGTATAATCTCCCACCAAAACTGTCATTTCGGGCACATGGGGCGTTGCCTTAAAAGGTGTGAGCATTTAATGCTCGACGTGATGTTTCCGTTGCCACGCAGACGATTCAGTTACTTCCGTATGGGCGTCGTTGGATCTTAACTAAACCAGTGGTCAGGGGGGCATGTTGCATCCGGGATCCCGGGTCCAGTCACCGACCGGTCGGTATCCCGGTGGACCGCTACAGTTGATCCCAGTCCGGGCGAACTCCCTATCTATTCCCGAGCGGTATCGTGGAAGCGGTCTTAATTTTCAAACTTCATTCGCCGAGATGTCACATCAACTTTGAAAATGGGGGGCAGCTGGTACATCCGAAAATATTTGCTAGAGAGCAACCGCCATGTGGCAGCAGGCCCCGGGCTATCCGGGAAGAGATCTTAGGGCCCGCGCCCCGCATTAGACGCCACCGCTCGGGACGATCAGTCAGCCCGGGCGTGATGTACGGCGGCTTTCCAGCAGGAGCAGCTTGCGAAGGGCACTCCAGGCAGTTTCCTTATGTGACCCGGACTCTGTCGAGGAAAGATGATTAGTTTCCTAAACCACTTAGGAAACTCTTCTATTATCGTGCAAATCTATTGTAATTAGATTAGGCTTCCCAATCTATTAACTTACCATGTAAGGGGGGACTCTTGCACCTATAAAAGAGCCCACCTACCCTCTCTAAGGGGATCCGAAAAATTACTTCTCTAAGCATATAATCACTCGCTAGAGAACTCACCACCCATACGCATATACCCGGCCGGTATTACTGGTAGTGCCGCCCATCTTTGTTGGCTCACCAGGCCCGCCGGTGATCTGCTAGTGAGAAGCGCCCAGACGCACCCGTGGACATAAGTCACCTTGTTAACGGGACCGAACCACATACAAACCTCTTCCTACTTTATTTTCTCGCTTAAATCTCGCTTACCAACTTTCGGCATCATCAGATGATATCCCCTTGAGAAAGCTTATAAGTTTTGATTATGTCAAATCCTGCAAGTGGATTTTGTATCCGACATATCAGATAAGTTAAGTAGAGGATCTCAAAGAATTTTAAGAGATTAATTAAATATGATTGTCAGTAATTATATTTAATTAATGGATATCTGTAATCTTAACGTGGGGAGATAATAAACATTTAATAACATGGAGCTCGAAATGTATTTTTGAGATAAGGGTAGCAGTGCAATTATAATTCTTTAGTGGTATGAATTATAATTTATGAAAATAGGAATCTGATTCAGTTCGAATTGGGGTTTCTTAATTCCATAATGAAGCCTATTCCTTATGGTCCCTATCGGGTTTCTTATTGACTTCTTATAGTCCCTATCGTAGCCAATATATATGCTGCTTGGGCTCTGCTCTCAGTTTGCATTTTTCCAAAAAGAGTATTATAACTCGAAATAGAAAAGAGAGCGTAAAAAAAGAGAGGAGAAAACCAAAAGGATTTTGAGAGAGACCACACTCAGGTTGTTATTCTGGCAGCGGAGGAATACGGTAGTAGATCGTGAGCTGTTATCGAGCTCGTGTTCTCAATTCGTCTACTACAGCAATCCGTTTTTGCAGTTCAAGGTAACCCTAGTTTCGCCCTTATAGGGTTATTGTAGTTTTCACGTAAATTTTTGCAGTAGCCACTTATTCGCGTTGTCAACGGATTCTGGGAACGCAGTTTCCTAACATTGTCTTGCCCTATTGCACATTTATAAAAATTATATCATTTTTTCTATGTAAACTTAGGGTGTGTTTGCATAGGTTGGTATAGCTCAATTGGCAAAGAGCTTGGTATATATAAGTCTACTCCAATGCATAGGTTCGGGGTTCGAACCTCATCCCCCTCCCCCACCCATAACAAAAAAAAAAAAACCTTAGGATGTGTTTAGTAATCCAATTAAGTGCTGAAAATAAAAATTTCAATATTTGTTAATTTTATTGCATTTGATAATATACCATTTGATTAAAAAAGCAGCCAAAAACTTATTCAAAACTTTAAGTAACTAATTTTTACTTAAAAAAGTCATTGGATACAGTCTATTTCGGTACTGAAACATTAGTTTTAGTCTTGTAAATTCAAAAACTTAAAATTTTTAGCAATAAAAATTCAAATATTATATTTCAATTTTATCAAACGGACCCTTAGTCTTTGCTAAGCTTGGATTCAACTAGTTAACGACAGGTGAACCCGTAAATAGCACATGCTGGAAAAGTTTTGAAATAGAAATAAAATAATTATAGACAATGCCATTACAATTATAAGACAATAAAAATTCCATAATATTTTTCAATTTTATCAAACGGACCCTTTGTCTTTATAAAGATTGGATTCAAGTAATTAACCACAGGTGAACGGTACATAGCACATGCTGGAAATTTTTTGAAATAGAAATAAAATAATTATAGACAGTGCCCTTACAATTATAAGACAAAAAGTACTATATACATATACAAATATGGTTAAGTAATTTTGCTTATCTAAGGTGTCTTGCTTAAAATTCAATTATACGTTCTAGTCTTCTAGCTAACAATATTTAAATTTTTTTCAAAAAAAAAAAAAAGCTACACCGAAGTGTTACTTTTGAATTAATCCATATAAGAAAAATAGGTTTAAAAGTAATGAATGCGCTTAGGTTGTAAAAATGAAAGCTTATGCTTTTATGTGTGTGTGTATATATATATATACCAATGGGAAGCATGGGCATTGCATGTGCATGTGCCCGTGCCCGTGTTTATGAAATATTTTGTAAATTATACTACTCATCGAATGCCTTAACCGGTAGAACACATAATCATCAGCATAGTAATCCTGCATGGTAAACGACAGGATAAGCTGGGTGGGGATTGTCCTGGGGCCATATATATATAATCGTTAGCATAGTAATCCTCCCCGGTGCCTCCACCTTCTATTGGTCCGGCCTAGACATATCCTTTGGATAACAGTCATCATCATATGGTACACTACCTGGTAAACGACAAGATAGGCTGGGCGGGGAATGTCTAGGCATAAAAGGCCATCAACTTCTTTAAAGTTGAGTGAGTAGAAACTAAAATAGTATTATAAACGCATTGTAGTTACCAATTATAAAGGTTATAAGTATGGTGCGACTAATAATATCTTTGTCTTTATTCCAACCCCTTTATTGGTTACTCACATCTTGTTATACAAGAACCGACAATAGTACTCTTGATTGAAGAACAAACTCGATGCTTCAATTATGTAGATACACCATTATTTCGTCCACCACTTTTAATGATATAACTACCACACTGCGTATTATGGACACCACATCAGTCCATCCTCTGTTTATAATGACATAACCGCCACACTGCATTGTAGGGATATAATGTTTGATCAGTGGTATATCAATCTATTGTCACAACTTAGCGACGTCTACTAGTGATCCCGCCCACTGCTTTTAAGGACATAATCACCCACTGCTTTTAAGGACATAATCACCCACTACTTTTAAGGACATAACCGTCTACTGCTTTTAAGGACCTATGACCAAGTGTCCTCCTACGATCAATTCCTAGAATTTATCAAACCTACCTCAGTTATGAACTAACATCGATACATGACAATTTCTATTATGGCCTGACTACTTTTAGTGAAATGAAACAGATACCAAACTAATTCCAGATTACCGCGTTACGACATGTTATGACTGTTCTCACCTTACTCTTAATAATATCTCATTATCGCATCGCAGTATCATTGATTCGATCAATATCGCATAAGAAAGCATGGAACAGTATTTAAACAACTAACCAGTTCACATCATATATAAACCAAGATATTCCAATTCTGTAAGTACCAATCGATTAAAACAAGTTCAATCGTTTGAGGAAATAGTAAGTTTGATCGATTAAAAGCTATTCAATCGATTGAGAATAGTTGAGTTGAATCGATTGAACTTGTTTCAATCGATTGAAAGTCGTCTTCTCCAGAAACTGGCTTTTGGGTCCATTATTTTACGTCCAAAACTTGTAAAACAATATACCAATGCTACCGATTGAGTTTGGAACTCACCAAAGTACGGAGGGTATGCTTGGGTGTGAGCTTTAAGCTTTAAGCTTCAATGGTGCCTTCTGTGGATACCGGGCCTCCACCACTTGTTTGTTTTTGTTTGAAATTTGATTTGGATCAAAGAAAGAGAAAAGGTCTGTTGAAAGCAGATACAAAGTCGCCACTTGGTCTTTAGGGAACCAAGAAACCCAAATTTGACTCACTCAAGTGGATAAGGGCACCGGCCCTTCATAACCAAAGAACTTGGTTCGGGGTTTTGGTACGAGAGAGGAAGGAGCCTTTGTCACGACTAAAACACCCTCAACTCGCCCCGTCTTTCGACGGGCCTCAATTAGCATCCAAATAATCATCTTATACTATGTATGGTTCGACAATTAATACTATGATAATATATTACATCACAGAAGAAAACTTGAAATTGGAAGATCTAATGATAAAATATCATTCATAAGATCTAAGCCAAGTATCACACAATGCAAAGTGAAAGATCACACGAATAAACCTAGGAAAAAATCGTCTAATCACATATCAAGTAATAAAGTTTTCCTAATCTAAGGGGACATGAATTGTTCTTGAAACAAATAATCAAAGAAATCAAAATATGCTTAGAAAGCTAGTATGATGCATGTTATTCTTTGAGAAAAGAAGATCTCTCAATCCCCAGGACGGATGAGAAAGGAGGATTAGATCGAGGGGAAGCGTGAACGTGTGATCATGATCATTCCTTATAATCTTCTTAGATTAGGAGTTACAAAAGCCCCAAATCTTTGCATGGATGCAATGTATGTATCTAGGATGTGCTAAGGTTGTAGTGTGCCTTGTGTTCATGGATTCCTAAAATGACTTAGAAGTCTAGAATGTGTATGAATGAATGAATGAAATCATCATGAGATATGTATGAACTACTTCCTAAGATATGAACTAATTTGGAGTGCATATAAGCATCAAATCAAAGAATGAAAGTTGAAAGGTGCTTGCTGTGAATAGTGGACAGAACAGTAACATGATCTTGTGAAAATGGAAAAGAGGGGTTAGGAATGTTTTAAATGCATGCTTTTTTATGGCGATCTTCCTTATTATGTCTAGAACACTACCCAAAAAGTCAATATTTAATAACTATCACAGATTGAGAGAAATCATATGAACAACAGAGGTCACTCAGAAATAGAGTCTGTACTGTCGACTGAAATGTTGACAAATCTTAGAAAATGAAAACGAATGATCTAGAGGTCCATTTTATACATAACGTTCCCTAAGACATTGAAGTTTAAGGGAAAAATAATTTAGGACCACCCCTTTTGGAAAAGGTTTCTGTAAAACAAGTTGAAAGTAGACCAAGCTGCTGTGACAGCAAAAACAGAATATCTGGGGGGAATGTTTGGGTCCGTATGGACCATTTTCAAGTATTTTCAAGTCATACCAAAAATCATGGGTGTTCTCTAATGAGTTAGGAAGACTTTCCAAGTGGTCTTGCATCCATACATTGAGTATTGAGTTCTAGAGAAATCTTTGAACTCAGATCACTCACTGTTTTGACTCACTGTTTTGAAGATTTTGGAAAAAAACTTGAGTTTTCTTTCTTGAAATCAAAATGAGAGGGATTGAGAGGGATTTTGAAATAGAGGTTTTGAAAGTATATTTTCAACATCAAATAGAGATTATAACCTCTTGGAATATCAACATCAAACTCATCATCAAGAACCCCCAATATTATTGGAGAGATTCATTTTTATTTGAACATAACTTCAAGGATACTTTGGAGGTATTGAAGTTATAATCATCATCTATCAAACATGTTTTTGAGGTCAAGAGCTACTATCCATAAGGATTCACTCACCTCAAACTTCATGTCATCATCTAGATGATGATGAACTAGTAAGTAAATAAAGAAAATAAAAAAGAAATGAGGGAAGAAGAGATGAACACATATATAAACAAGCAAGTAAATAGCAATCAATATATGATAATCAATGTGATTTTGGACTTGTAGCTTGGTGTTTCACTCATAGATTTGGACATTTGGACATGGAAGTAGCTTCCTATCTCATGAATGCTCAAGAATGATGGTTGGAGTGGGCTTTGAATGTGAAGTATATAGAAGGATAGTGGAAGAAAACAATATTAAAACTCACTTTCTTATGGAAAATCAATGGGAGAAGCTCCCTTTCTCTCTTCTAAACCTATCTCTATCTCTCTTCTTCTCTACAACTTTTCAAGCTTTGCACTTGGCCCCCCCTCAAATGAAGAGCAATGGGGGGTTTAAATAGGCCAATTTGGGGTGGTTTTGGGGGTTTAAGAAGTACTCCCATTGGTCTCAAACAACTGTGAACACAAAACTATGTCGTTTTGGCTTTCAATTAATCAAATTGGACCCCCAAAAAAATTACAAAAATGGACTCTGTGAGGGTTAAGTGCCGCGGCGGCACTGCTCCTCAGAAGCCCAAAAATTTACGTTTAGGCCCCCAGAGGTTCCGGTATTCATGAAAAGGCCCTATTTCGTCCGAAATTCACAGAAAATGCATACGAACTCCAAATTGAGGTTGTGATATACCGTTGGAAAGGTAATGGAGTCTAATTTACATAAAAAATAGTTCGGAGATAGGTCACTTTGAAAAGTTTTGCGGTATTTGCGATAAAAGCCGATTTGATCGCCTTTTTCGCCATTGAAAATTCATAATAAACTCGTTTTAAGTCCGAATATTATGTGCGATATACCGTCGGAAAGCTATTGACCTCTAGTATCCATGAAAAATATTTGAAAATTGTTACGGTGCCCGAGTTCTAAAGTCAAATTCTGGTCAAACTGGTCAAACCTGGGATTCCCGCGAAGTTTTGGAAATCTCCGGGAGTTCCCAAGAGCTGACGTTTTCGCTCGATTTTCTTTTAAAACTCATTTTAATACTTTTCTCATGATCTAGAATGATTCTGATGAATTCGTACAATTTTGGTCAAACTTGGTCAAACCTTGGTCAAACCTGGTCAAACCTTGGTCAAACCGGTCAACGGGGATTTTCCGAAAACTTTCGGGACTTTCGGGGGTCTCTGGGAGCTGACGATTTCATCCGATTTTTCTTAAAAACTCATTTTATCATTTTTCTTATGATATAGCATGTTTCCAGAACTTTGGGACCAAATCTGGGAGTTTTCGGGCTTTCAGGGGCATTTTGGTCATTCTAAGTATTTTGAGAAATAGAACTAACTTCCAAGAGTCCTTTTGAGTCTTTTTCGATCATTGTGAACCACCAAGCTATGGGTCTCCTAAATCTGATAGCCGACAAAATGGGGTGTCTACACCTTCTCCTCTCTCTCTCTCTCTCTCTCTCTCTCTGTCTTTTTTTCTCTATCTCTATGCCTTTCTTCTTCTCTTCTCTGCTATCTCCTTTCGCCCTCTCTCTTTCACAAATTGTATATATAGTGTATGTGTGTGTGTATATATATTTGAGAGTATGTGTATAACATATATCTCCTCTCCCTCTCTCTCTAACTTCTCTCTAGTTTAACAAACATACACATATACACACGCATGAGCATAACACGTATATATAGGTAAGGGAGGGTGCAAGTGGCATCTTTCCCTGCAAAATTGGGGATAAAGATCTAAACACATTTGATCGATTGAATCTTCTTTGATCGATTGAGAACAGGTCAATCAGGATCAATCAATTGACAAGGGCTCAATTGATTGGAAAGAAGAACCACATCATGGTTTCTGGTCGACAAGGTTTCGATTAATCGAAAAGGGTTCAATCGATTGAAAAGAGCACAACGTCAATCGAATGATCCAAGATCAATCAATTGAAATAGAAATTATAGGTATAGCAAAGGTATTCATGTAGAATCTCATATACATACAAAAATATAGGGTATTGCAGATATCAATGTTGAAAATGTTGACTCATGAATCATATTGAGTTGTGATTCATATCGAGTGGTATGAAACTCGAATCAACTCATAAATCAACCAAGTTAAACTACTATGATTAGAACTATAGTATTCCTGAGTTTTTGAAATATCCCTTGATGATGCCAAGTTATGGGTTAGAGATAAGAAGAAGTACGTAAGAGAAATTATATGTGGTTCGGCCCTATTAATGAAGGAACGTATGTCCACGTGTGTGTCTGTACACGTTCACAATACTGTTAAAAAGTCGGTAACCTTTGGTGAACCAACAACAGTTTGGAGCTACCAGAGGTTGGCCCGGCACAAGTATGATTGCTATAGAGGTGCTATAAAGACTAAAAGTGTTCTCCCCCTTGGAGGAGGTGAATGGTCTCTTTTATAGATGTAAGAGACCTAACCGTACAAGGAAACTATATGGATAAGGAAATACAATCCAATTGGGATTGATTGGCATTAATCGTGGGGAATTTTCTAATTGGATTAGGAAACAATTTACACTTTCCATTAGTCTTCTAACTTTTCTAGGAAACTGTCTAGAACATTCTGGATCACGTCCTGGGCTATGCCATGCTATACTCCTGACAGATCAGGCCAACGTTACAATCCTGACCTGTTTGGTCTGGCCTCGGGACGCCGGGTCTACCACTTAGAATGAATCTGCTGACCTGTCCTAGATTGTTTGATGACTGGACGATGCTACCCGATCCAGGGGTAGGCCTTCCCCTCTGGCAGAGCCCTACGCTATAGGATCAGGATGCCCAGGGGGCCCGCAACTGCTCAAAAAATTGGGATAGGGGCCAGTCGCGGAGTGGAACCGCTCGGTCATAGAGTACAACCAATTTTGGGCGTATCAATTGCCCCCTATTTCCAAGGTTGGCTTGATGCTATATTGAGTCAAGTTTGGAAATCTATTGATTGCTTGGGAAAGTTGCCTTGGAGCTTTTGAGTCTGGTGAATTCTCGGGAACTGGCTAAGAGTTAAGACTTAGCCTAATTCAGAGACTTTTAAGTGCTAGGGAATTGGCTAAGAGTTGAGACTTAGCCTAATTCAGAGTCTTTTGTTTATGTTAGCTTCCAGAGCTTCCAGGATGGTTATCTTCTACCCAGTAAACCTTCGTCAAGGCTGTTGGTAGATGTTGGAAAAGCATACCTAAAGTGAGTTGCTTTAGGGTCCTTTTTTATGTTAGCTCCCAGGATGGTTATCTTCTGCCCAGCAAGCCTTCGTCAAGACTACCGGTAGAAGAATTTGACCATGTTGGTAGAGCTGACCTAAAGCGTATTGCTTTAGGATCCTTTTTTACTCCTCTATCATGGGTCAACTTAAGAGATTTTAGTTACCTTTATCGCCAGGTTAGGCTTAAGTGGAGTTAAGTATTGTAAGCACCCAGATTGTCTAAGGGTTTTACTTAGTTAACCCCGAGGCCTATAAATACTCAGTGTGACTTCTTGTAGTGTTCATTCCCTCTTGCCCCCCAAGCTTTTGTTGAGGCATGTGTTGCTGGAAATAATTACAGTAGGCAGCCGACCTAAAACATTGGTAGTTCCAGGGTCTTTTGGCGCCTTGGGTGTGATCCCGAGGTCTTTTATTATCTTGAGTGTGATCTTGAGGTCTTTTGGTGCCTTGAGTATGATCCCGAGGTCTTTTGCTGGAGCTCTTTGATATAGTCTATTGAGCCTCGTACTATGATCGGGCGAAAGTATCACAATAGCTAGGCTCACCTAGACTGTTGGAGATAGGAGGTCGGGTCAGGATCACTGGGCTCCTGGCCGCTGTCTATTGGAGGACAGGTCGGGATTGTTGGATCCTAATCTCTGTGAACTTGAGGTCTACTCAGGGCTATCGCACCTTAACTATAGTGAACTAGAGGTCGGGTCTGGGGTGCCAGACCCTGACTGCAGTGAACTGGAGATCCGGTCGGGGCTACCAGACCCTGACCGTTGGACATTGAAGGAATTGCCAGAACTATTGGGCTTCTTTACATTGTTCATCTCGGGCTGATCTCGCTTTCGATTAATTCTTGAAGGCTCGTCGCTTACGTGCTCGGGGTTTTTGGTTTTTAGAAAATCTTCAGTTTCAACATATTTTCCAACCCTCTCTACGAGTTTAACCAAGGTTGTCGGTTGGTTTCTGTGAAACGACGTGGCACAATTGGTGTGTTGAACTCCTGAGCATAAGGTTGTAATGTAGACTATCTCATTCAGGTTATAGACTTAAAGCTTCAGCTGGTTAATCGATCGGCATAATCCTTCAACAACTCTCCCTTCCGCTGCCTGATAGTGAGTAGTTGTGTGTCAGGTTGCGGCCGGTTGAGCATGCGACTGATGAAGTGTTTGTTGAGCTCCTTGAAATCTTTGACCAATCGGGGTTTCAGGGAATGGAACCACTGAGCGGCTGGGCCTTTCAAAGTGCCGGGGAAGGCCAGGCAGTATAGTTCATCAGCGTTGGTGGTCAGGGACATCTGAGCCTTATCGGTTTGAACGTGGTAGACAAGGGTTCTCGAGCCATTATATGAATCTAGATGAGGTTGTTTAAACTTGTGCGGGATGACAAACCTCACGATCTGGCTGGAGAATGATGACTCACTCTTGGTGTTGACATAATCCTGAGTAGGGTCCTGGCTCTGCTCCTTGGCCATTTCATCAATCTATTTCTCCAAATCCTTGATACAGGCCACCACACCTTCCCGACCGATATCCGGAACATAGGTTGGGTCAGTGGAAGGGGCTTCCTCCTCACGGCGTGATGTCCTCTGGGATGAGGCTCGACAATGAATCTGGTTGATCGTGCGCCTAAGATCATCTCGGCTCCTAGCCGAGTGATCACGGGCTAATTCACGGGTCATGCGTTCTCGCCTCCCCCCTCTAGAAGGACGCCTATTGTTGATGATGTCTTTGGCATCCCCAACATAGGTTGAGTTGGCTCGGGCATGTTATTGGGTCTCGTGTCAATTCTTGATTACTCTCATCGTTCCCGGGCAGTGACCCTGCCTGTGAAGGGTTATTATGTTGGGTCAACAGGGCTTCGATCTACTACTAGGTTTTACGCTGGCCCTCTAGGGAGCTGTGCAAGGGTCGCAGTGATCTGCTCCAGTGTCAGGATCGCCACAGCCAGCGCTGAGGCCGGCAAAGCATCCCGATGAGCCTACTACGCAGCCTTCTTACCCTTCTTCAGGGGCAAGACTATTAGTTAAGAAATTTGTGTTTTAAGAAATCTGTCGCTTCTTGCAGACGGCGCCAAGCTGATGATGCCAAATTTGGGTTAGAGATAAGAAGAAGTATGTAAAAGAAAATGTATGTGGTTTGGCCTTGTTAATGAAGGAACCTACATCCACGTGTGTGTCTGAGCACGTTAACTATACTGTTATAAAGCCGGTGACCTTTGGTGAACTAATAACAGTTTGGAGCTACCACAGGTCGACCGGGCACGATTATGATTGCTATAGAGGTGCTTTGCAAACTAAAAGTATTCTCTCCCTTAGAGGAGGTGGGTGGTCTCTTTTATAGATGTAAGAGACCTACTGTACAAGGAAACTACATGGATAAGGAAATACAATCCAATTGGGATTGATTGGCATTAATCGTGGGAGTTTCCTAATTGGATTAGGAAACAATTTACACTTTCCATTAGTCTTCTAACTTATATAGAAAATTGCCTGGAAGATTCTAGATCACGTCCTGGGGCTGGTCCGTGCTGTACTCCAGAAGGGTCGGGCTAGTGTTACAATCCTGACCTATTTGGTCGGGTCTTAGGACGTCGGGTCTACCGCTCGGGATGAATCTGCTGACCTGTCCTGAACTGTTTGATGACTAGACGATGCTACTCCGATCTAGGGGTCGGCCTTCCCCTCTGGCAGAGCCCTGAACTATAGGATCAGGAGGCCTTGGGGGCCCATAACCGCTTGGGAAATCGGGATAGGGGCCGATCACTGAGTAGAACTGCTTGGTCATAGAGTAAAGCCAATTTTGGGCGTATCATCCTTAGTCAGCTTATTGAATGTTGCATAAAAGTTTATCGGCATACTCGACAAATGATAACAAAAACCAAGTAAAAAGATTGAACAATTAGATAAAGGAGTACAACCTCATCAATAAATTACAACAATCATCTTATGAAATATTTTACTGTTAGAAATAAGATCATCCATTTTATATTAGTACAACTATAGTATTGAAAAGTTGTTAGGGGTAACAAGCTAAGGAGTTTCTAGTGGAAACCTCGATGACATAATTGGATGTAAAATTAGAACGAATACTTAGACACAGGAAAACTCCTATCTTTTTTTTTTCTAGGAATGAAAAGTCTTATCTATTAGTAATAAAAGTTCAGCGGAGCTTATGAAAATATTTTGAATTCCGTGAAAGCAAAGACTGTTGAGAAGAAACTAAATTGAATTTTGAATAATCAAAAAGTGTCATTGTTTGCTATTCAGTAATAGAAATCTCCACTTTTTATTTCTCACTAACCAAGCAGATGTAAAGGCTTAGAAGAATACTGTATAACAATAAAACAACATACCCAGAACACGTTCTCCTTGAACTCCATCAACGGTTCTTAAAATCTCATTTAGACACACCCTCAAAGAGGCAAACTTCAGAGTACTCAGAAATTTAATTTCCCTCTAAGGCTCTGATTGTTCGCTTCTCTTATACTGCATAAGTCAACTTAAACAAATTGTATCAATGACAATGTAATGCTAAGTTCAATGCGAAGTTGTAAATGCATAAATGTGAGTTCATCCAAATAGTTAAAAGTTGAGGATAACTCTTTGGAAATCAAATTCATGTTACATAGATTCAACTTTAAGATAACTCTCTGGAAATCAAATTCGTAGACAATTACCATAACCTTTACAATGAAGCAGTTGATACTGTAAAACATATGAAATAAAGAGCTTTGTGAAGTAAAATAAAAAATGGAGGAGTTTTTGCATACTTTTACTTGAATTTAACTTCTCAAAGAAGGGGAAAAAATTGAATTGGTTACTCCACAGGCAATAAAAAAATTCAAAAATTGATATTACATGTTTCAAATTTGATTCAAAGAAAAGAAGAAACTCGAATTTAACTTCAAACAAAAAAGGGGAGAAAATGAGTTTGGTTAGTCCACAATAAATTTAAAAATTCAAATGAGATAGTACATGTTTCTAATTTAATACAGAGAAAAGAAGAAAATTCAAAGTTGGATTTGAATGGTCAAAAAGATTACTGCTATTACTCTTACTTCGGCTATCTCCAACCCGTACACAAATTTGAGTGACAATCTAAGTAAAAGCTTCATTGGAAATGACTCTCCAATGGTCATACACAATATTATCCATATCAAATCACATTTGAGTGAAAAACTTTAGAAAGGAATAGAAGAAAAAGAAAAAGAAAAAAAACCTTAATATATGATTCTACTACATTGGTGTTAGGGGTGCGTTTCAGTCAGAACGGATCGGAATACCCTCTGTCGGAAAAAATTCCAAAAATTTCAGAAATTAAATAGATGTTCCGAATTCTGTTCCGATTTTTTCAGAATTTCATTTTCCTTTCCAATTTCGGAATTTTGGAACTTTCGAAATCGGAATTCTTCAAAAAATTTTGGATTTTTTTTTTCGGAATTTTCAGAATTGGAATCGAAAATTTTCATAATTTTTGGAATTTTTGGAATACAAATAGTATTGAAAGGGTAAGTCATGCTTTTATAGAGAGTCCCCTACTCTCTCCTTTCTCTTCTTATTACATTCTTTCAAAATTTTGGAAAATATTCGGATTTTTTCAGAACTATTTTTGAAAAATTTTTGTAAAACATATTTTCGGAATTCTCAAAACAATTCCGATTCCAATTTTTTTTCCAGAATAATTGGAATTCGGAATTCAAATTTTTTGTGCCAAAATCGGAATTTTTTGGATCGAAATCGGTCGGAATCAAAATTTCCATTCCAAATGGCACCCCTATTGGTGTAGATTAGTTTTTGAATTTTGGATCAAAGACCCTCGGTCTTGCTTACACAAAAAAAGGTACACAAAAACAGAGCAGAAATTAACAAAACAAGAATCAACTTAACTGTAAGCCAAAATTAAAGAAACAACAATTTGAGAAAATACTAAGATTTGAAAATCCCTACCTTTTAAACCATACACAAATGCGTATAGAGCATTATTTCAAAGAGGGGAAGAGCAGAAAATCACCACAAATTGAAATTAGATGCGTCACTGGTGAGCTTAGGTTGTCGGATTAGGCATTTTTGGTGTCAAAAAAACCAAACCAGAGTGGCAGGATTTGTTGTTGCTATTGTCGATCTTGCCGTGGGTTTGTCGTTGTAGCCAGAGTGGGAATACCAAAATTGAATCATCCAGGCTAAAGTAAAGTTAAAACCCTAAATGCACTCATAATCAAGAGAGAATTTTGATCTTCAGATCATCGGGTGAGGGGAAGAAATGAGAAGACGAGCAAAGGGAAAAATGACCTCAAATCAAAATTGAAAACCTAGGCCGTCGGAATCAAGGTTTGATAGTTGGCGATGATCGACTATTCAAGGGCAAGCGTCCTCTAGCGACTAATATGCAAAGAGCAAATGAAGAAAACAAGAGAGAAAAGGACAGTGAAGAAGACGACGCATGCGCTATGAGTGAGTGGTGATGAGGCGGTGGACGCGATGAGAGAGAGAGAGAGAGAGAGAGAGAGAGAGAGAGAGAGAGAGAGAGAGGTGGAACAACTGTAGCGTGTTGGGCAGAAATCAAGACCAAAAGAGGAAAGGATATAACTATAAAACCACTGGTCAGACGAGGGCACATTTGGAAGTCTAAAAAATTCGTGCAGCTTGCTTAAATCTCCTGCTCTATTCTGATAAGATTTGTCCAAACAGTATGAACTTTTTTACTAATATTTATTGATTATTTGGTTTTCAATATTAATTATTTTTATTATATATATATTTTTGGTTGTTATTGTATTTGTCAATCCTGCTAAAGGCACCGATCGTTCGGTGCACCATTTCGGTGCACCCCATTGGTGCCCCCAATCTTTACTCTTTATTCGTTAGTAGATTTCTAGCAAAAGCCAACCTAGGGCCGGCCTGGACCATCAAAGTTCATTAAATTTGGAGGGTTTCCATGAACTTTTTATAATTATATTTTTGGCTTAAAATTTTTAAGTATTTTACATTTAGGCCCCCCTCAACTTACGTTTAGACTCATATTATATGTAGACCTCCAAAAAAATCACCAATAGTAGATCCCAAAAAAATTGTCAATTATGTATAAGTAGACCCCAAAAAAATTGCCTTGAGGGCGCTGTGTTGGGATTGTGCTGTAACGCCCTGTAATTTCTTTTTCATTAATAAATAATTATTGCATTTCATTTCAATGAATATTTGATTTTAATTTCTATTCAAAATATTTATCTGGGGTCAAAATGTAATTTCCATAAATATAGAAAAATATTTTCTGTGGTTTCAAAATCGATATCTATATTTTTGTACAACCCGGAATTTATTCATTCACTAATATTATTTTCCTGTTTTTCATTTTAACCGTAAATACCAGTTTTAATTTCAGTCTGCACCTTATACCGCGTTTGGGGTGTGGGAGCACGTGAGCTCAACCACACCGGGCGAAATCCGCCCATTGCTTGGAGCCCAAAATTTCTTAGTTTATATATATACGTTGGTTTGTCTCTCTCTCTCTCACAGTCTCTCATCTCTAAACTCTCAAACTCTCCTAATTCTCTCAATCACTCTCTTGATCACTCTCTCAAGAACACACATAACACACATATCGTATATACGTATACATATACACAGTTATACATACATAGCTATATATATATCAAGATCGAGAACGGAGGAGTAAATTCTCAAACGGCGGATTTAATGGCGGATATTCTCGGTCTCAAAATTCTCAGTCTAATCACCTCTGTGAGTATTATAAACTCACTCGCCACGTATATATATATATATATGTATATTTTAGTGTATATATGTGTATATATATATAGATACACCATTGAAGGCTTCGAATTGGAGTTTTACAAAACTCAACCAAAATCAATTCCATGAATTGATTATGGAAGATCTCAGTTCCAATAAGCTACAGTTCGAATCCTATGGAGTAATTCATCTGTATCGCGACGTACCGTTGATTTAAAGTTTTGAGACCCTTACTTTAATTGCGAATATCTAGAGATATAATCCGTATTGGTTTAAATTGATTGCATATTCATAATCTGCGCGAAAAATCGAAGAGATCCATATATGGCATGACATAATTGAAACAGAAAACAAAAATGGGTATAATTTCAGTTTGAAATCAAAAACAGGGAAAAAAACGAAGAAGATGATGAAACTGTGACAACTCGCGCGCGCGACCTGCTTGCGCGGCCCGCTAGCGCGACCCATACTCCTTCGCTCGTGCGACCCGTTCTCCCCATTCGCTCGTGCTATCCGCTCGCGCGACCACCCATCCCCCTTCGTGCGCGCGACCCGCTCGTGCGACCCGGGACAGTTTGAGCAGTTTTTGTATTTCTTTATAAGGGACTGTTTGGAAAAGGTTTTGAAAGTTTTAAAAGAACTGTTTGACAAATATACTATTTTAAAGGCTCACTGTTAGGAATTGAACTTATTAGAAAGTTTAAGACCAAGATTTATGTTGAACGAATATCCAGCTTTGAGATTAATAACTGTTACTACAAACTGTGAATATTGACACACATATTAGGGTCGAGGTTGTGTCAACATGCATGTGTGTGAGAAAGCGTGAAAAGAGTAGAGAGTGGCGGTCTGATGTGCGATCTCAATATCGTGGTATTGGAGGCGACAGTGTTGAGTTACGACTTAGATATCGATCGGATATTATTCCTGGTATCTAAGACGCTCGTTTCGGATATCGATCGGATATTATTCCTGGTATCCGAAATGATGGTATTGAGTTACGGCTTAGATATCGATCGGATATTATTCTTGGTATCTAAGGCGCTCGTTTCAGATATCGATCAGATATTATTCCTGGTATCCGAAACGATGGTATTGAGTTACGGCTTAGATATCGATCGGATATTATTCCTGGTATCTAAGGTGCTCGTTTCGGATATTGATCGGATATTATTCCTGGTATCCGAAGCGATGGTATTGAGTACGGCTTAGATATCGATCGGATAATATTCCTGGTATCTAAGGCACTCCTTTCGGATATCGATTGGATATTATTCCTAGTATCCGAAGCGATGGTATTGAGTACGGCTTAGATATCGATCGGATATTATTCCTGGTATCTAAGGTGCTCGTTTTGGATATCGATCGGATATTATTCCTGGCATCCGAAGCGATGGTATTGAGTACGGCTTAGATATTGATCGGATATTATTCCTGGTATCTAAGGCGCTCGTTTCGGATATCGATCGGATATTATTCCTGGTATCCGAAATGATGGTATTGAGTTACGGCTTAGATATCGATCGGATATTATTCCTGGTATCTAAGACGCTCGTTTCGGATATCAATCGGATATTATTCCTGGTATCCGAAGCGATGGTATTGAGTACGGCTTAGATATCGATCGGATATTATTCCTGGTATCTGAGGTAATGGTTTGGTTGAGTCGAGTTTTGTTGAGAGAAAAGAGTCAGAAAGATGAGATGTTACATTGTTCATGCAGGGTCGCATATTTATTGCTTACTTTATTCCCCTGTGACTTATGTTGGAATTGGAACCTTGAATCTATTACTTTTAAAGTTAAATTGCACCGCTGTTTATTTGCTTATATATACATTGCGAGCACATGTTTATTTTGCTCACTAGCTTGCATAAGCTGACGGCGTTGATGCGTCCTGGACTGTATGTCTAGATTTTCAGGGTCAGGAGCAGCCAGGGTATTTCGACTATGCTAGTTAGAGGCAGGGGACTTTCCAGGAGGCTGCTTTATATTTCTTATGTCTTTTATTTTGGGTTGTAATAAACTGGCTTTAGACATTTGATTAAGGGCGTTTTGTGCCTAAGACCTGGACTTATGTAATAGTTTAGTAAGTTTTATTTCGGAGCTTATGTTTATTAGTATCCTTTCTTTTAGAAATGCTGTTAAGTTATTTTGTTGCAGGGACAATTGGTCATACTCACTTGTCACGACCTACGAGTCCATAAAGGAAATTAAATGCTTTCCTGTATTATGCTACGTCGGGGCGTGACATGTGCACCCTGTCGGTGCCGCAATCTTTACTCTTTATTCGTTAGTAAATTTCTACCAAAAGCCAACCCAGAGCCGACCTGGGCCACCAAAGTTCATTAAATTTAGAGGGTTTACATGAAATTTTTATAATTAAATTTTTAACTTGAAATTTTTTAGTATTTTACATTTAGGCCCCCCTCAATTATGTTTAGTCCCCCCCCCCCCCCCTTCTCAACTTACGTTTAGACTCATATTATAAGTAGACCCCAACAAAATTGCCAATTATGTATAAGTAGACCTCAAAAAAATGTCAATTTTGTAAAAGTAGAACCCAAAAAAATTTCCTCGAGGGCGCTATGTTGGGATTGTGCCTTCAAACCATTACTGTATGCATGAGACATTGGCATTTTATATATACATATCAGTTTACATTTCATTATGTATATTCCATGAGATGATTGTTTGTAATCCTTAAGTATCATAGTAGGTAATACATGTAAGTGTGAGATACATACAAGTGAGATACGAATTACTATTCTTTGATACTTAGACTTGTTACAGTGGATGATGAGACTGGATATCTCATCAGGAATACACTGTAGCATGATTAACTACCATTGGATAGAGTGATGAATCTCAATCACTAGAGTATGACTCTTAGTTAATAGAGTGATGAATCTCAATCACTAGAGTGTGACTCTTAGTTAATATGCAAGTAGTTATAGTGCATTAACGGACCATGAGTTTTCCTATTGACATCTAAAACTACCAACAATCGATACAAACTCATAACTTGTATAAAGTACGTGTTCTCAATCTTGAGATGATTATGGACAGACTATGGAGGTGACTGCTTTGACTTACCCATCAGTGAGGTCTTCAAGATCAGCACCTGGGTATCTTGGTTAAGTCGTGTTCATAGGGTTGTGAACATATATTGTCAAGATAGAATCTACCCTCTGATAAAAAGTAAGCATTCCCTTGAGAATGTCACCTAGTTGATTACTGAGAACTGTAGTCTTGTTGATAAGTAGTTATCAACATATTTGGTAATCATGAGAGGTGAATGGAACTCAAGGAATGGAAGAAGTAATCATCATTTAGGTTGAAAGTAACAGTTATCCGACTACCTGAATATTATTATGTATGCTGAAGTTAGAGGGACATTAGTACATCATACAAGTCTAGTTATCATTTCAGATACGTTCTTTTGCATTGGAGTTAACGATAACTGATCAGTTGGTTCATTTGCTGGTCAAAGAGTTTGATCTAGGGATTAACAACTGATCTGAGAAAATAATTAAGAACCTCAGAGGTCCCACTCTTAGCTCCGCAAGAATACTTGGAAAGGCAGAAGGAGGTAAATCGATCAATTGAACTTGTTTCATCGATTGGTGACTGACGAGTCCGTACTAAGGCGTTTTCTTATTAACATCCAAGTATAGGTGATCGTACAAGCAATAAAGTTCTGGTAAGACCAGGTCGAACCCGTAGGGAATGGTAAAAAGATTTTTGATATAGGAAGTAACTATTTCATCCTTAAAAAGAAAATAAAAGATGAAGGATTTTTGGGGCTTATCCAAAACTAGTAATTCTTATGTTTTTGCAGTAAAACTAATTAAAAGGCTATTTTTTGAGTAGTTTACGTGTAGCACCTGTAATTTTCTTACTTATTTTCCTGAATATCTGTAATTCTATCCCTGTATTTCTTTTTTTAATTCTATTTACAATAATATAAGATCATCTTTTCGAGTTTTGTTATGATTCTGATTGTCTATATGTTTGGTTTTTGCTTATGCTTGCATGCTAGACCCTTGGGGAAACTTTGCTGAGAAAGTAACCCCGAGCGCTCAAATTTTGAAGTCTAAAATGTTGAAAATGCCCTTTTTCTCATTTGTTCTTGTTGTTTGCTGTTTTTTTTTTCTCTTCCTTTTGTTGTATTATTTCAACTTCATTTTCACCTAAGCATGTAAAAGCAGATGATTACACACGGTTGAGTGAAATCATCATTAAATCATATTAATTTCAAAATGCATGTAAAACTAGGGATTTGAGGATTAAATGAGCACTATATATATTATATTAGCACATGAATATGCAATATTCATTGCTTGTCAGTGACTTGTCTTAATCAATCAATTGAAAGTGTTTCAATCGATTGAACGAGATCAATCGATTGAAAATGTTGCAATTGATTGAAAGTCAGTTCATTCGATGGAAACTGTTTCAATCGATTGAAACCAAAGGTCGGTTTGAAAACCTAAAAATAGGAGAGCTGCGTGCAGAATAAGTTGAACGTTTTTATTACTCCAGCTCTGCAGAAACTATTTTAGGGTTTCTCAAATCCTTCCTTTCCCCTCCTCTCCTCTCCTCTCCTCTCCTCTCTATTAGAGTTACCACAAACCCTAGCCTCTTCGGGAAGCATCCAAGGAGTCATAAGGGTGAAGACTTTCTAGAGGAAGTTGCTACACACCAAGGGAGAAGACAAAGTATGAATTGGGTTCAAGGCCAAAAGGTAAAACCTCATCCCTATGCATCTTTAGATCAATAAGAAGTAGATCTGGCTTACCAAACAAAGTTTTGAACTTGATTTTTCTGATGCGCATGATTTAAATTTTTTTAAAACCGAAATCCTACAACTGTCATGCCTATTAGCACCTCCACTCAGTTGGTTCTCAAAGATGGCACAACTGCTACCAATGCCACCTAATGCTGCAATTTCATTGGCGGGATGTAGTATCTCTCACTCTCACGGCCTACCATTGCTTACACTGTCAATAAGCTCACCCAATACATGCATCCCCTAACACAGACTTCTAGGACTGCTGCCAAAAGATTGCTCCACTATCTCAAGCACACTATCTCTCATGGCCTACTCCTTCGCCGCTCTCAACCTCTTCATCCCACTGACTATTCGGACGTCGATTAGGCTGGGAATCGTGATGATTGTACCTCCATCTTAGCTTATGTTATCTTTCTTGAGTCTAATCTCATCTCGTGGTGTTCTCAAAAGCAACATATTACCACTCGCTCCTCCACCAAAGCCGAATATCGTTCTGTTGCTTCTGCCACTACTGAACTATATTGGCTTACCAATTTGTTCACAAAACTCGGTGTCCACCTCAAGCATTCTCCACATCTCCTCTGTGATAATCTGGGTGCAACTTATCTTTGTGTTAATCCAGTGTTTCACTCTTGAATGAAACACATTGCTCTTGATTGTCATTTTGTTTGGGAAAAGGTTGCTAATTGTTGCAAGTGTTTCACATATCTACTCATGATCAACTTGCCGACGTGCTCACTAATCCACTGACCAAATCCCGATTTACGCTTCTTCATTCCAAGATTCGTGTTTTCGATGGAAGCCACATTTTGTGGAGGCATATTAAGGAAGAATCGTATACTGCCATAAATCATGCAATCTCTTAACTGGCTCCTAAACCTCTCCCTTAATTGTTGTTATTACTTATTACACTAATTATTATGATTTCCTAGTCTTTGGGATAGGTGTAAATGATTTCTATATTGAAGGTGTAAACTATTGTATATATTCTAGCAATGAAATAGAATGAATTGTGCTTTTAGCCATTCAACAGAAACTTCATTTTGAATCTTTGCTTAAGTAAGGCTTTTATTCTTTCTTTCCAATCTCTCTTTTTTTTTCCTGGCAATAATGATGTTTAGCATATTCGTGCAAATTGGGATATCCATCCTATGAGCAGGAGTTCAAGAATCAAAAGTTGTGTGATAATTTTATATCAATTCAATTTCGACAACACCACTAAAGTTCCTATTTTTATTTTTTTGATCCCATAAATTATCTAACTTGAGCAAAACCTATGTCCTAGTCATAATATGCCATAAAACTAAAAGATATAGTACATGCACACCATCAAAATCCTAAAACTCACACACAAGATTACATGAATAAATCACACGCAATATTATATGAATAAATAAGGTTAAAATTTGTAATGACTATGTAAAAAGTGCATGATGTACTCTTTAAATGTCCTTTGTTTAAGTCGAGAAAGTATCTTATTGGATCATCACACTCATATTTGTGAATCCCAAATAGAGTCCAAGTAATGAAATCACAATTAAGAGTTAACATTCTATATATGTCAGTTGAAGAAATTTCTTCAAAATTCATTAATAGTTTAACTTAACATCCTCGTCCAATGATTGAGATAGGTTACCCATAGGCTATCTACAATTAGTAGAACACAAAAGCTAGTCTATATCTGCGAGCTTTGGTAAGGCTTAAAGGTAATAGAGAAATTAGAGCATCTCCAATAGAAATTTTAAATGTTGTTATTTACCAACTTTACCCATGATCAACATTTTAACCTTCAAGAGATACTTCAGTTATCTTACAACAAGTAACAAATTGTCTTTAGATCTTCATTCCTACCTTATATGTTAGGAGAAAGCTTCAGCTCGAGATCGAAGTATGAATTCCTCACGTACCCCATAAAATAGGAGCACGAACTAGCGGCTTAAGCGAACAGATAAGATTGCGCGCCTTTACACCCTTCTTTTAAGTAGTCTTTCATTCCCTCCAGATTACCTGCTTCCTGCATCCAACATTCCTACAATCCAGATCAGTTCCTTCACCCCCGTTAGCTTGGTCTAGTTCAACTTTAAGTGTCTAGTCCATTTGAATATTAATACATGTATAACTAGCATTGTAGATAAATGAATAGTCTTTCTTTTTGCTTTGGGGCAGAGCTATGGCTCTTAGCAGGCACTTTTATGCCATGTTGCTCTAGCTAGAGTTATATGCTTAATAACTATTAGTTGTCTTTGCTTGCCCTCTTTCAAGTGTGAGGGATCAGATCATTAAACGAGAAGTCCAATATTACAGCAAGAATCATACTTGATCCTTGATTTCCCGTTGTTTCTTTCATGTAGTGAAGTGACGGGAAAGAGGGCTTCGATCGTACGAAGGGAGAAGAGGCGCTAGCCTAGCCTTAGCTTGTTCACTACTTTCTATTGGCCTTTCTTTACCTACCTTCCTACCAATAAGAAAAAGGTTATGCTAACGCGCAATGGTAGACATAGATCAGGTAGGGCACTCATCCATTGGCTGCTTGTTTAATTGGTTCAGACCTAGCCTTTAACTGCCTCTTTCATTGGAATTGAGGGCATACGGTATAGAATGGGGCTGGTTAGGCACGGTCCGGGGATGGAACTTTCATTCATAGTCGTTTAGCTTAAAGATCCAGTAGAATATTAGTCGACTATACCTGTTGTAATGCCTATTCAACTTCATTAAGTTCCTGTGGAGGAGACCACATTCTGTTAGGTGTAGAGGAGCAAGGAAAGCAAATTGAGGTGCCAGAATAGAACTATAAAATGGAGGTCCGGGTGCCTAAGCTATTGGAAAATAGAAGGTTGGAAGGTAAGCAAGCCATTATCGATTTATAAATAGAACTACAGATGCTGAGCCACACCCCTTCATCAACCAGTTGAACTATATCAGCACATAAAGAAGTAAGCTACATGTAAGACCAAGCTAATCCAGATTCAACAAAGCAAACATAGGATGATAAAGTAGCGGGTGTCGAAGAAGACACTTCTTAGGGGTGTGGAGTCATGATCTTGCCTCCGTGCCTGCTATTTCTTCCCTTTCTTTTGAGAGGCTTGCTTCCTTTCCACAGTAAGAAAGACAACTTATCACACCCCAACCTACCCCCCGCGGACAAGGACACATGTACCAAGACTATACGCACCCAAAATACACTAATAAGAAAGAAACCATATTAGTTATTAAGAAAAACATGATTTGAAGCAACATAAAAGAGCTTGCTGTGACAAAATAGCCCTAAGGGTAAAATGGTCATTTATAAAATGTGGTTAAATTTTATACCAAATAAGATAGCTCTTTGAGTCCCGGTTCCAATGCACAAAAAAGGCGCGCGAATCTGAGTTTTCTAGAAGGAGTTATGTCCGTTTCCGTAAAAGTCGATGAAAAATATTTTTGAATTCACTATTCTAGGTAAAGGGGTGTTCGATCAATCAAGCGGGTCAGTTCTACCGATTGAGAGGGATCATAATGAAATCTAACTTCTGCCCTGCACTCTTTTTACATGTACAAACTGATTCCAAAGTTCCCAATTCAAATGGAAACAAATCTAAGACATTTCCAACTATATTAAGATCATCCAAACACAACTCCAATCAACTAAACATGTTCAACCTAGTTAAACAAAATTAGCTACTAACACCCACAAATTTCATCAAAACTAACATGACCATAGAAACTTGTGGCAAGGAGTTTCAAAAACATTGTAAATCACTTGGTTCCAACCAAACCTTGTCCAACACCTATGAATACTCATAGAACTTCTTGAACATAACTCAAATACACATTGGGGTACTTCCAAACACCTTAAACTTGTACCCAAGCTCAGTTGAATTAAAAATAAGACATTTAAGCCCAAACCTTGATTAAAGATGTATGAACATGGAATTTTGTCAGAAAAGAGTTCAAAAGCTTTACATACAACTTAGTTACAAACAAACTTGTCCAAAATGGTTGCAACACATACCCAGACTTGCTGGATTGGTCCAACTAAACTAACATACAAAATCCATAGTTTAAAACAAAAGGAATTACATAAGTTCCACAAAGTTTATCTCCAACTCCCACAACTATAAGCATTATAACTTAGATACAACTAGTTTAAACCATAATTTACATCATACTACAAGATTAAACATATAAAACAAATCCCAAGCCTTGCCCCATTCCCAAGCTCGATTCACCTTCTTTCCGTACCTTGCTCCAAACCTGCAGCGGTTGTTATGTACCACAGCAGAAATAGGGAAATGATTTTCTTAAGCATTACGCTTAGTGAATTAACTAACATGCTTGAGATGTCGTGAACATCTGTAATGCAACAATTTAAGCACATAAGCATACGTAATCACATAATTCATGGGCTAATGGTTTATTCAGACTTGAAGACCTTTCCCTTGGTTCCGTGGCCACTTCTATTCCTTGGACTTCCGTTCTTTATAACGGATTCTTCCTCTTCTCCTCCCTTATTTTACCATAATGAACCATTACTCCCAATCATTCATTGACCACTTAACACGTAAGCACATAGCCACATGAACATGTCAATTTTTCACATAATTAACATGATATTCTCAACTTTGGCATGAATTCAACTACTAAGTCCATAATTAATATATTTTAAGCTAGCATTTGAAGCATATAACATGAACTACATCAAAGCTTAAGTTAGAAAACTCACCTTTCTCAGATTTTACCCAAAATTAAGCCAATATATGCTAAATTTTACTAAAACCCAGCTAAAAATTCACTCCAGGGTAAATCCTACATAGTTTTGGCAAACCGTATGTTACCGATTAGAATGTGTCACAAAATTCTGATGATTAAAATGTAATAGAAAGGTTTAGAAATGACTGTTTCACCTCCACGAGTCTAAATACGGTTTTGGTTCGCGAATTGGACGACGAACGGCGACGGAACAACAAAGAGACGATGTCGGAGACCCTTGTTTCTCTTCTTTCTCGCCGGCTCTCTCCCTCCCTCTCTCTCTCTCTCTCTAATTTATGTATTGTTTTGAGAGTATTCTCATACACAAGACACCTACACAACACATGCAATGTGTTGTCAACAAATTTTCTCTTCTTTTCATTTATACCCTCGAAATTTCTTAGGTTCCTATTATGAAATCCCTCGAACATTTTATTAACTATCCAAAACAAACTAAATTCTGACACCGAGAGCCAATTGGACCCAAAGAATTTTAACTTCTCAAAAAATTGGGGGTTATTTGGTCTAGGAAATCACTTTCGGGGACCAAAATGCAAAAGAAGGGTAAATTCCGGGGTTCCGATTTCAATTTTCAAGACTCCATTTGAATTTTGGGGGGAAAACAAAATATCTTTTAACCGCCTCAAACGCGGCACACGCTTAATTTTGCGGTAGTCTGTGACTGCCGTGCGGTAGTCTGTGACTGCCGTGCGGCACTCGCCGAGTGCCGTTACGACACTCAGCAAGTGCCGTTCGGCACTTCACTAACCGCCGTGCACAAATATTGAGTTCCGCGTTAAGCGGGCAGAATGCTTATACGCTTGGTTTCAATTCATTTTCCCTCAGTCCTCACGAATCCTCCCAACGAAAATCCCTCTAGAGATTTTTCTCTTTTCTCTTGCGTTGATCTAAAGGATCTACAGGTCAGTTCCTCTCGATCAAAATCTCAGAATTCTCTTTATTTTTGTTGTTTTCTTGAATTCTTTTTGAATGTTTAACTCTCAGTTCACTATCTTTTTCGCAGATTATTTTGATATGGCGAGTGATTCGGGTAGTAGAAAGAAGGCCAAGTATGTGGCCACTCATCATCCTAACCCTACATTCTTGCTCCGGGATCCAGACAATCACCTATCTGCCAGGGCCTTCTGACGAGAGGTATACACACCTCCTCTAGTTCCTTTTCTTACGATTCTTCTTCCTTGTAAACTTTATGAATGCAATGCACAACAACAAAACTTCACATGCCTTCTTATGAATGCAAATGCTATGCTTGTAGAATTTTTGAGCGTTTCAATTGCATCGGTGCTTATCCATTGATTTTTATCGTCCCTCAACTTGCTTTATTATTTTCCTTTCCATTTTTCTCAAGACTTATGAATGCAATGCATTTTAATCAAAGCTTTATACATTCTCTCATGGATACGACTACTATGCTTATGAATTTGTTTGAGCGTTCCAAGCGCTCTTTTATTCATTTAAATTCGATTTGAATACTTTTGAACCTACATTTCTTTTTAACCTTATGTTTTTTCAAGAATGTGTACATTTAAACTTTGTGAAATCTCTCAAGTACTTTAAATGTTTTCCTCTTCACCTTTTCATTATTCATTCATCCTTTATTATCACTCCTTTTTTTTCATTTCCTTTTACTTTCTTTTTTTCTTTCACCTGTTTATTTACTGACACTGCATCTTGTGATTCTTGTAGCTCCAGCCCATTGTGTTGAAGGGGTATGGCAGCCTGGCCCATGGCTTTGCTTGGTATGAGGAGCTGAGCGGGACTGTGCAGGGTTACATTGATGCGGTTGACACGACTAAAAAGTTGTGTGCTCTTGTGCAACACCCAAGTGTAGGTGGACGTGTAAGTAATACAGGATAAGTCCAGGTCGATCCCACAGGGAAGGAATAGGAAGAAAATATAATAAGTTAGAACCTAAAGAAAAAGGAAAAAATGAATATACGGGTGGAGGTTCTAACGAATCCTAATTAATTAAATTAAACTAAATAACAAACTAAAGCATAAAGAAACATAACTAATTAAACAGATAAATTAAAGGTGTTGGAAATACGAGAATTCACATTGATCCTAACCATCTACCATGCATACTCATTAATGTTCTATGGAGTTCATTCCTCTTCAGTATTCCGTATTTTTCTAAAGATAAAGATTTAATAGCCCTTACATGACCGGGACTACATCATCACAGTTGATTTAAAATACTTAGAAGATGATTTAAAACAATGGTTATTACTTGCATTCTAAATGGTGTTAGCATTCAAAGTGGTTTTCAAAAGTCATTGAAGAAAATAGCCTTAAGGCTTTATGTTCTAAAAACTGTTGTGACAAACTGAGCTTATAGGGACAATTTGATGACAGATTTCTAAAACAGAAAGTCATGGAATACTTAAAAGAATCATCTCAGGAATCAGTAGGTTCGATCGATTGAAGCGCTCTCGATCGATCAGACTGCCTCATCCTTCTATCGATCGAAATGTCTTCGATCGCTTGACTATGGCTCCGGTTCGATCGATCGAAATACCTTCGATCGATCGAGCCCAGGTTTTCTAAAGGTTGCATGGCAGAGGCTGGGAATCAATGATTCATCACATATTTCCAATGTCTAAACTACGAAAACATAAATAAACTGGTACAGAAATAGTAAACTAAGGCAATAATAACAACTACATTAATAAACAATCAAGTAAAGAAAAGGAAAAGAAAAACCTGGAATAATCTGAATATAACTTCTAATAAACTTGAAACAAACTTGAATCTTGAATCTACAATGAAAAAGGAGGAAGAAAACATCAAACTAAACTAATCTACTCCTAAACTAACCCTAAAACTACCCTAAAACTGCTATTTTTTACGTTCTGGAGTGTCCTCCTTTCGTCTGCCATCAAAACGACTTATTTATAGGGTTCCTGCAGAGTTTACGCAACTTTTAGGTGAAAATAAAGTTCGATCAATCGAGCTTAGTTCGATCGATTGAACTCTCAATCGATTGAACTCTCTTCAAGCCCTTGTACTTCTCTGATTTTGACAGCTCTGCGCACCAATGGGATTTTCACTCGAACCTCGAATTGACCTCCCGTTTGTGGCCACGTGACCATAACTCAAAGATCTATATTTCATATTTCTGGGGAAATCTTTCAAATCTGAAGTCTTCATTGTCAAAAATGGTGTTTTCTCAGCTAGTTCTGTTGTTCTCTTCACCATAATCACTTTCTTTAGCTTCACTTCATTGATTTACATTCTAATACCTATAAAACAATGCAAAAACATATGTTTTAGCATTAACACAATAAAAAGAACGTTGTTATTAGAATGCACCTAAATGTAGGGACTTTGGAATAAAAGTATGAATAAAAGACCATGTAATACGCTATGAATATGCACTTTTCACCTCAAATCACACACCCAACTCGCTTGTTGCTAGTCCCTAGCAATGAAGCGAACTACAACAATGTTTATTTGAAATCTAAAAATTGAAAACAAAAGAAAGTAAAAATTTTAAGTCACTTTCGCAGGAATCGTAATTGCATTTAGCGTATGCAATAAGCCTTTAAACCCCTAGGTTCTCCCTAGTGGACGAGTGTTGTCTCGTGAGGGTTTGCATTGAATCTACCCACAAAATTCATGTTTATGGTAATGGTTCTAGTTTAAATGTTTTCAAAAAAAAATTTCCTCTCATTTAGCAGTGTGGTTAAGCTCAACAATCCCATGAAAGTCTAGTATGCCATAGCCATGCAACACACACATTATAGGTAATCTACTATCAAAGTCATTAGAATATTTCGTACCTATTAATCTTCAAGTGTGTGTGTGTGAATGGACAACCAAAATATAGAACTTCAATTTCAAAGCTCAAATAACCTAAGATGCTATCAAGACTTTCATTTTGACTCAACTCAAACCGGGATTACACTCTTAAGATGAAATCACTCCGAATTAGGTGTAATAATTATCACTCATGATATGGAAGCTATAAAGTAAATGGAATGGAATCTAATGCTTCTCATAACTAAATAGAAAAATGGACATTTTAGTGCATAAAGTCTCATGAAAGGATACTTTTCACTAGAAGAGCGAGTTACTGTGGAGAACTCTCTCATTACCTTTACTTCAAATCCAATTTACTTAAAATCATCAGGACTTTGAAAAAGAGGTATTAGATTAAGAAGAAAAAGGCTCGTGATATTCAATTGGGTCAAACGATGTGATTGGAATGTCTACTATAACTTTTCAAACTTCCCCACATCTCCAATCTCTCTCTTCTTTTTTTTTTTTTCTTTTCTTTCCCACACTCTTCTTTCTATTATTATTATTTTTTTTTCTTTTGTAACAACTATTGGCATTTTTTTTCCTTTTTTTTTCATGCTTTTTATTTTTTTTTCTTTTCATCAATTTTTTTCTTTGCAAACTTTCCCTTATTCATACTAACCAAACTTATTGTCGCGTCAACACATCCCAATCACTCCAAGATAAAGAAAAGAAGCTCAAACTTGTATTTTGGAGATAGACATAGATTTTAGGATTGTAACGACAAGGCAATTATGATAAGGCTCAAGAGGTAAAGTAAAAGAATATCATAAAGGTGGGCCAAGGTAGTATTATGCGTGTATGGTCAAAAGATGGCCTAAATCATCTTCTAAGTTCATTAGATTATACATTTCAGTAAATTCAAGAGCTCTAAATTTGGTAAATCCTGAACGTTCTCTTCTAGTGATCAGTCAAATGAAGAAAATTGAGACTTTCAACTAATTAATACGCTTTTCAAAAGGTAAGAGTAATTTTATAAAACCCTCAAAAACAAAGAATAGCACAAAAGCTCACTTGGGTTATTAGTCTCCACTACTGTCTCTCAAGACACCTAAGCTATGCTTACTAATCCGTTTTAGCTAAGTATAAGGTTGTCACAATGTGCTCAAAGTTATTTGAAGATTAAAAAGCATAAAACATACTATAACTAAGATAGTAAAGAAACTGCCATTGTGTATCACAGAGTAGTAACATACAGAAAATAACACTAATGCATCATAACTAACTACATTATCTAAGAGAGAAATACAAGAACCATTTTATTATATTTAAAATAAATTTAAATTTTAAAAAATTTTGCACTTTTAATTTACTGAGTCACATGTTGCTAAGAAAGTATATGACACTAAATCACAACAAAACAAAAAGATATGAGGCATATGGGGCATGCAATGACTCACTTCCCTCCAACCAAAACTAAACATTGTCCCCAATGTTCTAAACTAAGCACATGGACATGTAAAGTAAAGCGAGAGAAGGAAGGATGTTACCTCGAGGCGTTAATAATCCAATTTTTTTATTTCATTTTATTCAAGTTACCTACAAAATCATTAGTAGCAACGAGGAAAAAAAATAGAATATAATACAACTACTCAGTAAATAAATTCGGTTAATCAAGATTTTTATCATAAAGTAATAACCGAAATTTTTTAGGATCTTTCCAATAAAATAATTTAATAGTGAGAAGAATGTTGGGATCCTCATAAAATATACAACTCCCCCCAACTAATGTCAGGCTCAATGTCAGAGGAGATGATGCAAAACCTATGGCCTCCAAATTTTGGTTGGACCGTTATAAGAGATTGTAACGACCCTGGTGTTGTGGGCGGGCTGCTGTAGGTGCCTTTGAGGCTGCAGTATGTGCTGGCAGGCTACACACTATGGGGAGTTCGTCCCACATCGCCTGGGTGTGGAAAAGTAATGTGCTATATATGTGTAGTTCTAAGTCTCCCTAGTAAGAGGCCTTTTGGGTAGTGACCCAAGAACAAATCCGTGCGGGCTTGGGCCCAAAGCGGACAATATCTTACTGAGCGAGACTTGGGTCGTGACAGAATGGTATCAGAGCTAGACCCAGCCGGAAGTGTGCCAACGTGGACGTTGGGCCCTAAGGGGGGTGGAATGTAACGACCCTGGTGTTGTGGGCGGGCTGCTGTAGGTGCCTTTGAGGCTGCAGTATGTGCTGGCAGGCTACACACTATGGGGAGTTCGTCCCACATCGCCTGGGTGTGGAAAGGTAATGTGCTATATATGTGTAGTTCTAAGTCTCCCTAGTAAGAGGCCTTTTGGGTAGTGACCCAAGAACAAATCCGTGCGGGCTTGGGCCCAAAGCGGACAATATCTTACTGAGCGAGACTTGGGTCGTGACAGAGATATACCACACTTTTTAGGAATTATATACAATAAATGATCTTTGGTGTTGGTAGTTCTTATAATAGCCTCTATTTAATTACAAGAAGGTGGCCACGGTTCGATAAAAGGGCAGGGTCTGAGTGATGTTCTACTTTAGCTTCATTACCCTCCTCTTGTTCTAGAACAGATCCTATGGAGATATGATCATAGGAATTTAATTTCTGTCCTATGCACATGGTGTTGGATTGGACTTGGATAAAGCTATTTATTGGCCTCTATGTCATTATTACTCAAGAAGGTCAAGCAGTCTAGCAGATTACTAGCTTCTTGTTGAAGTTTAAGATCATCTAATGTGGGCCCAAAAGTTGCTAAGTCCTCTCTCAAAGAATTTTGAAAAATAAATTTTTGCGAAGTACATGTGCTAAAATCCTTACCATCCTCTTCCATAACACATTTTATTTGTTTAATATTAGGGTACACATGATTTTCAAGCTCGGGATGAGAGCTTTGATTGATAGAGAGGATAGGTGATGGGCAACTTGGTGACACCACCTCTTCGGCCGAAAGAGGTGAGGGTTCATGAATATCCCAAAAATCTAAATCAGATTTAGATTTTCAATTACGTCCTCCCTAGGGTCACTATCAAAGGTAGGGGTAGAGTCAATAGGTAACTCATCCTTTCCTAATTGTGTGCAGTCACCTAAACTCTCATTATCTTTTAAAACCTTATTCTCATCCTTGTAACTCTCCTCACTATGTTTATCGTCTATTGAGCTGCTCTGGACAAAGAGATTACGCAATTTTATCCAGGCAGTGAAGGAGTTGATGTCTAGGGTTGTATATTGAGGAGAAGATGGTTCTTCAACTTCATGCTCAGTGGTTTGCTTTTGGAGTTCTTGTTGCATTATTACTTTCTCGAGTGAGTTGTTAACCTCATTCGGTATGAACCCATCATTGTCCTCCAATTCCATTCAATTTTTAGTTTCTTGAAATTTAGGTTGTAGTGTTGAAGGACTGGTATAGTCTTCTATAGGTTGGCTATCATATGCTTGTTGATATCTAGTTTCTAATTTATCAAGTGCACTATCTAGCCTTTTCATTTCACTAAGCAGCAATTTTAACATACCACTATCCTCAACTTGGTTATTCTCCTCATTATTACTATATGAAGATTTGCCCCATTGTTATTGATAGATATTCCCATCCCATTGTGTTTGTGGACAAGACTCGCCAAAGGAAAAGTCTTAGTACATTTGGTAATGGTGAGAACTACTATTATTGTTTCCCCATTGTGGTGGTTGGCAACACTCAGATTGATAATCTGTGTCATATGTGGGTGCTTGCCAACTTGGGAGATAGTTTTCATTACCTAATGTGTACCTATTGGTGGCATTTGTGTTTGTGTTGTATGGAGGGTAATATGGATAAGACATGTTTACCCAAAATTTTGAAACATTTGAATTTTTATTTTTTTATTTTTATCTTGTGAAAGAAAAAGTCCAAAAGTTTTTATTTTTATTTTATATTTATTTATTTATTTAAGAAAAAGAAGAAAAATGGAAACAACTGAGTACAATCCTAACCTAGTTGCCTTCCCCGGCAACGGCGCCAAAAACTTGACACGACTAAAAAGTTGTGCGCTCTTGTGCAACACCCAAGTGTAGGTGGACGTGCAAGTAATACTGGATAAGTCCAGGTCGATCCCACAGGGAAGGAATAGGAAGAAAATATGCTAAGTTACAACCTAAAGAAAAAGAAAAATGAATATACGGGTGGAGGTTCTAACGAATCCTAATTAATTAAATTAAACTAAAAAACAAACTAAAGCATAAAGAAACATAACAAATTAAACAGATAAATTAAAGGTGTTGGAAATACGAGAATTCACATTGATCCTAACCATCTACCATGCATACTCATTAATGTTCTATGGGGTTCATTCCTCTTCAGTATTCCGTATTTTTCTAAAGATAAAGATTCAATAGCCCTTACAAGACCAAGACTGCATCATCATAGTTGATTTAAAATACTTGGAAGACGATTTAAAACAATGGTTATTACTTGCATTCTAATTGGTGTTAGCATTCAAAGTGGTTTTCAAAAGTCATTGAAGAAAATAGCCTAAAGGCTTTATGTTCTAAAAACTGTTGTGACAAACTGAGCTTATAGGGACAATATGATGACAGATTTCTAAAACAGAAAGTCATGGAATACTTAAAAGAATCATATCAGGAAACAGCAGGTTCGATCAATCGAAGCGCTCTCGATCGATCGGACTGCCTCATCCTTCTATCGATCGAAATGTCTTCGATCGCTTGACTATGGCTCTGGTTCGATCGATCGAAATACCTTCGATCGATAGAGCCCAGGATTTCTAAAGATTGCATGGCAGAGGCTGGGAATCACTGATTCATCACATATTCCCAATGTCTAAACTACGAAAACATAAATAAACTAGTGCATAAACAGTAAATTAAGGCAATCATAACAACTATATTAATAAACAATCAAGTAAAGAAAAGGAAAAGAAAAACCTGGAATAATCTGAATATAACTTGTAATAAACTTGAAACAAACTTGAATCTTGAATCTACAATGAAAAAGGAGGAAGAAAACATCAAACTAAACTAATCTACTCCTAAACTAACCCTAAAACTACCTTAAAACTGCTATTTTTTGCGTTCTAGAGCGTCCTCCTTTCGCCTGCTATCCAAATGACTTATTTATTGGGTTCCTGCAGAGTTTACGCAACAATTGGGTGAAAATAAAGTTCGAGCGATCGAGCTTAGTTCGATCGATCGAACTCTCAATCGATCGAACTCTCAATCAATTTAACTCTCTTCAAGCCCTTAAACTTCTCTGATTTTGACAGCTCTGCACACCGATGGGATTTTCACTCGGACCTCGGATTGACCTCCCATTTGCTACCACGCGACCGTAACTCAAAGATCTTCATTTCATATTTCTGGGGAAATCTTTCAAATATGAAGTCTTCATTGTCAAAAATGGCATTTTCTCAGCTACTTCTATTGTTCTCTCAACCATAATCACTTTCTTTAGCTTCACTTCATTGATTTACATTCTAATACCTATAAAACAATGCAAAAATATATGTTTTAGCATTAACACAATAAAAAGAACATTGTTATTAGAATGCACCTAAATGTAGGGACTTTGGAATAAAAGTATGCATAAAAGACCATGTAATACGCTATGAATATGCACTTTTCACCTCGAATCACACCCCCAACTAGCTTGTTGCTAGTCCCTAGCAATGAAGCAAACCATAGCAATGTTTATTTGAACTCTAAAAATTGAAAACAAATGAAAGTAAAAATTTTAACTCACTTTCGCAGGAATCGTAATTGCATTTAGCGTAGGCAATAAGCCTTTAAACCCCTAGGTTCTCCCTAGTGGACGAGTGTTGTCTCGTGAGGGTTTGCAGTGAATCTACCCACAAAATTCATGTTTATGGTAATGGTTCTAGTTTAAGTCTTTTCAAGAAAATTTTTCCTCTCATTTAGCAGTGTGGTTAAGCTCAACAATCCCATGAAACTCTCTAGTATGCCATAGCTATGCAACACACACATTATAGTTAATCTACTATCAAAGTCATTAGAATATTCCATACATATTAATCTTCAAGTGTGTGTGTGAATGGATGACCAAAATACAGAACTTCAATTTCAAAGCTCGCATAACCTAAGATGCTATCAAGACGTTCATTTTGACTCAACTCTTACCGGGATTACACTCTCAAGATGAAATCACTCCGAATTAGGTGTAATAATTATCACTCATGATATGGAAGCTATAAAGAGTAAATGGAATGGAATCTAATGCTTCTCATATCTAAATAGAAAAATGGACAGTTTAGTGCATGAAGTCTCATGAAAGGATACTTTTCACTAGAAGAGCGAGATACCGTGGAGAACTCTGTCATTACCTTAACTTCAAATCCAATTTACTTAAACTCATCAAGACTTTGAAAAAGAGGTGTTCGATTAAAAAGAAAGAGGTTCGTGATGTTCAATTGGGTCAAAGGATGTGATTGAAATATCCACTAGAACTTTTTAAACTTCCTGCATCTCCAATCTCTCTCTGCTTCTTCTCTTTTATTTATTTATTTTTCACACTCTTCTTTTTTTATTATTATTTTTTCTTTTGTAACAACTAGGGGTGTGTTTCGGCCGGATCGGATCGGATCGGAAATAGGGGTTTCGGAAAAAATTCCGAAATTTTCGGAAATTATTTCGGCGTTCCGATTCCTATTCCGAAAATTCGGAATTTTCATTTTCCGTTCCGATTCCGAAATTTCGGAAATTTCAGAATTTTCGGAATCGGATCATTTTCGGAAAATTTCAGAATTTTTTCGGAATTTTTCGGAATCGGATATTTTCGGGAAATTTTCGGAATTTTCCGATACAAGCTTAGTGCTTGGACTAATGTGGATCAAGTTGGGACTAATTTATAGACTCACATTCCTTATCCTTTTTCATGGCTAACCGATGTGGGACAAGTAGTGTAAGGTAATTTCGGAATTTTTTCGGAATATTTCGGAATTTTTTCGGAAAATTTTCGGAATATATTTTTCGAAACATTTTCGGCATATTTTCGGAATTCTGAAAAAAATTCCGATTCCGATCCGAAATTTTTCGGAATTTTCGGAATTCGGAATTTCGGAATTCGGAATGTATTTTTACTTGCCAAAATCGGAAATTTTCGGATCGGAATCGGTCGGAATCGGAATTTCCGTTCCAAAACACACCCCTAGTAACAACCATTGACATTTTTTTTCTTTCTTTTAATTTTCATGCTTTTCCCTTTTTTTTCTTTTCTTTTTTTTCTCTCTTTGTTTTTTCTTTGCCAACTTCCCCTTATTCACACTAACCAAACTTATTGTCACGTCAACACATCCCAATCACTCCTAGGAATACGTGAAAGTTCAGTGGAAATATCATGATGAACGTGAAGCTTCTTCGGAGCTAGAATCAGAAATACGTGAGAAGTTTCCTTACCTTTTTAATGTATAGCTAGCTCCGATTTCAGGGACGGAATCTTTAATAGGAGGTGGATGATGTAATACCCGTAAATTTCTGTTATTAATAAAATGGGCCCCGTATTTTTTAATTGTTATTTATGATGTCTACATGAATAATGCGTGTTATTTTATTATTCACTTAGACTGTAAATTACGAACCCGAACGGACATATCACGCGGACCCGTAAAATATGCATTTATCTGGACTGTCTTGCACATTAATACAATGAGAATCTTACCCTAGATATATACCCATCGAGCTTACCCAATCAACATAACTGCACATCTCCTAACTGCTATTCTTATATATATATATGTATATAACTACACATACACACATCCATGTATGCAAGCAGATTCTTCAAATCTGCTGGGCCAATGAAGAGAGGTTGAGTGTACCATAGAGAGAGTGGCAGAGCACAAGCACGCCCACAGACACTGCCCACGTCGGCCACTTTTTTTTTCCTTCTCCCAAGAACCCGTCTAGTCCTGCAGATATGGAGATTTGCATGTATATGGGTATACATGCCTTGCTTTGTGTATATATATGGGACACTGTTGAGAGGGAGAACCACCGAGAGTTGAGAGTGAGAGAACACACACACTGCCTCACCACACTCTCTGCCTCTGTACTTAGAATGCACACACACACACACACTCTTTGTCCCACTCACGTACAGAAAGAGATGAAGAAGAGGAGAGAGCTCGCCGGAGACGGGAGAGAGAGGGAAGAACCGAGGCTTCCTTAGGTAAACCCTACCCCCTGTTTACTTTTGTACATTGACACTCACACACCCCCTTGGACTCCTCACACATGAACCAAATGGAGCCTAAGCTCTCTATTAAACCCGAAATCACCATGGAAGCTCCTCGCTGGAGCTTGAAATCTCAAACTCAACCAAACCATCCAAAAATGGTACCAAATAGACCCTTATGGTCCCAGGAAGGCCCCCTGCTAGCAACCTTTGAATTGGTAGACGTTTGGCCGGCCATGGATGGAGTTATTCTCCAAAAACTGAAAAATAACACTGGACTAGGAGGTCCAGCAAACGAATAAACCACAATTTAAGCTCATACCATGTTGTAGAGGGAGGAAAACTGAACATTTTGGCGTTGGATTCGCCAATTTTTATAGAAAGACGAAGAAGATATGAGCTTGGGAAGATTTTTCGGTGGTTTCAGGCTCACTGGCGGCGGCGTATGTTATTTGAAGAAGACACAACCCGTGGGTTTCAGGTTATATCGTTTACCCATATGTCGGGTCGGGTTGGGTCGGGCCTCGGGCAGGTTCGGGTTAGTTTGTATATATAAGTGGTTGTGGGTTTTGGTAATATTAATCGAACGAGTTATGGATCGGATCTTTTAAGTTGGATCATATTGTTTGTGAATATGGGCGACCCGTTGGGTTTGGGTTGGATCTGGGCTGACTCGCAGGTTTAGATTAATAGTTAATTAGTTTATTTTATATCCTTAAGTATTCTGTTAATCTTAATGTGAGCATGTTAGAAGATGCCATAAGTGCTAGGTCCATACGAATCTGATGCACACCCCGCCATCTCAACTCTATAGCATGACCACTCCCTAGCCATTTTCGGTTTGGGGCATCGATATCATCGGTGAAATAGTTTTGAAAGCTTCCAATGGGCACCAGTACATAATCGTGGCAATTGATTACTTCACTAAGTGGGTAGAAGCTGCGTCATACGCAACTCTGAAAGTTAAGGATGTGGTAAACTTCATCGAGAAGAACATAATCTACAGATATGGAGTTCTAAATGAGTTTATTTCAGATCACGGCAGTCATTTCCAAGGGAAAGTCATCCCACTATTAGAAAAGTATAAAATCACCTGTCATCAGTCATCTCCATATAGACCACAAACGAATAGGGCAGTAGAAGCGGCGAATAAGAATGTCAAAGCAATCTTGGGAAAAATGACAGACACGTATAGGGATTAGCATGAGAAGCTTCTATTTGTGCTATGGGGATATCGGACTTCTGTGAGAACTCCTACAGGAGCTACACCGTATTCGCTGGTTTATGCGATGGAAGTCGTCCTTCCCGTCGAGGTGGAGATACCCTCCCTAAGGGTTTTGGCCGAATGTGAAATAACTGAGTTAGAGTGGACACGGGGAAGGTATAAGGAATTGATGTTGCTCAATGAGAAAAGGTTGGCTGTAATAAACCATACTCGAGGATATCAGAAGAGGATAGCTCGTGCTTTCAACGAATATGTCAGCCCAAGGAAGCTTGCTGAGGGTGACATGGTCCTCAAAGAACTGAAAGTGTTTGTTTATGACCCCAGAGGAAAATTCAAACCCAACTGGGTCGGGCCAACATCATTAAGACTCTCCTCTCTGGAGGAGAGGCCTATCTTATGGACCTAGACGGGGTTGAATTTAAATAACCAATTAACCTCAATCGCCTCAAGAAATACTTTTCTTGAAACCACTTCTTTCAAAACCTCCTACGTTGATGAACTACGCTTGACCTGATTCTCGTTAGCGGATATGTAGGCAACCTGTTCGGTTCAGTCATTAATAATTTCTTGAGTGGCACCCTCTGTCAAGCCTTAAACTGAACTATTGCGGACCTGATACCCGTTCGGGGATAAGTAGACGGGCTCTCAAAAGCCTTTGGTCCATGAAAACCCAAAGAAAAACTCTATTCTAAACTAGGGGCAAACTAGTGTTTGCCCAGAACCACTTCAATGCCCCAAAACCAGGGGCAAACTTTGTTTGCTATCCGAAGAACCCAGATACTTACTTTAAACCCATCTCTGGATCTCTTGGCTATTAAAATAAGTACAATAAAAGAACAAACAAAAATTCATGGTATTTAGTGATTAAAACTTTAGGCAAGATTTAAAGAAAAATGATAGATAGCCAAGAAAAGACATTAAAAGGAGAATTTTCACAAAGAGATTTACTGGAAAAGTGAGCACTTTGATTGAACATACTAGAACATTTTTTTTAACAAAGAACACTCTTTGGGGGAAAAAAAATAAAAAAATCACATTCAAAAGCGCAAAGGATAGGCAGGACTTGTCTGATATTTTGTAAAATAAAGCTTTGTCCTTTTATTTTACTTTCATCCATAAATGCCTATGAAGTCTGTCTCTGGATCAGATTGTGGATTTGAAGAAGGTACTCGGCAGTAGGCACGACCGAAGCCGGGGTTCTCCGGGATGGAGCAGATACCCTGTCATACCAAGCCTCAATGAAAGCCTTCACAATGGAAGGACGCATGATCAAACTCCTTGTGAGATCAGCAGTAATAACCGCAGTGGTATCCTGGAGAAGCCCGTACTGACGCACTACCCGGCCAGGAATATAGAAAGTGGTAGCATGCAAACCAGGTAGTCAGATGCCAGATCGCCCGGGAAGCCTTACTGTAACAAAATGGTAAATCCACTTTGGGCAGACCCAGCAGATATCACTGGAAGAAGACCCTGAAGCCAACCAAACCAGGCATCGGTATAATGAAACAAGTGATGGATCTCCATGCGATCGTAGGGAAGGGACCCGTGAAGATGCGATGGTGTATAAAGAGGTCTAGACGCTCCAAGCCAAATTTGTAGGACGAAAGGCGCTCCCACAAATAACATAGCCTCAGCAATGCGGGTACAGTCCAAACCAATCAAGGTTCCTGGATGTGAGTTTCTTTTACGTTTTTGTCTCTATTCGTCACTTATGTTTTTGGACTCATCTTTTCCTAACTTGTCTTGTGCCTACAACTTCACAAGATGTATAGGAGACATGCCTCCCCAGCTTCTGATCCTATCCTTTCTTGGGATTGGACCGTCAATGTTTTGGGTGTCGATGTCTCTCTGCAAGACATGGAAGTGCCACGAGTCACGTGCGGGTACAAAACCCAGCCAGTAGGCGTCCTCAATGTCCCTTGGAGTTATACTGAGGAGGATCACGCCTTGGCAGCTAGCCTATGGTCTTTGGTTCTCATGCGAGACCACCGGGTACGTCTCTGATTTTTGTGCTCCTTAAGGTTATGAAGCTCTTAACCCTATATTTTACCCTTGACAGATGGACAGTATGCAGCAGTTTGCCACCAGTCAGATGGTGTCCTTGATAAGTTTCTAACTCGACTCTATTTTTTGGTACTTTTGTTGCTTCTAGACTGATTGTCTTTATTATGTGTGCAGAGTCACGGAGGTGGTGCTGGCTCATCGAGGACCAGGCCAAGGTACAGGGGTGGCGGGAGGAGGCCATCGCCGTCATACACTCCGGGTGGTCCGGTGGAAGATGAGGAGGGGGAGGAGGAGGAGGAGGACTGATGCCTCATGAGTGGGGATTCTTATTTTGTCTCCATTTTTATGTCTTTAATTTGGTTGTATTGGCATATGTGATGGCAAATGATGTGTAGAATGATATTCTCACCTTTGACAGAGTATCTATGATGTTTTGCCTCTGAGACTGGATAGCTTCTGGTTCAAAGGCATAGTTATGTGCTTGTTTTATTTGGTGATCGTGTGACGTTATATATGTGCACTGTGATTCTGTGATTGTTGATGTTACTGCGATGGGCAGCCTTGTGATAGTGAGTGTGTTTGCCTTACAGGGGGGATAGTCTATAAAATAGGGATGTGCTGCCGAAATTTTGAATTTTGCTAGAGCCACGACAGAAAATATGGCATTGTATGATCCCGCTCATCTCACAGCTTGGCCAAACATTACAGACGGGTGGAACGGATCAACCTCTTTAGCTACGGCTTGACCTAGCTATTCTCTTCGTCTGATGGCTCTGAATACTGAGTTCTTGCGTGCTGCTATTGCTCATTGGGACCCGATAAATCATATCTTCAATTTTAATGGCCTGGAAATGTGCCCTATGTTTAAGGAGTTTTGTGCTATCCTCGGCTTTGATCCGGATTCATTTGATTCTTCCTCTAACTGATACTCCCAGTCCCAATCAAGGCTTGGCTAAATACCTAAACTGCTCTACCACAGTCTCTCGCCGATTGATTCAAGGTGAAGTTCTCGACATCGCTTCTATTATTGCTCGTTATGCTACTCCTGGAAATGCCAGCGTGTACGATGCCACCCGTGGAGCTGCTTTGATACTATGCATGACTTCACATTTTCTATTTTCGAGCACTTCTGGTGCCTTGGTGCACGTATGCCTTGGGCTAAAATTGGGCAAGAACCCTATGGCCATGGTTCTGGACGAGACCCTAAATGGTTTGCACAATGCTATCAACCAAGGAACTCTTTTTCTTTCTGGGGCCCCTTTGGTGTTGCAGGCTTGGCTATATGAGCGCCTTCGGTTGTGGACAGGTTGTGCACCACCGATTTACTTCCACAGAGCTATGCTTTACCCTTACTATACCTTTGTCGACTGGGTTAGCATGATGGGTGCCTTATCAGAAGCTGACATTTGCTGGATTGTGGGGCATTGGGGTCTTCATGCCATGACCACCAGTCTTGGAAACCATCCGAGAATGTGGTTGATGGGTCTGAGAGAGACTTCTTTCTATCATCCTCTCCGATTAGCCAGGCAGTATGGGCAGGTTCAGGAGGTCCCCCTGGGGTTTTACTGAGAGGGTCTTTGCTTCTAGAGTCAGAGCTGCTACTATTGACGCTTTCATTAATGGCTGGGCCTACCGAGTAAAGGCCTACTTCTGACGATCTTTGAATAAATAAAGACACAAAGTAAAATTGGACTCGACGGATTCTACTTTTTCCTCCAAGTGTCTTTAATATTTTGTGATTGCTTTTGAAACTTTTATGTTTTCAACCATTCTTGCTTATGTATTATTTAAAGTTTGTTTATCGGTGAATCTCGGTTACTTTGAGAACCTTACTTTATGCATTTTGACTTTCTGAAAACATTGTGCAGCAAGATTTTCAATTTAGATGTTGATTTTTGGTACTTGCTTGGGCATGCTAATGTGATTAGAGGCAAACGAGGCGGGTAGCCGAAGTTTGCCCCTAGTTTAGGATATAGATGGTTGTGTGGCAAAGGGGGTAGATGACCGAAATTTGCCCCTAGTTTAGGGGAGGTTTAAGCAAACGAGGCGGGTGGCCGAAGTTTGCCCCTAGTGTGAAGGGGGGTTCCTGGGTAATGGTAAGGACCGTGACTTTAATCTCTCAAACGCTTATAATTTTTGCCTAGGCACCAGTGAAGTGACCTAGCGAGCTCTTTTCTCTTTTTTGTTATTGCTCACTCTGGATTTAGCTCTAATTTTTGCCTAGGTGTCCTTTCAGATTTTCAACCTAGCGAGCCATCCTTTTTATTATTATTTTTTATTTTTTATTTTTTTTTTTATTTTGAAAGTTTGCCTACGTACCCCCAAGTGGGGATCAGATCCAACGTAGTTCGGGCCATGGACGGAAAGAAGTGGGTTGATTTTTAGATGGGTAGGACGACCAAACCGATGCGGCTGCCTATGTATCCCCGAGCGGGAATCAGGTCGAGCGTAGTTCAGGGCAAGGTTTGAAAGAAATTGGTAAAAAAGTCAAGCATAGTACTTTTTGAGGCGATCCATGTTGATTGGTTCTTTGAATTCGACACCGTTGAAATCCATGAGATAGGTCGCTCCTCCGGAAAGGATAGTTTTGATGATGTAAGGGCCAACCCTTTTAGGTTTGAACTTCTCACGCGGATCAAAGATTGAAGCTCGTAGTTCCTTCAGGACAAGGTCACCCTTGACAATTTTTCTTAGATGAACTTTCTTGTTAAAAGCACGGGCTATCCTCTTTTGATAGATTCGGACGTGGTCGACTGCTGCTAGGCACTTTTCATCTATGAGAGCCAAATCTTCGTACCTTTCCCTTAACCAGTCGGATTCTAAAATTTCACATTCTGCCATCACAAGCAGGGATGGTAGTTCTATCTCGACTGGAAGTATTGCTTCCATGCCATATACCAATGAATAAGGAGTCGCTCCTGTAGACGTCCTTATCGATGTTCTATATCCCCAAAGCGTAAATGGTAGTTTTTCGTGCCAATCTTTGTAAGTAACGGCCAATTTCTGCAGTATGGCCTTGACATTTTTGTTTCCAGCTTCGACTGCCCCATTGGTTTGTGGCCTGTATAGCGACGACTTATGGTAAGGGATTTTGTATTCCTCAAACAGATCCCTGAACTCTGCTTTGAAATGACTTCCGTTGTCTGAAATAACCTCCTGGGGGACTCCATAGTAGCAGATGAGAATTTTCTTGATGAAATTGGCCACTTCCTTGGCCCCCAACTTGGTGTAGGATTCAGCCTCTACCCACTTTGTGAAATAATCGATAGCCACCAAAATGTATCTATTCCCATTCGAGGCCTTTGGAACAATTTCGCCAATGATATCGATTCCCCAAGTTGAGAATGGCCATGGGGAGGTCATACTGTAGAGTAGAGATGGCGGTACATGCATCATGTTTGCATAGATCTGGCATTTGTGGCACCTTCTCACGTATTCACAACAGTCATTTTCCAATGTTGTCCAATAGTACCCTTGTCTTACGATCTTCTTGTCCAGCATGTGACCGTTCATGTGCGGACCGCATACCCCTTCATGTATTTATTCCATCATCCTTCTGGCGCTCTTCCCGAACAAGCAAGTCAGGTTGTGACCATTGTACCCTTTCTTTAACAATTTTCCTCTGCAGATGATGAACTGTGCAGCGAACCTTCGAATCCCTCTTTTGTCCTTCTTAGAAGATTCTTGGGGATACACTCCTTTTTCTATAAAGTTCTAGACATCTTGATACCATGGTGTTTCATCCTCTTCTTCTTCTTCGATTGCAGTGATCATGCTGAATGACGGCTCGTATCTTTGCTCAATCACAAGGGGCATCATTTTGATTCCTGTGTGGATTTTGATCATAGAAGCTAAGGTAGCCAATGAATCTTCTAATTGGTTCTCCTCCTTGGGCAAGTAGAATAATGTTATGTTCTTAAACTACTTTTTGAGTCCATCGAGGTGATCATGATAAGGCTTCAACCTTTCTTCCTTAACCTTCCATTCTCTCCTAGCTTGTGATACAATGAGGTTTGAATCTCCGAAGACGTCTAATTTCTGAACCTTTAATTCTATGGCTGCTTTCTTCCCCAAAATGCATGCCTCGTATTCAGCAGTATTGTTGGTGGAGTTATAATTGAGCTTGACTACCAGTGGGGTGTGGTCCCTATTTGGTGATACCAGAATCATTCCTACTCTGTAGACTTTCATGTTGGTTGCCCCATCAAAGTACAATTTCCACTGCTCTTCTTTGATTTCCATGATATTCTCGTTTGGGAACGGAAAATCTCCATTCTATTCGGAATCAATAGCGTGTTTTGCGAGATGCTCAGCTATAGTTCTCCCTTTCACCGATTTGCTCGTTACATATTTGATATCGAATTCAGATAGTAATAGTAGCCAACGGGATATACGACCGGTCAGGGCAAGTTTTTCGAGAAGGTACTTTAGAGGATCCATGCGGGATATGAGCACAATCGGAAAGGCTAACATATACTGCCTTAATCGGTAGGTGCACTAGACTAAGGCCCAACACATTTTTTCGAGGGCAGAGTAATTCATACCCAGTCAGCCTCTTGCTAAGGTAGTATATGGCTTTTTCAGAGTGGCTCTCTTCTCCTTCTTGAGCTAGCATGCAACCCATGGCATTTTCGGAGACAGATAGGTAAAGAAATAAGGGCTTGTGAGTAGTGGGTGGTGAAAGAACAGGCGGATTATGAAGGTAGGCTTTTATTTTGTCGAATGCAGCTTGGCATTGGTAATCCCATTGGAACTTCTCTCCTTTCCTCAGCAATCGAAACAAAGGATCACATGTGGTTGTGAGCTTCGAGATAAAGCGGCTAATGAATTGAATCCTCCTGAGGAATCCTCTCACTTCTTTTTCATTCTGCGGAGGTGCCATTTCTAGAATTGCCCTAATTTTAGAGTGGTCAACCTCTATCCCCCTCTGTGTGATGAGAAAACTTAAGAATTTCCCAAAAGTCACACCGAAAGTGCATTTCTTCGGATTCAGCCTCATCTTGTACTTGCGCAATCTTTCAAAAAACTTCTCCAATGCCACCAAGTGTCCCTCTCTATCCTTGGATTTCACGATCTTGTCATCTACATATACCTCTACTTCCTGTCATGCAACAGAGTGGTGGCAGCCCTTTGGTAAGTTGCTCCAGCGTTCTTGAGTCCGAAAGGCATTACTCTATAGTAGTAGGTCCCCCATGGTGTGGCGAATGTTGTCTTCTCTCGATCTTCCTTCTCTCGATCTTCCAATGCCATTAGAATCTGATTGTACCCTGAGAAACCATCCATGAATAATAGTAGCTCATGTCCTACAGTGTTATCAATGTGGTGAAGCGGGAAGTCATCCTTTAGACTGGCTTTGTTTAGATCACGGAAGTCGACACACACGCGAACTTTTCCATCCTTCTTGGGGACTGGCACGATGTTGGCAACCCATTCCAGATACTCTATAACGATGATGAACCCTGTCTTGAACTATTTTTCTACTTCTTTGAACTTCAGTGCCCATTCCGGTCTCATGCGCCTCAGTTTCTGCTTGATAGGTTTAGAATTGGGGAGGAGAGGAATATGATGTTGGACAATTCAGGATCGACCCCCGGCATGTCCTTGTAAGACCAAGCAAAAACATCTTTGAATTCTTTTAGCAAAAGAGTCAATTGTTCTTTTTCTTCTTTATTAAGTGTTGAGCCAATTTGCACAATTTGTGGATTATCTTTTTTGCCTAGGTTAATCGATAAAGTATCTTCAATTATTTCACAAATAGGTGGTTTTTTAATTAGTTGCTTAAGTTCGATTGGGAGATCCTCGGAGGGATCTGTGCATTCATAAGTATTAGACACAGAGGAATAAGCAGAACTGTCCTTCACTTCATCCATAATAGTTGGAGTGATTACATCAGACAGTGGTAGGCCTACAGCGGCCGACTTTGGTACAGACTCAATAATTGGAAATATAGACTCCAGGGAAATAGGGGATAGGGAGACACTGACAGATGACTCTATAGTCTGGTTGGTCAGACCCTTCTCAATTGGCGTGATCTGATCATCTTGGCTCTTGGCCCTCTTTCCTTCCTTTTCAGTACGTTCCTCCCACATTTTCTCGATAGCTTCAGTGTCTAGGTAATTCAACCAGTCTTCCTCTCGCAGTCGACAAAGATTTCTAGGCTAGGATGCCTCTTCCCGGTGGTCGGGTGGATCCAAGGTTCAGGAAACCCAAAGTAAGGAAAGTCATCCCCTTCTTTAATGAACTGGCCGTTCAAGGTCTTGCAGTATGGCAGGAGACTCCTAGCTTTCTTCTTCCACGGCTTTTGCAACTCGATATCATCTCTGGTAGGCTTGTATCCTAATCCAAAAGTGCCTTGCTACCCTTTAGTTTGAAGGAACTCGCGGATCCCTTACTGACGTCAACCCAATCCCATTCCAGGAAAGTAATCCATTTTACGGATGATGTTGACAACTGCATAGTGGACCTCAAGGAACTTGTCTTCATCACCGATCATGTGGATTTGCTCCATGAAGAATCCTCTAATTTCTCCTTCTTCTAGTTCAGGTATTTGGATTTCAAAGATGGGAGCGTAACTGGGGAAAGCCTCATTTCTCCAACTGTTGCCGAGGATAATCTTCACCTATTTCTCATGAATGTACTTGATCATTTGGTGCATAGTGGATGATACTGCTTTGTTGATATGCAGTCAGGGCCTCCCAATCAATAAATTGAATGAAGCAGGGATATCCATGACTTGGAAGAGTTCTGTGCCAACCAAAGGTCCTACTCAAATTTTGGAGAGAGACGGTCCCCATCACAGTTCTCTTAGTGTTATCATAGGCTCTCACGGATTGCACAGTCGGAGTGATGTCCAAGATATTGACCCCAAGGTAGTGGAGGTTCATAAAGCAAAAACATTTAGGGCGGAACCCGTATCGACCAGACAGAATGGCACTTGTTTCCCGTTGCATCCGACAGTGATGTACAAAGCTTTGTTATGTTCAGATCACTTAGGTGGCAAGTCTTCATTGGAAAAGGTAATGATCTGGTCAGTGGTGAGTGCACTCAAGAAGGCCACCATATCTTCTGGTGCAGCATCGATGGGGACCTCAATTCCAGCTAAGGCATTCAATACGGCTTGCCTATGTTTGTAGGAAGTTCTCATGATATCCCACATCGAGAGATGAGCTTGGGTCTTCTTTAGCTGCTTGATCAGTTTATTATCCTCTTCGATGACTTCATCCATTTTCACCTTTCCCTTGTCTTTAACTGGCCCTTTTTCTATGGTTTCGGTGATCGGCAGTGGATGTTGATAATGACATCCCGACCTGGTCAGTTGATCAATCTTGGCAGGAGTGGGTCCTTCTATGGTCCCATCTTCTTTGAACCAATCACAGTCTGTTCCTACAAATGGTTTTTCCAGCTCATTCCAGATAGAGGCATCACTTTCATTGTTGGGATCATGTCATTTTCCCCTAGATCGTGTTCTTCCAAAAAGAACAAGTCTCGCTCATCATCTAGCTGTTGCTGCCAGTCATTGTCTTCTCCTTTGATCAGATGAATTCCCATAGAATCTGGGATGTCAATGAGGAGTAAGGGATTTCCTAAGGGGGTGATATAGATGGAGAGGCTGAAGGATACTAGGTTAGATTCAATGAAGTTGCTATTTTGGTGGTTTGGAAGGGGGTTTTGGGTAACATGGGGCTGTTTTGGTGGTGGCTCAATGATATTCTCGTCAATGAGGTCTTGGATGTCATGGCGGAGGCGCATGCAATCATCAGTATTGTGTCCAGGGGCTTGGTGGTAGGTGTAATGTTTGGATATGTCACAGCTTGGTGGTGGCGGGGTATTTCGAGGTTAGAGCAATTAGAGGTGGCCCTTTTTGAGGAAATGGTCTAAGGTTGAGAATAGGGAGATCTCTAGCTTGGCGAAATTGCGAGGAGGCTTTTTCTGGAAAGGGTGATTGGGTGAGTTTGCTTGGTTGGAGGGTTGGTACAACCTAGGAGGGTACACCATGGGTTGACTGCTAAGGGCATTGACATCCGGAGTGCTGCGGGAGTAATTGGGCCTTTTCAACTGACTTGGAGGTTTTTCCTTCTTAATCTTTCCTTCCCTGATAGCGTCTTTAATTCGAGTTCCAACTTCAAACAACTCCTCAAAGGTGGAGATGGATTAATAGAACCATTTCTCATGGTAGAGCGGTTGCAGATTTCGGATTAACATTCTCACTTATTCCTTCTCAACTGCCTAGTGGTTAATTTAGGCCACTTTGTTCCTCCATCTGCTCAAGAAAGCAGCTAATGACTCATTGTTGTTTTGCCGGGTAGTTTCCAAATTCCTGATTATATCATCCAGCTCTTGATTGTAAGAATAGTGATTGACAAATACTCAAACGATATCTTCCCATGCCCGAGTTTTGGAAGCTTCTAAGGTAAGGAACCATGACAGTGCAGACTTTGCGAAGGTTTGTGGGAACAGCATTGCAATGTGCTCATGAGTGCAGTCCATTGACTAGAAGATGCTGATACATAGCTCCATATGGCTTTTTGGATTCCCGGTTCTATCAAAACAATCAATGGAGGGTATCTTGAAGTTTTCTGGCAGTTTCAGCTTAACAGGCTCTTCGAAAAGCCCCTCTAAGTCTAGCATGTAGTCATCAACCCCCTTGCTCTTTCTCAATACACTTTCCAGCTTGTCGACTTTATCCATTTTCTCTTGGAGTTTTTTCTCATATGCAGGCAGTGGGACCACTTGAAACCAATCTTCTTCCCCATTATTCTCATGTATGCCAACGGGAGGTGGCACAAACCCCAGCGGTGGCGGCATGAAACCTGGCGGTGGTGGGAACCCGGGTGGATACTGTAGTTGCTGCTGTTTCAATTCTTCTATGAACTTCAAAACTTGGGCCAGGCTGTTGGATCGCTGGCTTATGGTTGCTTCAAACTCAGTAACCTTGTTTTCCAACTCTTCCTGGTTCATGCTGAAATAGCTTGTCGGGCTGATCCTGACCAAACGATTATCTGAATTTCTGACCCAAGATAAGGATCCCAGCTGTTGACTTTGGGAATCTATACTGACCTACAGATTCAAGAAAAAGTGTATCAAAATCTGATAGTGACAACCGGCCAGACAATGACAGCGATGTTATCAAGTGTGGACTGACTTGTATATGGACTGACTGAGACACCGTGTGCAGACTGATAAGAATTGTGCGTACACATGAGACAAGCATGCGGATGCGGGCCCTAATCTATATGATGTTCCTACTTCTAACAGATATCAGTTAAGCAAGTAAGGTCTTTGCCATATAGAGTGTGCTAACCTTTCCTTCCATTATGATCACCAAGGGATAATAGGGGTTTCCAGGATATTTCGGGAAGCTTGAGGAAATTTCTTGAATTTCTGAGAGTTCCTAGCAGAAATAGGTTCCGAAAAATTCGGGCAAAGTTTCTAGGAAAAACTGGTCTATTCGAGAATTTCTGGGAGAAATAAGTTATATCTAGGACATCTGGACAGAGTTTCTGGGAGAAACAGGTTATATCTGGGACATCTGGACAGAGTTTCTGGGAGAAACCTGGGACATCTGGACAGAGTTTCTGGGAGAAACAGGTTATATCTAGGAGATTTAGACATAGTTTCTGGGAGAAACAGAGATATATCTGGGAAATCTGGATAAAGTTTCTGGGAGAAATAGGTAAATATGACTAGAGCGAGTGATGATGGTGATCGTACTGTCTAGCAAGTTTTCATACTCCTATGTCTTAGGACCAACAAATAAGGTTTGCGGTGTATATATTTGTAAACATGGATCAGACATCCTTGTCATGGTGCTGTAGACACCCCATTTTGTCGGCTATCAGATTTAGGAGACCCATAGCTTGGTGGTTCACAATGATCGAAAAAGACTCAAAAGGACTCCTGGAAGTTAGTTCTATCTCTCAAAATGCTCAAAATGACCAAAATACCCCTGAAAGCCCAAACACTCCCAGATTTGAACCAAATGTTATAGAAACACGCTACGTCATAAGAAAAGCAATAAAATGAGTTTTAAAGCAAAACCAGATGAAATCGTTGGCTCCCAAAGACCCCCGGAAGTTCCCAGAAAGTCCCTTTTGACCGGTTTGACCAAGGTTTGACCAAAATCATCCAAATTTGCCCGAAAATTCTGAGATCATACTTCATCATGTGAAAAGTACTAAAACGAGTTTTAAAAGAAAATCGGATGAAAACGTCAGCTCCTGGGAGCTCCTAGAAGTCCCCAGAACTTCCTGGAGGTCCCTAATTTGACCAGTTTGACCAAAAGTTGACTTTGAAACCGGAGCACCGTATCATTTTTCAAACATTTTTCATGGATACTAGAGGTTAATAGCTTTCAAACGGTATATCGCACATAATTTTTAGATTTAAAACGAATTTATTATGAATTTCCGAAGGTGGAAAAGGCGATCAAATCGGCTTTTATCGCAAATACCGCAAAACTTTTCAAAGTGACCTGAATCCGAAACATTTTTTTTATAGGAAATAGACTCCAATACCTTTCCAACGGTATATCACAACCTCAGTTTGGAGTCATACGCATTTTCTGTGAATTTTGGACAAAATAGGGCCTTTTCGCGAATATCAGAACCTCAGGGGGCCTAAACAGCATTATCTGGACGAAGGAGGAGTAGTGCCGCCGCGGCACTCTCCCCCAGAACAGTCCACTTTTGTAATTTATTTTGGGGGTCCAATTTGATATATTAGAAATCAAAACGACGTAGTTTTGGTTCCCAGCTTATTTTGGACCAATGGGAGACCTTTTTATACTTTTTAAAACCCCATTTACCACCCATCATTTACCTATAAAAGAAGCCATTTACTTCTATTTAGAGGAGAGACATGGAAGCTTAGAGAAAGCTTAGGAAGAAACTCTAGAGAAATATAGAGAGAGAAAGAAAAGAAGTAGTCTTCTTCTTCTATTTTCTCCATCTGTGGATACCGGGCTTCGGACCACTTCTCTTGTTTGAGATTGTTTTGAAATTGATTTGAATCAAAGAAAGAAAATAGGTCTGTTGAAAACAGATACAGAGTCGCCACTTGGTCTTTAAGGAACCAAGAAACCTAATTTGACTCACCCAAATGGATAAAGGGCACCGGCCCTTCATAACCAAAGAACTTGGTTCGGGGTTTTGGTACGAGAGAGGAAGGAGCCTTTGTCGCGACTAAAACACCCTCAACTCGCCCCGTCTTTCGACGGGCCTCAATTAGCATCCAAATAATCATCTTATACTATGTATGGTTCGGCAATTAATACTATGATAGTATATTACATCACATAAGAAACTTGAAATGGAAGATCTAAAGATAAGATATCATTCATAAGATCTAAGTCAAATATCATACAATGTAAAGTGAAAGATCACACAAACAAACTTAGGAAAAATAGTCTAATCATGTATCAAATAATCAAGACTTCCTAATCTAAAGGGGGACATGAATTGTTCTTGAAACAAATAGTCAAAGAAAACAAGGATGCTTAGCAAGCTAGGATGATGCATGTTAATCTTTGAGAATAGAAGACCTCTCAATCCCCGGGACGGATGAAAAAGGATGATTAGGTCGAGGGGAGCATGAACGTGTGATCATGATCATTCCTTATAATCTTCTTAGATTAAGAGTTACAAAAACACCAAATCTTGCATGAATGCAATGTATGTATCTAAAATGTGCAAAGGTTGTAGTGTATTTTTGTGTACATGGATTTCTAGAATGACTTAGAAGTCTAAAATGTGTATGAATGAATGAATGAAATTAACATGGGATGTGTACAAATGTAGTATGGACTACTTCCTAAGATATGAACTAATTTGGAATGCATATGAGCATCAAATCAAAGAATGAAAGTTGAAATGTACTTGCTGTGAATAGTGGACAGAACAGTAGCATGATCTTTTGGAATTTGAAAAGAGGGGTTAGGAATGTTTTCAATGCATGATTTTTTATGTAGATGTTCCTTATTGTGTCTAGAACACAACACAAAAGGCCAATCTTGAATAGCTATCACAGATTGAGAGAAATTATATAAACAATAGAGGTCACTCAAAAACAGAGTTCGTACTGTCGACTGAAATGTTAGAAAATCTTAGAAAATGAAAAAGAATGATCTAGAGGCCCATTTTATACAGAAAGTTTCCTAAGACATTGAATTTTAAGGGAAAAATAAGTTAGGACCACCCCTTTTGGAAAAGTTTTCTGGAAAAGAGGTCGTAAGTTGACCTAGCTGCTGTGACAGCAAAATCAGAATGTTTGGAAGGAATATTGGGATCCAAATGGACCATTTCCAAGTACTTCCAAGTCAAACCAAAAATCATGGGTGTTCTCCAATGAGTTAGGAAGACTTTCCAAGTGGCCTTGCATCCATATGTTGAGTATTGAGTTCTAGAGAAATCTTTGAACTCAACTCACTCACTGTTTTGACTCATTGTTTTGAAGATTTTGGAGAAAACAAAGTTTTGTTTCTTGAAACCAAATGAGAGGGATTGAGAGGGGTTTTGAAATAGATGTTTTGAAAGCACATTTTCAATACTCAATAAGGATTATAGCCACTTAAAATGTCAACATTAAACTCATCATCAAGAACCTCCAAGATTGTTGGAGAGATTTATTTTTATTTTTGAACATAACTTCAATACATTTCAAGAATACCTTGGAAGTATTGAGGTTATGATCATCATCTATCAAACATGTTTTTGAGGTCAAGAGCTACTATCCATAAGGATTCACTCACCCCAAACTTCATGTCATCACTTAGATGATGATGAACTAGTAAGTAAATAAAGAAAAGAAAAAGAAATGAGATAAGGAGAGATGAACATATATATAATCAAAGCAAGTAAATAGCAATCAATAGATGATAATCAATGTGATTTTGGACTTGTAGCTTGGTGTTTCACTCATAGATTTTGACATTTGGACATGGAAGTAGCTTCCTAACTCAAGAATGCTCAAGAATGGTGATTGGGGGTGTTTGGAATGTGAAGTATAAGAGAGGAAATGGAAGCAAACAAGATTAAAACTCACTTTCTATAGCAAAATAGTAGGAGGAAGCTCCTTTTCTCTCTTCTAAATCTATCTCTCTCTCTCTCTTCTTCTCTACAACTTTTCAAGCTTTTGCACTTGGCCCCCCTAAAATGAAGAGCAATGGGGGGTTTAAATAGGCCAATTTGGGGTGGTTTTGGGATTTTAGAAGTGTTCCCATTGGTCCCAAACATCTGAAAACATAAAACTATGTCGTTTTGGTTTTTAATTAATCAAAATGGACCCCCCAAAAAATTACAAAAATGGACTCTGCGAGGGTTGAGTGCCGCGGAGGCACTGGGCCAGTGCCGCGGCGGCAGTGGTCCAGTGCCGCGGCGGCACTGCTCCTCAGAAGCCCAGAAAATTACGTTTAGGCCCCCAGAGGTTCCGGTATTCGCGAAAAGGCCCTATTTTGTCCGAAATTCACAGAAAATGCATACGAACTCCAAATTGAGGTTGTGATATACCGTTGGAAAGGTAATGGAGTCTACTTTACATAAAAAATAGTTTGGGGATAGGTCACTTTGAAAATTTTTGCAGTATTCGCGATAAAAGCCGATTTGATCGCCTTTTTCGCCTTTGGAAATTCATAATAAATTCGTTTTAAATCCAGAAATTATGTGCGATATACCGTTGGAAAGCTATTGACCTCTAGTATCCATGAAAAATATTTGAAAATTGTTTCGGTGCCCCGATTCCAAAGTCAAATCTTGGTCAAACCGGTCAAACCCGGGATTCCCGGGAAGTTCTGGGAACCTCTGGGAGCTCCCAGGAGCTGATGTTTTTGCTCGATTTTCTTTTGGAACTTGTTTTAATACTTTTCTCATGATTTAGAATGGTTCTGGTGAATTCAGACAATTTCGGTCAAACTTGGTCAAACTTGGTCAAACCTGGTCAAACCTTGGTCAAACCTAGTCAAACCGGTCAACGGGGACTTTCCGGGAACTTCCGGGACTTCTGGGGTTCTCTGGGAGCTGACGATTTCACCCGATTTCTCTTAGAAACTCATTTTATCGCTTTTCTTACGACATAGCATGTTTTCAGAACTTTGGGACCAAATCTGGGAGTTTTCGGGCGTTTAGGGGCATTTTGGTCATTTTGAGCATTCTGAGAGATAGAGCTGACTTTCAGGAGTCCTTTTGAGTCTTTTACGATCATTGTGAACCACCAAGCTATGGGTCTCCTAAATCTGATAGCCGACAAAATGGGGTGTCTACAGTTTGCCCCTCTTTGGCATGAACTTGCGAGGCAACGCATGTCGCAAGCGAGTGCCAAAGTTTTGAAGAGACAGGACTTTTGGAGGCTATAGATTTAGGATAAAAGCGTTGCAAAAGATGCAATGATGCTGTGGCTAGTGCTGGTCGTGCTCTGTGTGAGCTGCCTACGTATCCCAAGGGGAATCAGACCAGGACGTAGTTCAGGACACAAAGGGACAAGACACATATGCACATACACAACAATCAGGCGGATGCTATGCTATATGAGGATGATATGCAATGCGTGGATGTGATATGATCTCATACATGAGTCCTATCATGTCTAGTGTTGTGACCCTAGTATGAGCAAGTGCTGTGGGGTGTGCCACTCCGAGTGGGCTGGTGTTGTGCTAGTGTTTGCGACTGTGATGCGGTGGGTGACTCGGATAAGGACATCAAGGTTTAGAAGTCTCTGGGTTTAGGGGCAAACCTCTAGAATTTGGGAAGCGTGCTTTGCGAGCGAATGTAATCGAACGTGGGGTCCCAGAGGATAACAATCGACGGACACAGAAGTCCTGGATACCAAACGATAGATGAGGAAGTTCGAGAAAGCTCACAATAGCTGATGGGTAGGTGAGGGGGCTCATGATTTTAGACAGAGGAGTAAGGAAGCTCACGAAAAGTGAAAAAGCTCATGATAAGTGAGAAAGCTCACGATTAGTGAGAAAGCTTACGAGTTTGGACAAAGGAGTGAGGCTCACAATAAGTGAGAAAGCTCACGATTTTGGATGAAGGAGTAAGGAAGCTCACGAAAAGTGAGAAAGCTCACAATTTTGGACGAAGGAGTGAGGAAGCTTATAAGAAGTAAGAAGGCTCATGATGATCAGTGGACATGGATCCTTGAATTGTGAATAGACAGTGCTTGCCCTGGGAATCGGGGTGATTTGACTGCGGGTGATGTTTTGGCCGATCCTTATGATGATAAGTCCGGAGAATCGGTTTGGACTTCTGCTATCTTCCGCTGGGATGGTAGGCGACTCTCTGAGAATCTTTCTTCAATTCTTGACCTAAAACCAGGATCTATCTCTGAATCTCTCGTAGTTGGTCAGATTTTGCAATGCTCAATACAAAAGAGCCGGTTAGGGTCTATCGGTTTCTATCCTCGGGGGATGATATAGGGTTCTCGGAGAATCTCTTTTGGCGCTCAATCCAAGGGGGCCGGTCAGGGCCTCCGGGAGCTGGTATTTATCGGTTTCTGTCCTCGGGGGATGATGTAGGGTTCTCGGAGAATCTCTTTTGGCGCTCAATCCAAGAGGGCAGGTCAGGGCCTCCGGGAGCTGGAGGATAATGTACTCTGCTAGGAAGAAGGAAATACGTCTTTTTAAAAGGGAGTCAAGGTATCATTCTATTTGTGATGAGGGATACGGAGATGGCCTGCGGCAGTTAAGGTTTTTGATTTTGAAAGAGCAGAGTGATGGACTTATGTTGCTTTAGGATGAAAGAAGATCATCAACAGCCACTCGTGGACTTATGTTGCATGAAGAAAAATGAAAGATCAACAGCCACTCATGGACTTATGTTGCTAAGAGAAAGGAAGATCATCAACAGCCACTCATGGACTTATGTTGCATGAAGAAAGATCAACAGCCACTCATGGACTTATGTTGCTAGGAGAAAGGAAGATCATCAACAGCCACTCATGGACTTATGTTGCATGAACAAAGGAAGATCATCAACAGCCACTCATGGACTTATGTTGCATGAACAAAGGAAGATCATCAACAGCCACTCATGGACTTATGTTGCATGAACAAAGGAAGATCATCAACAGCCACTCATGGACTTATGTTGCATGAAGAAAGATGAAAGATCAACAGCCACTCATGGACTTATGTTGCAAGGAGAAAGGAAAATCATCAACAGCCACTCATGGACTTATGTTGCATGAAAAAAGATGATTAGATTTTGGCAGTTTGGAAAGGGATGAAATCTTCCCCAAGTTTTGACGCTTCTCATGCTGACGCCTTGACCGGTGCAGTAATGGTGTTTGGTACTCCTGCTTGTATTGGCATGCTCTTTATAACTTGATTTGAAAATTTTATTAGTCACTGTTGACTTACACATTTGAGACTACAACAGACTCAAAAACTTGACAGACATTGACGCACGAGGATGACACTTTTGACACCAAAATGAAACAAGCTCGTCTTGTCAAAACTTGATGTGCTTTTGTCATAAACGATGTACCATTTCTCTTTTGTGTTTACTTTTCTCCTTAACGTGGCATCACTTTGATGGTGAATCTTATTTTTGAAAATTCCTCCCTGCTGATCTAATCAATTTCTTTGCTACTCTCAAGATGTGCTTTGAATTAGTGCCTTAGCTTATGGAATAAAAGACGCTCCATTTCCATCTATTCAAGACAATGTTCTTGAAGGCTTACCATTGGTGTATATGGATCAGGTGGCAAACGAAGTTTGCCCCTAGTTTGAAGGGCATGAAGTGGGATTGGTAGGCAAACGAGGCAAATGACCGAGGTTTGCCCCTAGTTTGGAGGGAGGTTCATTGGAGGTTTTGGGCAAACGAGGTAGGTGACCGAAGTTTGCCCCTTGTATGAAGGGTAGCTTAGTAAAAGTCAGGCAAACGAGGCGGGTAGCCGAAGTTTGCCCCTAGTGTGGAAGGTGATCTCTGGCTTGAGGCAAGGACCGTGACTTTAATCTCTCAAGTGCTCCTAACTTTTGCCTAGGCACCAAGGAGGTGACCTAGCGAGCTATTTTCTCTCTTTTGTTATTGCTCACTTTGGATTTAGCTCTAATTTTTGCCTAGGCGTCCTTTCGGATTTTCAACCTAGCGAACCATCCTTCTTTTTCTTTTTGAAAGTCTGCCTACGTACCCCTGAGCAGGGATCAGGTCCAACGTAGTTCGGGCCAAGGTTTTGAAAGGAAAGGTTATTTTTTGTTGGTGGAGCGACCGAACCGATGTGGTTGCCTACGTATCCCCGAGCGGGAATCAGGTCGAGCGTAGTTCAAGGCAAGGCTTGAAATAAGGGGTTTGAGGTATGAGGGTTTTTCAAACCAATCGTCAAAGAAGTTCAAACTTGAGCCACTTGTGGTAGCTTTGAATAAAAAAGATTCAGTTTCAATCTCCCTTTCTTTTCTTTTTCTTTTTCTTTTTCTTTTGTTTTGAGGATTGATCCTTTTCACTTTTGCCTAGCCAGTCAATTTTTGCTTTTCATGTAGTTGATTCTTGCAAGATCCTTCAATCGCAATCTCAGAATTCCAGAATGTGCATGTCAGCTCTCGGAATTTATTTGTGGTCATTCCGTGCCTTTTGAAATGTGATCTTGGCACGTTCTTAAGATGTATCTTGAAGCGTATGATTCTCTCATTTGTTTCATCAAAATTTTCTCCAACATTTCTACTGGCTAGGGTCAGATTTTGGAAATCAACACCTTTTTCAGCTCTAACTTTTGCCTAGGTGCCCTTTCGGGTTTTCAACCTAGCGAGCTTTTTCTTTTCTTTTCTTTTTTTCTTTTTTTCTTTTTGAAAGTGGAGATGAAACTCACTGAAATGTTTGGCTATCATCAAGGGCTAAGTTTGCATTGCTTTCAATCGGACAGATTGCGTGGCTCCCAATTGGATTGGGCTTAAGGCTTCGAAATGGTGGGAAAAGGGTGTTGGGCAAGCCCCAAGTCAGTTCCAAGCATGTCTTTTTGAGATTTGAGCAAAAGCATTTTTAAATTCTTAAAGTAAGACTATTCAATTCTCAGCTCTTCTTCAGTGTCAGCGCAAAATTGACTTTGACCTTTCAGGATTTTTTGCTTGAGTAAAAAAATATATATATATATATATATATTTTTTAGCACAGTAATATCCATGGTAATTTGAAAAGTGACACTTCGGTTCAGCGATTCATGCATTTATGACTAGGCACATCAGATTAGGCAAAACGAGACTTCATTCCATCCAAAGAGAAAGGTTACAGACTCATTAACAACTCGATGACAGACGGACTCGACTACAAGACTAAACTTGAAATAGACAAACACACAACTGACTCGACTGGACTCGACCTGGTCTCAAATGGAATGTCACAGTGACTCACTTATTCTTTTTATTTCTTTTTTTTTTCTAAAGAGCATCTTCATTTGGTTTTCTAGCAAGAGTCCCAAACACCATCACTTCACCAGCACAGGTTCAACATTCATGGGCCTCAGTGAAGAGGATCATTCGAACGGATAGGTCAAGGGTTGGTCCAGACGGAGGTAGTGGATTGGATTAGGGTGCGGCGCATCATCTAAGAGATCCTGAATTGAGTGACGGAGCCTCTTACAGTTGTCGGTCTCATGGCCTTGGTCTTGGTGGTAATCACAATACTTGGATTCATTGTACCCAGGAGGTGGGTGATTAGGAGGCTTACTGGGCTCCAAAGGTACAAGGTGGCCCTTTTGAACAAGCTGATTGAGAGCGGAGGATAAGCTCATGTCAAGTGGTGTGAAGACTCTTTGGTTTCCTTTCTTGTGCCTCTTACTGCAGTCATTTTGGCTTGATGATGGGCTTAAGGCATTGACATCTAGGCTCTCTTGATCTTCACCAAAGGTATGGGGTCTCTTCTCCTTTTTCAGTGACCCAGCTCCATTGATCTTGCCTTCACAGATAGCATCCTCGATTCTAGTCCCAACCTCAAACAACTCTTCAAATGTTGAGATGGATTGGTAGAATAGTTTTTCATGGTATACCGGTTGCAGGTTCTTGACCAGCATACGTACTTGCTCTTTCTCAGCAGGCCTGTGGATCATTTGGGCTACTTTATTCCTCCATCTGCTCAAGAATGCAGCGAAGGACTCATTGAAATTCTGCCTGGTAGTTTCCAGATCTCGGATGGTGACATCAAGCTCTTGGTTGTAGGAGTAATGATCAATGAAAGTTCTAGCAACATCTTCCCAAACTCGGGTCTTGGAAGTTTCAAGGGTTAGGAACCAGGATAGTGCGGCTTTCTGGAGGGTTTGAGGGAACAACATAGCTATGTGATCATGGGTGCAGCCCATGGACTGGAAAATGCTCATACAAAACTTCACGTGGCTCTTCGGATTTCCAGTTCCATCAAAACGGTCGATTTCAGGCATCTTGAAGTTCTCGGGTAGCCTCACCTTGTTGGGCTCAAACAATCCTTCTAGATCTAACATGTAATCGTCGACTCCCTTACTCTTCCTTAGTATGTTCTCAAGCTTGTCGACCTTGTCCATTTTCTCTTGGAGCTTTTTCTCATATACAGGCGGCGGGACCTCTTGAAACCGTTCTTCTTCCCCATTGTTCTCGGGAGGCGGTCCAAATCCAGACGGTGGTGGTGGCATGAACCCTTGTGGTGGTGGGAACCCAGGTGGGTACTGTGGTTGCTGTTGTCGAAACTCTTCCATAAATTTTAGAACTTGAGTCAGCCGATCTGACTGTTGATTTATTAATTCAGTGACCTTGGCTTCCAAAGTTTCCTGATTCATGTTGAATTTTCTCGGCGGACTGATTCTAACCAAATGATTGCTCGAATTTCTGACCCAGGATGGGGATCTCAGTGGCTGATTTTGGGAATCTACAATGACCTATAGATTCGAGAGGAGTGTATCAGATTCTGATAGTGATGACTAGAGAGACAATGACAGTGATGTTAAGGAAGATGGACTGACTTATGTACAGACTGACTGAGAATGGTGCATGCACATGAGACAAGCATGCAGATGCAAGCCCTAATCTATATGATGCCCCTACTTCTAACAGATAGAAGTTAAACAAATAAGGTCCTAGCCATACAGAGTGTGCTAACCTTACTTTCCAGTATGATCACCAAGGGATAACAGGGATTTCCGGGATACTTTGGGAATTTCGGATAGAGTTTCTGGGAGAAACATGGGTTTGGAAGATTCGGAGAAATTTCTAGAAGTCATTTGAGTTTCTAGGAGAAAAAAAAGGATTTCTGGTTGATTTGGACTGAGCTTCTAGGAAAAACTGGTATTTTGGGTATTTCTGAGAAATATGGATAGACTTTCCAGGGGAAACAAGTATATCTGGGCATTTCTGGGTGATTTGGGCAGAGATGTTGGATTTTTGGAGAATCTGGGAGATTTGGGCAGAGCTTCTGGGAAAACAGGTACTTTGGATATTTTTTAGGAAATTTGGATAGAGTTTCTAGGAGATAGGACAGAATTTTTGGGAGAAACTGGTATATCTGGGAAATCAGGGAGATTTAGACAGAGTTTTTTTTTTTTTGGGAAAAAATGGTTAATATGGTTATATCTGGGATATCTGGACAGAGTTTCTGGGAAAAATTGGTTAATATGGGTGTATCTAGGATATCTGGACAGAGTTTCTAGGAGAAACTGGACAATATGGTTATATCTGGGATATCTGGACGGAGTTTCTAGGAGAAACAGGTTATGATGGTGATCATACTGTCTAGCTAGTTTTCATACTCCTATGTCCTAGGACCAACAAACAAGGCTTGCGGTGTATATCTTTGTGAACATGGAGCAGACTTCCTTACCATGGTGCCTAGGCATGTCACTCAATGTGGTCACATGTAAGTGATTGCCTTGGGGATCATAAGAAAGAAGTTCTGCCTCATGCCACATAAGCGTCTACACCGCGCAGGTAATCCCGTCAGGGCATACAACAGTTATATCACATTGTCCTATCTGAAAAGATAAATAAACAGTCCTATGAAAGGTTCTACAGGAATCTATATGCAAAGGCTGGGTTTAGTCAAAGAGGGTCCGTTGACGAGAGTTCCAATATACCGTCAGGGAGACAGTACGGAGGTTTTTACTCTTTTTGATATACCTTGGAAGGTACAGTATCAACGGTGACTTGTGCCCTGGCACAGCAAGACCTGAACAATGTCAGCGCCGCGTTTCAGACACAGTCGGAGGGGGGGAATGCAAGAGTGCAATGCGGTGAACCAAACACAGTAAAAAGATGATTTTAAGGATGCTTCTTATGAGTCAAACCTCTGTATTATTTTGTTTTGAAAATAAATGTCCCCAGCAGAGTCGCCAGATTGTGGATACCGGGCTTCGGACCACTTCTCTTGTTTGAGATTGTTTTGAAATTGATTTGAATCAAAGAAAGAAAATAGGTCTGTTGAAAACAGATACAGAGTCGCCACTTGGTCTTTAAGGAACCAAGAAACCTAATTTGACTCACCCAAATGGATAAAGGGCACCGGCCCTTCATAACCAAAGAACTTGGTTCGGGGTTTTGGTACGAGAGAGGAAGGAGCCTTTGTCGCGACTAAAACACCCTCAACTCGCCCCGTCTTTCGACGGGCCTCAATTAGCATCCAAATAATCATCTTATACTATGTATGGTTCGGCAATTAATACTATGATAGTATATTACATCACATAAGAAACTTGAAATGGAAGATCTAAAGATAAGATATCATTCATAAGATCTAAGTCAAATATCATACAATGTAAAGTGAAAGATCACACAAACAAACTTAGGAAAAATAGTCTAATCATGTATCAAATAATCAAGACTTCCTAATCTAAAGGGGGACATGAATTGTTCTTGAAACAAATAGTCAAAGAAAACAAGGATACTTAGCAAGCTAGGATGATGCATGTTAATCTTTGAGAATAGAAGACCTCTCAATCCCCGGGACGGATGAGAAAGGATGATTAGGTCGAGGGGAGCATGAACGTGTGATCATGATCATTCCTTATAATCTTCTTAGATTAAGAGTTACAAAAACCCCAAATCTTGCATGAATGCAATGTATGTATCTAAAATGTGCAAAGGTTGTAGTGTATTTTTGTGTACATGGATTTCTAGAATGACTTAGAAGTCTAAAATGTGTATGAATGAATGAATGAAATTAACATGGGATGTGTACAAATGTAGTATGGACTACTTCCTAAGATATGAACTAATTTGGAATGCATATGAGCATCAAATCAAAGAATGAAAGTTGAAATGTACTTGCTGTGAATAGTGGACAGAACAGTAGCATGATCTTTTGGAATTTGAAAAGAGGGGTTAGGAATGTTTTCAATGCATGATATTTTATTTAGATGTTCCTTATTGTGTCTAGAACACAACCCAAAAGGCCAATCTTGAATAGCTATCACAGATTGAGAGAAATTATATAAACAATAGAGGTCACTCAGAAACAGAGTTCGTACTGTCGACTGAAATGTTAGAAAATCTTAGAAAATGAAAAAGAATGATCTAGAGGCCCATTTTATACAGAAAGTTTCCTAAGACATTGAATTTTAAGGGAAAAATAAGTTAGGACCACCCCTTTTGGAAAAGTTTTCTGGAAAAGAGGTCGTAAGTTGACCTAGCTGCTGTGACAGCAAAATCAGAATGTTTGGAAGGAATATTGGGATCCAAATGGACCATTTCCAAGTACTTCCAAGTCAAACCAAAAATCATGGGTGTTCTCCAATGAGTTAGGAAGACTTTCCAAGTGGCCTTGCATCCATATGTTGAGTATTGAGTTCTAGAGAAATCTTTGAACTCAACTCACTCACTGTTTTGACTCATTGTTTTGAAGATTTTGGAGAAAACAAAGTTTTGTTTCTTGAAACCAAATGAGAGGGATTGAGAGGGGTTTTGAAATAGATGTTTTGAAAGCACATTTTCAATACTCAATAAGGATTATAGCCACTTAAAATGTCAACATTAAACTCATCATCAAGAACCTCCAAGATTGTTGGAGAGATTTATTTTTATTTTTGAACATAACTTCAATACATTTCAAGAATACCTTGGAAGTATTGAGGTTATGATCATCATCTATCAAACATGTTTTTGAGGTCAAGAGCTACTATCCATAAGGATTCACTCACCCCAAACTTCATGTCATCACTTAGATGATGATGAACTAGTAAGTAAATAAAGAAAAGAAAAAGAAATGAGATAAGGAGAGATGAACATATATATAATCAAAGCAAGTAAATAGCAATCAATAGATGATAATCAATGTGATTTTGGACTTGTAGCTTGGTGTTTCACTCATAGATTTTGACATTTGGACATGGAAGTAGCTTCCTAACTCAAGAATGCTCAAGAATGGTGATTGGGGGTGTTTGGAATGTGAAGTATAAGAGAGGAAATGGAAGCAAACAAGATTAAAACTCACTTTCTATAGCAAAATAGTAGGAGGAAGCTCCTTTTCTCTCTTCTAAATCTATCTCTCTCTCTCTTCTTCTCTACAACTTTTCAAGCTTTTGCACTTGGCCCCCCTAAAATGAAGAGCAATGGGGGGTTTAAATAGGCCAATTTGGGGTGGTTTTGGGATTTTAGAAGTGTTCCCATCGGTCCCAAACATCTGAAAACATAAAACTATGTCGTTTTGGTTTTTAATTAATCAAAATGGACCCCCAAAAAAATTACAAAAATGGACTCTGCGAGGGTTGAGTGCCGCGGCGGCACTGGGCCAGTGCCGCGGCGGCAGTGGGCCAGTGCCGCGGCGGCACTGCTCCTCAGAAGCCCAGAAAATTACGTTTAGGCCCCCAGAGGTTCCGGTATTCGCGAAAAGGCCCTATTTTGTCCGAAATTCACAGAAAATGCATACGAACTCCAAATTGAGGTTGTGATATACCGTTGGAAAGGTAATGGAGTCTACTTTACATAAAAAATAGTTTGGGGATAGGTCACTTTGAAAATTTTTGCAGTATTCGCGATAAAAGCCGATTTGATCGCCTTTTTCGCCTTTGGAAATTCATAATAAATTCGTTTTAAATCCAGAAATTATGTGCGATATACCGTTGGAAAGCTATTGACCTCTAGTATCCATGAAAAATATTTGAAAATTGTTTCGGTGCCCCGATTCCAAAGTCAAATCTTGGTCAAACCGGTCAAACCCGGGATTCCCGGGAAGTTCTGGGAACCTCTGGGAGCTCCCAGGAGCTGATGTTTTCGCTCGATTTTCTTTTGGAACTTGTTTTAATACTTTTCTCATGATTTAGAATGGTTCTGGTGAATTCAGACAATTTCGGTCAAACTTGGTCAAACTTGGTCAAACCTGGTCAAACCTTGGTTAAACCTAGTCAAACCGGTCAACGGGGACTTTCCGGGAACTTCCGGGACTTCTGGGGTTCTCTGGGAGCTGACGATTTCACCCGATTTCTCTTAGAAACTCATTTTATCGCTTTTCTTACGACATAGCATGTTTTCAGAACTTTGGGACCAAATCTGGGAGTTTTCGGGCTTTTAGGGGCATTTTGGTCATTTTGAGCATTCTGAGAGATAGAGCTGACTTTCAGGAGTCCTTTTGAGTCTTTTACGATCATTGTGAACCACCAAGCTATGGGTCTCCTAAATCTGATAGCCGACAAAATGGGGTGTCTACACCATCAAAGTGAGTTTTCTTTTTTTTTTACTTGAGTTTGCTATCAAAACTTCAATCATCCAAACATTTCTTTCACCACCCTTCTTGAGTATTCATGAGATAGAAAGCTACTTCCATGTCCAAATGTCACCATATATGAGTGAAACACCAAGCTACATGTCCAATATCTCAATGATTATCAACTATTGATTGCTATTTGAATGCTTGTTTACTTTGATGCTCATCTCTCTCTTAACCTCATTTCTTTTTTACTTTTATTTGATTATTTAGTTGTCCATCATCATCTAGATGACATGTTGTTTGAGGAGAGTGAATCCTTATGGATAGTAGCTCTTGACCTTAAAGACATGTTTGATGGATGATGATTCTACCTTCAATACATTCATATGTATTCTTGAAGTCATATTCTCAAACAAATATATGTTTGTGCAAATAATATTGGGAGTTCTTTGATGATTCAAGGTTGGATGAGGTTCTAAGTGGTCACATGGTCATCTCAAGAGTTTAAGTTCATGCTTTGAACATCTATTTCAAAACCCCCAATCAAGAACTCAAACTCTATTTCAAAACCCAAATCCATTTTCTTCAAGAATAATCCAAAACAGTGAGCTGTTCAGATTCAAAGATTTGTTTTGAATTAAATACTTGAGTTATGATGATGAAACCACTTGTAAAATCTTCCTAAGACATCATAGTTTGTCTCCAATTTTTCCCACCAATTATAGAGATGTGAAAGTATTATTTTTGGATGTGAGAAGTTCATATTCATAATCTGCCTCTGTTCTCACAGAATGTTCACCAGACTTCTTGCACTTATTCTGGATGTTTTCGTCACTATACATATATCTTTTCTATTTTGTTTATAAAACTTGGGTGTCTTAGGAAACTTTTGGTATATAATGGGTCATCATAAACCATTTCTTTGATTTATGAAAAATCATACAAAATCAGTCAACAGTGCAGCTTTTGTTTCTGAGTCATGTGTACATTCTGATTTATTTCTTTTAATCTGTGATAGGTATTGAGGTTTGGCTTTTTGGGTTCTTTTCAAAACCACCATTGCAAAACCCCCCCTCTTAAACCCCTCATTTTGATTTCAAGAAATAAACCTTGTTTTTTCTCAAAACCCTCAAAACAGTGAGTCATTTAACTTCAAGGAATTATTTTGAGTTCAATACTCAATGTATGAATGTAAGACCACTTGGAAAGTCTTTCTAACTCATTATAGAACATCCAGGATTTTTGGCTTGACTTGGAAGCACTTGAAAAGGGTCCATTCTTGCCCAAACATTCCTTCCAAACATTCTGCCTCTGCTGTCACAGCAGCTAGGTTGACTTTCAACTTGTTTTACAGAAAACGTTTCCAAAAAGAGTGGTCCCAACTTATTTTTCCCTTAACCTCCAATGTCTTAGGGAACTTTCTGTATAAAATAGGCCTCTAGATCATTTGTTTTCATTTTCTAAGATTTTTCAAAATTTCAGTCGACAGTACGGACTCTGTTTCTGAGTGACCTCTATTGTTTATATGATTTATCCCAATCTGTGATAGTTATTAAAGATTGGCTTTTTGGGTTATGTTTTAGACACAATAAGGAAGATCTCCATAAAAAATCATGCATTGAAAACATTTCTAATCCCTCTTTTCAATTTCCAAAAGATCATGTTACTGTTCTGTCCACTATTCACAGCAAGCACATTTTAACTTTCATTCTTTGATTTGATGCCTACATGCATTCCAAATTAGCTAATGTTTTAGGAAGTAGTTCAAACTACATTTGTACATATCTCATAATGATTTCATTCACTCATTCATACACATTCTAGACTTCTAAGTCATTTTAGGAATCCATGAACACAAAGCACACTACAACCTTGGCACATTCTAGATACATACATTGCATCCATGCAAAGATTTGGGGCTTTGGTGACTCCTAATCTATGAAGATTATAAGGAATGAACATGATCACACGTCCATGCTTTCCCTCGATTTAATCCTCCTTTCTCATCCGTCCTGGGGATTGAGAGATCTTCTTTTCTCAAAGATTAACATGCATCATACTAGCTTGCTAAGCATATTTTGGTTTCTTTATTTATTTGTTTCAAGAACAATTCATGTCCCCTTAGATTACGAAAACTTTATTACTTGATATGTGATTATACGATTTTTCCTAGGTTTATTCGTGTGATCTTTCACTCTGCATTGTGTGATACTTGGCTTAGATCGTATGAATGATATTTTATCTTTAGATCTTCCATTTCAAATTTTCTTATGTGGTGTAATATACTATCATAGTATTAATTGTCGAACCATACACAGTATAAGATGATTATTTGGATACTAATTGAGGCCCGTCGAAAGACTGGGTGAGTTGAGGGTGTTATAGTCACGACAAAGGCTCCTTCTTCTCTCGTACCAAAACCCCGAGCCAAGTTCATTGGTTATGAAGGGCCGGTGCCCTTTATCCATTTGGGTGAGTCAAAATTAGGTTTCTTGGTTCCTTAAAGACCAAGTGGCGACTCTGTATCTGTTTTCAACAGACCATTTTCTTTCTTTCCTTCCAAATCAATTTCAAACAAAAACAAAACAAAAGTGGATGGTGGAATGCTGGTGTCCACAGGTGCCTAGGCAGGTCAACTCAATGTAACCACATGTGAGTGATTTTCTTGGGAATCATAAGAAAGAGGTTTTGTCTCATGCCACATAAGCGTCTACACCGCGCAGGTAATCCCATCAGGGCATACAGCAGTTATATCACATTATCCTATTTGAAAAGATAAATGCACAGTCCTATGAAAGGTTCTACAGGAATCTATATGCAAAGACTGGGCTTAGTCAAAGAGGGTCCGTTGGCGAGAGTTCCAATATACTGTCAGAGAGACAGTACAGAGGTTTTTACACTTTTTGATATACCTTGGGAGGTACAGTATCAACGGTGACTTGTGCCCTGGCACATCAAGACCTGAATAATGTCAGCGTCGCGTTTTATACACAATCAGAGGGGGAAATGCAGAAGTGCAATGCGGTGAACTGGCATAGTAAAAAGATGATTATAAGGATGCTTCTTATGAGTCAAACCTTTGTATTATTTTGTTTCAAAAATAAAAATCCCCAACAAAGTCGCCAGATTATGGACACGTGGAACCGGTCGTCCACTCTTTTGGTTTGTTTTGAAATTGATTTGAAAAAGGTGAAATAAAAGGTCTGTTGAAAACAGATACTGAGTCGCCACTTGGTCTTTAAGGAACCAAGAAACCTAATTTTGACTCACCCAAATGGATAAAGGGCACCGGCCCTTCATAACCAAAGAACTCGGCTCGGGGTTTTGGTACGAGAGAGGAAATATCCTTTGTCACGACTAAAACACCCTCAACTCACCCCGTTTCTCGACGGGCCTCAATTATCATCCAAATAATCATCTTATACTATGTTTGGTTCGACAATTAATACGATGATAGTATACTACATTACATAAGAATCTTGAAATGGAAGATCAAAAGATAAGATATCATTCATAAGATCTAAGCCAAATATCACACAATGCAAACTGAAAGATCACACAAACAAACCTAGAAAAAATCGTCTAATCACATATCAAGTAATCAAGGTTTCCTAGTCTAAATGGGGGACATGAATTGTTCTTGAAACAAATAATCAAAGAATTCAAAAATATGCTTAGCAAGCTAGTATGATGCATGTTAATCTTTAAGACAAGGAGATCTCTCAATCCCAGGGACGGATGAGAAAGAAGATTAGATCGAGGAGGGGGGAGCATGAACGTGTGATCAAGTTCATTCCTTATAATCTCCTTAGATTAGGAGTCACAAAAGCTCCAAAACTTGCATGGATGCAATGTATGATCCTAGAATGTGCAAAGGTTGTAGTGTATTTGTGTACATGGACTTTCTAAAGTGATTTAGAGGTCTAAAATATGAATGAATGTATGGAGAAATCATCATGGGATATATACAAATATAGTATGGACCACTTCCTAAGATATGAACTAATTTGAAGTACATATAAGCATCAAATCAAAGAATGAAAGTAAAAGTATACTTGCTGTGAATAGTGGACAGAACAGTGAGTTGACCTTGTAGAAATTGAAAAGTGGGATAAGAAATGTTTTCAATGCATGATTTTTTATGGATATCATCCTTATTATGTTTAGAACACATACCAAAAAGCCAATCTTCAATGACTATTACAAATTGAGAGAAATCATATGAAAAATAGAGGTTACTCAGAAATAGAGTCCGTACTGTCGACTGAAATGTTGAAAAATCTTAGAGCATGAAAACAAAACATCTAGAGGCCCATATTATACAAAACGTTCCCTAAGACACTAAAGTTCTAGGAAAAAATGAGTTGGGACCACTCCTTTTGGAAAATTCGTCTGAAAAACAAGTTGAAATTCAACCAAGCTACAGTGACAGCAAAAATAGAATATCTGTAAAGAATGTTTGGGTTAAAATGGGACCCCTCTACGTACTTCCAAGATAAGCCAAAAAATTATGGGTGTTCTATAATGAGTTAAGAAGACTTTACAAGTGGTCTCATTTCCATACCTCAAGTATTGAGTTTTAGAAAAATCTTTGAACTCAGACCACTCACTATTTTGAAGATTTTTGATAAAACAAGGCTTATTTCTTGGAATCTAAATGTTGGGGTTTTAGAGTGGGTTTTGATATAAGGGGTTTTGAAAGCATATTTTCAAAACTTAAAGAAGATTACAACCACTTGGAATATCAACATCAAACCCACAATGAAAACCTCCAAGATTGTTGAAGAGCATTACTCTTATTTTGGAAATAACTCCAAGAATACATAGAGATATATTGAAGTTAGAATCATCATCGATCAAACATGTTTTTGAGGCCATGAGCTACTATCCATAAGGATTCACTCACCCCAAACTTCATGTCATCACTTAGATGATGATGGACTAGGAAGTGAATAAAGAAAAAGAAAAAGAAAAAGAAATGAGGTAAGAAGAGATGAACATGTATATAAACAAGCAAGTGAATAATCAATAGATGATATTCAATGATGTATTGGACTTGTTGCTTGGTGTTTCACTCATATATGATGACTTTGGACATGGAAGTAGCTTCCTATCTCATAAATGCTCACAAAAATGGTGGTTGGATGTATTGAATGTGAAGTAAATGGGAGTAATGAAGTAGAAAACAAAGTTTAGAACTCACTTTCTAGTTGAAAATCAAAGAAGGAAACTTCTTTTCTCTCTATTCTAACCTTGTCTCTACAACTTTCTCCCTACAACTTTCTCTAAGCTTTCATTTGCACCCCCCAAATAAGAAGTCAATGGGGGTTTATATAGGCCAATTTGGGGGGAGTTTGGGATTTAAAAAGTGCTCGTCCTGCCTTTAGAAAGGAAGGAAAGCACTTGGAAGAGTCCTGACGCTCCCATTGGTCCCAAACATCTGTTAACATAGAACTATGTTGTTTTGGTTTTTAATTATTCAATTTGGAGCCCCGAAAGAAATTGCAAAAATGGACTATTCTGGGGGAGAGTGTCGTGGTGGCACTGAGCCAGTGCCACGACGGCAGTGGGCCAGTGCCGTGGTGGCACTGCTCCTCCTTCGTCCAGATAATGCTATTTAGGCCTCCTGAGGTTCCGGTATTCGCGAAAAGGCCCTATTTTGTCCGAATTTCACAGAAAATGCGTACAAACTCCAAACTGAGCTTGTGATATACCATTGGAAAGGTATTGGAGTCTACTTTCTATAAAAAATAGTTCAGAGATAGGTTTCTTTGAAAAGTTTTGCGGTATTCGCGATAAAAGCCAATTTGATCGTCTTTTTCACCTTCAAAATTCATAATAAATTAGTTTTGAATCTAGAAACTATGTGCGATTTGCCGTTGAAAAGCTATTGACATCTAGTATCCATGAAAAATGTTCGAAAAATGATGCGGCGCTCTGGTCTTAAAGTCAACTTTTGGTTAAATCGGTCAAATCAGGGACCTCCAGGAAGTTCTGGGAACCTCTGGGAGCTCTCAAGAGCTGATGTTTTCGTCCGATTTTCTTTTATCTCATTTTAATACTTTTGACATGATTTAGAATGATCTCAAAACTTCTAGGACTTCCGGGAGTCTCTGGGAGCTGACGATTTCATCTGATTTTACTCTGAAACTCATTTTATTACTTTTTCTTACGACGTAGCATGTTTCTAGAACATTCGGTCCAAATCCAGGAGTTTTTGGGCTTTTAAGGGCATTTTGGTCATTCTGAGTAGAACCAACTTCCAGGAGTCCTTTTTGAGTCTTTTTCGATCATTGTGAACCACCAAGCTATGGGTCTCCTAAACCTGATAGCTGAAAAAATGGGGTGTCTACAGGCATACATATATATATATATATCCCTCTCTCTAAACTCTCTCTCAACTCACAGAAAACGTGTGTGTATGTGTATGTGTGTGTGTATATGAGATATATATAGGGGAGGTGAGTGAATGAGAACCACGAAGTAAACTTGGTGACCAAGTTCAGTCCCATCCAATTGATTGGATGGGGTTCAATTGATTGGGCAAAGGCAGTTAAAGTTCAATCGATTGATGATGGTTCAATCAATTGGGCGGGAAATTATCAATCGATTGGGTGAGGTCCAATCGATTGGGAAGGGCTTTACAACAAAGGTAAATGCAAGCATACTGAATCATTTTTTTATATTCCAGAATACAAAAGTACAATGAAAATTGCAAGTATTACATTAGCTTTGACAACTTCCTTTATTTATGTGTCGACTTTGAGGCAAATTTCTATAATTGTTAGTTAGTAGTTGAATTTTTTAAAACCCATTATGATTTGTAATCCTCTTTTATTTTATATTGTCAAACTAATTGAGAAACAATAGAGTGGAGCCTAATACCAACTTCTGGCATACTCTCTACGGTGTGTGTGTGGAAATTTAATTTACTTTCTAATCCTCATGGGAGGTGTTGAAAGATGAGTAAAGAATTGGAAATAAAGTGAAAGGTTTTAGATTATGTTAGTGTTTTTTCAAAGTCAAAATTTCTCTGATAACCATTGGTAGGGTGAATTTCCCGATGTGAAAGAGAGTCAAAAGGATATTTTCTGGAAAAAAAACTCAGCAATGCTTGGAAGAAGTTTAAAGTAAAGCTACAAGCAAACTTGGTAGGTAATGATGTTACCAAGTAGAAGGAGCAAGTCCCACTATATACTAAAGGGAAGGACTGAGAGCAATTTTGTAATAATGAGGCTACATAATCCCAAAAGGATCTAAGAAAGCAGAATAAAGCTATAAAAGAAAGTTTTCCGACAAAGACCACTCATATTATAGGTTAGATGGTTATGCCCGACACCCAGACAAGTGGAAAGCGGAGCATGGACGTTACCCAAATCGTGCTAAATTGTGGTTGGATACCCATAAATAGAAAGATGGCAGTTATGCGTCTCATGACAAAGAATTTACAGTAAGCACAATTTTAAATATATTTGTTTTTTTCTCTTACCCCAAACATGATAGAATGATAATTTAAATGTCTTTATATATAGGATTAGGTTGAAATGCTTCTAAAGTTGTTTCAAGAGAGCGGTGAGAAGGATACATTGGACAAGGGTCCCATCTTTGAGACATTTGGGAAAGAGACGAGAGGACGAGTGCATTGTGTTGGGTCTACAATTTTGAGGAAGGCTATGATGGCTTCAATATTTGTGCGAGAAATGCTTCTAGATGTCAACACAGATCACTATGATTGGAGGAAGAAGGTAGAGAGCCTCAAAGAAGAGATAGAGAAGGTGAAGTCTATGGTCATAGAATTTGTTAAAGATTTCAAGAGCAGAAAATTTATGTATGGTAGTCACGACATTCACACAACTACAACTGTTGCAAGTCCTACAAGTGCCATGCCTTTCTCTACACCTCAATTTTCTAGTCCCAATGAGTTAATTCCATGCAAAATACTATCTCATTCGGGTGAGATTTGTGGCTATGGTAGGAAAACATAGCTCAACATTGTCCCTTTAGTTCATGGCCATCGCTTGAATCCGAAAGAAGTGCGTATTATTCTTGACAAAATCAAAGTGCATGACTGACCCCTTTGGGGTAGTGAACAAGCCTCTTATAGCACATTGAGAGATGTGGATTATATATTTTATATAGAACTTCAGGCTCTAATGTAACTCTCACAAATTAAGTTCTATGTGTTGCAGTCATCTAACAATGTTGGGGTTATCAAACGGGTCCTTATTTATTGAGTTTTTAATTCTAGCACAACATTGGCTCTTTATCATTGATCGATGTTAAGTTCAGTTTTTATTATTATTTAAATGAAGTAAAGGTGACCTAAGGTTTTTTTAGTTAATATAAGGACTTGTTGCAAATTAAAGGGTTAGTTCAAATTGGAACTTTCACATGATAAGATTTGAAATCCTGAAGCATACTAATTTTTATCATGCCCAAATTATATACCTTTTTTTTACTTGTTTATTTATTCATTTAATTTTCTCCATTCAGATGTTGAGTCTTACAAAACTTGAATTTAAAGCTCTTGCTGTCAATGAAGCGAACTATTTGTCTTTGCAACTTGATGCCAATCTTCACTTACAATTCTAAAAAGTTGGGTGACGCTATTAAAGAATGAAATAAAATGACTCTTGAAGAGAAAGCATTTGCACTTATTTTCTTGCGTCACCATATTCATGATGACTTCAAGAATGAGTACTTAACCAAGGAAGATCCCTTGAGCATGTGGAAGTCCCTAAAGAACAGGTATGTCCATCAGAAGATGGTCATACTTCCCAATGCACGAATAATTTCTTTAGTTAGAGTTATTTGTTTTTTTAATTACTTATTTGCATGGGACAAGTTTTATTTGGGACATATGAATAATTGTTCGTTAAATAAATCTGTGATAGTTTATTACTCTTCACTCTATTTTTTTAAGGTATGGATCTTGGGATGCAAAAATGCAAGGATGATAAATGCTTGGTTGATAGTGGATCAACCTATATCATACTTAAGTATCAAAAACCTGCACCATACTTAGGTGTCAAAACTTCTTCTCTACACTAGAACTTAACAAACTAAGTGTAACTGCTATAGTTGGTTTGCACAAATTATTGAAGGCCCCGAAAGAGCCCATATTTTGTTACTAAACAGTACTCATCTATTCATTCAAAATGCATTATATTCAAGTAGTTCCCTAAGAAACTTGCTAAGTTTTAAAGATAGACGATGAATGTGTATTATATTGAAACTACAAACGAAGGTAACAAAGAATTTTTATGCATAATTTCTTATGTTGGAAGCCAGAAGCTTACATTAGAAAAATTCTCTATTCTCTCATTGGGATTATATTACAAAACAATTGATATTATTGATTCACATGCCATTATGAGCCAAAAGCTTAAAAGGAGACAGAAGCTCGATGACCCAAGTAATTTAATTCTTTGGCATGATCGTTTTAGTCATCCTGAATCTATAATGTTGAAAAAGATAGTGGATAACTCAAATGGGCATACCCTGGTAAACCAACATTTGATTTTGCCTAGTGGACACCTTTGCATTCCATGTTCACAAGGAAAACTTATTACTAGGCTATCATTTCTTAAAATTGCTTCTGAGTCGCCATCCTTCTTACAAAGGATACAAGGTGACATTTGTGGTTCAATTCACCCTGCTAGTGGCCCATTTAGATATTACATGGTCTTATTAGATGCTTCCACAAAATGGTCACATATATGCCTACTCTCTACACGTGATCTTGTATTTGCCAGATTACTTAGTCAAATTATCAAACTTAATGCACACTTTTTGGACCAACAATTAAGTATATTCGACTGACAATGCAGTCGAACTTACCTTTCAAGTTTTTTATGACTATTGTTCATCCATAGAAATTGATGTTGAACATCTTGTCCTGCATAAACACACGCAAAATGGTTTAGCAGAATCCCTAAATAAATGCCTTCAACTTGCTGCGAGGCCTTTGCTTATACAATCTAGACTTCCTGTTAGTGCTTGGGGACATGCTATCTTGTATGCTGAAATGTTACTTAGACTTAGACCCATTTCTTATAATCAATTCACACATGCACAACTTGTGACAGGTTGTCAGCCTAACATTTCACACTTGCAAAATTGTGGTTGTGCAGTACATGTTCCTATACCACCCCCAAAATGTACTATGATGGGTCCCCAAAGGCATTTGGGAATTTATGTTGGTTTTGACTCACCTTCTATTATCCGTTATCTAGAACCATTAGCAAGTGATGTATTTATTGCCAGGTTTGCAGATTGTCAATTTGATGAGACAATCTTTCCACTATTAGGGGGAAAAAAGACAGTTAATAGCAAATGACTCATTCTTGAAGAACGATGTGAATTGTAATGGAATACTTCCACTTTGTCTTATCTAGATCCAAGTACCCGTCAATGTGATTGTGAGATAAGGAGAATATTGCATTTACTAGAAATTGCAAACCAATTACCTGACTCATTTAATGATGTAGCTAAGGAGACAAAGTCACATGTTCCAGCTATGAATGCACCAGCTCGAATTAGTGTTCCTAAAGGACAAACTTCGAATTCGGTAACAAATGAATCTATTGTATGCCAGAAGCATGGCAGACCTATAGGTTCCAAAGATTCAGCTCCCTGGAAGCAGAGAGTGAATAAGAAATCATGCCCTAATAAAGCCCCAGAAGAAGACATTCATAGCGTCCTAGAAAAGGTTATGTACCAAAAACCCACTTTCCCTAATATCTCCGCGGAAGACAATGCATTAGACAAGGCACTAGTCCTTGAAAAGACTATGACCTAGGTACCTAATAATAGTGAGATCTCAATATTCTATATATTTTTAGGAGAAATGTGAGAGCAAAAGAAATTAGTCATCGATGACATATTTACTTATGCAGTAACTATTGAAATTTCTAAGGGCAATGATGAAAATGATTATATTGAACCAAGTAGTATAAATGGATGTCGATAAAGAAATGATTGGCCAAAATGCAAAGAAGCAATTCAAGTAGAATTGAAATCTCTTGAAAACGTGGTGTATTTGCACCTATAGCACAAACACCAAAGAATGTAAACCCTATAGGTTTTAAATGGGTGTTTGTGAGAAAAAATAATGAAAAAAATGATATTGCAAGATATAAGGCACGTCTTGTAGCACAAGGTTTCCTGCAGAAACCTGGGATTGATTATGAAAAAACATACTCCCTCGTTATGGATGCAATCACATGCAGATATTAATAAGTCTCGCAGTTTCTAAAAAACTAGACATAAGACTCATGGATGTAGTAACTGCATATCTATACGGGGACTTAGACACAGATATTTACATGAAGATCCCTGAAGGATTGGCTTTTCCTGAAGAGAAACCAAGGAGTACGTACTCGATCAAACTAATACGTGCATTGTAAGGTTTTAAACATTCTATAAGAATGTGGTACAATTGTCTTAGAGAATATTGTTCTAATGAAGGGTATGAAAATAATCCCATTTGTCTATGTGTCTTCATAAAGAAATTTTCAAATGGATTTGCCATAGTAGCAGTTTATGTGGATGATATAAATCTAATTGGGTCTCCAGAAGAGCTTGAGAAAACTGCTCTAGTTATTTAAAGAAAGAGTTTGAAATGAAGGACCTTGGGGAAACAAAATTTTGTCTTGGTCTGCAACTCGGGAGAAGTACTAGTGGAATACTAGTTCATCAATCAAGCTATATTGAAAGGATGTTGAAATGCTTTAATATGGACAAATCTCATCCACCAAGTACACCCATGGTTATTAGGTCCCTAGATGTCAAGAAAGATCCATACTGACCAAAAGAAGGAAACGAAGAAATTCGTGGTCCTGAAGTACCATACATGAGTGTTGTTGGTGCACTATTATACTTGGCTCAAAGTGGAAGACTAGACATTGCATTTTCAGTGAATCTGGTTGCAAGATTTAGTTCTGCACCTACCTATAGGCATTGGACGGAAATAAAACACATTTTTAGATACCTTCGTGGGACAATTGATATGGGCCGATTTTATTCGTCTGATTTATCTAATCATTCCCATTTAGTTGGTTATGCAGATTCAGGTTATCTGTCTGACCCTCATAAGGGTCGCTCACAAACAAGTTATGTATTTATATGTAATAGTAATACCAATATTGCTACACTCACTGAACATAACCGAGAGATTGCACCGAAAATAGGTGGACCCCACCATATGAAACACTTTGCTTGTTTGAAAACGAAATGGGTCAAATCATGTTAAAACCCATTTTTCTTTTTTATTTGAAACACCAACCCAATATGTATATAAAAAACCGCCCAAAATGTATAACCAATTTTCTCCATTTCGTTTACTACACGAACAGAGGTAGTTTGGTGAGATTTGAGCTAGAGAAAGGTAGATGCCAAAGCTCCACAGGTTTGAACTCTCTCTCTCTCTCTCTCTCTCTCTCTCTCTCTCTCTCTCTCAAAATATTGACTCTTTCTCTCTTCTCATGCTTAGGGCTACAATTAGGGTTCGATTTGGGTTTACAATACCTAACTGCAAGCTGCTCTTTGAAGAAGGCCTGCGAATAGGGCTGTGATTAGGGAGAGAACCAAAGGTTTGAAATCTTTCTCTTTCTCTCTCTCTCTCTCTCTCTATAATTTGAGGCTTTCGAAGTGCTTAGGGCTGCGAACTTGTTGTTGAGTTAGGGCTGAGTTGATGATTTTCTCACTCCCCACTGTTTTATACCCAAATTTTATTTGGGTGGGTCAAATAGTTTAACACAACTCGTTTGAATTAAAATACCCAAATCAAAGCTTATGCCTTTCTCTCTCTCTCTCTCTATCCCTCTCTCTCTCTCTCTCTCTCTCTCTCTCTCTCTCTCTCTCTCTCTGTGATTTGGGTGCTTCATCTCAGCGATTTGCTCCAAACAAGAAAAAAAAATGAAGTTGAACTCCTCACTTGTATTCAATACTACTTTGCTAGACTAGAGATTTGGTCTAAAAACCCAAATTATAGCTAGAGATTTGGTCTAAAATAACAAATCTTGACTACTTTGCTAGACTTTTTTAACTAACAACAATTTTGGTCTAAAAAGCAAACAGGTTCGATTTAGGTGCTTCTTATTTTCGAGTCTATTGTTGCTTAGAGCTGTGATTAGGGTTCGATTTGGGGCAATTTGGAAAGGTTCGAACTGCCCTCTCTCTCTCTCTCTCTATCTATCTATCTATCTATCTATCTATCTATCTATCTATCTATCTATCTATCTATCTCTATGTGCTGTTTTTCTTATTGATTGAATTGAAGGAAGGATAAGTGAAGAAATTATTTGTATGGCTCTGTTTAATCTCCAATTTTTTCTTCAATTAAGCTCAGATTAAACAAAATCTCAGTCCCAATTTATAACACCCGTACACGTGTTGTTGCATTTTATTACATTGTCATGCATGATAATGTGTTGTGCTGTGCATGTTGGCACATGTGTGAGTGAGTTTTGACTCATGAGTCGATTTGAGTATCTATATAAGAAAACCCTCTGAGATTGTGTAGAATGAGTGTTGTGATGTTATGACTCCGAGATTGAGACGGTCACTGTGGAATACATTAAATGTTTATCTAAAAATAAATGTTAACCTGTGTATTTGACTATCTGTATTATTTTCTAGTTTAGAATATATTTCTGGTGTTAGATTTAGTATCCTTGTGTGGACGAATTAACATGCTACATAATTGGTAGGCTAATTAGCAAATTCAGAAAATAATGTGAAATTGCGTTTTAGCAACCAAACGGAACTTAGATGAAAACTTTTATAATTTTATTTGGGTAAATTATAGTAATACCCCTTGAACTATCACTGTTTTTCACTTACACTCCCTAAACTTTAAAACTAAACACACCCACCCCCTAAATTATCCTTTATTGACACTACACCCCCTTCTGTAGGGTGTGAGTTTGTTCATTTTGGATAGTTCAGGGGTTGAGTCTGTTTAGTTTTAAGGTTGAAGGGGTGTTAGTAAAAAATGGTCATAGTTCAGGGGGTGTTACTGTAATTTACCCTTTTTAGTTTTCACCCGTGAAGCAATGAATTAGGTTTGTTAGAAGTTTTAGAGTATAATTAGGAGTTTTGAAAACTCGTGGGGAGGTAACCACGATTTTTGAAAGTGTTGCCTATATATAGATAGAGAAGACTTAGATATTTTGTATAAATTGTTTAAACCAAAATCTAAAGAGGCCAAAAGGGGGATTTTGAAGCCTCGATCTTTACGATGCCAAAAGATGACTGTTTGTCCGTTTGTTTTCTCCTAAATTCCATATTCAAACTCCTCGAGGTAAGGCCGTCGTTTTAATACCTATTAGGACTCGTTTGGAAATTTTTTTGAAAAATAATTTTCTAGAATTTTCCTAAAAAGTTGATAATCGGACTTTTGATCGATAGGAATTGTACTAGATGAACTTCTGCACGTTTTTTGTGCTCAGGTTTTCTTTAGATCGAACTTTAAGAGTGTTAATCGGAGGTGAGTGATTCAACTATGTGTTTTGGAATGATTTCTTGACATGTATTCATGTTTTTTATGAAAAGCATGTGTTAGTTTGTAGAGATATATTGTGAAGTTCATATTGGGCAACTATATTGATAAGTAGGCCAAATAGCACGGTGAAATGTTTTGATTAAGTCCAAAGCACGGTGAAATGTGATTTGAGCATGTTTATTTGGATCAAAGGAGCACGTGGTACCAAGCCATGTTGTAGAGCAAATATAGGCATAAGGTCATATGTTTGAAGAAAAGAAACGTGAGTCTTAGCTTTTCGCGTGGACTTATTGGCGAGGAGTCACAGATTAGGAGTATGGAACGTACATGTAAGACTCCGGAGACGAGTATAAAATGTAGAGATGTGAATGCGAGCATGTTTATCATTCATGTACATTGTTATTTTATTCACTAAGCGTTAGCTTAACCAAATCAAATATTCACTAATGTCGGCGAGAATCGGGAAAGTGATCACGAGATATCTGGAGTTCACTTAGAAGGCGACTTATCATGTCTATCTCGTAGTTTTGTAATAGAAGTGGATAATAGCCTTGTATATGTTTTATTTTATTCCAAATTTTGTAAGGAATTATTTACGAGTAGTTAGACTTACGTTTTGTATTTGACTTGGAAAACATGAATGGATTGGTTAGGTTATTATGAATCTGAACCTGGAGTTCACATTTTGAAATGTTTTACTTATCGACTTAATGTCTTGATTTAATTATTGGGTAGTTAACGATCGCAAGGGTCGCTTGACCTTAGGCAATATCCTAGTGCAAGAAGGATTGCTGTCAGGGGGTCATTCGACCAATCGAAGGGTAACCGATCGAAGTGTCCTATGCTATGAAGGATTATTGCCGAGGGGTCACTCGACGGTTGGACGGGGCATCTCAACAGGTCGAAATGACCCCTGCATGATAAATTTTTATACCCCTTCCGTAAATTATTTAAATATTTTGATTGGTTCTTAGGGCACCTTTGGGACCCCTTTGAATATAAATTCATTCGTTTCGAAATATAATTACGTTTTCAAATTTATACGGATTTTACTAACGTCGGGTGTATTGTTTCAAAGGAATGATTACTCATTGTTATTTTTAAAGTTCTTTTTCTGTCGCTACAACTTTTAAATGAGTAGGAAGAGTCTCGGTGGCATGCCACGTGACCTAGATTCATATGCGTGGATTTGGGGTGTGACACAATTTTTATCTAGGATTCTAGAGCATTAGTTTCTGCATGTATATATCCTCAAATGTTAAAATTGGAAAGCTTATACCGCAGATAGTTCTTTCCCCTAACGGAGTAACCTTCAATATTATTTGGGTCTAGGTCAACAGCTTTTCAATTCATTGGCCTTTCTATTCTTTTTGGTGTGCAAAATACACTTTTAGGGTGGACAAAATAGGAGCTACAATGATTTATTCTTAGGCAATGTGCATTTTGGATGGATGGTTTCAAGTTTGTTCAGGTTTCTAGTTAACTACTTGAGTCAACTCCCCTATAGCTGCTGCAATATCTTTGAATAAATCTGCAAGACATTACTTTGGATGCATTAGTGCTTGACATTACTGCTTGAAAATTGTTGTCCCCAACTTAAGTAGTGTGACAAAATGTCAAATTGTACTAAAAGTTCGTACAAAGAAAGTCCAAATTTGCACCTTGTAAGGTAAGCCTCTTGTTTGTGGCTAACAAAGTAGGTATACAAAGCATGCTAAAAATTTAGGTAATGAAACAAGGTATCAATAATTTTAGAAATTTAAGTTAGGAAATGGTTCAACCTTGAGAACTATGGGTCCCAATTTAAGTTAGAAATCTCATTGGTTCTATTTATTTGTCATTTCCACTTTTAATTCTGAGAAATCACATTTTATTATAATTTGTTTCTTTTTTTCTAATTAGATGTTGAGAAGCAGAGAGGAAGAGTAGGAGAGAGAGAATAAGTGCAATGTCCAGCAATAATTCTGGGGCATCGTATGGATCTAGGAGTGTTTGTTCTACGGAGAAGCTGCTGCATGTTATGAGGACATCTTGGACGGAGAAGAACCCAAGTCTAAGGTTTCATGGATGCTCTTTACATAAGGTTAGGATTTGAATCAAAACCTCTTTTTTTGTTTTTATATCAATCGATGTATAGAATTCTAATGGCAAACTGGCTCATTATTGAATGAGAAAATAGTTTTCAATTTAAAACCCAATTTCATTTTCTAAAGATACCTCCTTCTACATGTAGGAAAATGAAGGTGGCAATTTTTTTGCTTGGTATGACAGGCCTACCTGTGACCATGGCAAAGAAGTGATCAATAGTTTGAAGGTAAAGTTGCAGAAGAGAGAAGAAGAATTGCAGAAAAGGGAATAAGATTTTCAGAACGACTGTTCAATGGAGATTGATAGGTTGACACATCAACTTAGGAGTAGAGAAAAGAAAGTTTGGAAATTGGAGAATGAGTTGGCAAAATATCAACAAGGTTATGGGGCTACATTATTGGATTTCTTGTTTGTTGCATGGTCGTATGTCTATCAATTGTAATTGGTGTCCAAAAAATAACGGTGATAATAGCAAAAGCAAAATTATCTTGCCATCACCATAATGTTTGTACTATGTTGACATTAAGTTTATGTTGAATGAATATTTGCAATTTGGAAAATTTGTTTCCATCACTTTGGTGTGCTCAATTATTATGTTTCATTGTCAATTTGTTTCCATTACCAAGTCCAACAAACAGCAAAATTGTTGTTTTTTTTGTTCAATAAATAAGATTATATTAAATGGACAAAGTCCAGAGAAATTACAGCAAGAGTCAAGCCAAAATGATGCCAAACCCAAAGACAAATCTCCCTAAAACAAAGAAACCAAAAAAACCACAAAAAATAACCCCAAAAGACACCCCAAAATCTGTAGAACAGAGTAAACAAAAGCCCTAAGCAAATCTGCACAAAAACAAGACCCACTAACCCAAAAAACTGCACAAATTCTGCACAAACATAGACACAAAATCTGTACAAACACAGACACAAATAAACTGCACAAAATCTGCACAGACACATATTCTACACATCAACTCAAACACACTTTAAATTAACCCAAAATAGCATGGTTTTACATACATCAATGGAACAAACCCACCATGTGCATATACATAGTCTCAGCCTCAACTTAGTCATGAACCATATTATAAATAACATCACTAACACAACCGTTCCAAACGTTACATGTAAATAAAAACTACTAGTGTTCAACAATAAAAGTTACATCTCCCTCAATAAAAAAAATTTATAAAAGAGTCACATTGCTAATCCTTGGTTATTTGTACCTGTTCCATTGCTAATCCTTGATTCAACTACAATGAAAAAGAAAAAAGAAAAGAAAACAAGCTCAATTAGCACTAGTAAATTTGAAATACATGAAGTCTAATTATAACGAAACCTTAGAAGTATCTCGAATTGCGTGACATTATTTTGCTTAAGAACGCTCCCTTGTGTCCTTTGAATATCCATAACTTTCTCGGAATTATCCATTGTTTTCAATGTTTTCTATGAAATTAAAAAATACAATTAGTAGAACAAAAATTCAACACAATTAGTAGAACAAAAAAAACAATTGAAATTACCTTCTTCCGCTTTTGTTTACTTTGTATGATTGTTTCAACTCTTGGTTGCTTTCTTTTAAACGATGGACGTCCTTTGCCACGTACAACCAATGGGCTTAATATAGTTTTGCTCTCTTGTGATTTGGTTTGTCCCAACGTATGAGTTAGAGTTGATTGGGGACTATTACTACCACATACACTATCAATCTTAGTTGCACCAATCTTTAGGTCACCTAACCTATCTATAACATAATCACACTTTTCTTGAAATTCAGCTGCTATGTCTGCAATGTCATAAAATGCCTTACACATAAGGTTGTAGCGACATCCTTCATCAGTTACGCTCCAGTCACTATAACTGACCCTCACTTTGGTGCGATGCCTCTTTATGTCTTTCCTCCACTTATGTATAATGTATTTACTAAGAATTGAATAAATTCCTTCCGAGATTAGAATGGCAATGGCATGCCGACACAATATTCCTCGAAACTCAAAAAGATGGCAAACACACTTTAAATCACACTCTTTTCCTTCTTATTTTATGATACTCACTTTGAACTTTACCCTCTTCATTTGTTCTCCAAAAACAATATCCTCAGATACCTCATATTCTGAAATGGAACCATGATCTTGTAACTTAAACACTATACAATACATCTTGGATGTTAGCTCCTCTTGAAACTCCTTAAATTTTGGGGTTGTATATACATCTTGGACTTCTTTTTCCATAGCATATTGAGTGACAGTAGGAATCCATGAATTTTAACAACTTAAGTTTGCGTCATTCTCCTTTTTAACCTTATCAGCCAAAACATTTTCATATTGATCCGCAAACTGCTTTAAAGAAGTTTTTGAGTTGACATACTTGTCAAAAAAAGCATTCATGCTCTCACTGCGTTGTGTGGTGGACATTCCCGCCCAAAAACAATCTTTCACGTAACAAGGAACCCACTGATACCTCTCAAGATACAACACATTCAACCACACATTTGTTTGAAGTTCATACTTGTCAAGCATTTCACTCCAACCTGTTTTAAACTCATCAGTGGTTGAGGAATCATACACAATATTTGTGAGAAAATACTTAATACTCTCATATTGGTTGTACCTACTTAATTTTTTCGGTATTTTCTTCATTATATGCCACAAGCACCATCTATGGAGAGCATTTGGAAACACTATCTCTATTGCATTATGCATGGCTCGGTCTTGATCAGTGATTATAGCAGGTGGAGCTTGACCTAACATACAAGTAAGCCATGCATTAAACAACCATGTAAAAGTCGCAGTGTCTTCATTTGAGAGTAACCCACAACCAAACAATGTTGATTGGCCATGGTGATTGACTCCTACAAAAGGGGTAAATGACATGTCATACTTGTTAGTTAATAAGTCGTGTAAAATGTAACGACATCACCAAATTCCTCATAAGTTGCCCTTTGTCTACCATCTGCCTAAGATAAGTTCTTTAGTTTATTCTCATCATCTAAGTCCATCATAAAAAAAATTGGAAACAGTAGCTTGAACATGCATAAAATAGCGTTGAATTGCACTAGCATCTCCCTCCCCTAATCTCAACCGCCTTACTTTGTCAATATAGTTTCGTCAATCTTTCTCAGAAAAATCCAAATTATCATATCCCCTACTTCAACCGCCAATGATTGAAAACTCTTGCTCATTCTTATCCAGACCGATCATTAAGCTCAAGTCTTCTTCTCGTACCCTTAGTATTACCCCTATTACTTACATGGAAGCAAGTTTTCCCCGAACTTAATACATGGTTATGGTTAAGAAATGCTTTTGACACTACCCACTTTCCATCATTTACTAGTATTACCGTGATCCTACTTACACAATTCATTTTTGAAATCAGATGTATTTTCAAAACATTCTTTGTTGTGCGCCTCGAAGGTCCATTCTGACTACATACTATCATAACATATCTTTGGACCCCGTCAAGGTCCTTCTTTGAAGGTCTAGTGCACACAGTGAATCCTTTATGGTTACCGTATGTTCTATAGTAGTCTGTCAGCTCATTAATACTATCAAAACTTATGTCAACCATAGGCTCATCAACCTTGTCTTGCAAGTTCTCCTCAACCCTCTCTTGCACGTTTTCCTCCTCAATGACAGTATAAACATTATCTACTTCCCATGGAGAATTACCTGAGAGTGCGTGGAAGGAGGGAGATTGCGAGTGATATTGAGATTGAGAAGTCCCAACATCTGGCGGTAGTGGTTGGCCTGAAGCAACTTCATCTATATGTTCCATTTATGTTCCTACAAAAAAAAATGACAAAAAATAAATAATCAACTTATATAGAGTATATTTAGATTTGTAGATTGTCTTGAAAAAATAATCAAGACAAAAAAAAAAAACAAATTAAACAAGGCTGTGTGGTTTTTCAGTCATTACTCTATAGTATAGGTTAACATTCATACTCAGACAAGCCAAGAAGATTATGTAATTAATCTCATGCAATAAAATTAAACACTAGCATATATGATTGACCATTGAAAAAAAAACAAATTAAATTACAAGCATGATTAAGTTAGGGGGACCTATACACCCCCCAAAATCCTTGCTATTGATTGGATTGCAACTACCAAAACTTTAACCCACTATTGTAGTAATAATTTCATAGTCAAGAGTGCTAAATATGTACCTCCTAGCATATAAATCACAAATTTTAAGAGAACTGAAAAGATCCATATTGTATGTTAAGGGTATGTTCAGCTAACACCCCAGTTCTCTCCTTTTGTTTGTTTCATTAATATGGTATCTACTTATAGAGAGAGAGAGAGAGAGAGAGAGAGAGAGAGAGAGAGAGAGAGAGAGAGATTCAGACCTGTTGGCTTTTCCCCCAAAAATCTTGACAAATTTTGATGCACATACCTAATTTTTTTTTATTCACATTTGGTTACATTTAGTGCTACAGTTGCTTAGTCATTGATGCTTTGAAGCTGAGCTTTTGTAGATAGTTTTAATTTGGCATCAACTTCTCATTCACCAAAATTAGCCTGTTTGAGGCTTGCTTGTAATATTAATCTGTTGAAATTCTATAATTTTTTTAAAGTAGATTTCCATTTATCCTATCAGCCATAAGTTTCCTCCTTTCTTTTTGTGATGTAAAGATTCAACTGAAAAGGTACATGGGTGTTGTAGAATGTTACTCATTGGGCACAATTATTTACACCAGCATTGAGAGGAACAGTATTGAGAGAGAGGGAGAGAGAGAGAGCTTCAAACCTTCCAATCATAGCAATGGCTCTCTCCCTAATCGTAGGCCTTCCTCAAAGAGCTGGTGCAGTTAGGTATTGTAAACCCAAATCGAACCCTAATCGCAGCCCTAAGCATGATAAGAGAGAAAGAGTCAAGATTTTAAGAGAGAGAGAGAGAGAGAGTTCAAACCTGTGGAGCTTTGGCGTCTACCTTTCTCTTGCCCAAATCGCACCAATCTACCTCTATTCGTGCAGTAAATGAAATGGAAAACATAGGTTATACATTTTGGGCGGGTTTTTGTATGCATTAGGTGGGTTTTTCAAATAAAAAAGAAAAATGGCTTTTAACAAGATTCAACCCATTTCGTTTTCAAACAAGCAAAGTGTTTTAAATGGTGGGGTATTCACTATGGTTTATGTCATGCATAACTGGTAATCAATATACATATGATACTGTATTAGTTGGTATTCACTCAGCTTTCATTAAGATGATGACATTTGTGCCTGGACATCCACTGTCCAAACACCCTGTAGGTTACGACCACTACCAGGATGGCTACTATGTGGAGAAGGGTTATGCCAAGGGTAAACTAGCTGAGGATGGAGAAGCTGGGCAAGACAACTATGCAGATGACTACGTTTGCGAGAGTTGAAGAAGAATACAGAGTTTGAGGTTATAATTCTGTAAACTTTGTTATAATTAGCACTTGGGCATCTATTGCTTACAAACCTTTTATATTTCCTGTAGCGCACTCTGATGATATTGTAATAGCTAAAACTTTTGTAATATATTCAGTTTAGTATTATCACTGTTCTTATTGCTTCTAGTTGACTAGTACTATATGGTGTGGATAAATTAGTAACATTCACCTGTCATTCCCTATGGACCCAAAAATGAAATTTATTTTTCTCTATTTTTGTTGTTCCGGGACGTGACATTATAAACAATAATGCATCTACTTATTGACGCTCTACTAAACAAGCTTTAATATCTATGTCCTAAAACCATTTTGAAATTCTAGTACTCCATGAAGCAAGCCGAGAGTATGTCTGGCTAAGATCATTAGTCCAACATATGCCAATTAGTTGTTAATTAACTCCAGTCGTTGATGAGCCGACTACAGTCTATGAAAACAATGCTACATGTATTTCTCAAATTTAAGGAGGTTTTATCAAGGGAGATCGAATCATGCATATTTCACTCAAATTTTTCTTCACGCATGAACTTTAAGAGAATTGTAAAATTGAAGTCAAACAGATTCGATAGTGATAACCTTGCTGATCTCTTTACTATTACCTAAGTCAACTTTTTCAGAAATTGGTGTGCAGAATTGGCATGCGTCGTCTCAATCATTAGACCAACTGAAGTTTTCTCGAAATGAGGGAGAGTGATCATAAAGTAGCATCCTGAAGTATACAATATTTGAATTTTAAGCATACTGTACTCTTTTCCCTTCGATTAGAGTTTTCCCACAGGTTTTTCTCTTATCAAGATTTTAATGAGGCAGCATTTTGTGCATCCACCAATAGTTCCTGAGGAACGTTGTACTCTTTTTTCTTAGCTTCAGTTTTTCCCACTGGATTTTCCTTAGCAAGGTTTTAGTGAGGCAACCATCATTTAATAGTAGACATCCAAGGAGGAGTGTAATAAATATTACATATTTATGTGTGGCTGTCAATATTTTGTATTAAACTAGGGATCTAATTGTAAAGTGGTATTTATCTACACACCCCTGCCCTATCCTATAAATAGGGAGCATATCAATAAGAAAAGTCACTTCGTTCTGATTTTATTTTCTACTCTCTTTTATTCTCTCTATTATAACAAATATGTAGATATGTGCAATATATATATATATATTCTTAAATCTACAGGGAAAGGATCTTAAGTGCACTGGGTAGAGTGCATTAGCTTTTAAACCTAAAAAAATTCGCGGACTGTCCTACTGACTCGTGCCCTGTCCTGCCGCCCCGCTGACCTACGAGTTTTTAGGCTAAAAAGCCAGTGCACTCTATCCAGTGCGCTTAAGATCCTCTTTCTATATCTATATATTTATATTTACATACATATAACTAAACAAGCTTTGAACAAACCTGAATCAAGTGTGTTCACGAGGCTTATTGAGTCAAGCCCATGTGTACTTAAGTTTGACTCATTTAATAAACAAACCTGACATTCGAGCTCGAACTTGACTCATTTATTAAGTAAGCATAGCCGAGGCCTTATAAAACATGTGCACGAGCTGTTGTTGAACGACTCAACTCATTTACACACGCTGTTAGAATTAACCTTGAATTGCATTGGAGCGCCCCAAAATCCACGACACGTGGGCGGGTCATAGAGTCAAAGAAAGAGGTTAAGGAGAATAAGAGGTCCTACGTGGATCAACCAAACAGTGCGGAAGCCACAAAAGAATCCTACGTGATCAAAAAGTTAAAGGTCAACCCACTGAGACCAAACGGGTCAAGTAGGGTCGACCCACAATACTCTGGGTTTCAAAGAAGTTTTTAAAAGAATAGAAATAAGAAGTGTCAAGAGTAGAAGAAAAGAAGAAGAGGTTTAAAAGCATAAATAGATCATAGGGAATTCGAAGATCCCGAATACATAACAACGAATATTAACAAATGAGAATATTACAAGTTGTGAAAGAATTCCAATACAAGGACTCCACTAACATTACCAAAAGCATAAAGGGGCTAACATGTGCCCAAGCTAAGTCATAGCTTACAATTTAACATAGATGGACGAATTTGCACCCAAGTACTTGTAAGTTCCATGATTCGATTCTAACATGAACGATATCGAATTACAATTATTACAAATTTAATAAAAGAACTGTGCTAAATAAGTCCAAAAGAATATGATTTTTCGTGAGGAGCTTTAAAAAACATGAGGCTAGGGTATCCGGCTACTCATTGGCCTTGCCCCTATCAAGATCACCTGAAAAAGAGTTTTTATAGATTCGTTAAGCACGACGGCTTAGTAAAAAACATTGTAGATATACAACATGGATCCCATAACTACCAATGAGATATGGTGCCATATATGTTGCCTAAGCCTTTCAACTAATGAGCCCTCGGGCTATGCATACGTGTTCACTCGCCTCGTTACCGGACTATGAGCCACCCCCCACTGGGAATGTAGCATACCAACTTTCCGGTAGCTAGTCGAATATAAGTTGGAGTTTGGTACGTTCTTAGGTACGTCCACCCTTGTCCTCACACATAGCCCACATCCGAATTTTTCACAACTTTTTATCCCCATTTTGGATTTCTCATATGTAAATCATGCTATGTTATGAGGTATGCCCACTTGGCAATAATGCACGTGAATTCTACGATTCAAATGCATGCATCAAATTTCAAGAATGACATCAACAAATTTCATCATTCATTAACAACATTAAGACATTGACAATAATCAAAGTAAGCATGAGTGCTATAATTTAGAGAATTAATAATAATACATAAGCATGCTTTCAACTTAGCAATAAGACTTAATTTATATGAACAATTTAGTTACTAATTAGCAACTAAGAAAATAAGCACATAATCTCATTTAAGCACCTAGTCAACTAGTTAACAACTAGACATGAAAGTCACATAAGCATGTGTATTTTGGAAAGAATCATAATTTACACTATTTCTAGCAATTAATTACATGTCAAAGTTAAAGATAGAATATCATTTGTATATAAATAATGTAATCTACCTTCTCCTTGAGAAATAAGTACAAGCAAAGAGAATCCAAGAGAGATTGAGAAAGCCCAAGTAGTAGATCTTCAAGAACAAGAAAATAGAAAGTTCATATTCCTTCCTTAGGCCATAACTTGAGCTAGAGAACACAAATGGAGAAAATAAGAACACCAATGGGAAGCTCTAGTTGAGAGGGTCACTTTTGATACTAATAGCTTGCTCCTAACAATGAGTTATGGAAGCTCAAAATTGGGGTTTAAGGTTGAAGTAAATATGGACTCTTCCAAACATGAGGGAGATAGAGATAGAGATAGGAGAAGAAAATGAAAAGAAAATGAGGGAGAGAGAGAGAGAGAGAGAGAGAGCCAATATATATGGGATGGAGAAGGAGAGGGGGAAGCATCCTAGGAAGCTTCCCCCGGAACTTTAGTTATTGGGGTGGTTGGTAGTAGTTTGGGAATGGTTTGGGGTGGTGACTTGTGGGCCCCCCTTGTCTCCCTCACACACACACACATACACATATACAAATATGTAACATACATATACACACATGTGCCAAAACAATTACTATAGTGATACCAGAAGACCAAAGGTTAGGCATTAAAATGTACACGCCCAAATTGGGACCGCACATTAACCACTAAAATTACCACAACACCCTTAATAAAAAAATTCAAAACATTACAATCTACCCCCCTTAAAGAGAATTCTGTCCCGGAATTTGGAAAACATACCTCAATCGGAGAAAAGGTGAGGATACTTCGATCTTGCCTCGGTTTCATCTTCCCACGTCGACTCTTCGACTCCATGGTGGTTCCAAAGTACTTTAACCAAAGAAATGGTCTTGTAGCGCAAGACGTGCTCCTTGTTTTCAAGAATGCGAGTAGCTTGCTCTTCATAAGAGGTGTCTTCATCAATGGCTAACTCGGTCCAATCCAAAACATGTGACTCATCACGATTATACTTGCGAAGCATAGAAACATGAAAAACATTATGAACACTAGAAAGTTGAGATGGGAGTGCCAAACAGTAGGCCACCTCACCAACCTTATCAAGAACCTCAAACGGACCAAAGAATCGCGGCGACAACTTCCCACTTTGCCCAAAGTGTAGCAAACCCCGTCGAGGGACAACCTTTAGAAACACATGGTCTCTGATGCTAAAAGATAAGGGTCATCGGTGACGATTGGCATACGACTTCTACCGACTCTGAGCGGTAAGCAATCTCTTCCTTATAACTTTGATCTTCTCGGCCGTCTCTCGAACGATGTCAGGTCCCAAAGCGGATGATTCTCCAATCTCGTTCCAACACAAAGGTGACCTACACGGTCGACCATACAAGGCCTCAAACGGTGCCATCTGAATGCTAGCTTGATAATTGTTGTTGTAGGCAAACTCTACTAACGGTAGGTGATCCTTCCAACTGCCTTTGAAATCCATCACACAAGCTTGAAGCATGTCTTCTAAAGTCTGAATCGTACGCTCGGACTGCCCATATGTCTGAGGGTGAAATGTTGTACTTAACAAAAGTTGAGTACCCAAGGCCTTCTGAAGACTCTGCTAGAATTGAGAAACAAACTTAGAATCACGATCAGAAACTATAGTAATCGACACGCCGTGGAGTCTCACAATCTGCCGAACATATAACCTACTAAGAATATCAACTGAATCTATAGTCTTGATAGGTAAGAAGTGTGCGGATATGGTCAATCGATCGACAATGACCCAAATAGCATCATGCTGGCGAAGCATCCTAGGGAGTGCTATGATAAAGTCCATCGAGATGTGCTCCCACTTCCACTCTGGAATCGATAAAGGTTAAAGTAAACATGCTGGTAGTCGATGCTCGGCCTTCACTTGTTGACATGTCAAACAATTAGACGCGGTGTTGGCTACGACTCTTTTCATACCCTTCCACCAATAATGTCGGCACAAGTTTTGATACATCATCGTGCCTCCGGGATGCATCGCTAAGCAAGAATGATGAATGACACAGAATTAATTTGTGTGCGCTTGTGTGCTATACCCAAGTATAGGTAAACGTGCAAGTAGTATTCTGGTAAGACCAGGTCGATCCCACAGAGAATGATTTAAACTAGCTACTTAGATTAAACTCAAAAAGAAAATAAAAATTTGATGTTTAAAGAAAGGTGTAGAACATGAAGTTCCATAATTAACAAATACTAAATTAGAGCAACTATCTAAAACTAATGATTATCTAATTAACTAAATCGATATCTAAAAACAGTTTTTCTTTATGAAAAGGAAAGCGTTGGAATCACACGAATTCACAGTGACCTAACCATCTACCATGCAGTTTCATTAAAGCTCTATGGAGTACGTCTCTCTATAGTATTCTGTATTTTCTAAAGATAAAGATTCAATAGTCCTTTCATGGCCGGAACTATATCATCACAGTTGTTTTAAAAATACACGAAGGCGGTTTAAAATAATAGTTAGGACTCGCACTCTGAATGGTGTTGGCATTCAAAGTAGTTTGCAAAAGGTATTGAAGAAAAATGGCTTAAGGCTTAAAGTTCAAAAACTATTTTGACAAACTGAGCATTTGGGGACAGTTTGATAACAAATCTCAGAAACAGAATGTCTAGGAATACTACAAAGGAGTAACCCTAAAGGTTCCATTAATCGACGTGCTCTCAATCGATCGAACATCGTCATCTCTCAATCGATCAAAATGTCTTCGATCGAAACAGAGATAGATCGCTTGACAGTATCTCTGTTTCGATCGATCAAACTAACTTCAATCGATCGAATGCAGGTTTTACACTACTGCATGGAAGAGGCTGGAGATCACGGTTTCATCATGATCTTCTAACTCTGGGACTACTCAGACATGGTCTGGAGTGTCACAGATTTGTTTTTAACGTGAACATTCATTAAGGTTGTGTTTGGTTGTGATTTTAACATAAAAGTTATGTAAACTATGGATAATAATGAAACTAACGTATAGAACTATAACTATGACAGTTTATGATACACCCAAAATTGGCTCTATCCTATGACCGAGCGGTTCAACTCAGCAGTCGGTCCCTATCCCGGTCAAATTATGCACAACTCCTCGGAAAAGCATCAGCCCGAGCGGTCTAGTCTACCCGAGACTCACCATCCCAAGCGGTTCATTCACGACCAGACCAACAGGTCGGGAAGACCACAATGGCACTGTCCGTACAAGTGCAGGCCAGCTGGGCGCATAACACATGCCCCAAAATATTCCAGGTAGTTTCCTACTCAAGATAGAAGACTTATGGAAAGTGGACATTGTTTCCTAATCCAATTAGGAAAGCCCCACAATTAATGCCAATCAAGCTCAATTGGATTATATTTCCTTATCCATGTATGAGTAGGTCTCTTGCATCTATAAAAGAGACCACTCACCCCCCTTCAAAGGGACCGACTTTTCAGTCTCTACAACACCTCTATAGCAGTCACCAATACGCCCGGTCGACCTATGGTGGCTCTAAACTATTGTTGGTTCACCATAGGTCCCCGACTTTTTACAGTATAGTGAACGTGCTCAGATACACATGTGGACGTAGGTACCTTCATTAACAAGGCCGAACCACATACAAAAAAACCAGTCTCTCACTCACTCTCCCCTTAAATTGCTTTAATTTACTTTAACCAAATTTTTGCCTCATCAGCATGGCACCGTCTGTGGGAACGACAAGTTCTTCATCAACAAATCTCTTGGCTGATAACTGATGTTGTTAGAATCAAGATGTAAAAGTATACTTTACTTTTCTAAAGATTTGCAGTGTGGAAGTAAAGGTCGAACCCACAGAGATTGAATTACTACGACTCTTAATTTTAAAACCTAAATCTAATTAATTATGAAAATGAGATTTTGATTTGAATTTTAATTAAACTAATAACAATGAAAATAAATCTAAATTACAAAAGCGATTTAAAATTGTTTTTATAAATATGTTTAAGGAACCTAGGATTGCAAATCCACCACTAGCTTCATAATAAGGAATATTTATGAATTACTTTAGCCTATTAAGTTGGATGATAATGGGGAATTGTGGCTACAAGCCCAATTCCTCCGTCAAGAAAATAACCATGGTTCAAGCACCAACATATTCCATCTTCGGTTAGCACGAATTATCCCACACTAAACTAGGGTTGTGACATAATTCGTCTAATCTAGGCATGGATTATTCGGATACTTGATAGCACAAATCAATAAAGCACCATCACATGTAAATAATCTAAACAAGCACAGCGAGCATAGATCATTGAGCACATCACAGTCAAAATAGATCTAAGACAAGAATAAACTTTGAAAGTAGTGATTTAATCAATAGAAGCACGATTTATTTATAAAAATCCTCGGAACATGTGACTGTCATCCATACAAAAGTATACTTTACTTTTCTAAAGATTTGCAGTGTAAATAATCTAAACAAGCACAGCGAGCATAGATCATTGAGCACATCACAGTCAAAATAGATATAAGACAAGAATAAACTTTGAAAGTAATGATTTAATCAATAGAAGCACGATTTATTTACAAAAATCCTCGGAACATGTGACTGTCATCCATACATAATAAAACTAAAATAAAAACATAAAATACTCCCTATTACTCGACTAGGGTTTCATTGAAACCCTAGATCTAAAGTCTAGTTGTCCATGGAAGTGATAGATGGCAAGTAGTTGATGGAGGAGGCCATGAAAATCCTTGGTCTTCTTCTTCTTCTCCTTGCTTCCCTCCCTTCAAATCGCTGAAAGTATGGTTGTATATTATGTGTATAATAATTGTTCAACCCCTAAATTGAAGTAAAATAGGGTATATATAGATTTACAACAAGTTTTTGGAAGCTTTCCTAACTCGAAACGCACTAAAACTGTTGTATTTAGCTTTCCATACGTAATTAGGCAGTTTCGTTTGCGTAGGAATCATCAGTATAGTGAAATACGCAAGTTCCATTTTTACACATGTCGCGCGAGCGGGCCGCGCGGGCGCGATGATTAGGACCTCGCGCGCGCGGATCGCGCGAGCGAATCTGGAATTTTCGCGCGATCGGATCGCGCGCGCGATGTGGTTTTTTCAGCTTCTTTCTTTGTGCTTTTTCACCCTATTTAGCCTGGTATACTTGATTTCTTCCAAATCCTGTCAGAAAATAGAAAACGAAATAAAAATATACAAAAACAGGATAAAAAGGTTCTAACAAACGTGAATTAAGGCATATAAATAGGATTTGTTCTCTCCCGATCACACCCCCAAACCTACATTTTGCTAGTCCTCGAGCAAAACTAAAATAAAAACTAACTACTAATAAAATACTACTCCATTTTCGCATGGATCACGATTGCATTTAGCTTATGCAACAAGCCTTTTAAACCTCTAGGTGTCCCTAGTAGGACGAGTAAAGTCTCGTGAGGGTTCTCATCAACAAGTCACCCACAACGATCTTTATTAACTTAAAAAATTTTAAAAACTTTTATTAAAAACAAAGAACATAATAGGCAATACTCCTTATTATAAAACAATGATTTGAAATAGAATAACAAGCATAAAGAAACATAATGAAACATCCACCTACGTCATGAAAAACAATCCCAAGCACATGCATCGTATAAATCAATTGAGTTTCTCATAAAATTGCACGTGTGTGATATAGTAGTCAAATGAACACACGTATGTCATGAACTTGGAATATAACTCGGATAACCATTTAACTATGTCTCGACTACGAATCTCACAATGTCAATTACTCTCCAAAATGAAACACTCAGAAACAGGTGTAATTTTTTTAAAATATGTGAGTAAAGGAAATATATTTTCAAAACAAGAAATGCTCACATATGACTCAAAAAAGACGCATGACACGAAAGAACAATAGTCTCATGGATAGGATGCCAACAATCAAGAAAAATTACTCATTACCATGTTTTAATCCCCCTCCCATCATTTACATATCAAAACCATGTTTCCTAGGATCAATTAGGACTTTTCAAAGGTTGTAACGTGGCTCAGGTAATGAAAGAGGATAGAAAGGATTAATTGGGTAGGCTTACGAATGGCATTGTAAGGCATGTTCGATCTCTTTCATTCTTCTTCTACAATCTTTCATCTTTTCTTTCTCTTCATTCCTTTTCATTCATTTTTCTTCTTTTCTTTCATTTTTTTCAACCTTCCTCTTCTTTATTTTGTTTCTTTTCCTTTTTCTTTTCTCGCTTCTCAAATGACTATGCATTGAATACCAAGCAACTACCCCAATAACATCTTATTTTTTTCTTCTTCATCAACACATCGCCTTAATCCTACTAAAAGTTGATCACTCTTCCAGTGGAATACTCCAAGTCGATCAAGTTGGAGCTTTTAAAGAGGATAATGGTGAACAAAGAAAAAGAGGCATTGCAACGGCTCAAAGGGGCGAACTAAGGAAATTTTAAAATCATTTCCTAGGGTAATACGGTTCTTCAATGTTTACAATGGAAGATTATTTAGCATGGTAACAAATATTTTAACTTGACTATCAACCAAAACAAGAATAATGAGACTACACAACAAGTAGATGCACTATTTCAATGAAATTCGACAAACACAAAATGTATTTATAACCCTCTAAAAAGAAAAAAAAATAGGCTCAAAAGCTCACTGGGCTTAGTCTCCACCTTGTGTTATCTAGAAATCCGAATCATATTATAGTTCACATTAAACATGTATTCAAGTGACTACGTGCAGTGCATAAGTTTGTGTGCAAATCTATGATATAAAACTACGATTCGAACGATACATAACCTAAAACATCATATCATGACTTCAGCAAATCTTTAATCACAAATTCTCTTGTTTATCATTCTATAACAATCATAGTTACATAACAAGAAGTATCGAATTAAAATTGCAAAAACGTCGGTAATCATCGTTTATTTAAGCACAAGAATTGAATTTTTTTTTTTTAAAAGTAGTGCATAATAATGTGCATGTGTGTGCATACCCCCAAACCTAAACCCTTCATTGCCCCCAATGAAACAATAAAATGAAAGAAAGGAAAATACATAAGGAAGGAACGACAATACCTCGATCTCGGCAATCACAAACAGGTGAACACAAAGAATATGTCAATAAAGTTTAATGTTACCTGTTACTTCGTGATAAAAGAAAATAAACAAAAATAATAATAAAAGCAGCTAAAAGAATTATAACTAAACTAAACTAAACTAAATAAACTATAAGACTGGACAAAACTACGAAAACAGAAAAATAATAAACTAGAAAAGAAAATAAAACATAACTATAAACAGAAAATTAAACATAATCAGAACTATGAAAACAATCAAAGACTCGATCTAAAAGTACCTAAGAAACAGAAACAGGAACGTAAAAACTTCCTGATCAGGTGGGGAAGAAATAGGTAAGACAACAAAAGAAAACATCAATAAAACGAGAAATCGCGCGAGCAATCCGCGCGAGCAGCCGTCGCGCGCGCGAATTTCCAAATTTTTTTTTTTTATTTATTATTTTTATTTTTTCAAATCCTCGCGCCCGCGAAACCAGGCGCGAGAAGAAGCTGAGGCATCAAACAAGAAAAAGCAAGGAAAAACACCTAAGGCACAAATTCGAGCCAGCGGACCGCGCGAGCGAGGCCTTGCGCGAGCTTGGGTTTTTCCATTTTTTGGCTAAAATTATGTATGTAATATTAAAATAAATTAATTCCAACCCCCAAACCTGTCCAGAAAAACTCCAAAACTGACAAAAACGACTCAAAAATGACCAAAAACCAAGAAAACAGACGAAATTAAGCTTGGGTTGCCTCCCAAGAAGCGCTAACTTTTACGTCTTCAGCTAGACCGTTCTAGCTCAAGACTCACGGAGGTCGTAACTCAGATTTTTTTACCCCTTAGGATATCAGGAAGAGCCCGGTGGTAAGTAGAAACCATATCGCTATGTATCAAGTCATTCAACGGTTCATCCTTTTTGGTTTCAAATCGATTCTTCACCTTTTGAGTAAATTCATCATTAGATTCTGTTGTATTCAAATTCATCCGCTCATCACTCACCGTATTATTCCCCTCATTGATATTTATTATTTTATTAGGTTCAACAGTTCTTCTAATTTTATTACCTTCCACATATTGATAATCATCGTCTTTAGGAGGTTGATCCGCAGCATTAAAAACATTTAATTTTAATTTTATATTCCCGAGCGACACTTTCATCACCCCTGTTCTACAATTGACATGTGCGTTGGCCGTGGCTAAGAATGGACGACCAAGAATAACAGTAGTGTATTTTCTAGTATCTAGCACCGGTTCGGTGTCAAGGACCATAAAATCAATAGGATAAAAACATTGATCAACTTTAACTAAGACGTCTTCGACGACTCCCCTAGGTACTTTAACATAACGATCCGCTAATTGAATAGTAGCGGCCGTAGGTTTAAGTTCACCTAGTCCTAATTGTTTGTAGACATGATAAGGTAAGAGGTTAACACTAGCTCCTAAGCCAAGGAGAGCCCGATGAATGATAGTGTCACCTATGACACATGAAATCATAGGCGTACCGGGATCCTTATACTTCGGAGGAGCGTGTTGAAAAATTGAACTTACTTTTTCCGTGAGGAAGACCTTTTTAGGAGTATGACTGCGTATTTTGCGTTTTTGCGTACATAGGTCTTTAAGACATTTAGCGTAAGCGGGAATTTGTTTTATCGCATTGAGGAATGGAATATTGATTTTAACTTGTTTAAACACCTCGAGTATATCCTCAGTTTTTGATTTTTTCTTTGAAAAATTAAACGGTTCCTCAACATTGGGTGGAAAAGGTAACTTTGGAACATAGTTAGTTGGGACCGGTTCTTTATCTTTCTTATTTTGACTCGTCTCCTCACCCTCTTCTTTATTCGATTTAACGTCATTTTGATCCGGAATCTTAACAACTTCATCTTCCCGAATAGTCGTCCTAGTCGATACGGCGTTTACTTGTTCACTCGACCCCTTAATCTCATATTGTCCCTTAGGATTTTGAATAGTTTGCACAGGCAACTTCCCCTCGTTTCTACGACTCACTGCAGTAGCTAGTTGTCCCATTTGGGACTCAAGCTTCGCAATGGATTGTGTATGAGAGTGCACTATTTGTGCTTGTGCTTGGACTTGAGTTTCAATATTCTTAAGGGAAGCCAACACCGTCTCCTCAAAAGCGTTAGTCCTTGGGGGGTTAGGATTAGGAGGAGGGTATTGGTATTAATTTTGTGGAAACTGGGGTCGATAAGTATTAGAAAAATTAGTCGACCTATGAGTATAATTATTTTGTGGGAATTGTTGCATAGCAATTACGTGTTGTTCCACAAATTCGGGAAACTGAGATGTCGATGGGCATGCAAGTATAGAATGTGACGGATCTGAACATATTTGACACACTTCATGAGCGGGTGCGGTTGTCGCTTGATTTATTGTCATAAGTCGGTCAAGTTTTTTAGATAGTTCCTGAAATTCTATTGAATGACTTGACTCTGACTTCACCTCTCGTTTGGGTTGATTAAGATATCCCTCAGAACGTACCGACATAGTCTGATGCATCGAGTTCTCGCTTAAAGTTTCAAAAATTTTCCAGGCCTCGTCGGCGCTTTTGTGTAGGAAAGTTCCCGCACAAACGGCATCGACGATATTATGGACAGAGGGAATAAGTCCCTCGTAGAAGACCTGAACAAGTTGCCACTTAGGAACCTGATGATGTGGACACGAGCGTAATAATTCTTTAAATTTCTCCCAAGTGTCATAAAGTGTCTCCCCATCTTGCATCACAAAATTAGTCATAGATTTCCTTATTCGATTTGTGCGCATAATAGGAAAAAACTTTTGTAAAAACGCGGTGTGCAAGGCTTCTCATGTTTTAATTGTGTTTGGCTCAAGTGATTGAAGCCAATACTTCGCTTTGTCTCTTAAAGAGAATGGAAAGAGCCGCAATTTTAACTCATCATCAGTTAGATTTTGGATTTTTAAGGTAGAGCATATATCCTGAAAATCTCCTAAGTGTTGATATGGATCTTCATTTAGACGGCCATGGAAGGAAGGAAGTAGCGAGATGGTAGACGATTTTATCTCAAAGTGAGATGTTGTCGCCTCCGGTAATTCGATACCGGCTTGTGGCGTGTAAGTCGTAGGAATAAAATAATTTATAAGTGGAGGAGGTGGCGGTATATTAAGATTATTCATATTAGCACCGTCGTTTTGATTGTTATTGTTATTTCCACCGTCAGCCATTTTAATCGGTTCGATTTTAACAGTTCGAGTTTTCCTTAACCGTTCACCGGTACTTTGAATTTCGGCCTCAAACAACGACGACGGAATCGGAGTTGATTCGTCGTCTTGCAACCTAGCTCTAGAAGCTTGGGTTGTGGACTTACTAGTTCTTAAGGTACGTTCAAGTTCAAGATCGAAAGATTTTAATTCTGGTTTATTTGAACGTGTACCTAACATAAACTAAAATAAAGAAAAAGAAACTAAAAACAAAGACTGACTAAACAAAAGAAACAAATAGCAATCACGCAAATAAGACGACAAGCAAGCACACAGTACTACTATGATGCATGAATATTATCCTGTAATGCAATGACCGCGTCAAGCCCAGTGCCCCGGGTTTCCTAGCTAATGCAGTGTTCACTCCACAACCAACCTAATGCAAGTAATTGCATCTCAGCGCCCTGACTTACAGTGATTTGATGCGAAGTTTCAAAGAAAGCGATTTACTTGAATTTTACTTATTTATTTTTCCACGTAGCTCCTTTGATGTACACAGCTATTCCTCCCGGAAACGTTAGAATTTGAGTTCCTAAGAAATTGCAAAAATAAAAGAAAAGTTAGTAACTTAAAATAAAACAAAAAATAAGAAAAAGAAAACCTAATCTAATATTTACGAATTAACTAAACTAAGATTCTAAAACTAAAGGTAGTAATGCAATCCCCGGCAACGGCGCCAAAAATTGATGTTGTCAGAATTAAGATGTAAAAGTATACTTTACTTTTCTAAAGATTTGCAATGTGGAAGTAAAGGTCGAACCCACAGAGATTGAATTACTACGACTCTTAATTTTAAAACCTAAATCTAATTAATTATGAAAACGAGATTTTGATTTGAATTTTAATTAAACTAATAACAATGAAAATAAATCTAAATTACGAAAGCGATTTAAAATTGTTTTTATAAATATGTTTAAGGAACCTAGGATTGCAAATCCACCACTAGCTTCATAATAAGGAATATTTATGAATTACTTTAGCCTATTAAGTTGGATGATAATGGGGAATTGTGGCTACAAGCCCAATTCCTCCGTCAAGAAAATAATCATGGTTCAAGCACCAACATATTCCATCTTCGGTTAGCACGAATTATCCCACACTAAACTAGGGTTGTGACATAATTCGTCTAATCTAGACATGGATTATTCAGATACTTGATAGCACAAATCAATAAAGCACCATCACATGTAAATAATCTAAACAAGCACAGCGAGCATAGATCATTGAGCACATCACAGTCAAAATAGATCTAAGACAAAAGTAAACTTTGAAAGCAATGATTTAATCAATAGAAGCACGATTTATTTATAAAAATCCTCGGAACATGTGACTGTCATCCATACATAATAAAACTAAAATATAAACATAAAATACTCCCTATTACTTGACTAGGGTTTCATTGAAACCCTAGATCTAAAGTCTAGTTGTCCATGGAAGTGATAGATGGCAAGTAGTTGATGGAGGAGGCCATGAAAATCCTTGGTCTTTTTCTTCTTCTCCTTGCTTCCCTCCCTTCAAATCGCTGAAAGTATGGTTGTATATTGTGTGTATAATAATTGTTCAACCCCTAAATTGAAGTAAAATGGGGTATATATAGATTTACAACAAGTTTTTGGAAGCTTTCCTAACTCGAAACGCACTAAAACTGCTGTATTTAGCTTTCCAGACGGAATTAGGCAGTTTCGTTTGCGTAGGAATCATCAGTATAGTGAAATACGCAAGTTCCATTTTTACACATGTCGCGCGAGCGCGATGATTAAGACCTCGCGCGCGCGGATCACGCGAGCGAATCTGGAATTTTCGCGCGAGCGAATCGCGCGCGCGATATGGTTTTTTCAGCTTCTTTCTTTGTGCTTTTTCACCCTATTTAGCCTGGTATACTTGATTTCTTCCAAATCCTGTCAGAAAATAGAAAATGAAATAAAAATATACAGAAACAGGATAAAAAGGTACTAACAAACGTGAATTAAGGCATATAAATAGGATTTGTTCTCTCCCGATCAATAACCATGCCTCCGAAGAAGGGTGAGAAGACTGCACAATAGGCCAACCGAGATGTTCCGACGGCCCCGGCGCCAGCTACTGCAGTCATGACATCTGAGTAGATTACTGCGACCCTCGCGCAACTCTTAGAGGGCCAGCGTCACATCCAGCAATAGATCGAAGCCTTGCTGGCCCAGCAAAGCAGTCCTCCAGTGGCCGGGAAACAACCCGGGAATATTGCGTATGGTTGGGAACCAATCTTGACCAGACAACGTACCCGAGTCAACCCGTCCCGTGTTGAGGATGCCAGAGACATCAACAGTAGGCATGCTGCCCGAGAGGAAAAACAGGAGTATAAGGCCCGAGAATCAGTCCAGGGTCACTCGGTTAAGAGCCAAGGTGTCCCTAGGCACACGATGAACCAGAGTCATAGCCAAGCCCGATCCCAGGGGACATCACACCGCCATGAGAAGGAAGCCTCCTCCACTAACCTGACCTGCGGCCCAGATACCGGTCGGGAAGGTATGGTGGCATATATCAAGGACTTGCAGAAAGATATTGATGGAGTGGCCAAAAAAGCCTGGGCCAGAACCCTACTCAGAATCAGCCAATACCGAGACAGAGTCACCATTCTCTATCCAGATCACGAGGTTTTCCATCTCGCGCAAATTTAAGCAGCCTCGCCTAGATCCCTATAACGCCTCAGGAAGCCCGATCGACCACATCCGGACCTACAAGGCTCAGATGGCCCTAGCCACCAACTCTGATGAACTACATTGCTTGGCCTTCCCCATCACTTTGAAAGGCCCGGTCGTGCAATGGTTCTACTCCTTGGAGCCCCAATCAGTCCGCAGTTTCAAGCAACTCGGCAAGCAGTTCATCAACCAGTTCATCGGTATGCATGAATGGCCAAAGCTTGACATGTAGCTACTGACAGTCATACAAAGGAATAATGAGACCCTCAAGGAATTCACCAACCGATTTAATCAAGAGAAGCTCGGAATCTATAATCTTGATGAAATTGTCGCTATTATAGCCTTATGCTCGGGAGTTCAACACACCAAGTGCACCGCATCGTTTCACAGAAACCGACTGGAAACCTTAGTTGAACTCACTGAGAAGGTTGGAGAATACATTGGCACTGAAGAATTTTCAAAGACCAAAGACCCCGAGCGCGTAAGCAACAAGTCTTCCAGAAGTAAGCGAAAACGAGATCAGCCCGGGAGTTCTGACAGTTCTTCTAGTTCACAACAGTCAGAGTCTGGCAGTCTCGACCTGACCACCAGCTCATAGCAGGTAGGGTCCGGCAGTCCTGACCCGACCTCCAATTCACAGCAGTCTGAGTCCAGTAGCCCCGACCCGACCTCTAGTTCGTAGCAGTCAGGATCCAATGATCCCGACCTTGAATCCAGCTCAGAGTAATCAGGAGTCCGGTGATCCTTGCCCGACCTCCTGTCTCTAACAGTGTCGACCAATCCAACTACAGTGGTACTTGCCCGATCATAGGATGAGGCTTCAAAGACTATCAGAGAGCTCTTGAAAAGACCTCGGGCCACACCCGAGACACATCAAAAGACCTCGGGCACTGCACAAAAGACCTCGGGCTCCGAACCCAGGCACAAAAGACCTCGGGCTCTGAACCCAGGCACTAAAGACCTCGGGATTGTACCCAGGTAAAAGACCTCGGGGTCATGCCTAAGGCATCGGCTTCGCTTAGGTCCAACCTACGATGGGGGCAAATCCCCCTAGATGGCTGATGATGGAAAGCTTCAAAAGACCCTGCAACCACCCATGTTCCAGGTCGGTTACCTACATTCCTTGCCTCCAGAAGACCCTCATCTTAGCGAAAGTTTAGGGGGGAGAAAGGCACAATGGACTAAACAGGCAATCACACCGGGTACTTACAGGCCTTACGGTAACTAAGTTCAACTCTTAGATAACCTGGGTGCCTATAGTACTCAGAGGCAATAACTCCACTTAGGTCTAAACCGATGATAGAGGTGACTAAAATCTCTTAGGTTGGCCGACGATAGAGGAGCAAAAAGACCCTAAAACAACTTGATTTAGGTCGGCTCCACCAACATGGTCAAACTCTTCTACCAACAGTCTTGACAAAGGTTGACCGGGCGGAAGGTAACCATCCTGGGGAGTTAATATAAAAGGACCCTAAAGCAATACGCTTTAGGTCGGCTTTTCCAACATGGTCAAATTCTTTTGCCCATAACCTTGACAAAGGTTTACGGGTTGAAGATAACCATCCTGGGAGCTAACTCAAGTGAAAGACTCTGAATTAGGCCGAGTCTCAACTCTTAGCCAATTTCTGAGCACTTAAAGACTCCGAGCTAGGCTAAGTTTCAACTCTTAGCCACTTCCCGAGGACTCACGAGACTCAGAAGCTCCAAGGCAGCTTCCCCGAGCACTCAGACAGTGGCAGGTGGCATCAAACAGATTTCCAAACCCCCGATATATCATCAAGCCAACCTTGGAAATGGGGGGCAGCTGATACACCCAAAATTGGCTCTATCCTATGACCGAGTGGTTCAACTCAGTAGTCGGTCCCTACCCCGGTCAAATTATGCACAACTCCTCGGATATGCATCAGCCCGAGTGGTCTAGTCTACCCGAGACTCACCATCCTGAGTGGTTCATTCACGACCTGACCAACAGGTCGGGAAGACCACAATGGCACGGTCCGTACAGGCGCAGGCCAGCTGGGCCCATAACTAGAATATTCCAGGCAGTTTCCTACTCAAGATAGAAGACTTATAGAAAGTGGACATTATTTCCTACTCTAATTAGAAAACCCCCACAATTAATGCCAATCAAGCTCCATTGGATTATATTTCCTTATCCATGTATGAATAGGTCTCTTGCATCTATAAAAGAGACCACTCACCCCCCTTCAAAGGGACCGACTTTTCAGTCTCTACAACACCTCTATAGCAGTCACCAACACGCCCGGCCGACCTACGGTAGCTCCAAACTATTGTTGGTTCACCACAGGTCCCGGGCATTTTATAGTATAGTGAATGTGCTCAAACACACACGTGGACGTAGGTACCTTCATTAACAAGGCCGAACCACATACAAAAAAACTAGTCTCTCACTCTCTCTCCCCTTAAATTGCATTAATTTACTTTAACCAAATTTTGGCCTCATCAGTTTATACTACGAGATTGAACTATAAAACTGTAAATAATGATAATACGAAACCTGAAACACAAGAGCACTTGTATTAAAGCCGAAATCACCAAGCAAACCAAACAATATCAAAGTTTAATCCTACAAAACCAAAACAAACTCTTCTTTCTCTCTAAAAACTGTCAAACAAAATGTTGGGCGTCCCTATGGACGTGTTAATAACCAGTACTTATAGACAATCGTAGGGCTTTGATTAACAACACTTATTTCTACTGCGTACACGTAATTTCTGATAAAAGGCATGTTCAATTGATCGAACGTCCTTCGATCGCTTGAACTGTGAATTACTCGAGTGCTTGAACTGGAGTCGATCGATCGAACTCTCGATCGCTTGAACCTCCTTCAATCGCTCAAACTCCACTTTTCTTCTCTGAAATGCCTTGCTTATAATCAAGCTTTTTCCTTATCCTGTTATTCATTTCTGCACGCAGTAGAATAGTGATCTGCACAAATACTAGCTAAAATAACACAACTTAGCATAGATTTGTCATGCATAAACTAGTATTGTAATATCAATTGCAGATATAATAGGGAATTGTAAACTAAATTAGTATATTTCTTTATTTTAACGCAGTTGTATTTTACAAATACCTCCACTTGTCAATGAAATTCCTTTAGAACGTCATCTCTGCAAGCTAAAGGAACAAAAGGACTGCCGCGAAATCTCAAGCCTTGGTCGGAATCGAAGGTCCAACCCTGTATCACTTCACCACTAGTAACGCGCAATCAAAGTTGTTCGGCCTCTTCATCGGATTGTTGCATCTCTAAAACAAGGTTTAAAGTATCAGTTGTGCGGATAAAGTGAACAAAGTGGCATGGTTGGTGGACTCAGCAAGATGAACATCAAAATCGTCAAGTTGTTCCATCATCTTCCATTCTCTAATGGCTAAACAAGCCAAGGTGGTACGAGGTTTCCTGCTAAGAGCGTCGGTCACAACGTTAGCCTTCCCTGGGGTGATACTGCAAATCGAAGTCGTAATCTTCTAAGTATTCCATCCATCTTCTTTACCTCAAGTTCAAGTCACGTTGCATGAAAATACACTAAGACTCTTGTGGTCGGAGAAGACTTCAAATTTTTTGCCATAGAGATAGTGCCTCTAACTCTTTAGTGCAAAGACGACGGCAGCAAGCTCCAAGTCGTGGGTGGGATAATTTTGCTCGTGCGGCTTCAACTATCGTGAACCGTAAGCCACAACCTTGTCTCCTTGCATCAAAACGCAGCCTAAACCTTTATGTGAAGCATCGCAATAAACTGCGTAGTCCAGTCCTTGCTCGGGAATAACTAAGATAGGTGCTGAAGTTAATCGTGCCTTCATTTGTTGAAAATCCCTTTCACAAGACTCGCTCCACAAGAAATTTGTCCCCTTTTAAGGAAGCCTCGTCATAGGCATCGCTAGACACGAAAAGTTTTCTACAAAACATCGGTAGTAGCCTCCTAGTCCCAAGAAACTCTGGACTTCAAAGAAATTCTTCGGGGATTGCCAATCCATAATAGCTTCAATCTTTGATGGATCTACATATACCCCTTCTTCTGAGACAACATGGCCAAGGAACTTCACTTCTGGAAGCCAAAATTCACACTTATAAAACTTAACATACGATTGGTGCTCCCTCAAAATTTGTAAAATAATTTAAAGGTGCACCTCGTGCTTCTCTCAAGAAGGCGTGAAAATAAGAATGTCATCGATAAAAACAATGACAAAACGATCAAGAACCAGACTAAAAATGCGATTCATCAAATCTATAAAAGCCGCTGGCGCATTCGTCAAACCGAATGGCATCACAAGAAATTCAAAATGACCATATCGAGAGCGAAAAGCTATCTTTGAGATGTCTTGCTCTTGAATCCTCAATTGGTGGTAGCCCGATCTCAAGTCAATCTTGGAAAAACATGTTGATTCACGAAGTTGATCAAACAAGTCGTCGATCCTCGGTAGCGGATACTTATTCTTTTTAGTTGCTCAATTAAGCTTGCGCTAGTCGATACGTAACTGAAGTGAACCATCCTTGTTCTTTACAAAAAGGATGGGGGGCCCCCACAGTGAAGTACTAGGGTGAATTAATCCTTTGTTTAACAAGTCTTCTACTTGAGTCTTCAACTCTTTTAGTTCTGCGGGTGCCATACGATAGGGAGAAATAGAAATAAGCAACGTGCCTGGTGCAAGGTCTATCGTGAACTCAACTTCTCGAATAGGCAACAAACCAGGTAAGTCCTCGGGAAAAACATCCGGGTACTCACAGACAACAGGAGGAAACTCCTCACGAGTTACCTCACTCTCATCAAACACCAAACTAGCCAAGCAATTAGAACAACTCCTCTCCCATAAACTATGTAAAGAAGAAGTCGGATGATCAAAACGATCTCCCACAAAGTGGCAAGAATCCCCCGACGGGGTAAAAAAAGTGACTCTTCTCCTAAAGCAGTCAATAGAGGCTCGATAAGCGCATAGCCAATCCATGCCAAGATAACATCAAAATAAGACATATCAATAACAACAAGATCAACAACGAGGCTCTGATCAGCTATCACAAGCTTGCAACTGCTGCACACTCTATCCAAATGAACTAAACCTCCAACGAGAGTGTCCACTAAAAGCGTAGAACCCAAAAAGCTCATTTCTAAACCTAATGCCGATGTAAATGCAAATGAGATGAAGGAAAAAGATGCTCCGATATCTATAAGAATTGAAGCTCGACAATTAAACAAAAGAAGAGTACCTCTAATGACAGAGGGCTTGGGGATATCCTTAGGAGTAGTAGTAAGATTAAACAGGTTAGAAGGAGGCCTTGGATCCTACTGTCTTCCCCCACGATTACCCTGATGGTGGTGCTGGCGCCTAGGAACATTTGGTCTGAAACTCTGAGCAGATGGAGCTGGAGGTGGTGGTAAGAAAGGAGGAATATAACCCTACTGCGATGGTCCAGAAGAAGGAGGTTGAGTCTGAGGAGTTCCAATTGCCCGTGGTACAGCTAAAACAAAAGGACAATTCCGAATAACATGGCTAGGATCGCTACAACCAAAGCAAGCCCGAACACGCGTATTACTCCCACCACGGGACAAGCCAGAATGCTTAGAGCCCCGAGATTGAGAATGTTGAGTTTGAAACTGAGGGGTTTGGGAACCTAAAGAGAGTGCTGAGAGGAAACGGAGGGCTGATGATGAGCTGACTCCTGCTTCTGCTTCTTAGAATGGTGCCCACTAGATGACCCTGATTGGAAACCTTTCACGGGAGGTCGTGACTCCTTGATCTTCTTAGAGTTAAGATGTTCCTCTTCAAATATGAGTGCCCCAAGTACCACCTGGATGTAGGTTAGAAGTTCAAATCTAGTCACTTTAGCACAAAGACCCCCCCCCCCCCCCCCCCCGAAGTCCTTGTTCGAAGGTCCTTGCCTTGGTAGTCTCATTGGCGGTGATATCCGGTGCAAAATGGGCTAAGTCTCCAAAGCGTGCCTCATCAACTGATAAATCTCCTTGTTGAAGGGTCAAGAACTCTATCCTCTTTGGATTGCGTGCCACAGTTGGAAAGTACTTGGTGAGAAAAAGACTAGTAAATGTGTCCCAAGTCATTCCCACAAGTGAGTGGGTTATGAGAGTAATCTCCCACCAAATCTGAGCTCTCTCAGTGAACTGGAAGGTCGTGGCATCAATACGAAGGTGGTCCTCTATGAGTCTGATGTGCTCAAAGATACAGACAATCCTCTTCAACCATAGTTCAGCTTGAACCGGGTCAGGATCCCCCGAGAAAGTAGGAGGGTTTTGGCTCGCAAACTCCCTCATAGCCGACTGAGCCCTCGGCTCCGCTGGTACAACCGGTACCACAAGTACAGTAGGTGCTACGGGTGCCACGGGTGGTGGTGGTGGGGAAACTTCATTCCTTGCCGCTTGAGCGGCTTGGGTGAATTACCACATAGCCACTGCCATCTGTTGAAAGAAATGAGCTCCATCAGGAACTCCTCCTAGGGCAGACGCTGAAGAGGATGCCCCCGCCCCTCGGCCTCTAGCCCCGCCACGCCCCTAGCACGGCCTCTAGCTCGGCCTCCAACACGGCCTCCTGCACGTCCTCTTACACGAGGCAGCATAGCTAACAAAGCATGACAATAATATTCAATTAAGTAAGATTGTCAACAATCAAATCAGTAACCCATCCAACTATGCTTTGACTACATATCTCACAATGTTAATTACACTCTCAAATTAAACATTCATAACATAGGTAATCTCTCTAATATATGTGAGCAAAGGAACTATGTTTTCAAAATAAGAAATGTTCACATATGACTCGAAAAGGCGCATGACATGAAAGAACAGTAGTCTCATGGAAAGGACGCCAATAGTCAAGAAAAATTAATCGTTACCATATTTTAATGCCCCTCCCATCGTTTTCATATCCAAACTATGTTTCCTAGGATCAAATAGGACTTTTCAAAGGTTCTAACGTGGCTCAGGCAATGAAAAAGGATAGAAAGGGTTTATCAGGTAGTTTTAGAATGGCATTGTAAGGCATGTTCGATTTCTTTCATTCGTCTCTTCTACCAACTTTCATCTTTTCGTTCTCTTCTTTTCATTTTTCATTTTTCATTTTTAATTTCTTTCCTCTTCTTTTCTTTTCTTTTCTTTTCTTCTTTCAATCCTTTTTTCTTTCTCTTTTTTTTTTCAATCTCTTTTCTTTTTCCTTCGTTGCTTTTGAAACGAATATTCAATAAATAACAAAGCAACCACCCCAAACATCATATTGTTATCTTCTTCTTCTCAAATGACACATCGCCTTATCACCATTGAAAGTTGTTCAATCTTTCAGTGGTGAACTCCAAATTGGCCAAGTTAGAACAAAAATAGGATAATGGTGAACAAAGAAAAAGAGGCACTTTAACGGCTCAAAGGAGCGAACTAAGGATTTTTTTTTCATTTATCTGGATAGTAAACAAAGAAGGCCTACCATCATTTCCTAGGGTGATATGGTTCTTCAATGTTTACGATGGAAGATTATTTAGCATGGTAGCAAATATTTTAACTTGACTATCAACCAAAACAAGAATAATGAGACTAAACAACGAGTTAATGCGTTATTTCAATGAAATTCGACAAATACAAAATGTATTCATAACCCTTTAAAAAGAAAAGATAGGCTCAAAAGCTCACCGGGTTTAGTCTCCACCTTGTGTTATCTAGAAATTCGAATCATATTACAATTCACATCAAACATGCATTCAAACAACTACGTGCAGTGCATAGATTTGTGTGCAAATCTATGATATAAAACTACAATTCAAACGATACATGACCTAAATCGTCATATCATGACTTCAGCAAATGTTAAATTACATCTTCTCTTGTTTACCAATCTATAACGAATCACGTTACATCCTAAGAAGTATCAAATTCGAGATTACAAAAACATCGGTAGCATCGTTTATTTAAGCACAAGTATCAAAAAATTTTGAAAATTTAGTGTAATAATGTGCATGTGTGTGCATACCCCCAAACATAAACCTTTCATTGTCCCCAACGAAACAATAAAATGAAAGAACGGAGAGTAGGTAAGAAAGGAACGATAATACCTTGATCTCGGCACTCACAAATAGGTGAACGTATAATAATATGGAATCAAAGTTCAATTACTCCAAACGGAGCACTATTTCACCTGTTAATACTAAACAAAAGAAAATTAAACAAACAAATAAATAATAAAAGCTAATATATAATACATATGTTTTTTCTTTTTATTTTGTTATTTATTATTATTATTTTTTTTTGTAAACAATAGAAACTAAACTAGAATTAAAAAAATGTAAAGGAAATAAAAAAAAAACAAAACTAGAACTATGGAAACAAAGATAAACTTAAACGAAAATGTAACACCTGTAATTTTCTATATTGGACCCACAATATTATTATATTATTATTTTAATTACGTGACGGTATGGACGTGTTGTATTATTACCATATAGCCTGTAGTAACCATACCGACTTGACCATAATAAGATTTAACTTAGTCCCGTATCCGGACCTGGACATTAGAAATAATACCAGTTTGCACGTACTTTGAGACCGATACGCATACCGAGGAACTTTTGCACGTAAACCGAGGAAGTGGCACACAACCCAAGGTGGGCCCACATGGCCGGCCATGTGGCAACCACATGCCACCCTCTTGGACACATGTCCACTTAATGGACACATGTCCTAAGTATGCAACATGCAAAGGATACCTAGCACATGGAAATTCTATATAAACAAGCACATGCACACACTACACTCTCTTAGTTAGATCACAATCTGAATTTTTGGAGAGAAAATTAGGACTTGGGTGGTTCATGAGAAAAAGAGAGAAGAAATAGAAAGTTAGAAGGAGAAGAAGTTCACTAGTGAAGTTGAGTTCAAGCTCCATCAAGCTCAAATCAACAATCCAAGCTTACTTTCAAGTTGTTGTGAGTAATCTAACTCAACTTAGAACATATATAGCATGTATTAATGTTTAGTAGGAGTTTGATGTTGTTGTGTTGAAGTTTTCATGACATGCAAGACAAATCCTTAAATCTGAGAAACTAAAACATTCAGTAAAATACAGCTTAGTAAAATGAATGTTTTGTGTAGCTCAAAATTCCAAATTAAGCTATGTTTTTTTGTGACGTGAGCTAACTCATATATCTACAAATAACTCTTCTATAGATCAGTCTAGAAATCAATCTTTCATGGATGAAATGCATGTACAACGCAGTGTTATAAACCTGGGAAAACAGAAACTTCCAGCAGAATGTTGTTTAGTAAAATGGATGTTTGGAGGAGCTCAAAAATCGGAATTAAGCTAGGTTTTTTTTTGTGGTAAAGGTTAACTCATATATCTACAAATAACTCTTCTATATCTCAGTCTAGAAATCAGTCCTTCATGGGTGAAATGCATGTACAACACAGTGTTATAAATCTAAGAAACTGAAACTTTCAGCAGAACATAGTTTAGTAAAATGAATGTTTTGTGAAGCTCAAAAATGAGAATTAAGCTAGGTTTTTTTGTGGAGAAATCTAACTCATTTATATACAAATAACCCTTCTATAGCTCAGTCTAAAAACCCCTCCTTCATAGGTGAAATTCACGTACAATGCAGTACTATAAATCTGGGAAAGAACAGTCCGAGATATAAGAAATATCTTGTAAAATAAATAGTTTGAGTAGCTCAAAAATGTAATTGAAGCTAGATTTTTTTTGTACATGAAGATATTCCTATTATCTATAATGTTTTAGTTTTGAGATTGATCTACAAAGCAATTTATCATGCCCAAATAAATCATGTTAACACAGTGAAAATGTATCCTGACAGATTGTGTAGCTTTTTGTATGATATTTTGTTATGCATGGTGTTGATTGTTGATGCTAGTTTTCTGGTACCTGTGTTGTTATAAAAATATTGTGCTATGGTAGTACTATCGCGTAGATGAGTATGTTATGGGTTTCATCTATATGTTTTATTGGTATTAAATCCATGATTATAAATCCATAAGCTACGTGAATATAGTTTAATGACCGTTGGAAAGTTCATACCCAAACTATAAGTATATTGTATGGCACGATTATTGCGTTGATAAATGATCGGGAAAGTTTCCATCGTAAGTATACTAAGAGGAAAACGGAATGTCGGACGTATAGCAAAATATTAACGGTTATAAATGGATGATATTAATGAACTAAACTACGAAACGTGCGAATGCGTAAAATAATGATAAAACCTTCGATAACAGATTTAATGTGAATAAGGGACATTGGGCCTCGTTTCTAGTCGTGTGTCTACTGGTCAAAGTTGATTCGTGAACTTTTGTGTAGTGTTTGGATAATTCTTGCAAAGTTGGTCTCTCGATTATTCCATGGAGTCGATTGGTGAGTTATGTTTTGTTCCTTGATCTGAGGATCGGTATGATGTGTTCGGTCAAGTGCGGATGACCTGAGGATCGTCGTGACGTGTTCGATCAAGTGGTTGATTATTTTTCCTCACCCTTGGACTGAGGATCGGCATGATGTGTTCGGTTTTGTACGGGTGACCTGAGGATCGGCATGACGTGTTCGTCCAAGTGATTATTAATTTCCCGTACCCTTGGTCTGAGGATCGGCATGACGTGTTCGGTAACGTACGGGCGACCTGAGGATCGGCATGACGTGTTCGACCAAGAGATTGTTAATGTCCCGCACACTTATGCCATTTGGGCGACAATTTGAGTGCTAGTTGGGCGACAGTTAACTATTCATTATTGAGTGTTGTTCTTTCTTGACCAGTAAATGCGTTTGGAGTTAAGTCTTCTTTCAGTCAATGTCATTGGTCAGTTCAGTTCTGGGTTAAGTTTCAAAGGGAATGATTAGGTTTAAATAAGACATGGTTTTGAGAATGAGAAAAGACGAACAAGGCATAGTATCGAGAATAAGAAATGATGAACGAGATATGGTTTCAAGAAATAAGAAGAGATGAAGAATAACTTACCTTAAGTGGTGGTAACCTTAAGGGGACCCTCACTTAGCTTAACCGCTAACGGCTTTTCATGCCGCTGGACCTTCCACGTCCAGCCTTTGCAGGTCCAGACAGAGCCGACTGCTATCAAGATGCTGACTTTACTACTAAAGACTATGCTGGTGAAGATTACTACGAGGAAGGCTACGGTTTCGCCAGCTGAAGACTTTGGAGCTTTTCTTTTATTATAGTTCTGTTATTATTATGTTAGTGATGTAATAGTTTAGCTGGTCTTGTAATATATATATCTTTTGGATATCTTTTTGGCCTGTAATATACTACTAATGTAAGACTTGGATGTTTTAAATTTCTGCTTCCGCTAAACTTAGTCACTTTCCTATATCACATTATTGTTATAAGCATGTTTGGACAATCAGGTGACACTCACAACCAGTCACGTGTCTATGAACCCATAAAAGAAAATTTATTTTTTCCTATTTTTGGTACTTCGGGGCGTGATAGGAATTTTTGGTATCAGAGCTTTAGGTTTAGATGCGCTCACTGATTGTCCTACACCTTAAGTTATGAGCCTAAGATTTACCTCGTATTAGTACTGACACTAAGTTAGCTCCTTTTGCATGACTATAGAGTCGAGCTTTGTTCATGATGATTTCGGAGGTCACTATAATCGCGACGGTCATATCCAGCCTGCCGACCCTATACTATATCGACAGCGGATGTGCCAGAGGGCAAGGCATATCTTGGAGGAGGACATGCGGATTACTGTGCTTACCTATTCATTGTAGTATCCGGATCGAGTTCAGCTCGAGTCGATCCATGCTTTAGAGACTACCATACTTATTCACCAGGAGCTTATCAGCATGACTCAGGACGAGGCACTATATGACGATATACTCTTCCCGATTATCATGGCCACATCAGCACCACCATTCTCACCTGAGCCTATACCAGAGCCAGATGCGGATTCAAATCCCATGGCTATAGACAACGACGACAACATAGCGAGTAAAGAGGATTCTGCAGGCAGTGACCACTCAACAGACGACCCATCTGATGGTGACCTGATGATTGATGACAATCCCGCAAGTAGCGATGACGAGCCGATCAAGGAGGTTGACCCAACGGATTATCTTCAGAGACCAGGGGATGATGTACACGACCATCCAGCACCATCAGTTGACAGGGGACGAGATAATACCGATGCCTAAGCAGGACCACGAAGCAGACCCAGCTGACATCGAGGAGAAGGAGGAGGACCCTGAGGAGGAGTTCTTAGAGGACCCGTAATAGATAATAAGAGAGGCAAACTTTACCTTAGATATGGTAGGCGAGTACCATAGTAAGCTCATATCCTTTCTACTCATTCCACTCCTTTTGAGTAAATCGATGCCTTCTATTCTAATGGCCATTCCTTCTGAAAACGGTATCTATATAGTTTGTAAAGTGGCTCCGATTATTGTCAATAATTATTGTGATACACTCTTTGATAAGTAATTCATTTCCTTGAAATTCTTTGAAATTCCCCAGTCAACAATTCTTGAGTATGTACCTTGATCATCCGATTCTTGACAAATTCTTTTGAGAACAAGTTCTATCACTAGTACTGGAAAGTCATTCTTTTGACTTATTATTCTTTGAACTAAAATCTTAAAAGTTCATTGTCTTTGAGATTATTCTAAATAAATTTGATTACTAATACTGCAAAGTCATTCTTTTTTACTTATTATCCCTTGAACAAATTCTTACAAGTTCATTTCATTTGAAATAATTCTAAATGAGTTCTCTATTCTTGTTTTGTTAGGAACTCAAAAATGTTGTACTCTCTGTACATCTTGACCTCTTATTGTCTCTCTCAGGTGGTACCTTATTCTTTATCAGTAGGGTTTCGTTTGGACTATTTCACTTATGAAATACCTAATTCTTATTTCATTCGTTGAAGGCCTTATGTCATCAGTTACTTTCATTTCCTACAAATCTTGAGATACTACGATTACTTCCATAGTAATCGGTCATCCTATTATTGTTAGATTTACATTTATTCTTGAATGGATCACATCATTCTACTATTATACTTCTATCTATGAGGATTCATCTGTCTTTTCGGACTCGGCTTCATTTTGGGTCAATCTGTTCAATCATTTCAATCATTGTATTCTAGCTACCGAGATTATAATGATAACCATAATGTGAAATATAACAGGTTATGATTGCTTCACATAAGGTATGATAGAAACCTTATAGACACGAACTCATACGTAGGAACAGAAGAATCTTCTCGATCTCTGCAATGGATGAATCATCTCAAACAACTGAGGACTGGTCCAGAAGGCTAAGTAACATAATACCTAAGGAGATCGATCCCACCAGTGTATTTGGAAGACTGATACAAGGCTTATGGAAGACCGCTGACGGCACAAGCACAAGTGACTATGGAAATGAGTTATTTAGACACCTCCATATCGTCCATTCAGAATCACTTTTTAGACCACTCAAGCCACAACCTGCTACACTACCAAGGTCAACCCTACTACAAGGAGCACATGAGATATTGACTTAACCCGAGGCAATGGAAGACGCAAGAATAAAACATACCTTCAACAAATCAAACAACCCCCTAGACTGCTGACATCGACCACGTTTAATCACAACGAATGACTCGCACCGTGAGCATTAGTGAAGATGAGTACTGCATTCCACCTTCAAGCCAATGATCAGATCGCATAGGGCCTACCAAGAGAAGACACGTTTCGGGTTTACAACATCGATATTCCATCAACACGCTGAAGAAATGCATCTCTGACCCTGCGCACGTTATATATTAAAACCATATAAGCCTAGTAATTATATTCATCTTTCTAATTTAACTCCTTTTGAGTAAACCTGCTATTTTCTACCATTGGTTGCGTTAGATCAATTATCCTTATGATGAACCATGGGATGTCCTTTATTGTTTCACTATTTGACAGTTATTCGTTGTCCTCTCTGATTTCACTTAACAAGATTTTGGATCATTCTGATCAGTGATAAATCCAATTGTGAATTCATTTGCTTTCTAATGTTATAAGTCACCTCTTTGGACTTATCACCATAAAAATCGATTCCAATAATTCATTTATAAAACAATCATTGTAAGTCATTTGGACTTATGATCTGTTAAATTAATCTTTGTAAATCGTTTGGACTGTCACCCGTTTGACCAACTTTCACAAGTGCCTATCCCTTGACATTATTGCAAAGGATCTCTTTGTATTTGTTGACCTAAGGAACTCAAGCATATTGCACCCCTTTGTAAATTAGTCTTCATTTCCTTTCATTTCACAAATTCTTCTTATTGGTAACCTTGACTTTTATCATTAAGGTTTCACCTAAATTATTGGCTCATGAGACAAGGAATTCTTATGTCCTACTTGGGAGGCCTTGCGCCTATAGTCATTGCATTACTATGATTGTCCTATAGTAATCTTCTAATGGTTATTCTCAGATACTCATTCTATACATTGTGATCCTACAAGTGATTGATCACGTACCTCTTTGTTTCTAACTCAGTATATAATGAGTATTCATTTTGTTATGAATTCAACTCCTTACAAGTGAATTCAATCCTACTCCAATTACCAGTAACAACTTATATGCTTGGTATTAATTAATGCATGGAGAAATTGCTTAACGACTTGTGTCATCACCTACAATGCCAAAACTCCACGACGATTTCATGTTGACACGCAAAGGAACTAAATCACAATAACACGCATAAAAGGACGCCACGACCCCTACAAGTTATAGAAGACAATCGTGAGACCAACTAGACTTGTCAACCATCGCATCAAGAAGCTGAGAGGTAAGAATCTTGCTCGATTAAAGACGTAGAAGAAATAAACCAGTATCCCGAACAACTACTCGAATGCAGTCCACAATCATTGAGGAAAACTCTGGATACATCAAAATTCATCACAAGAGGTAAAAGAAATAATGAAAGTAAAGTTAATCAGACTGCTATTCAGACACATCCAAAGCAACGTGATATCTGCGACAGCTGCGGAATATCTGGACATCACTTCAAAGAATGCAAAGCACCGAAACAGCTCACAAGTTGATAGGCGCAGTGCTTCAATTGTGGAAAGACTGGACGTGTGCGCAAAGATTGTCCGAAACGAGAAACTCAAAACAAGGTTCCACCACAAAGAAGATCCCTAAAGAGAACTTGCAGATCACCAAATCAATCTCAGCAATGAACAAGACGAAAGACAACAGGTGCCATATTCAATGTCAGAACTATGAATTTCACTTGGCATTGTTTTAGCAAAGAAGTTTGGACGTTTGAAAGAATTTTTAAGAAGGTCTGATTAGTTAGCTAGTGGGAACCTCATAACCTTAAAATCTGAGATATTATTAGTACCTTGTACTTTCTAAGACCTAGCAAAATCTAGATTTCGAGGACGAAATCCTTTAATAGGTTGTGGAAGATGTAACACCTGTAATTTTCTGTATTGGACCCACTATATTATTATATTATTATTTTAATTACGTGTTGGTATGGACGTGTTGTATTATTACCATATAGCATGTATTAACCATACCGACTCGACCATAATAAGATTTAACTTAGTCCCATACCCGGACCTGGACATTAGAAATAATACCAGTTTGCACGTACTTCAAGACCGACACGCATACCGAGGAACTTTTGCACGTAAACTGAGAAAGTGGCACACAACCCAAGGTGGGCCCACATGGCCGGCCATATGGCAACCACATGCCACCCTCTTGGACACATGTCCACTTAATGGACACATGTCCTAAGTATGCAACATGCAAAGGACACCTAGCACATGGAAATTCTATATAAATAAGCACATGCACACACTACACTCTCTTAGTTAGATCACAATCTGAATTTTTGGAGAGAAAATTAGGACTTGGGTGGTTCATGAGAAAAAGAGAGAAGAAATAGAAAGTTAGAAGGAGAAGAAGTTCACTAGTGAAGTTGAGTTCAAGCTCCATCAAGCTCAAATCAACAATCCAAGCTTAGTTTCAAGTTGTTGTGAGTAATCTAACTCAACTTAGAACATATATAGCATGTATTAATGTTTAGTAGGAGTTTGATGTTGTTGTGTTGAAGTTTTCATGACATGCAAGACAAATCCTTAAATCTGAGAAACTGAAACATTCAGCAAAACACAGCTTAGTAAAATGAATGTTTTGTGCAGCTTAAAATTCTGAATTAAGCTAGGTTTTTTTGTGAAGCGATATAACTCGTATATCTACAAATAACTCTTCTATAGATCAGTCTAGAAATCACTCTTTCATGGGTGAAATGCATGTACAATGCAGTGTTATAAACCTGGGAAAACAGAAACCTCCAGCAGAATGTTGTTTAGTAAAATGGATGTTTGGAGGAGCTCGAAAATCGGAATTAAGCTAGGTTTTTTTGTGGTAACGTATAACTCATATATCTATAAATAACTCTTCTATAGCTCAGTCTAGAAATTAGTCCTTCATGGGTGAAATGCATGTACAACGCAGTGTTATAAATCTGAGAAACTGAAACATTCAGCAGAACATAGTTTAGTAAAATGAATGTTTTGTGAAGCTCCAAAATGAGAATTAGGCTAGGTTTTTTGTGGAAAAAGATAACTCATTTATCTACAAATAACCCTTCTATAGCTCAGTCTAAAAACCCCTCCTTCATAGGTTCAATTCACGTACAATGCAATACTATAAATCTGGGAAAGAACAGTCCGAGATATAAGAAATGTCTTGTAAAATAAATAGTTTGAGTAGCTCAAAAATGTAATTGAAGCTAGATTTTTTTTGTACATGAAGATATTCCTATTATCTATAATGTTTTAGTTTTGAGATTGATCTACAAAGCAATTTATCATGCCCAAATAAATCATGTTAACACAGTGAAAATGTATCCTGGCAGAATGTGTAGCTTTTTGTATGATGTTTTGTTATGCATGGTGTTGATTGTTGATGCTAGTTTTCCGGTACCTGTGTTGTTATAAAAATATTGTGCTATGGTAGTGCTATCGCGTAGATGAGTATGTTATGGGTTTCATCTATATGTTTTATTGGTATTAAATCCATGATTATAAATCCATAAGCTACGTGAATATAGTTTAATGACCGTTGGAAAGTTCATACCCAAACTATAAGTATATTGTATGACACGATTATTGCATTGATAAATGATCGGGAAAGTTTCCATCGTAAGTATATTGAGAGGAAAATGGAATGTCAGACGTATAGCGAAAATTTAACGGTTATAAATGGATGATATTAATGAACTAAACTACGAAACGTGCGAACGCGTAAAATAATGATAAAACCTTCGATAACAGATTTAATGTGAATAAGGGACATTGGGCCTCGTTTCTAGTCGTGTGTCTACTGGTCAAAGTTGATTCGTGAACTTTTGTGTCGTGTTTGGATAATTCTTGCAAAGTTGGTCTCTCGATTATTCCATGGAGTCGATTGGTGAGTTATGTTTTGTTCCTTGATCTGAGGATTGGTATGATGTGTTCGGTCAAGTGCGGATGACCTGAGGATCATCGTGACGTGTTCGATCAAGTGGTTGATTATTTTTCCGCACCCTTGGACTGAGGATCGGCATGACGTGTTCGGTTATGTACGGGTGACCTGAGGATCGACATGACGTGTTCGTCCAAGTGATTATTAATTTCCCATACCCTTGATCTGAGGATCAGCATGACGTGTTCGACCAAAAGATTGTTAATGTCCCGCACACTTATACCATTTGGTCGATAGTTTGAGTGCTAGTTGGGCGACAGTTAACTATTCATTGTTGAGTGTTGTTCTTTCTTCACCAATAAATGCGTTTGGAGTTAAGTCTTCTTTCAGTCAATGTCATTGGTCAGTTCAGTTCTGGGTTAAGTTTCAAAGGGAATGATTGGGTTTAAATAAGACATGGTTTTGAGAATGAGAAAAGACGAACAAGGCATAGTATCGAGAATAAGAAATGATGAACGAGATATGGTTTTGAGAAATAAGAAGAGATGAAGAATAACTTACCTTAAGTCGTGGTAACCTTAAGGGGACCCTCACTTAGCTTAACCGCTAACGGCTTTTCATGCCACTGGACCTTCCACGTTCAGCCTTTGCAGGTCCAGACAGAGCCGACTGCTATCAAGATGCTGACTTTACTACTAAAGACTATGCTGGTGAAGATTATTACGAGGAAGGCTACGGTTTCGCCAGCTGAAGACTTTGGAGCTTTTCTTTTATTATAGTTCTGTTATTATTATGTTAGTGATGTAATAGTTTAGCTGGTCTTGTAATATATATATATATCTTTTGGATATCTTTTTGGCCTGTAATATACTACTAATGTAAGACTTGGATGTTTTAAATTTCTGCTTCCGCTGAACTTAGTCACTTTCCCATATCACATTATTGTTATAAGCATGTTTGGACAATCAGGTGACACTCACAACCAGTCACGTGTCTACGAACCCATAAAAGGAAATTTATTTTTCTCTAGTTTTGGTACTTCGGGGCGTGACAGAAAAGAATTGAAAAGAACAAATAGAAATGAAAAACAACTAGATAGGTTGGGGAAACAAAAGGTCAAAGAACAAAGAGAAAAATTGAGAAATCACCACCTCGCGCGAGCGGACCGCGTGAGCGAACCCTCGCTCGCGCGAATCCCTCCTCGAGGTAAACCTGAGGCCTGTTATTAATTTTATTTAGAAAAATTTCTAAGTGCCAGAATCGCACGAACGGGCCGCGCGAGCGAACTCCTCGCGCGTACGATTCTAGGCGTGAGATGTAACAGAGAGCTCATATAATAAAAAGTTGAAAGAAATTTGTCTAAGGGAGAATATCGCGCGGGCGGGCTGCGCGAGCGACGCATCGCGCGAGCGGGCTGCGCGCGCGATGTGGTCTTTTTCCCTTGTTTCTTTATTTCAAGGTAAATAAGTTCAAAATAAGTTTATCCCGACCCCTAAACCTGTCCAGAATGTCCAAAACATACTCAAAAGGACTCAAAAACGACTAAAAATAAGGAAAATGAACAAAATAAAGCTTGGGTTGCCTCCCAAGAAGCGCTATCTTTTATTTCTTTAGCTAGACCGTTCTAGCTCAAGATTCATGGAGGTTGAAAATTAGACTTTGTACCCCTTAGGAAATCAGGAAGAGCCCGGTGATAAGCTAAAATAACGTCGCTTTGAATTAATTCGACCGACGGTTCTCCTGAATTATGTTCAAATTGATTTCTTACCTTTCGAGTAATTTCATCATTCGGGTCTTGGTTGTGAGGATTCATCCGCTCATTACGAATTATATTATTTTCCTCACCCATATTCAGTTCTTTTTTAGGCTCAATATTCTGTCTTACCTCACATTCCGCCTCACATAGGTAATCGTCGTCTTTAGGAGGTTGATCCATAGCATTAAAAACGTTTAATTTTAAGTTCATGTTCCCAAATGACACATTCATTACCCCCGTCCGACAGTTAGCACGAGCGTTAGCGGTTGCTAAGAATGGACAGCCTAAGATGACAAGAGTGTGTTTCCTAGCATCTAGCATAGGTTCAGTGTCAAGGACCATGAAGTCGACAGGATAATAGCATTTATCATCTTTAACCAAGACGTCCTCAACGATTCCTCTAGATATTTTAATAGAACGATCCGCTAATTGTATGGTAGTGGTTGTAGGCTTAAGTTCACCTAGTCCTAGTTGTTTATAAACGTGATAAGGTAAGAGTTTAATACTAGCTCCTAAGTCAAGGAGAGCCCGATGAATGATAGTGTCACCTATGACACATGATATCTTAGGCGTACTTGGATCCTTATACTTTGGAGTAGCGTGTTGGAATATAGAGCTTACATTTTCCGTGAGGAAGACCTTTTTCGGAGTATGACTGCGCAACTTGCGCTTTTGCATACACAGGTCTTTTAAACATTTAGCGTAAGCGGGAATTTGTTTAATAGCATCGAAGAATGGAATATTAATTTTTACTTGTTTGAATACCTTGAGTATATCTTCCATTTTTGACCCTTTCTTAGATAAATGTGACGGTCCCTCAACGTTTGGTGGATATGGCATTCTCAAAATATAATTCGTTGGGACCGGTTCATTCTCTTTCCTAACTCTATCCACGTCCTCACCCTTTTCTTTTTTCAAATTTATATTTTTATTTTTCTTACCCTCATTCGGAATTAAAACAATCTCCTCATCTCGAATAGTTGTCCTAGTCGAAACGGCATTCACTTGCTCACGCAACCCCCCATTCTCGTATTGTCCCTTAGGATTTTGAATAGTTTGCGCAGGCAACTTCCCTCATTTCTACGACTCACCGCAGTAGCTATTTGTCCCATTTGGGATTCAAGCTTCACAATGGATTGTGTATAAGAGTGCACTATTTGTGCTTGTGCTTGGACTTGCGTTTCTATCTTTTTAAGGGAAGACAACACCTTCTCCTCAAAAGCGTTAACCCGTGGAGGGTTAGGATTAGGAGGGGGTTGTTGGTACTGACTTTGTTGATATTGGGGTCGATAAGTATAAGGAAAATTGTTCGACATAGGATTATAGTTATTTCGTGGGAATTGTTGCATAGAATTAACGTGTTACTCAACAAATTCCAGATATTGAGACGCAGAAGGACATGCAAAGATATTATGAGACGGTTCAAAACATAATGCAAAGATATTATTTCGTGGACTCGACGTTTTGTTCATTTGCATAAGTCGGTCAAGTTTTCTAGATAATTCTTGTATTTCAATTGATTGACTCGACTCAACTTTCACCTCTCGCTTAGGTTGAAGGTACCCCTCAGGACAGACAAACATCGCTTGGTGCATCAAATTCTCGCTCAAAGTTTTGAAAATTTTCCAGGCCTCGTTGCCACTTTTGTGTAGGAAGTTACCCGCACAAACAGCATCGACGGTATTACGAAGTGAGGGAACTAGTCTCTCGTAGAAAACTTGAACTAATTGCCACTTGGGAACTTGATGATGTGGGCATGAGCGTAACAATTCTTTAAATTGTTCCCAAGTGTCGTAAAGCGTTTCCCATCTTGCATCACAACGTTTGTTATTGATTTTCTTATCTGATTAGTTCTTGTAATTGGGAAAAACTTTTGTAAAAACGCTGTATGTAATGCTTCCCATGTTTTTATAGTGTTTGGCTCCAAAGATTGGAGCCAATACTTAGCTTTGTCTTTTAATGAAAACGGGAAGAGGCGCAATTTTAACTCATCATCAGTTAGGTGTTGGATTTTTAAAGTAGAGCAAATATCTTGAAAATCACCTAAGTTCTGATAAGGGTCTTCTTTAATACAGCCATGGAAAGAAGGTAGTAGCGCGATGGTAGATGACTTTATCTCAATGTGAGATGTCATCACCTCCGGTAATTCGATACTCGCCTGTGGTATATAGGCCGTAGGGATAAAATAGTCTTTAAGTGGAGGGGGCTGAGGTATGTTTGGATTGGAATTATTTCGGTTATTTCCATTATTTTTGCCGTCGGCCATTGGAATAGTTTTTATGTTAATAAATTGAGTTTTTCTTAACCTTTTAAGTGTACTTTGAATTTTGGCCTGAAACAACGACGACGGTTGAGGAGTCCGATCAACTCTAATGGTACGTCCAAGTTCAGGATAAATAGAAAATAATTCCGATTTACTAGAACGTGTACCAAACATAAACTTAGAAGAAAAATAACTAAAATAGAAACTGACTCAAACAATTACAAGACAAGAATCACGCAAATAAGGCAACAGGCACACAACTATTATGATGCATAAATATTACCATGTAATGCAATGACCGCGACAAGCCCAGCGTCCCAGGTTTCCTAGCTAATGCAGTGCTCACTCCACAACTAACCTAATGCAAGTAATTACATCTCAGCGCCCTGACTTATAGTGGTTTGAAGCAAATTTCAAAGGAAGCAATTTACTTGAATTATTTTTTTTTTCGCGTAAGCTCCTTTGACGTGCACAGCTGTTCCACTCGAAACGCTAGAATTTTGAGTACCTAAGAAATTACAAAAACAAAAAGAAAAGTTAGTGACTCAAAATAAAACGGAAAAATAAGAAAAAGAAAACCTAATCTAATATTTACGTATTAACTTAACTAAGATTCTAAAACTAATTGGCTAGTAATGCAATCCCCGGCAACGGCGCCAAAAATTGATCTCGTCAAAATCAAGATATAAAAGTATGCTTACTTATACTTTACTTTCAAAAGATTTGCAGTGTGGAAGTAAAGGTCGAACCCACAGAGATTGAATATTACGCACTTTAATTTTTAAAACCTAAATTTACTTAATTAAGAAAAACGAATTTTGGATTTAATTTGAATTAAACTAATAACAATAAAAGTAAATCTAAATTATGAAAGCAATTAAATATTTGTTTTTATAATAAGTTTAAGGAACCTAGGATTGCAAATCCACCACTAGCTTCATAATAAGAGTATTTATGCATTCAATTAGCTTATTAAGTTGGATGATAATGGGGAATTGTAGCTACAAGCCCAATACCTCCATCAAGAAGATAACTATGGTTCAAGTACCAACATAATCCATCTTCGGTTAGCACGAATTATCCCACACTAAACTAGGGTTGTGGTATAATCTGTCTAATCTAGGCATGGACTATTCGGATACTTGATAGCACAATTCAATTTAAACACCATTACATGTAAATAATCTAAACAAGCACAGCAAGCATAGATCTTTGAGCACACTACCATCAAAATAGATCTAAGACAAGAGTAAACTTTGAAAGCAACGATTTAATCAATAAAAGCACGATTTATTTATAAAAATCCTCGAAACATGTAACTGTCATCCATACATAATAAAACTAAAATAAAAACATAAAATACACCCTATTACTTGGCTAGGCTAGGGTTTCATTGAAACCCTAGATCTTGAGTTTAGTTGGGCATAGAATTGATGAACGGCAAGAGGTTGATGGAAGAGCTCATGGGAATCCTTGGTCTTCTTCTTCTTCTCCTTGCTTTTCTCCCTTCAATGGCTGAAGTTTTTTGTTATATATGGCTATGTATAATGTTGTGTAATGATTTGTAACCTTAAATTTGATTTAGAATAGGATTTATAGAGTTTGGAAGGATTTAGGAAGCTTTCCTAAGCCAAATCCCACTAAAATAGCTGTTTTTATATTTCTGGACGTATTCAGCTAATTCGGATCACACAGGGATCTTCAGGACCTCGAAATACGCGACTTTGACTTTTTCAACGGGTCGCTCCAGCGACCAGGCCATTTCCCAACTTTTCTCAGATTTTCGCTGCTTTGCGCACCGATCGTAGAATTGCAATAACTCTTGACTCGGACCTCGTATTAACTCACCGTTTGCGGCCACGCGTCCGTAACTCAAAGATCTACATTTTACATCTGGAGAAATTTCTCAAATCTGAAGTATTCCTCATCAAAAATGCGATTTTCTGAGGCTACTACTGCATTCAGCTTTCACCGGAATCACCGTTTGAGCCCAGAATAACTTCCAAAGCCACTAATCATTGGATTTTTGTGCATTTTCAAGTTAAAGCTCCAAAACCTACCAAATTTAGAATACTTATTAAAAAAAATAACTAATAATTACATGAAATGGGCTAACAAAGCGTATTTTTAGGACTATGAACGGCAACTATTCGTCGCCGATCAGATCCCATAACTACCAATGAGATGTGGTGCCATGTATGTTGCCTAAGCCTTTCAACTAATGAGCCCTCGGGCTATGCACACGTGTTCACTTGCCTGGTTATCGCACTGTAAGCCACCCCCCACTAGGAATGTAGCATACCAACTTTCCGGTAGCTAGTCGAATATAAGTTGGAGTTTGGTACGTTCTTAGGTACGTCCACCCGTGTCCTCACACATAGCCCACATCCGGATTTTTCACAACTTTTTATCCCCATTTTGGGATTTTTCATATGCAAATCATGCTATGCTATGAGGTATGCCCACTTGGCAACAATGCACGTGAACTCTACGATTCTAATGCATGTGTCAAATTTCAAGAATGACATCAATAAATTTCATCATTCATTAACAATAAGACTTTGACAATAATTGACACGAGAATTTTTCTGTGTGCGCTTGTGTGCTATACCCAAGTGTAGGTAATCGTGCAAGTAGTAGTCTGGTTAAGTCCAGGTCGATCCCACAGGGAAGGTGTTAAACTAATTACTTAGATTATTCTCAAACAAGAAAATAAAATTCAATATCTTAAAAGAGCGTAGAACACAAAGTCCCACGGTTTAACAACTACTAAAAGTAAAGCAATTAAACTAGATTAACTAATTACTAACTTAACTAATTAAAGTGATGATTTAAAATGTGTTTTTCTTAATTAAAAAGGAATGTTGGGATTACACGAATCCACCGCGACCTAGCCATCTACCATGCAATTTCGTTGAAGCTCAATGGAGCACACTCTCTACAGTATTCTATATTTCTCTTAAAATAAAGAATCTATAGTCCTTTCATGACCGGGACTATATTATCACAATGGAGTTTGAAATACACAAAAGCGGTTTAAAATAATAGTTTAGACTCTCACCTACAATGGTATTAGCATTGAGGGTGGTTTGCAAAATATATTAAAGAAAAATGCCTCAAGGCTTAAAGTTTACAGACTGTTTTGACAAACTGAGCGTTTTGGGACAATTTGATAACAATCCAGTAAAACAAAAAGTCTAGGAATACTGCATAGAATGTCCTCAAGAAAAAGGGTGTTCAATCGATCAACGCGCTTTCGATCGATCGAACATCTTCTTCTCTCGATCGATCGAACTATCTTCGATCGCTCGACAATGTCTCTGGTCCGATCGATCGAACTACTTCGATCGATCGAACACAGGAATTAATCTGCTGCATGGCAGAGGCCTGAGATCACGATTTCATTGTGATCTCCCAACCTGGGGACTACTCAGACATGGTCTGGAGTGTCACAGATGTGTTTCTAACGTAAAAGTCCATTAAAGTTTTGTTTGTTTATGTTTTAATCATGCAAACTATGAAAACTATTTATATAAACGTATCTAACATGCAAAACTATGTATTCAACAGATTATACTACTCTAAACTAAGTGCAGAATATAAATAAACAATAAAGAGGTAACCTGGAAAGATAAACTTTGATTAAACTAAAGAAAAACCAATCCAAAAGCAATATCCAAGCTTGTAAACCTACAAAAACATATAAAACCTCTATCTCCCTCTCTCTAAAAACTGATAAAAGTAAAGTGGGCATCTCTCTGGACGTTTACAATATGAATAAATATAGCAAAGACCTAATGCTAGGGTTGAAATCCCGTTAACTGCTGCATGCGCGTATATTCTGATAAAAGCCATGTTCGATCGATCGAACGTCCTTCGATCGATTGAACTTCTGGGTATTCGATCGCTTGAGCTTTTCTCGATCGATCGAACCTTCGATCGATCGAATGGTCTTCAATCGATCGAGCTCTGTATTTCAACTTTTAATTGTCTTCATTATAATCCAGCACTTCCTTTTATCGTTATCTTTCAATTCTTCACACAGCAACTGTAGTCTGAAAAAATTACAGCTAAAACACACAACTTATCATAGTTTAACAAATTGTGTATAAACTGGCATTATAATTTAAATTACAGATAAATGAAGGAATTGTAAACTAAATCAATACATTTTCTTCTCTTAGAACGCGGTTGTATTTTACAAATACCCCCGCTTGTCACAACCCCCAACTAGCAATTTGCTAGTCCCTAGCAATAGAGCGAAAATAAAAACAAGCTAAACTACACTATAAAAGAAAAACTAAAATAACTAGATCCAGATTAACTAAATTAAAATAACAAGAAAGAAAACTACCTAACTCACTTTCGCAGGAATCGCGGTTGCATTTAGCAAATGTAACAAGCCGTTAAACCCCTAGGTTTCCCTTAGTGGACGAGTGTTGTCTCGTGAGGGTTTGCAGTGAATGTACCCACAAAATTCTCTGATTTTATGCTCAAAAAGATATAGAATAACTTTTAAACATTCCCTTTTCATTCAACTATTAATTTAACTCTACAAAACATATCATCCTCATTCAAACCATGAAAGAAATGCACATGTTCCTCATGTCACCAAGATAACAATAACATATGCATCACATCCATGTATCCGTGTGTGTTGGAAATTAACATCTATGCATCAAACTTATTTAGAGTTGTTTAAACTATCACACTCTCAGAACTTGTAGTTTCAACTTAAGTCTCACATGGTTGTCACACTCAAAAATGAACATCTCACAGAAATTTGGTTAATAATGATCGCTCAGGATATAGAAGCTTTGATAGGAATGATTTTTCGGATACTAATGCTTCCATACTCGACTCTATAAAAGACGAACATTTAGAGTGTATAGTCTCATGAAAAGAATACTACTTACTAGAGGAGCGAAATACCGTGGATAACTCAAATTACACTTTCATGTTTAAAGTAAGTTGTTAAAAATCATTAAGACTTTGACTTAGCGGTTTTTATTTAGCAAGGTAGAAATGAAAGGGTAAGAAGTTGCACATCTTTATCATGTGATTGAATTTAGTAATTTCCTCTTTACTTTCTTCCAACCATCCTCTATATTTATTTACGTTTTTTTTTTTTTTTAGTAACCAGTATCTTCTTTCCATCTTTTTTTTTTTTTTTTTAAAAGAGCCCCTCCCACTACTACTCCCTCCTCATAACATACTTCAACAGTTTAATCACTTTAGATGTGCATGGGGTTCATTGAGGTCAGAATATAGGATTAGGGATTTAGAAGTTTATAATAAATTTGGAAGTATTTACTCGGTGTGGGGTTAAGAGCAATACATATTGTTAGAACGTTGATACAGGTATATGGAAAGATAAGGAGTAAATAACGATGGCTTAAATCATCTTCTCAACTTCTTAATTTTTTAACACTTACATGTTCATCAAGTTTAGTTGGTAAATCCTGAACATTCTCCTCTAATAAGCAGCCAAAATAAAGAATTAGAGACTATTCAACGAATTTATTACGCTTATTCAATAAAAACCATTCAAATTTAATGTGATAGTTCCCTCAAAATTTAAGATTGGATTCAAAAGCTCACTAAGGGTAACTAGTTTCCACTACTTCATTCCTTAAAGTACGAAAGTCGTATTAACTCTTATTTTAAGTTTTCTGCATAGCTATTAACACGTGCAAATGATTTGGATACAAGAATGATCAACATATGCATTCATCCTAGAGAAACTAGAAAAACGTGTGAACTTAACTCATAAAAAGGATGTGAATAAAATGATTGTGTCATTGCTTGATAATAGCTAAATAGAAGTGAAAATTCAAAATTATTCTACCAATTTAATTCAAAAACCAGGTTAATAGTTTGGAATTTTTGAAATTTTTTTTTTTTTTTAACTTCTAATGGAGATTGTATGATATTTGCAATAGATAGAGTAATCCAGATTGCTAAGTTAAAATATGCACAGGTGATTATCTATCTACATCCCACCCCAAACTGAAAATTACAATGTCCTCTCCAGGTGATTTTCAAAAATAGATAGAGAGATATCACCTGAGATAGTATCATAAGAATCGCAAGTCTAACAACCTGGACAGAAAACATACAAACTCCAAGCAGCAAAGATAAAAAAGATATGAAATATGGAGCATCAGATCCATACATAACATAGAACTACTCATTGGAAATATAATAAAGTGAACGAACAAAACAGTGATGATATATCCATACAAACAAAAATCCACACTATCCAAACCAACCAACAAAACAAAAATAAATATCCCAATAGTGTCCAAAAAATATCCAACAACCGACCAACACATACCAAATCCAACCACAATAACCAAAAATAACAAAAACAACCCAATAACCAAAAATAATCAACACCACCGGTCCCCCAGAAACTAGACATCATCGGCTACGTCCGATAATATCTCAATAAAAACATCAGGAGCATCCCCATCGCCACCCTCAGCAACAGTCGGTGTTGCTGGGTCACTCGTAATCGTGGCAGCTGGAATAGATAATGGTGTGTCAGTCATGACAAGAGGAGGTGGTAGTGGAACCTCCGTAATAGGCGGTGAAGCCGATGATGTAGAAGCAGCAGGATCAATCTGGGAAGATGGATCGGCAGATGATGGACCAATGGTGGATGGTGGAACAGCAGATGTGGTAGGCGGGACGGTGGAAGTGTCTGGAGCAGCTGCAGGCGGATTACTCGGCAGGAGCAGCTGTATGAGCTGCCTGGTCAACTCTGATCTATATCAAGATCGCCTCCAGCAGAGTAGTCATCACATCCATCTTACCCTCCAGTCTAATCCTGGCCTCTCTCTCCTCTAAAAGCAACTCATGAATAGTCGGGAGAGGCGTAGAAGAAGACTCTCCCTGGGTACGAGCCTGAGACCTTTGTCTCAACTCAAATCTCGCCACCTCCTCAATAGGATCTATCTTCTCCTCAGAATCATGCTCCTCAGCCTCAGTGGGCGTCCCAGAAGCAGCACCCTCAGTATCGGTACCTCCTCCTCTCCTCCTCTTCTCTCCAACTTTCGCCTTGCCTTTACCCCGCCTCTTTCTCTTCTGCGCATCGGACCGGCAGGAAGCAGTCTCGCCAAAATGGCTACGAGACTGAGCAGTTACATCTCCTGCCAATAGAATGATACCTGCATGCTCAATCACCCTATGAATGGCCCAAGCACCCTTCAGGTGCTTCTTGGCCTGAATGTAGCGAGTAGGGTGCCTCATGAAATCAATGTAGAGGCAAAGCAAACAGATAGGCTGCCGTGTCCCGGTCGCATATAATACCCGGGCATACCACGCTGCAATCTTCTCCCGATAAGGTGTCACTAATAGGCAGTTGCTGAGGGCGAGGTGCAGCATATGATAATTATTTGTAAGGTAGACGTCAGGAATAAGAGCCTCGCTATCCTAGCCCGGAAGAGCACCCCCAGTGATCTCTCTGATGATAATAGTCGGGGAGAGAGCGGTGTGTCGGGGCGATGCGGACAAACATAATCAGGTACCTCGGGTACCCCAATAGCAGCGGAGATAGTGGCCGGACTAAAAATGATCTCCCGGCCACAGAAGAAGGAGCGGAGTGTGAACGGAGCAACTGGATCCCTGATCATCGTAGCACACGCCTCCCGGATCCAGGATAGATTAACGAGCTTAGGCTGGGAGAAGAGCGTGTACCACTGTGGCATGGCGCGTATCCGTGCAAGATACCACGGAGTAGCCAGCCAAGCTGTCTCGAGGGGACGCTCAAGCATGACCTTGCGCGGCTGGAAATATCTAGTGAACCATACCCGGTCTTCGTCGTTTCTGAACCCGTGCTCAGGTTTAGGGTCGGGTATGGTTAGGTCAAATGGCTTGGCTTTGTGATACCCAGTGATAGGGTTCATTGTTTAGCCCTGAAACATAAGAGAGAAACAAAGAAACATTAAAACAGGGAAACCAAAAAAAGGATATGAAACTTCACACTTGATCGCTCGAGAAGGTTCGATCGATCGAAAGGAGTCAGGGTTCGATCGATCGAAACCAGTTCGATCGATCGAACACAGCGAAATGCAGTATCGACAATTGAGAACGGGAAGAGCCCAAAAACAACAAATACATCAAGAAAACTAAGAAAAGGAGTTAAATAACCAATGGGGGTACCCCCATTCGAATTTAAAATGGAAAGAACACGAGGGGGTTCTCGGGGCCTCACCTCGAGAGACGTGTCGAGTAGAGGATGACAGTGATGAGGATGATGATCAGGGAGACCAGTTGCTCCTCAATTGGTGTGGTTAGAAGTGGGGGTCCAAAAACGCGTGAGTCGCCTTCTGTGTTCAATCGCTCAAGGAAGTGAGGGAGAGAGAGAAACTGATGAAGTGTATAGACGACGCTTTGTTTAAATACAGGTTTCGATTGCTCGAGCTGTTTCTATCGATCGAACATTTGATCGATTGAGCCCTCCTCAAGCGCTTGAGGTTCCGATATTCTCGATCGATCGAGATACGTTCGATCGATCGAACGTAGAAATTCTACAATATCCCTGAATTGAGAAATTACGCACCCCCAACTGACTAACACTGGTCTGGTCATACAGAATAGTGATAAAACAGTGCATTGACAGAACATGTAAGCCAAAAACATCATCCTCATAGTAGAAACTTGCAAATTTATATAAATGAATCCTTAAAAAAGCATCCACTTGCAATATTAATGCCCCCAACATGGTCGTTAAAACCTTATTGAAAAAGAAAAACTAAAATAAAGCTTGAATTAACAAAACTTTGTCCAAGAATACACTCCAATTGATGAAAGAAATATGAAATGACATAAAACAATTGAAGTGAAACACTATTCTTCAAGCAGAAAGATTTCGTCTTCCACAACCTCCTTCTTCGCTAGAACTTCAAATGTAGAGTCTGAACTTGATGATTCCCTTTCCCAGAACAAGCGGAAAGCAGCAAGGACATCATCGAGCGAGTCTGAATTCTCTAAGGAAATGATTCCACCGATAACAGGGGATCCGGATGGAGACAAGGATAACGGAGTGTAATTTCACATCGGATGTTTCTCTTGCGGTGGAGTTCTCGGGGACCTTATGTATGGTCCAACTCCATGAAAGAGTTGATGTGGAAGGTACAACGGTAGAAATGGTGGATTCATAGTGATATTCCTGACAAAGGAAAACAAAAAGAAACGAAGAAAATAAATTAACTAGCGCAAAAGAAAGATCAAACAGGAAGAATTAAACAAAGCAAAAAGAAAAAGAAAAAGAAAGGAATGTGACTCAGAGTTAACCTCACTATTGGCCGGATATTCCCAGGTGCACTAGCAGGTAGAGGGCATTGAAGCCTGAACAACAAGTAACTTAAATACTCATAGACGTAGGGAACCACATGGATGACCATAGCATTGTGGCGTTCGAGCACCACATCTTGTAAGTCTTCTTCTTCCCATGGCTCCCACATTGAGTCATCTTCCCATTGTTCCATCAGGGCGTCATCAACCTCCCACATAGCATATCCCTCTAGTTCTCCCTCCTCTTCAGGGAGTTCCATGTGCGCAAATGGGTTGATCTGGAGGAGAGCAGGATCATATGGGATGTATCCGTGGGTTAAGTCAACGATGTCGTAAGCTCTTGGCCCTTCGTATGGAGATAAACAGAATGCTATTTCATCAGCAGTCCACGATGGGCTCTGATATTCTGAATCAGCCCATGACCCTATCGAGTGAACATCGTCATCTCTCATGGTGGATAGCCTGCACGAGATAGAAATGGAATAGCATTACGATCAAGATCACACTCAAAAAGGAATAGATAAACAAAAGAACAAAACAAAACGAGAAAAAGGAAAAAAAAAAAAAAGTACAACAACATTGTTAAAAATGCACTTGAGTGTTCTAGGTGGAGGTATAGTCGGGCTCATCCAGTTGGATGTGCTCGACCTCGGGTTGGAAATCTTCTAAGAACGGTTTTACCCTTTGGCCATTGACCTTGAAACTTCCATCATTCTTAGGATTAAATAACTCAACTGCCCCGTGTGGAAAGACAGATTTGACTATGAAGGGTCCTGTCCACCGAGATCGGAGTTTTCCTGGGAATAGATGAAGGCGCGAATCATATAGTAAAACTTTCTGTCCAGGCTCGAAAGATTTTTGAAAGATCGTTCTGTCATGGAGAGCCTTCAACCGTTCCTTGTGGAGTTTGGCATTGTCATATGCATCTCGTCGAATTTCTTCCAGTTCTGCCAACTGCAGTTTTTGGAGATGTCCTCCCTCTTTAATATCAAAATTTAATGAGCGTGTTGCCCAATATGCTTTATGCTCAATTTCAACGGGGAGGTGACAAGCCTTACCATACACTAGCCTATATGGAGACATTCCCAGATTTGTCTTGTAGGCAGTATGGTACGCCCAAAGAGCATCAGTCAGTTTATAGGCCCAGTCTTTTCTGTTGAAACTGACTGTCTTCTCTAATATGTGCTTGATTTCACGGTTAGCCAACTCTGCCTGCCCATTCGTTTGTGGGTGGTAGGCTAGAGCGATCTTGTGATTAACCCTGTATTTCTTGAGTAGTGACTCCAAAGGCCTATTACAAAAATGTTTGCCTTGGTCACTTATTAGGGCTTTTGGGGTTCCGAAACGCGATAAGATATTTTCCTTAAGAAAGGACATTACCGTTTTATAATCATTGCGTTTCGTCAGTATCGCTTCTACCCATTTTGATATATATTCCACAACAAGGAGTATATATTCACAATGATTAGATTTAGGAAATGGGCCCATGAAGTCTATGCCCCAACAATCGAATATTTCAATTATGATAATAGGGGTTAAAGGCATAGAATTCCTTTTTGAAATAGTATCTAGCTTTTGACAGCACTGGCATGATTTACAAAAAGCATAGGCATCTTTGAACACGGTGGGCCAATAGAAATCGCTATGCAATACTTTGTGTGCGGTCTTTTGGGAGGCAAAATGGCCACCGTAGGCTTCGGAATGATAGGAGGCCAAAATTACAGTTATGTCCTCATTCGGAATGCAGCGCCTGATGACTTGATCAGCACAGTACTTAAATAAGTAAGGGTCATCAAAAAAGAAATGGCGTGCGAACGAAAGGAACCTTTTCTTGTCCTGATTTTACCAATGGCTCGGGGTCTCGCCTGTAACAAGGTAATTTATTACATCTGCATACCAAGGCAAATTGGAGACAACCATCAGTTGCTCGTCTGGGAATTCATCTTTTATAGGTACAAGCGCAGTGTTGTCAGTGAATGTCAACCGAGATAAATGGTCGGCGACCACATTCTCTACTCCCTTTTTATCCTTGATAGTGATATCGAATTCCTGGAGTAGGAGTATCCAGCGGATAAGCCTCTGTTTCGCGTCTTTCTTAGATAGTAGGTACTTGAGGGCCGAGTGGTCTGTAAAATAGACTATTGGAGACCCTATTAGATAAGACCTGAATTTGTCTAGCGCGAATACTATTGCCAGTAACTCTTTCTCAGTAGTCGTATAATTCATTTGAGCTTCATTGAGTGTTCAGCTGGCATAGTAGATTACATAAGGCTTGTTGTCCTTTCTCTGTCCTAGAACTGCGCCAATGGCGTAGTCACTAGCATCGCACATTAACTCGAACGGCAAACTCCAATCGGGTGCCTGTATCATTGGTGCGGAGGTAAGGTGATCTTTTAGTGCATCAAAAGATATTTAACAGTTTTCCGACCATTCGAAAGGTGCATCTTTGTCTAGGAGTTGGCACAGTGGTCGGGATATTGCACTAAAATTTTGGATAAAGCGTCAATAGAATCCTGCGTGTCCTAGAAAAGATCGGATGTCTCGGACTGTACGAGAGATAGGTAGATTTGCAATTATATCGATTTTTGCTTTATCAACTTGGATACCCTTAGCAGAGATAATATGGCCGAGGACAATTCCCTTGGTCACCATGAAGTGACACTTTTCCCAGTTTAACACTAAGTGTTTGTCCTCGCATCTCGCTAACACATTCTCTAGGTTTTCTAGGCAGTTATCAAAACTATGGCAAAACACTGAGAAGTCGTCCATGAAGACCTCGAGTGTCTGTTCAACCATATCACTGAATATGCTTAACATGCACCGCTGAAAGGTGCCAGGTGCATTGCATAAGCCAAAAGGCATACGGCGGTAGGCGAATGTACCGAACGGACAAGTGAAAGTCGTCTTCTCCTGATCTTCAGGAGCTATTTTGATTTGGTTATAGCCACTATATCCATCCAAGAAGCAATAAAATTTATGACCCGCCACTCTTTCTAGCATTTGATCCATGAATGGCAATGGAAAGTGGTCTTTCCAGGTCACAGTATTTAACTTTCGGTAATCAATACACATCCTCCTTCCAGTAGGGATGCGTGTTGGTACTAACTCATCGTCTTTGTTTGGGATAACTGTTATACCAGCCTTTTTGGGCACCACCTGAGTTGGACTAACCCAAGAGCTGTCAGAGATAGGGTATATTATCCCAATATCTAGAAGTTTTAAGACTTCCTTTTTTACTACTTCTTGCATATTTGGATTCAGACGCCTTTGCATTTGTCACGAAGGTTTAGCGTCTTCCTCCAGATATATCTTATGGGTGCAAATAGATGGGCTTATACCTTTTAGGTCGGCAATAGTCCATCCCAATGCTCTCCCTTGTGCAGTTTGAGCATTTGAATCAACTTATCCTCTTGTTCAGAATTCAATGTGGATGAGATTATAACGGGATAAGTCTTGTCAGTCCCCAGAAAAGCATATTTGAGCTCTTTTGGAAGCTCCTTTAATTCTAGATCGGGAAACTGAAAGTTTGAAGGCATAGTTAACTTCATTTTTGGAGGTAAAGGTTCATATGGTGTGACCCACATGTATTCAGCTCTATCTTCCTCTTTAGTTTCCATCATGAGGCAGTCATGATTTAGGCCAGCATCCAATGGAGTAGAATTGTTAGGTTGATAAGTAGCGTCGTATTGTGACACAACTACCTCCAATGGATCTTTGTAATCTACAAAATCTGTCTCTTCTTCGATGACTGTTTCGATGAAGTTGACTTCTTCTTCGTCCTCGTATTCTTTCGGTCGGGGATTTGAGAAAATCTTGACATTTAAAGTCATGTTCCCGAATACGATGGTCATGATACCACTCCTTATTTTGATTGTGGCATCAATGGTGTTGAGGAATGGACGTCCAATAATCACCGGAATTTGCGAACATGGATTAGACACAGGTTCGATGTCCAGAATCACAAAGTCGACCGGAAAGACAAATGTATCTATCTGTACTAGAACGTCTTCCAGTATTCCTCTAGGATATTTGACTGACCTGTCTGCCAACTGCAATGCAACTCGGGTGGGTTTGAGTTCACCCAACCCTAGTTGTTTATATACTAAATATGGCAGTAAGTTTACGCTAGCTCCTAAATCAAGGAGTGCGTTGTCTATCCTTTGATTCCCAATCCGACACGAGACAGTTGGGGTGCCAGGGTCTTTTAGCTTCGGAGGCATTTCATTTTGAATGATCCCGCTTGCTTGGCAAGCGACATAGGCATGTTTCTTTACACTTTGCCTCCTTTTGACCGTGCATCAGTCCTTCAGATACTTAGCGTAGGCTGGCACTTGTTTGATTGCATCAAGGAGTGGGAGATTAATTTTAACTTACTTGAATAACTCCAAAAACTCTTGATTATTTGCCTTGTTTTGGGGTTTCTTGAGCCTTTGAGGGTAAGGCGTAGGGAAAGGGCATTTAGGTAATTCATCAATGACGGCTCCTTTCCAGGCCTTCTCTCAACTTCTTCTACTTCTTTAGGGGCGTCCTTGTTTAGTTCTAATGGTTTGTCATTAGTGGACGAATCTTCTACTTGAGTAGATGGTTTGTTCCTAGTCACCACTTCTTCCTCTTCATACTCCTCGGGAGTAGAATGAGGCATGTTTTGCCCTATGACTTTGCCGCTTCTTAGTGTAGTCATGGCTTTTGCCTGTTTATGATTAGGAGGGCCATTATTGTATCCCTTTGGGTTTGGAAGTGGTTGAGCGGGAAATGTGCCACTCGAACCCTCTTGTCGTGCATCCATCATCTCTAATGTCGCGGACATTTTGCTCATCATTTGAATTAACTATTGCGTTAAATTCGCGTTAGAGAGTGGATCTTCCTTTTGCACCTTCTTGTGAGGTGGCACATAGATATTTGCTTGTTGATTTTGTGAGGGTTGAGCGTTGTTGTAGTTATTTGATCTATTTTGATTGAATGGTTGGGACTGCCTGTTGTATTGCCCTTGACATTGGTATGTTATTGTAGGGATGTTGTTGTTGATATTGGTTTTGGGTCCTAGCATTGTTTTTCCAATCGAACCCGGGGTGATTCCATCTATTATTGTTATTTTGCGTATTGTAATTATTGTAGGAATTCCCCGCCCCCCTATACCCTTGCATGGCATTCATTTCCATGGGGGGTTGTTCTTGAAAATACGGCACATTGGGACAGTATTGAGTAGTGTGTCCCAGCATGTTGCCTGTGCCGCACGGTTCTTCCGGCAAAAATTGCCTATAACTCTCTCCTTTCATTCCCAATTCTTCCACTTTCTTTGCTAGTTCTTCATATTTATTCATCAGATGATCCTCACTTTTTAGTTGATATAAACTTTTCTCTTCCACACAGGATCTCTGTGAGCGTGGGACATCATCTGAATTTGACCACTCATGAGCGTGTTAAGCTAGCCACTCAAAATGAGCTTCAGTTTCCTCTGTGTTTTTGCGAAGAAATGGCCCTGAACTCATGGTCTCGACCAATTTCTTAGTTTCACCATTTAATCCTTCATAAAAGTAGCTAATGGTTCGCCATTTCTCATACCCGTGATGTGGGCATGAGAGTAGCAAATTCTTGAAACGTTCCCAAGTTTGGGTGAATGTTTCATTGCTCTTTTGTTTGTAAGAATTTATTTGTCGTTTAAGCTCGGTGGTCATGCGAGGTGGAAAGAATTTCTTCAGGAAAGCAGTGTTCATCGCATGCTAGGTGTAGATGGAGTTTGGCTTCAAGGTGAGTAACCACGCTTTTGCTTTATCCTTCAGAGTGAAAGGAAATAGCATTAGACGTGTTATGTCTATAGAACAATTCTGTGAGAAAGTTTTACAAACATCCTCAAAGTCCTTGACATGTAGATACGCCTTCTCGCTCTCCATTCCATGAAAAGTAGGAAGAAGTTGAATCATTCCATCGAACCTTCGATCGATCGAATGGTCTTCAATCGATCGAGTTCTGTATTTCAGCTTTTAATTGTCTTCATTAGAATCCAGCACTTCCTTTTATCGTTATAATTCAATTCTTCACACATCAACTGTAGTCTGCACAAATTACAGCTAAAACACACAACATATCATAGTTTAATCAAATTGTGTGTAAACTGGCATTATAATTCAAATTGCAGATAAATGAAGGAATTGTAAACTAAATCAATACATTTTCTTCTTTTAGCGCGGTTGTATTTTACAAATACCCCCGCTTGTCAATAATCAAAGTAAGTATGAGTGCTACCATTTAGAGAATTAATAATAAGACATAAGCATGCTTTCAACTTAGCAATAAGACTTAATTTATATGAACAATTTAGTTACTAATTAGCAACTAAGCAAATAAGCACATAATCTCATTTAAGCACCTAGTCAACTAATTAACAACTAGACATGAAAGTCACATAAACATGTGTATTTGGAAATGATCATAATTTACACTATTTCTAGCAATTAATCACCTGTCAAAGTTAGAGATAGATTATCATTTGTATATAAATAATGTAATCTACCTTATCCTTGAGAATATAAGTACAAGCAAAGAGAATCCAATAAAGATTGAGAAAGCCCAAGTAGTAGATCTTCAAGAACAAGAAAATAGAAAGTTCATATTCCTTCCTTAGGCCAGAACTTGAGCTAGAGAACACAAATGGAGAAAATAAGAACACTAATGGGAAGCCCTTGTAGAAAGGGTCACTTTTGATACTAATAGCTTGCTCCCAACAATGAGTTATGGATGCTCAAAATTGGGGTTTAAGGTTGAAGTAAATATGGGCTCTTCGAAACATGAGGGAGATAGAGATAGAGATAAGAGAAGAAAATGAAAAGAAAATGAGGGGGAAAGAGAAATAGAGAGAGCCAATATATAAGGGAGGGAGAAGGAGAGGAGGAAACGAACTGCTAGTTAGAGAGGGAGGTCCGTTACGCGTTAGCTACCTTTAGAATAGCCAGACATTCTTTATCACAGCCCAGTCCCACACTAGCGGAACCGAAGCCCGTGGCACGCCACCGAGGCTAAACCAATTCATTAACGTTCCCAAAAATTAGTTTGAAGAACACACGCAGCGGAATAAAACAAGTCATTTTGAAAACCATCCGTCCAGTCGACTGATCCTGATCCAGCAGAAAGTTGGGTTTTAAAACACCATCCAGTCGACTGCTTTCTACATCCAGTCGACTGGGGCTTCAAAGTTTCAGTCGACTGGTAAAGTCTGGTCGACTGAAGTCCAGCCTGGCCAAAAATATCAGTTTTGAAAACCATGATCCAGTCGACTGTGTCGGGGACCCAGTCGACTGATCCTCCATGAAACGATGCAGAGAGTTGCTGAAAAGGAGGATCCAGTCGACTGTTCAACAAACCAGTCGACTGATCCCCTGGAAGCAGCACATTCTGCAGCATTTTCAAGTTTAAAAGCTTTTGAATTCAAACGGGGATCAAACACACACTTCCAAAAGTACTCCAAAGCAATCCTAACTGTATTAACATATTACCGAAGCATAGTTACAACATGTTACTAACTATTACAACATTTTAGATTCGTTCTAACATACCAAGTTAAACATAACTAAAAATCATAAGAATTCTTATTACAACATTCCTATTGTTCCAAAACTATAAGATTAACGTTCAAGTTGCCTTCTAAAAGAACTCCCAACCCACATGCTCACTTCTGCGATTTCTCGCCAGCATTTATACCTGCAATGGTTATTTGAATAACCACACATATTCGATTTGTTTAAGCTAATGCTTAGTGAATAAATCAACATATGTACATGAATGATAAACATGTTCGCATTCACATCTCTACATTTTATACTAGTCGCCGGAGACTCACGTGCCCGTCCATACTCCCAATCCGCGACTCCTCGCCAATAAGTCCACGCGAAAGGGTAAGACCCACGATTTCTTCTCTTCAATCGTGCGACCATAATGCCTATATCGGCTCCACAAAATGGCACGGTGACCACGTGCTCCTTCTGACCCAAATAAGCAACTTAACATGCTCAAATACATATCACCATGCTCGCGGTAATCAAAGCATTTCATCGTGCTATTGGGCCTACTTATCAATATAAATGCCCAATATGAACTACACAAGATATCTCTAAGTATTAATACATGCTATTCAAACATAACATGAATACATATCAAGAAACCATTCCAAAAACATAGTTGAATCACTCACCTCCGATTTATGCTTTTAAACTTCGATCCAAAGAAAACCCGTGTACAAAGAACGTGTAGAAGTCCGTCTAGTACAATTCCTATCGATCAGAATTTCAATTATTAACTTTTATGAAAAATTCTAGAAAACAACTTTTCGCAAAACTTGGCCAAACAAGCCCGAACATATATCAAAATGAAGCTCTTACCTCGAGGAGCTCGAATATGAAATATGGGAGAAAACAGACTGACGGAAGGTCGTCGTTTGGCGTCGCAAAGCTTGAAGCAACTAAATCTCCCTTTGGCCCCCTTTTTGGAATTTAGGTTAAGACTTATAAAAAATATCTCAACCATCTCTATCTATATATAGGCAAAACTCTCAGGAAATGCGTCTACCTCCCCACGAGTTTTCAAAACCCCTAATTAGTCTCTGAAACTTTCTATACAGCTTATTCATAGCTTTATAAGTGAAACCTCAAAATTATAAAAGTTTTCGACTAAGTTTCGTTTGGTCGCTAAAACGCGAATTTCTACATGACGTTTCCGAAGTTGCTAATTAGCCTACCAAATTAATAGCGTGTTAATTCGTTCTCACCAGGATACTAAAACTAACAACAGATATCTATTCTAAGCCAGAAAATAATACAGATATTGAAATATCCAGGTAAACATTTATTTTCAGATAAACATTTAAAATGTTCCACAGTGACTCTCACATTCGGAGAGACGCCGCAACAACAAAACACTCATCAACAAATTCTCAGAGGGTTCTCTAACACAGACACCCCAAAACGACTCGTGAGTCAAAACTCACTCAACCATGTGCCAAACGACACGCCACATCACATTATCATGCATGACAATATAATGCAAAAGCAATAACACAAATACGGGTGTTATAATACTCTCCCCCTTAAAAGAAGTTTGCCCCCAAACTTGTACCTCATGTCTCAAAAAAAGGTGCAGATACTGAGTACGCATCTCATCTTCTATTTCCCACGTCATCTCTTCCGTAGTTTGGCTACGCCATGACACCTTCACTTTCGATATTACTTTGTTCTGTAAAACTTGATCCTTCCGATCCAAGATCTCTACCGAATACGCAAAATATTTCAAATCACTCTGAATCTCATTCAATATCGGAGTCATAACTTGATCTCTATCCTCCACTAAGTGTTTACGTAACAATGACACGTGAAACACGTTATGCACTTGAGCATACTCACTCGGCAATTTCAAACGATAAGCTACGGGTCCAACTCTCCCAATAATCTCAAAAGGTCCTACATACCTCGGGTTGAGTTTCCCGTATCTACAAAATCTGGTTATTCCCTTTGAAGGTGACACCTTCAAAAACACCAAGTCTCCTACATCGAATTCCAACGGCCATCTGCGCTTGTCGGCATAACTCTTATACCTACTCTGGGCTGTCTGTAACCGTTGTCTAATTACCTTTATCTTATCCATCGTTTCTTGTACAATTTTCGGTCGTTCAATCATTCTCTCTCCCACCTCTGTCCAACTAATCGGTGAACGACATACACGACCATATAAAGCTTCATAAGGAGCCATTCCAATACTCGACTGAAAACTGTTGTTATATGCGAAGTTAATTAACGGCAGGTGGTCTTCCCAATCACCCTGAAAATCAAGTACACATAATCGAAGCATGTCTTCCAAAATCTGGATTACTCTCTCTGATTGGCCATCAGTTTGAGGATGAAAAGCGGTACTAAAGTGCAATTTGGTACCCATTGCTTCTTGCAAGGCTCTCCAAAACTTTGATGTAAAACTACTATCCCTATCCGAAACGATAGAAACTGGGATACCATGTAGTCTCACAATTTCGCGAATATACAACTTAGCTAACGTCATTGGCTTAGTTGTTCGGATTGGTAGGAAATGCAACGACTTCGTCAAACGATCAACGATCACCCAAATAATAGTGTTCGATCTCTTCGACCTCGGAAACCTGCTAACAAAATCCATTGTTATGTGTTCCCATTTCCACTCGGCTATCGGTAACGGTTGTAACAATCTCGAGGGTACTTGGCGTTCGGCCTTTACTTGTTGACAACTAGTACAACGCGAAACATAACGTGCTATTTCTCTCTTCATTCTCGGCCACCAATAAACATGTCTCAAATCTCTATACATTTTGGTGCTTCCCGGATGAACAGTATACTTCGAATTGTGTGCTTCCTCTAGGATGTTCCGTTTTAACTCCTTCTCGTTAGACACACAAATTCTACTCCTCAATCTCAAAACATCATTCTCAAATGTAAATCCCGGTTGTTTGCCCATCGGAATCTCATCACAAATCTTCTTCAAAGCCACATCTTGAAGTTGTTTCTCTGCGATCTCGTGAATCAAGAGTGGTTGTACCGCCATCATCGACATCAAGCCACTTTCAATCCTTGGTATCACTTCAAGCTCCAAATTCTCCATATCTCGTATCAGTTCTTTCTGAGAAGTCAAATCTAATGCGGTGTTGGTTGGTACTTTGTGACTAAGAGCATCGGCGACGACATTCGCCTTGCCCGGATGATACTGAATTGACAAGTCATAGTCCTTCATCAACTCTAACCATCTTCTTTGCCTCATTTTCAAATCTCGTTGTGTAAACATGTACTTCAAACTCTTGTGATCCGTATAGATCTCACATTTCTCCCCGTATAGGTAATGACGCCAAATCTTTAATGCAAAAATCACGGAGGCCAATTCTAGATCATGTGTTGGATAATTCTTCTCGTGCGGTTTAAGTTGTCTTGATGCATATGCCATAACCTTATAACTTTGCATAAGAACACATCCTAAACCTCTATATGAAGCATCACTGTAGATAATAAACCCTTCAGTCCCTGACGGAACGGCTAAAATTGGTGCTTTCACTAGTCGGCTCTTCAACTCTTGAAAACTTTCTTCACATTCTTGACTCCAAACAAAAACAATATCTTTCCTCATTAACTGTGTCATCGGCATTGATATACGCGAAAAGTCTTTTACAAATCTCCGATAATACCCAGCTAATCCTAGGAAACTTCGGATGTCTGTCACATTCGTTGGTCTCACCCAGTTGGTAACTGCTTCTATCTTCTAAGGGTCTACAGAAATTCCCTTTGCCGACACTATATGTCCAAGGAAAGCTATTTCGGTCAACAAAAACTCACACTTCTTCAATTTATTGAATAATCTCTTTTCACGCAATCGTTGTAAAGCTAATCGCAAATGATGCTCGTGATCCTCAACGCTTTTAGAGTAGATTAGGATGTCATCTATGAACACGATAACGAACTCATCTAAATAATCCTTGAAAACACGGTTCATCAAGTCCATGAAAGCAGCTGGTGCATTAGTCACTCCAAATGGCATAACCAAAAATTCAAAATGACCATATCGAGTCCTGAAAGCTGTCTTCTCAACATCTTCCTCTTTGACTTTCAACTGATTGTAACCGAATCTCAAGTCGATCTTTGAAAATACCTGAGCCCCTTGTAACTGATCAAACAAGTCATCTATTCGCGACAACGGATACTTGTTCTTGACGGTCAACTTATTCAACTCTCGGTAGTCGATGCACATACGCATCGTTCCATCTTTCTTCTTCACAAACAAGACTGGAGCTCCCCACGGTGAAACACTCGGTCGGATGAAACCCTTCTCAAGTAGTTCTTGTAACTGAACCTTCAATTCTTTCAACTCTATCGGTGCCATTCGGTACGGCGCTTTAGATATTGATTGTGACCCTGGTACTACATCTATGGTGAACTCAAGTTCTCTTTCAATCAATACGTCGGGTAACTCATCGGGAAAAACATCTGGAAATTCTCGAACTATTGAAATGTCTTCTATTAGTGGTCCAAGAACTCGCGTGTCGACAATTGAACATAAGAAACCCGAACAACCCTTCTTCAACATCTTACTTGCTTGAATCGCCGATATCAAGTACGGCGGTACGATCACTCCCTTACCCTGAAAAGTAAACTCTTCTCTCCCTGACGGATAGAAACTAACCCATTTTTGTTCACAATCAATTCTGGCTTAATTAACCGACAACCAATCCATACGCAAGATAACATCAAAGTAGTTCACCGTCAACGGAATCAAATCAATGCTCAAGACTTTATCACCTATCTTGATCTCACATGACTTGAATATCGAAGAAGTAACAAGCGGTTCACTACTAGGCAATGATACACACAAGTCATATCCTAGCAGTTCTGACTTAACAGTTAAATACTTAACAAAATCATGTGATACGAATGAATGCGTTGAACCAGAATCCATAAGTATACGTGCAGGATACGAACATATAGGAAGAATACCTGATACGACGGTATCATCCGTATTCCCCGGCCTGAGCTGGAAGTATCGTCCTTGTTGTTGCACGACTCCTTTCCCTTTATCCACTCGAGGTTCTACCCTTGATCCGCTTGGCACACTCGATGCCGCGGTACTCATTCCCGGTTGTCTCTTACTCGGACAGTTCTTTGCTATGTGTCTCGGTTGTCCACACTCAAAACATTTTCCTCTCATTTCTGGGTTGTAGCTCTTCGTATTCGGAAAAGTATTTGGTGTGGTCGAGTTTGCATTCAAAGGACAATTGCGGGATATGTGTCCTAACTGCTTGCAAAAGTAACAGGTGCTCAATTGGTAGCAAGTTCCTCTGTGTCGCAGGTTACAAGTTGGACACAACGGTCTCGAGTCCCCCATGAACGTACTCCCTCCTTGGCTACTCACATATGATCCCGAACCTTGCGTAAACGGTTTCTTCGCATTCCCTTGACTCTTACCCTGACTGTCATTTGCTCTCTTCCCTTGTTGTCCCTGTCGATTTCTGTCTACACTTTTCTCAGCAATACGAGCAGCTTCCTCAACGAGAGAAACGGTCGGGTGTTGTAACATATCCACACGGCCACAGATATTCTCCCTAAGTCCTTCCTCAAACTTATGAGCTTTATCCCTCTCAGTCGAAATAGTAGTTTTCCTAAATCGTAACAAGGCATTGTAATGGGATACATACTCACTCACAGTCATGTCTCCCTGAACCAGACTTGCAAACTCTTGGCGTTTCTGAGTATAAGCAGATTGCGGAAAGAAACGTTTGTTGAATTCTTCTTTAAATGATTCCCACGTGGTCGGCTTCCCTTGTTCAAGTACGTTGTTCCACCAATCCAATGCTTCGCCCATCAACGTATCGGATGCGCATAAATTTTTTTCCTCATCGGTACATATTACCTGACGGAAATGTCTTTCCATGTCCATCATCCAATGATCGGCCAAGTCTATGTCAACTTGTCCATCATACAAGGTCGGTTTCCGCTTATGAAACTGTTCCACGATTGTGTGTTGAGATCGCGGTGCCGATGGTGCATTGATATAACGAATTTCCACTGATGGAGGCGGAACGTTCATCTGTTCTCTTTCATTTACCGCTTGTATGAAATTTCCCATCATATTCACTATTTGGTCCATCCGCGAATGCGGTGACAATTCTCTCGGCGGATCAACCATAATGTTTCAAATATTCCCCTGTTGAGTTCAATGCATAATGACTATGCATGCTATGCCACAATATAGATATATGTGCACAGTTCATCACGATCAACAAATGCTAACACATGAAGCATTTCTACAATGATAACAATTATCTTCACAATTACACACTCCACTTGACGTCACTCAGCATATATAACGTCACTCGTTCCCAAGGCTCTAAACTTATGCTTTGATACCACTAAATGTCACAGCTCGGTCCCACAATAGCGGAACCGAAGCCCGTGGCACGCCACCGAGGCTAAACCAATTCATTAACGTTCCCAAAAATAGTTTGAAGAACACACGCAGCGGAATAAAACAAGTCATTTTGAAAACCATCCGTCCAGTCGACTGATCCTCGGATTCAGTCGACTGATCCTGGTCCAGCAGAAAGTTGGGTTTTAAAACATCATCCAGTCGACTGCTTTCTACATCCAGTCGACTGGGGCTTCAAAGTTTCAGTCGACTGGTAAAGTCCGGTCGACTGAAGTCCAGCCTGGCCAAAAATATCGGTTTTGAAAACCATGATCCAGTCGACTGTGTCGGGGACCCAGTCGACTGATCCTCCATGAAACGATGCAGAGAGTTGCTGAAAAGGAGGATCCAGTCGACTGTTCAACAAACCAGTCGACTGATCCCCTGGAAGCAGCACATTCTGCAGCATTTTCAAGTTTAAAAGCTTTTGAATTCAAACGGGGATCAAACACACACTTCCAAAAGTACTCCAAAGCAATCCTAACTGTATTAACATATTACCGAAGCATAGTTACAACATGTTACTAACTATTACAACATTTTAGATTCGTTCTAACATACCAAGTTAAACATAACTAAAAATCATAAGAATTCTTATTACAACATTCCTATTGTTCCAAAACTACAAGATTAACGTTCAAGTTGCCTTCTAAAAGAACTCCCAACCCACATGCTCACTTCTGCGATTTCTCGCCAGCATTTATACCTGTAATGGTTATTTGAATAACCACACATATTCGATTTGTTTAAGCTAATGCTTAGTGAATAAATCAACATATGTACATGAATGATAAACATGTTCGCATTCACATCTCTACATTTTATACTAGTCGCCGGAGACTCACGTGCCCGTCCATACTCCCAATCCGCGACTCCTCGCCAATAAGTCCACGCGAAAGGGTAAGACCCACGATTCTTCTCTTCAATCGTGCGACCTTAATGCCTATATCGGCTCCACAAAATGGCACGGTGACCACGTGCTCCTTCTGACCCAAATAAGCAACTTAACATGCTCAAATACATATCACCATGCTCGCGGTAATCAAAGCATTTCATCGTGCTATTGGGCCTACTTATCAATATAAATGCCCAATATGAACTACACAAGATATCTCTAAGTATTAATACATGCTATTCAAACATAACATGAATACATATCAAGAAACCAATCCAAAAACATAGTTGAATCACTCACCTCCGATTTATGCTTTTAAACTTCGATCCAAAGAAAACCCGTGTACAAAGAACGTGTAGAAGTCCGTCTAGTACAATTCCTATCGATCAGAATTTCAATTATCAACTTTTATGAAAAATTCTAGAAAATAACTTTTCGCAAAACTTGGCCAAACAAGCTCTAACATATATCAAAACGAAGCTCTTACCTCGAGGAGCTCGAATATGAAATATGGGAGAAAACAGACTGACGGAAGGTCGTCGTTTGGCGTCGCAAAGCTTGAAGCAACTAAATCTCCCTTTGGCCCCCTTTTTGGAATTTAGGTTAAGACTTGTAAAACATATCTCAACCATCTCTATCTATATATAGGCAAAACTCTCGAGAATTACGTTTACCTCCCCACGAGTTTTCAAAACTCCTAATTAGTCTCTGAAACTTTTTATACAGCTTATTCATAGCTTTATAAGTGAAACCTCAAAATTATAAAAGTTTTCGACTAACTTTCGTTTGGTCGCTAAAACGCGAATTTCTACATGACGTTTCCGAAGTTGCTAATTAGCCTACCAAATTAATAGCGTGTTAATTCTTTTTTCGGAAATAGGTTAATTCAATCCAAAAAAAGGAGCCATACCCCAGGATGTTACAATAGGATCAAAAACATGCTTTGAATGCAAAAACACCAAGAATGGAAAAAGGAAATCAAACACCATCAAACGAAGCTACCATTAGCCAAAAGGCTACCAACCATGCTCAAATCAAAGAAAACCTATTGTCGTCGACGACCCTGATGGTGGCTTCCTCTGAAATTCGCCTTTGCTGCTTTCTTCTTCTTTTTGGAAGACATGGAGCTTTCCGGATTGAAGGACGCATCCTCATAATTTGTATTAAACTCCTCCTCTAACTCATCCTCCTCAACTTCATCCTCCTCCACTTCCTGGAAGTAATTTCCAACCTCCCCAACTGGTTCATGCACAGTAGATGTGTGGCTAGAAGAATTAGCATCAGAACATGCAATCCTTGCAGAATGGAGGGTTACCACTTCATTCTTCTCTGACCTATGGACAACCTCTTCAGGTTCTTGGGACAAAACTGAGAACCTATTGCCTATCTCCTGGAGCGCTGCCTAAGGGACCTTACCTTGGGGATTATGAGAGGACTCTACATTGATCCGTTCCCCTTTACCTGAGTTAGTGACCACTTTCCATACCCCCACCTCAGCTTTTGTCTTATTTCTGTTATGTGTCTGGCTGAAGTTACTACGATATGGCTTTGAAATGGAGTGTATAGGAACAAAAGTTGGCTTCGCAATAGTAGAGCAATTGTGTCCAAATTTGGAGCATTTGGAACATCTTATGGGGGTGCAATGGTATTCCACTCTGATTTTAGTTAGAACTGAAACCCCATCATCATTTTCAGCTTCAATATCAAACTCCTTAATAAAGTCATGCTCAGGGCTAACTTCAACACACACCCTTGCATAAGAGATGCGTCTTCTGCTGGTAGTCATTCTGTCCACACGAATGGGTTTACCAAGGAAGCTAGAGATGAAACTAATGCCTTTAGGATTCCAATACTCCAGTGGTATCCCATAGAGGTTAACCCAAATAGGAACTGTCTGGACAACTTCCTTGTCCAAGGTAATATTAAGTGTCCATGGTCTCAAAAAAATAGGTTGTCCAGCAATGAACCATGGACCTCCCTCTAGGATAGCATCCCTGTTCTCGACCGAAGAGAAGGTAAAAAAATAAAGTCCAGAATCGGTGGCTAAGTTGTCACTAAGGCCATGCTCAGACCAAAACCCGTCAGTGGCTTTAGTAACCAATGAGTATGGCAATTTCCTGCCCAAAAAAAGACCTACAAGAGTGGAACCCCATTCCTTTTTTCCTTCATCAGTCAAAACTTTAGGAACTTTGAGAACTAATTCATCACAAGAACCGTGATTAAAAAACTCCAAACCAAAATCGGAAGGATCAAGGTCGACATAAGGGGGCATCAAAGATTCATTATGAGAAGAAAGTGGGTCCCTCAATCCAACCACGGGATCGGGAAGCTCAATATGACAATGTGTAGGAGGCGTGCTTAGTACCGTAGCATAAGAGGAGACATTGGGAGTCTTGCCAAGCGCAGGCGCATGGACATTATTTTGGGAATCTGAGAGAAAACCAGGAGACTTTCCATCTTAAGCAAAAGGAGCTGGACCTATAAAACCTGAATCTTGGACATTAAAACTTGATGGGCAAGAGGCAAAATGTTCAGGAGCATTAGTTATAGCTATAGATGAGTCTTTAACAAAAGAAGGTGGTGGGATCAAGTCATTATGCTCAGAAGCATAAAGAAAAGCCTCAACATGCACAGGGTCAACATCTTGGGAACTTGGGGCTGGACAAAAGTCCTTGTCATCAGAGATGTCGACATCCGTTGGGCTAACAATAGGAGTTGAGGGTTTGTGGACATTAAAATCAATTGAAAATCCTCCAGCAGCAGTTTGGTCCTCTAATCTGGACAACCGTGTTTTGAGAGCATCGATCTTCTTCGCACAATCCTTCATTTGTTCTTTCCAACAACCAAGCTCGAAATCAATGGGTAATTGTTCTTCTTGCTCCGTAGATTCCTCAACCGAAGAAATATTGGATTTACGCTTACAAAGTGTAGAGATATTCTGTTGACATTCATCCATCTGCTGCATCAAACCAGTAAGCTCAAGAGTGATCTGCTGGTTAGAATTATTGGCTTCAAGAGAAGCCCCATTTGCTTGTTCTTCTCCATCTCCATCTCTATGTTTTCGTGACTTTTTGGGATCACTACGCATTTGTTTCCATTGATCCCCAATAAAATCATCTGCAAAAGAATCTTTAGGTGGTCCCTGTGGTCTTGAGGATCGTCTAAGAGCTCCCCGATCCATGGACTCAAGCACTTTCTGACATCAGAAGATCTGTTATGGAAGCACTGGTTCTCTGAGGATTTTCATCGAACACTTGGTGTGCTTCTTCAATTTACACGAGTTTGAGAAGGACTGAATCAATTCTCACCTCAAATTTGAAGGATTGCTAGCTGGATGTCTTCTGAATATTTTGCTTGTTGCAGGTTAACGCTATGATCGCAGGTGGTGTTGCGGGGGCAGCCGTTGGTGCTAGGACCCGAAGATGGAAACAGGTCGCTGGGATGACTGGTTTCAGTTTGACTAAGAACGTACGATATATCCAAACCCACTAGGATTGAATCATAGAATTTTCCATGAACATGAGCGTAAGATTCCGTGTTAATTCGTTCTCACCAGGATACTAAAACTAACAACAGATATCTATTCTAAGCTAGAAAATAATACAGATATTGAAATACCCAGGTAAACATTTATTTTCAGATAAACATTTAAAATGTTCCACAGTGACCGTCTCACATTCGGAGAGACGTCGCAGCAGCAAAACACTCATCAACAAATTCTCAAAGGGTCCTCTAACACAGACATCCCAAAACGACTCATAAGTCAAAACTCACTCAACCATGTGCCAAACGACACGCCACATCACATTATCATGCATGACAATATAATGCAAAAGCAATAACACAAATACGAGTGTTATATTCTTGGCTAGATTTCAGAATGGAAGAGAAGTCATGGAAGGAACTGAATTGGCCACGCACGATGAATGGATGGACAAGAAAAAGGATAGTCTAAGACTCTTCGATATGAATTTATAGTTGGAATTCGGAAGAATCTGAAATGCTCCCCCTCTTCATGATATGCAAGGTAGGATAGAGAAGAGGGTTGCCTATAGGGGTGAAAGGAAACCGAAATAAACCGAACCACCGAACCGAACCGATCGGTTCGGTCGGTTTTCATAGGTGTGGTGCAGTGTACCGAACCGAACCGAAAATTAAGCTTAAAACCGAAAAAACCGAACCGAACCGAACCGAACCGTTCGGTCGGTGGAAAAACCCTCCCAAAACCGACCGAACCGAACCGATTTCACCCCTAGTTGCCTAGATAGATATTACCAATTTGCCCTTGGTGGCTCAGTTTTCCCTGAGTCAATAAGGTCTTGGATGTCATGTTTCAGTCTTTTTCATTGGTGGCCATTTGTCTAATGGTTACTTAATGTAGGCATTGGCTTTCTAGAGAACTTTAGTCCTAGTCCCAGTCGTTTTCTTTGTCTTTTTGGCTCGCAAGCAACGATTTGTCACGTGTCACAACCTTTTTCGCTTTATTCAGTTTCTCAAACCTCCAATATTGAATATCCCAAACAATCTCAAACCTCCCACCACGTGTCAGCTGAAAGGTAATCTCTCTCTCTCTCTCTCTCAAGTTCCCTCCATTATTAACTCACCAAAAAGCTCCGCTCTCTCATCTCTCTCTATCCAGTTCTACTCACTCACTCACTCACTCAACAGCCACGAGACCCCACGTGGTCTCACACTCAAAAACGACTGCACAACAAACAACAATTAATTGTACAAAAATTTACTGTAATTTCATTATAGTACTCGTTATTATAAATAATTACGATTTTGGCCCAAAAACAAAAATGGAGGAAGCGTTATTATTGAGTATTAAATCAGGTGGAACATTGGGATTTTCGCCAATTCATTGCTTTCATGGCCGCTCTGCTTCTACCTCTGGTTCTAGGGTTTCAGATGGACCACTGAAGGTTTGGTTGAGGTCCAAGTGTTCTCTGTTTCATTCAATCAGGTTTGGGCTATAGTTCTACTCTTCTGATCATTTGATTTGATTTTAAATTGTTTTAGTTTGTTTGGGAACAATTTGAAATTCTGGAGTATTTTATTTGATTATTAATTTTTTTTTTTGGAAGCTTAATTATTTGTTGAATGAGGTTATGGATTTTATAAATAAAAGAAATTTGTAGTTTTTGTATGTTTGATGTTGTTTACTCAAATCAATCTTTTGACGTTCTGACTTTGAATCGTTTTTTAAATGATTTTTAGGCGCTAAATGTGTGATGGCTAAACTACTTATATGTACAGTATATATATATAGAGAGAGAGAGTCCTTCTACCTCATTTTAAGAAAGTGAGAACTCCTAGTCATTGGATCGTGTTTTCATCGATGTTACTCCTGTCATTTCACTGACGTGAGTGACCTGGATTAAATGACGATCCTACAACCACAATAGAAACAACCACAATAGAAGGCCTCACTTTCTTAAAATGAGGGATCCCTCGTTAGAACGAGCTCGTATATACATAAGCAATTATATGTCCTATTTTAGGCGTAGTCAAGTTGTAAATCCTTTGGTAGTTCTTGTTAATTGCCACAAAAGCTCATTCCGTGATTCGAACGAAACAAATCATTGATTCTTTCACCATAGACATCCATTATCTTCAATGAATGAGATCATTTGGAAAACTAGTAGTTGTGTAACATAGTTATGCTTCAAGTTGAAAAGATCGATTAAATCATCTTAATAGTGCTTATTGATCACAATTAATTGAATATGATAGTTTTTTCTTTAATCTAGAAATGATTGAAAAACAAGTAGATACACAATTTTGAGTGTGATCAGACAGCAAAAAATGCAACAATGACAGACCGGCCTTTGATTGGGTGATAGACGCCGCTGAACGCTCAACCAAAGGAATGAGTCTGAAGTTGAATTGGTTTCCCAGCGACTACTCTGATTCGATCTGGGTATTCAATCCAGCCGCTGAGGTGCAGAGGCAGGTAGATAGACAGTTGGAGTGCAGGGAAAAAAAGAAAAAGAAAAAGAAAAAAGAGACTTGAATCCGAGGAACCCCAAACCCAAGGCTCTATTCCATGACAGACAAGAACTTGGAGCAAAAGCATAAACTATTAGATTGCTAGGTTGTTAACTGATTTAATACTTTGGCCATGCATGACAAGTCATGTTGTTTGAGTGTCCATGGGATGTGGATGGTTTGGCTTTGATTGATAAGTCTTTTTGATTTTTTGATTTTAGGCAATTATTTATAGCATGTTATTGTTGGGTGGTCGCTTGAATTTGAATAGTCTCACTCATAATTTATATGCTGTTTTTAGAGGAGAATCTATCGTCATGATGAAAACATTTTGAATAATAGGGAACTTTGCTGTTTTTCTTCTTTAACGATCACTTGTTTGTGTGCGGAAATGAAAAATCTACGATCTTAAATTATTTTGGAAACTGGCACAATTTTCTTAAATAATTCCTTTCAAGATGATGATCTTCTTAATAACATTACTAAAAGCTATGAATGCGATTATCTCATTCAACTGATTCAAGGACATCCAAACTGGCCCTTGTTGTTTTATGATCGGCAGTAGAGGTGCATATAATTGGAGAGTTTCCTAGTGCAACTTTTTATTTTTTATTTTTATTTTTTTATTATATGCAGAAGGAAGAGGCTTAACAAGAGGTTGGTTGGTGAGAGGGTGGTAGTATCCAAGATGGCTGGATATGAAGGGAAAACAGTGGTTTCGGATGTGACTTCAGGCAGTATGATTTTTGAACCCATTCTAGAGGAAGGGGTCTTCCGATTTGATTGCTCCGCAGATGATAGAGAAGCTGCATTTCCAAGTCTTTCATTCGTTGATTCCAAAGTTAGGGACACACCAATTATGAGTAGTCATAAAGTTCCATCATACTCCCCTGCTTTTGAATGTGTTCATGGGCAACAGATTGTTAAACTCGAGGTCAGTTCATAGCATCTTATATTGTTCATCTTACCATATAAGATTTAGGCTCTATTTGGTTTGAGGATTTAGAGAAGGAAAGAAAGCAAGAAGGAAAACTAGGTCCCTTTTGTTTTTGTCCATGCTTAAATAAGATAAAATTTCCAAAATGTAATTGTAGCTTAGGTAAAAATGGAGACAAGTGACTCACAAAATTCAGATTTTTTGTTAATTTCCCACTATATTTTCTTTTCCATCATATTTTATTCACTATTTTCCTTATGGACCAAACAAAGCGAAGTGTTTTCCTTTCCTTTTCCTCACTAAATCCATGAACCCAACAAAACCGTATTCTGTGCTATATTGGATATGTGAACTTGTATATTTCCTTCGTATTTCATTGGTGTTATGAAATGTGGTTTTGGTTTAGCTTCCCTCTGGCACCTCATTCTATGGAACAGGAGAAGTTAGTGGACAACTCGAAAGGACTGGAAAGAGAGTAAGTCATTAAATTGGTTTGTCATCAGTGAACATACACTTATACAAATATGTTATATAGATAATATGTCCCACATGGAATAAATATGGAGTTGGCTATGGCTAGATATCCATGTTGGGCCTTTCCATCTAATAGCTTAAGCTTTTAGTTTGGATACAAAGTTTCTTCATGGTATCATAGCCAGGCCCATTCTTTAAAAAAAAAAAAATATGTATATGTATATGTATATACAGCCCACATCCCCATGATGATAGACCCAAAAAAAAAATGCTGCACGATGATAAGACCGAAAAGAGGCAGATGTGACAGACCTAAGAAGTGGGTGCACATGAGGGACGGTGCTAGATAATATGTTCCACATGGAATAAATATGGGGGTTGACTATGGTTAGATACACATTTTGGGCCTCTCCATCTAATAGCTTAAGCTTTTAGGTTGGATCCAAAGTTTCTTCAAAAATATTGTTGTTTGTGTACTGAGTGACCCTCTCAATCAGGTTTTTACATGGAATACAGATGCATGGGGTTATGGTTCTGGAACCACTTCGTTATACCAATCACATCCTTGGGTGCTGGCTGTTCTTCCTAACGGAGAGGCACTAGGTGTTCTCGCAGATACAACACGACGTTGTGAGGTACTTGTGAATTTGGATAATGTTATAAATGTATATGTTCATATGACTCTCAAACTGATAGCTTGTTTACCGTCAATCAATATTTTTTCCCTCTCTTTGAGCAGGTTGATTTGCGAGAAGAATCAACTATAACGTTCGTTGCTCAGTCATCATACCCTGTCGTTACATTTGGTCCGTTTGCTTCACCAGCAGATGTTTTGATATCTTTATCTCATGCAGTTGGTAAAGTGCTGGCTGTTTATGTTTTGTTCCTTGCACCTTTTCTATAACCTCTTTTTATTTGGCTCTCTAGCAGTTTTACATCTTCGTTAAGCGGACACCAAAAAGAGAGAGAATCATTTTGATTTATGTGCTGTTGACTCTTTGGTTTTTTAACTTACAAGTGTGATCTTCAGCTTTTTTCTTTTCCTTTTTCTTCTTCTTGTTCTTGTGGCATATACCTAATTCATCCCAATTTAAGCCTCATTTTGGTTGAGGATTATCAATGGAGGTGTTTTAAGAAGTTATAAGTAAATCAGCAACATTATAAAAAAAAATTGCGGTTGAAAAACGGGGATAGAAATTATAAATGTTGCAATGGACTAAAGCTATCCCACCATTGTAAAAGAGCATTTTTCAGTGGCCATTACTTGTTATGTAGAATACGTTTCCGGTTACAAGCCTCAAACAATTCAGAAAAAAGAAATTTGAAATGAAAGAAACATCTAATTTATTGTGTTAAGTATATTGGATTCTAATAAGAATATAGGACAGGCGCAGTCATACTTCTATGGTTCAAACTATTGCCACGACTGAGATAACTAGCCCTACTTGTCTTAGTATCATAGACACAGAGACGAGGTCATGCCTTGTTACAGGGTGTTAGCAACAGAGACTGGTTCATGATTCAGTGACCATTGAGTTCAAATCAATGGCCGTAAGATCCTACAGATATGCTCATCTTTGTAGGAGGAACAACTTTACAATTTTCAAGCACTGACAAATAAATTCAACAAACTAATTAAACTGGTGGCCATAGTCATTTAATCATTGCACCTAGTTAGTGAGAGTGCATAGTTGGATCATTTGCATTCCTGTTTTATATGCTTTTCTTTTAACTGGTTAGCCACCTAATGAGTAATGGCATTCGTGTTTTGACTCTTTTAGATGATAAAACATTTGGATCACAGGGTAGGTATTCATTTGCACTGTATGAATAATTAACTTAAAAGAATAAGACAGTCGTTTGTTAATACTCTGTTGTTATCGCCTGGATGGCTCCTGGTGGTAATTTTTCATGACATGGCTGAAATTCTCATCAGGAACTGTGTTTATGCCTCCAAAGTGGTCACTGGGCTATCAGCAGTGTCGCTGGAGCTATGATTCTGATGCACGAGTTCTTGAGGTTGGTATGTTACGTCATGTCACATTGCTGCTAAAATATACGTGTGTATATATACATATATCTACATGCGTTTTTGAAATACACCAACTAGCTGTATATGTGTGCTACACACAGGACAAAATAGCAATTAGAAAAACACCTTGCAAATTATTTTTGCCAATCTTATTCACAGCATAGAAAAAACTAAATGAAATGATACATATGTTAGAAACTAAAATAGAGATAATATATTGATATATTCAGTATACCAACTAGGGTTACATGAGAGCCTTTATATAAGCAAACACAAGGAATGGAAAATACTAAAATGCCCATAGGGCTTGCATCATTGATTAAATCATATATTTGACATCATCTATTATATAATCCCAAAATACTAAATGACATATTTATCCTTAACACTCCCCCTCAAACTGAAGGTAGTAATGAAAATTACAACCGAAGTTTGAAAGGAAGAAAACAACACCCAACTCCACTAAGTCGGCAAAAATAAATCTCCATCCCATAGCGATGATTGTCAACGATCCAAAATGAAGCTTGTAATTGGGCAACAGACAACAAAGCAGATTGGCAGTAACATTCTCAACCTTCCCAAGATTGGCAATAGGGGCACCCCTCCATTTCTCCCCTCACTCCCCCTCAAACGGTAGGTGGAAGTGAAGACAAACACCGAAGTTTGGAAGGAAAATTACAACTAAAACAAGACTGGAACAAGAAACAAGAAAATGGTGATAACAACAAGACATGGGATATAAAATCCCCAAAATTGGCCAAGGTGGAAACAACATCCACCAACAACAATAACACCAACGACGAAAAATTATGGATCAACATTGTCCATAATATGGGGGAAACACATACACCACCACTAACAACGAGAAATTGTGGATCAACAATGTCCACAACATTGGCCAAGGTGAAAACAATTCACCAACATCAAAACAAAGTGTGGGACTAAAACCACAACAAAATCACCAAATTTTCTGCCCAAGAACAGTCAAAACAAATGTTGTAAAAGAGATCCAAGACTTTCGAGTTGAAAATTTAACAAAAAACAAACCAAATAATAGCCCAAATCAATCAACCACCCCTAAACAATGACCAAACAAAGTCTTATATCATCAGCCAGCATCACCCAAAACAATAGAAGTGTCCAAGGACTGCACAAAACATGACAATTTTTTTTTGTAATTTCTAAAATTTTTGGGGGTGAAATTGCAATTTTCAAAAGTTGTGTGGTTGGTTTGTAAATTTTAGAAAATTTTCCCACAAAACCCTACTCACACCCCAAGAGATCGGATCCAAATCCAAGCCTCAAACAAGACCATAAACTCACTAGGAGAAGGCAGCCGCACCAAAAAAAGAGGAGGAAGAGAGAGAGCCGAACCATTATTCTTGACCAAAATTGGTAGAAATCAGTCCAAACAGTCACGATTCACTCGAATAGTACTCCTAATGGCGAAATCGAACACCAAGATGAAGATTTGAAGCATGAAGCATCAAAAGATGCTAAACAGCCCAAAATATCAGATCGAAAAAAAAATAGCCTGAAAATCCGAAAAATAAAAAAAAAATAGAAAATCTATCTAAACACACTCAAATCAAAAAACGAAAGTCACCACGATGATCAGCATCAATAAGCGAATCTGAACATGTAATTTTCGATCGGAAAACTCGCCGGAAAATGATGATGTCATCATGACATCATCGCCAAAAAAATGACATTGGAGGCTGATGATGGCAGCAACTTCGGCTGAGATGGTGGGCTGTTTTGGGAGGATAGAGAGGTAAAAAAAATAAAAAATCAAGAATCTGGCGGAGCGGCAAGATCGCCACTCGCCGGCGAAGCGGAAAACTGAAAGTCACCAAGACCTACTGCTCTGATACCATGTTAGAAACTAAAATAGAGATAATATATTGATATATTCAGTATACCAACTAGGGTTACATGAGAGCCTTTATATAAGCAAATACAAGGAATGGAAAATACTAAAATGCCCATAGGGCTTGCATCATTGATTACATCATATATTTGACATCATCTATTATATAAGCCCTAAATACTAAATGACATATATATCCTTAACAACAAATACATATTAGACATAGATAGCGATTGACTTCGATAGACAATGGTGTGAAGGTTTTGAAATCAGTGGGCAACATCTGTTTGGTATATACGTGTTTGAGAGAAGAAGACCAACTAGGATTAGGCGGCTGTGATAAAGGTTCGAATAGAGTTTGGGAATTGGAGAGATATAGGTTGAAGGGTGAGAGATGAATCGGCGATTATGATTTTCAACGTGGGTGTAATTGCCGAAGGAGCCGGATAAGTTTGGAATTCAGAGAGAGATAGATTAAAGGGGGTTGGAGATGAAGAGGCAGCACTGAGAGGGGGGATAGGGTCCTTTTTAATGAGACATGTGGGAAGTTGGAGCTGGGATGACAAGAGAGACGAATAGAAAATTAAGAAAAAAAGGAAAATAGAAAAAAGAAAATGAGAAAATGACATGTGGCATCTGATGCTTCCATTTTATATTATTTATATTATATTATATGTATGATATGCTTTGATTCAACTTCTACGTTCTCTATTTCTGTTTGTGATGACTGTGTCAGCAAGTTTAAATCAAGAGTATCTTCGATCAGAAACATGAACTTGGTTCCTTATTCTCTACTTAGTAATAACGAATTCCTTGGAAAGTCATTTGTCTAATATTTTCCTTTGTCGCCACCGCTACTCTTTTCGTCTAGGAAGCACCGGTGCGGATGCGGGGCTATGAGTGCGGGGAGTTCGGCAATTTTCTCAAAATCATGAGTGCAAGTGCGGCGGCGTACTTATATAAAATATTAAAAATATTTTTATATAGCATTTATATAATACTATATACAAACTATTCTACCACTATTTTTTCAAATTTAATACTCCCTCCGTCCCATAATAAGTGTCCACATTTCCTTTTTTGGATGTCCCTCAATAAGTGTCCACTTTCCTAAATTGGCATATAGCTTTTACTTACTTTCCAAAACTAACCTTATAATAAAGACAAAGAAGCATTTATTTGTGGTCCCAAAACAAGCAAAAAGTCAACACCCATCACATCTAAGGGTAAAATTGGAAAGTGACTTTTTAATGAACCAAATAAATTAATATAATACAAATTTCTTAAACATTGTGTAAAAAAGAAGTGGACACTTATTATGGGACGGAGGGAGTAATATATACAAATAAAATAAATAAATAATGCAAATATTATATAGCAATTATTATAAGATATATTTACAAACTATTCTACAAACTATTCTACCAAAAAATATTTACAAACTTTTGTATTTCCTTATTACTGTTTAAAACCCCACAAGTTTTCAAGATAGTACGAATAATATGTCTGGGAAAAAAAAAAAAAATTTGCTTGTAGCCACACTCTCGAAGTGTCCCGATGCACTCCTGCTGCACTCAGCCGCACTCCAACCGCACTCAAACATCCCGAAGAACTCAAAAGGTGTCTAAAAGCACTCATGCCGCACTCCCCCCGCACTAAGTGCGCATACGCCACCAATTTCTAAGAACTCGTGCTTCATAGGTTTTCGTTATGTTCCTTGTATTTTTATAATTTGCTCATTCACATGTGCAGATTGCCAGAACATTCCGCGAGAAGGGTATTCCTTGTGATGTCATATGGATGGACATTGACTACATGGATGGTTTTCGTTGTTTTACGTTTGACCAGGCATGTCCTCCTTTAATGACTTTTATAACCCATACATCAATTTTTACAGCCATTATGGTGGATTCAGCTGTATACTACTTGGGTTGCTTTCACTGAATCTCGAGACACACCAAAAACAAAGAGATAACGAGTTTCTTTACTTTTTTAGGTCTTTTATGTACTTATAGTTTTCACAAGAGACTTATTTTGCATAATTATTTGTGGATTAAATAGGAAATATTTCCTTTTCTATACTCTTCTCCATCCCTTCAATGCATTTTGATGAGAGAAGGCTGTTTGAAATATCTATGCGGCAAGGTTGTTAAAATCGCGATCCAGATCGTACGATCCTACGATCCAATGTTACTAAATCGATCCGGATCGCATAGAAATCGTAGAGCTTACAGGATCGTGGTAGGATCGTAGTCGGATCGGTAGGATCATAGTAGGATCGTGGTAGGATCGTCAATGGCTGGTATATCACCAAAGCTGGTCAGCGATGGCTAGAATACGACCTAATTGATAAAATCTGATGGGAATTTGAGAATGATGATCTATTTTAGTTTCTTAACTTTCTATTGTTCTTTTGAGAATTGAAAATTCTAATGTTGAACTCTCTTTTGTAACTGTTGTTTTAAACTAGGTGCTTTATTTGTATTGATGGTGTTTGAAGTTATGACTATTTTGTGTTAGAAATGTTGTTTTATGCTATTTAAGTTATCTAAACCTTGTAAACGAGTTTTTTTTTATTTTTATTTTTTATTTTTTTTATTTAAGTTTTGGTAGGATCTTATGATTCCCGATCCGATCCTACGATCCCGATCCTACAAACTCGAAAATGATCCTATGTAGGATCCCGATTTTAAAAACCTTGCTATGCGGTAACTCAAATTGTTGTCTTGGGTAATTTATGGAAGGAGTAAGAACTAAGAAGTATACACTTGATTTGTGTATGTTACTATACATGAATATGTACTAAATTAATAATTTGAGTTATTTTGCAGTCAAAAACAAAAAACAAAAAAAGTGTGTGCTTTAACCGAATAGATGAATGAATATTAAACAACATACATTTTACTAGTTCTACTTCTCGTTGGGTTCTCTCCTACAATATCTCACTGTGTTAGTTGTGGTACGTTAAAAACTTATTTTGATCTGTAAATGGTAACTATCTTATTCCAGATGCATTTCTTCTTTTTGTCATCATTGACATGGATAATTAACTATCTCTAATGCATATTAGGAGCGCTTCTTGGATCCGAAGTCTTTGGTGAAAGATCTTCACCTTGCTGGTTTCAAAGCAATCTGGATGCTTGACCCAGGCATCAAACGTGAAGAGGGTTATTTTGTTTATGATACTGGTTCTGAGAGAGACATCTGGATTCAAACTGCAGATGGAAAACCTTTTGTTGGTATTTTTCATTTTTCTGTTAGTCTTTGTTTGGTTTGCGGATTTAGAGAAGGAAAAGAAAAAGGAAACACAAACAACAAGGAAAATTAGTTCCCTTGTGTTTTCCTCCATGCTTAAATAACCTTAAAAATAACAAATTTCCAAAATTGAATGCACCTTAAGAAAAGAGGGAGTGAAGTGACTCACAAAATTTTGGAATTTTAATTTATTTTATTTTCCTTCTTAATTTTTCTTTTTTTCACTATTTCCTTACTAATCAAACAAAGAAAAGTGTTTTGCTTAGTGTTTTCATTTCATTTCCCTGCTAAATCCATGAACCAAACAGAGTCTTAAATATTAACTTAATCCCAATTGTTTAAATTTGCTAAGTTTTACCCTTTTTAACTCTCTGTTTTTAGGGAATGTATGGCCCGGGCCTTGTGTTTTTCCTGATTTTACGCAATCAAAAGCTCGTTCGTGGTGGGCTAGTCTAGTTAAAGATTTTACATCCAATGGTGTTGATGGTATATGGAATGATATGAATGAACCAGCTGTTTTCAAGGTGGTGAAGCTGTTTCTTACTTTTTAGCACACTCTTCCATTGGCTCTTGGTCTTAGTATTTTCCTATTCAGGTTGTAACAAAGACAATGCCTGAGAGCAACATTCACAGAGGGGATTCAGATCTCGGAGGTTGTCAGAATCACTCGTACTATCACAATGTATTCTTCATTCCTCTAGTCTTATCTTTTCATGTTACATTTGTATGCTATGTTACCCAGACTTGGGTACGTGTGTCTGGTGTGGATGTGAATCCGGGAGTTGGCCTCAATAGACCCCTATATTTTAGGATAAGGTTACTCGGCCATAAAGGATCCAAAATTTAGGTACAGGTATGAAGACATGTCAAACAAGAATTAGAACAAGACATTCTTACAATTAGCTGAATTTTTTGTAGTCACTGCTCTAAATATATACTATATTCTTACATTTATAAAACCTAAAAAGCATAGCATTGTAGGATATGAGTCTATTAAATGCACTGGCAGGCTAAATATGATAACAAGACCTTCGAGTCTAGAAAACAGTTTGTCTCTTTAGATTATATCTTTGATAGCAAGCCATGTTCGAAATGGTACGAAACAAGTCTGACACATATCCCATGTCGGTATCCTTGTCATATCCACGTTGACACTGACACGGCACCTAAGCACCTTTTATGCCAAGTCCGGGTAACATAGTTTGTATGTATGGTTAGAATCCGCTGATTCACGAGTCAATTTGAGTTATACAATCGACACGATTCACAATTCATAATTTTGAAGTTTGATTTGTATGTTTTAAGTAGAAATTTCAATATTTTGAGTGCTGATATTGCATGTAACTTCTGTTAAATTGTTATTTTGTTAATTTTAAGCATTCTGCATGTGTATGTGTATAGTGTATATACATTTATAGGATTATTTGTTTAATGAGAAAATGAATCTTATGATTCCTGATTCGATATGATTCATAATTTTGACAAACTGACTTGCGATTTGATACAATCATAGTTTTGAACTTTTAACATCAACTTGCGTTAAATTGTTATTTTTTGTTAGTGCTAAGCCTTGTGCATGTGTTTCTACAGTGTACTCTTATATAGCTTTATTTATTTTCTAAAAAAATTGCACGTGTTTTATATGTACACAGTATTTACTTATATAATATAACTTATTTTATAAAAATCCATTATTTTGGCAAACCGATTTACTATTCGATTCGCGATTGACTGTCTTGATTGTACCGAGACTGCAATATGCTTCTGAACTTTAATTTTATCATATTGGTTACCCGTTTTAGGTTTATGGTATGCTGATGGCAAGATCAACATATGAAGGCATGAAATTAGCCAACGAAAATAAACGTCCGTTTGTTCTCACCAGAGCTGGATTTATAGGTAGCCAAAGGTATGCTGCCACATGGACAGGAGATAACCTCTCTACTTGGGAGCACCTTCATATGAGTATTTCCATGGTTCTTCAACTGGTAAGTGGTTTGAGGATTTTGTGTTTTTAACTGAAACTGTTGATTGTGTTTGCCAACTTCTGCAATATTTTTTGACCATTATCCTTATCTCCCATAACCCTCTTGTGCATTTAAACCAAAAGGCTCGACTTGAGAGTCAAAGTATAAAACAACTAGGGTTTGAGTAAGAAGGAGATATAGAGAGACAAAAGGGAAAGTGTATAGGAGAAATTCTAGTACTTTGTTTTACCTTCACTCTACTACATTTATCTAGTTCAAAAACAGTGAAAGATAAACATATAGTTCCTATTAGAATATTCTTAATTGCAAAAGCAAATAATAGAGTTCAGGTTTGGTTTGAACAATTAATTTAATAAAATAAGAAGGCGCTTATGACTTACGTAGTTGCGCTAACACTTGCCTGTAACTGACTTCATGGTAACCTAACGTTAAAATAACTTTTAGGTTTAGAGTTTTACACATCAACTAACAGTCATGCCCCGAACATTCAAAGCCAGGTTCAAACACCCATCAAACAAAAGCTTGAAAGCTTTTTCCGTCAACTGGATGGCCCCTTTTAGTCTGACTTTGCTGACCAGCGTGCAACTTGCTTGGTCATTTGGTCCACTGAACCAAGCCCATACATTGACTTAATGATCCAGAATTTAAAAAAAAAATAATACAAGTCTTTAATTCGGGAATCCAGTCAATTTTCTGCCAGATAGATTCAACTTTTCCTGCCCACTGGAGGATCCGGTTGACTGAATGATCTCATTAATCCCTCATGTAATCTTTTGAGAAGGACAATAAGGATGATGACAACAAAGAAGGTTCCATAGCTTACTTATCACCAGGGATACATTTGGATCCTTATCATACTCAAATGCCTGCCATAATTGGTATCAAACCAATAATGATTCGGACAAGCAAAATCTTCTCATCGATGATTGGGCCAAACAAAGAGAAAGGAAGGTTCCGTAACATGATCTTGGCCTTTTGATCTGAATTTGGGACCTGGAAATAGTATGTCCAGAAATTATTTCAAAGTGCTTAGTCGCCGCTCTTGCTCTATTTCTTTGGATTTTTCGATGTCAACCTCTGCAAGGTGTTGCACCAGACACTTTTGACCATTAAACCTCTTTGATTGGAAACCCACTGCAAGGTAGTCATTATGGATGAAACACATGACTCTTGATTTTCCTCAACAAAATTTTATTGTCTCTATCTGATAAAACTGCAAAAGTTTGGTAGAGTACCCGTAAAGAAATAAATTTTAAATCCTTCTTTAGTTGACAAGGTCTAAGATGATTAGAGTTTCTCTTGAGGGAGGTTCATTTGTTTAGGTTTTGAAATTGTGAAATTTTCTTCTGTGGCTTACTCGGACCTATCTTTGATCTAATGCGGCAATGGGAATTTTGCTTTAGGTTTTGCTTTTGGTTAAATTTTTAGCAATGCGTGTCTAGCAAGGATCAAAATTTCATTTCGGTCTATTGTTTCGGTGTGCCTAGAAATGGAAACGTTTTGGAAACATTTTGGAAACATGGGGAAACACCGGAAAAATTGGAACCATTGAGAAACATGGGGAAGCATAACTTCAATCTAAACTATATGCACGTATAAAGCTAATAGTTGATGAAATGAACCTTTGAGAAGTTTATATGTGTAATTCCATTAAAATATGTAGTTCAAATTGAAAATGCACGAGGATTAAGTCACCAATCTAAACACTTCATAGAATGCGAAAGTTCTGTACAAGCACACAGTAAGCTAATATGCCATCTCTAACATAAAATGATTGTTCATATGACAAGTACACATCCATTGGATTATTCCGATGGAAACATTCATGTTTCGTTGGAAGCAAATGAAATGATGTGGAATCATAGGTTTGTTTCGATGGAAACAAAAGAAACAAAGTCATTTTGATGCAATCCATGGACTTTCGAAATTCCAAGGCTATTTTCGTTTCCATTACCCAGGAAACGGAAACGTTTGATGGAAACAGAATGAAATTTTGATCCTTGGTGTCTAGTGAATGTTCAGTTACCGGTTGCTCCAAAAGCTTAAGCTGTTAGAGAATGGGCCCAACAATGTACATCAAGCTACAACTCCCTCCCTCATGTGTGACCTCATCTCGATTCTCGCACGTGGAGATCCAACAAACCAAACACCATCATAATGGAAACAAATAACAAAGTGCAAAACGAGGATGGAAGTCGAACCCAAGACCTCTCACAAACAAGGCTCGGATACCCTTTAAGTTAACTGTTGCTCCAAAAGCTTAAGCTATTAGAGAATGGGCCCAACAATGCATATCAAGCTACAACAGTTAATGATAACTGAAATTGGGAAAGTAGCCACCAGGCTAACTATAATGTGTAGGACTGATTTACACTTTTGATAAACTTTGATTGGGAAAAAACCACTTCCTACGATTGATGTTTTTTGTGTAGTGAATTCGTTGCTTTTGCATGACAACATGTCAATTGAGAGCCTGAATACTTTAATAGTACTAGTATTTTTTTTTCCACAAAAAATTTCTTGGATTACTTGCACTTGCTTTCTAGCTTCACATTTTTGGGCGATTCGTTTAGATTTATTAGGACAGGAAATGTGGTTTGGTTTAATTTTGAGTTAAATATGTTCTCAAGTTCAGCTTTTCTTGTCTGTTAGTTGATCTAATGAAGTTTCTGTCTGTTTTCAGGGGCTTAGTGGTCAGCCACTTTCAGGACCGGATATTGGTGGGTTTGCCGGAAATGCGGCACCCAAGCTGTTTGGAAGGTGGATGGGTGTGGGTGCAATGTTTCCCTTTTGTCGTGGGCATTCTGAAAAGGACACCGATAACCATGAGCCTTGGTCTTTTGGGGAAGAGGTTTGTCCGTCCTTTACAAAGAATCTTGTGTTTTGGATGTGAATTTTTCGTTGTAATGTAATGAAAATTTTAAAATTGGCAATACTATTTCATTGTCAGAGACTATAAACCCTGGTTGGAGTTACTTGAAAGAAGTGAGAATGATAGACGCGCACGTTCACATCTGAAGGGTTCCCGAGCTTCTTATCCAATGTATAGGAATGTCGGAAAGCCATCATACTATAGTTTGCATTATAGGAGTGTGCTTTACATTTTTGAAAGTTATTCTCTCTGTCATCTTTACATGCCCATGCTATAAAATACTCTCCGACACCATGATCTTTTAGATACTTACGATATGAGGTTAACCTTTTGTCTGTATATCAACTTCTGGTTTCTGCATGCATTATATTGAGTGTGATTTCATATATGTTCCAGTGTGAGGAAGTCTGCCGCCTGGCATTGAAGAGGCGCTATCGCCTTATCCCGCACATATATACCCTTTTTTATATGGCACATACAATGGGTACTCTAGTGGCAAGTCCTCCTTTCTTTGTTGGTGCGTGCTGTTCGATTAGTTTTCTCTCTATTATTCTGTTTTAAGTATGTTGACATTTTTTGAGGAATGTAATTGTTTATGATTTCATGTGCAGATCCGAAAGATCTGAGGTTAAGAACACATGAAGATTCATTTCTATTGGGGCCACTTTTAGTATATGCAAGGTTCTCATTCTTCTTTCATTGGAAATGGAGTATTCAGTGATTGTAGAACTTCCTTTGTATTTGTAGTAGTTAAAATCGTTACTGTCATTGCTATTTGGAAGTTTTTCCTATAATTGATGCCACCTTTTAAGTTTGAGTTCCTTTATTTAGGTAGTAGAGATAATTACTAGACGGCCTCAGTTTTGGTCCCCCTTCTTTGAAAGTTGTCAAGAGGGGTGTGCAGTGTGCTGGGCATAGACTTAACATTTGCCTTTGGTTATAAAAGTATCCTCAAACTTCTAACTGTTTTGTACGCTTGGCGGCTTGAGCTTCTACCATTGTTTCAAGCTATGCGGCATAGATACAGACACACACCACCTGAACATGACAAGATATGGACTCGGCGACACAACAAATATGAAAAATGTAGGATACGGACATGACTACAACACGGTGAAAAATATTTATTCGTTTTTATTTTTTATTTTTTATTTTATAATTAATCATACAATCTTGTGTCCACTCCCATTTCCTAAATTTGTAAAATAAATCTGTTCCTTATCGCCCATTTTATTATGTTAGGGATGATAAACCACAATTAAATAAAAAAAAATTCAAACTAGCCACCGTGTTGTGTCCATTCCCCTGTTCGGCAGTATGTTTAATGCATGTCCAATGTAAAAAAATTTAAGACACTTTCTTTGTCCGCGTGTCCAACAGGTTCCAAGCAATGGCCGATACGGTTTTCAATGGATCGCGTCACTAGTCAACAACTTGGATCATTTTGTAGCTTGTTAAATCTGCGTTCTTTTTCTTTTTTCTTCTCGTTAAATGGTTCAATCTTGAGTTGAAGCAAGAAACTCAAGCAAGATCTTTTGCTGAAAAAGCCGAATGGTGGCAGAAGTTAACTTGACCTGATTGGGTTCTGTCTATACGTACCTAGCATGGATACAATGTGCTATTTTCCTGTTCAAATGATACATTATAAACCTTCTTAATTTGCTTCATACTGTACTTTACCAGTTGACTAGAGGTAAAACAGTATGGTGCCTAGTTTAGCCCAGCGTGTCTTCACCCCTAGGTTTTGTTGTCTAAGTGTCTAACATGTGCGACAAGATCACCTCAAGTTAAACATGTATTTTATTTTTATAATGGACACACGGTGGACGCATGTCGGACACGTGGCCAACAAAACCAAACAGGGGAGTACTACACGTCCAAACACGGGAGTAGACATGGCAAGGTGAATCCTCTGAACATATCTTAAAATTTTGAGGTTAAAGTGTCGATATAATTGTTAGTGTTATTTGTTATATTATTGTTTTGTTGTGTTAGAGTTGTTTTATGCTTATTGTAATTTAGACATTAGTGTGTGGGTCATTATGTAATTTCTTTTTCTTTGTTTAATAAAAAAGGGGAGAGACATGTTGTCTATCCCTAAGCTTCACCAAACTATTCCATTTTGACATGGTATCAGAGCCAAGTTAAACCCTAAACACCAAGCACCCACCACCAGCCACAAATCAGCCACTGCACCAGCACCAGCCACCACCCAGCCACTGCGCCACCTCCTTGTCCTCTCCCAGACCTAGCCGACACCCTTCCCCACCCTAATAGCCTGCGCCGCAACCCCCTCTACCCCCCCTGCTAGCGGTGCAGCCTCCTGGCTTAAAAGGCAACCTTTTTTTCCTTCTTTTCTCCTTTCTTTCTTCCTCTATCACATATCAGCACTATTGCTTAAGTGCTGGTCTGATTGAAGGTATTTTTTTTTCTACCTTACTGTTGGTCCCTTAATTGGACCCCTAAATCAACTTTGTTGATTCTTGCGTACCCATCTCCTTCCTCTTCCTTCATATTGTGCGGGTTTTCCATTTGGGGCTCTGAATCATGACTGATCTTGACAAACCAACGACCACCACTGTTCAGACTGTTGTTAACCCCTTGGATCCCAATATCAAAATTACTACCGTTCCATTCACTGGCCAAAATTACTTGAAATGGTCACAGACGGTAGAACTCTACCTGAAGGCACGAGGGAAGATGGGACATCTTGATCGGCGTGTTACCGCCCCTTCCACTACTGATCTTGGATATGATAAATGGGAGATTGAGAATTCCATTATCATGTCTTGGCTCATCAATTCCATGGTCCCCGAGATTGGTGAGAATTTTTATCGCATGAAGACCGCTAGGGCTATTTGGGATACAGTTGCCTCCACATTCTCTCATTGGGGGAACTATGCTCAGGAATTTGAGCTGCTCCGCTCCATTGAGCGCTCGGAGCAGGGTGATATGACCGTCATCCAATACTACACCTCACTTGCTACTAGTTGGGATCGTCTTGATTATTTACACTTCTTCCAGCCAGCTTATACTACTGATGCAGAGGAGTACCGAAAATTTCTGGAGAAGTAGCGCGTCTTTAAGTTTCTTCAAGGGCTTCACTCCGATTATGATACTATTCGTAGTTGGGTTCTTGGGATGAACACTCGTCTCCTCTTCAGGAGGCCTTTGCTTATGTTCAGAACGAAGAGAGTCGTCGTTCTGTGATGCTCCCACCTGCGTCCACTGAGCGTTTAGCTCTTGCTTCTGTTCCGCCCAGAGAGGGGACCCAGTAGCAGTCTGTTTCTTCTGATCGCCCTATTGTGATTTGTGATTATTGTCACCGGCCCCATCATACTCGGGCCAACTGCTGGACCTTTCATGGCCGTCCCCCTGGTGGTCGGGGAGGTCGTGGAGGTGGTCGAGGAGGTCGTGGGGGTCGTTCTACTGGCCGTGGAGGGGCTGCCCGTGCACATCATTCAGCAGTTATCGAGACTTCTGATTCAGCTCCCAGTGATACTGCTCCCGCTTCTGAGCCGAGTCCTTTATCTCCTACTGAGCTTGATACTCTCAGGCATCTGCTGGCTCGGTGTACTTCCTCGTCAGCTACTAGTACCTCATCGTCTTTTGCACAGTCAGGTAATGTGGTTGAGCCAGCAAGAGCTTTTCTTTCTCACTCTTCCTCTCCTTGGATTATTGATTCAGGAGCTTTTGACCATATGTCTCGCTCTTCTAACCTTTTTTTATGATTATAAGCCATGCTCAGGTCAGGACAAAGTTAGAATTGCAGATGGTACCTTCTCCTCTGTTTCGGGGAAGGTCTTATTCGTGTCACTCCTTCTTTATCCCTGAATTCAGTTTTGCATGTTTCTTGCTTCTCTCATAATCTTTTATCCTCGAGTCGTATTACTCGAGATTTAATTGTTGTGTAACATTTTTTCCCTCTTATTGTGTCTTTCAGGATCTTCTCACGAAGAAGGTGATTGGCAGTGGTAGAGAGACGCAGGGGCTTTACATTTTGGATGAGAGGATGAGGGGGAGAAGCTTGCTAATAATACTGTCGTTTTGAAGCATATTATTGAAGATTTAATGCTTTGGCATAGGCGTTTAGGACACCCATCCTTTTCTTTACTGAAATTTATGTTTCCATCTCTTGTTACTAATTATGGAACTTCAAATTCCAACTTTTCTTGTGATTCATGTGAACTTGGGAAACATTTTAGAGCGTCGTATGCTCCCAGCTCCCAGTAATAATAAAAATTTAGTTCCTTTTGCATTAATACATTATGATGTTTGGGGTCCTTCTCGCACTGTATCTCTAAAAGGTCATAGGTGGTTTGTGTCCTTTATTGATGATTGTTCTCATACTACATGGTTGTATATGATGAAAGAAAAGCGAGAGGTCTTCTTTATTTTTCAAAATTTCCATAAAATGGTGTGTACCCAGTTCGGGGCAGTTGTGAAAGTTTTGAGGTCCGATAATGGGGGTGAGTACATAGATTCGGGTCTAAGTAAGTTTTTTGTGCCCATGGAATTATCCATCAGACTTCTTGTACCGACACTCCACAACAAAATGGGGTCGTCGAGCATAAGAATCGTCACCTTTTAGGTGTTGCCCGGTCTTTACTTTTTCAGGTTCAGGCGCCTAGGTTTTATTGGGGTGAGGCGGTTTTAACCGCAGCTTATCTTATCAACCGCCTTCCTACCCAAGTGTTGGACAAGAAAACACCCCTTGAGGTTCTTTCCCACTCCTCTCTCTCCTCTTCCATTCCTTCCCGTGTCTTTGGTTGTGTATGCTTTGTTTATAATCACAGTCCAAACCGTGGAAAGTTAGATCCTCGGGCTATTAAGTGTGTGTTTGTTGGTTACTCTCCCACTCAGAAAGGTTATAAATGCTACCATCCACCTTCTAGGAAATGGTTTGTTACTATGGATGTCACATTTCATGAGTCCCAGTCCTACTTTATTGACTCTCCGGTACCCCTTCAGGTGTGAGACTAGGTGTGAAGGGCTACTTGTACCTGTTTCTCCTATGATGATTGAGTTGGAGACGGGGAGAGTTGAGGGAGAGGAACCCGAAATAGAGAAAGTGGAGCTTGTTGCACCGGAAAGAGAGAGGGGTGAGCATGAACAAGGAGAAGAGGTAGTTGAGGGGCCGAGGGAGGATGAGTTGAGAGTTTATTCTAGGGGGACATGGAGTAAAAGAAGAGTCAGAGAGACTCCAGAAGGTAGTACTGCTCCTATATCTCCTCTTCCACTGCCATTCTCTCTGAGTGATGAAGATACAGGTAATTCCTCTGATACACCCTCTTTCGGCTTAGATGATTTAGATGTTCCTATTGTTGTTAGAAAGGGTGTTAGATCCTATACTCAACTTCCTATATCTAACTTTGTGTCTTATTCTCATCTATCTCCTTCCTATAAAGCCTTTCTTTCCAAAATTTCCTCTGTTAGTGTCCCTAACTTTGTACAGGAGGCTCTTGCCGATCCCAAGTGAAAATATGCCATGATTGAAGAGATGAAAGCTCTTCGAAAGACTGGCACTTGGGAGTTGACCACGTTACCTAAAGGAAAGAGGACTGTGGGGTGCAAGTGGGTGTACACAGTGAAGCATCGATCTGATGGTTCAATTGAGAGGTACAAAGCTCGATTGGTGGTTAAAGGGTTCACTCAGACTTACGGGGTGGACTATGAGGAAGCCTTTGCCCCAGTCGCTAAAATGAATTCAATCAAAGTTCTTCTTTCTCTCGCGGAAAATCGGAATCGGCCCCTTCACCAGTTTGATGTGAAGAGTGCCTTCTTGCATGGTGATCTAGAAGAAGAAGTTTATATGGATATCCCTCCAGGATTCGAGGACTCCAAAATAGATGGGAAGGTTTGTAGGCTTAAAAAATCTCTGTATGGCCTCAAACAGTCTCCTAGAGCTTGGTTGGAGAGGTTTACACAGGCTATGCTTCGGTTTGGGTTCAGACAGAGTCACGCAGATCACACATTGTTCATCAAACACTCATCGCAGGGTAAGACTACTGCCCTTATTGTCTATGTTGATGATATTGTGTTGACAGGGGATGACTTGGAAGAAATGGAAAGGTTGAAGAAGCAATTAGCTTCTGAGTTTGAGATCAAGGACTTGGGGGTCTTGAAGTTCTTTCTTGGGATCGAACTTGCTCGGTCCAAACATGGGATTTTTATTTCCCAAAGGAAGTATGTCCTTGACTTGTTAAAGGAAACAGGGATGCTTGGCAGCAAACCTTGTGATACTCCTATGGAGCAAAATCAGAAACTTGGTGATGATAGCAGTGGGGAATTAGTGGACAGGGGGAGTTATCAGAGACTCGTTGGTAAGCTTATTTATTTGTCTCATACTCGTCCAGATATTGCTTTTGCCGTTAGTGTTGTCAGTCAGTTATGCATTCTCCACAAGAGTCGCATCAAGAGGCTGTTTTTCGGATTCTTCGGTATTTAAAATATGCTCTCGGAAAAGGCTTGCACTTTATGAGACATGACCACCTAATGGTGGAAGCGTACACTGATGCTGATTGGGCTGGTTCTATTACAGATAGGAGGTCCACTTTAGGATAGTGCACGTTCGTAGGAGGTAATCTTGTTACCTGGAGAAGCAAGAAACAAAATGTAGTGGCCAGGTCTAGTGCGAAAGCCGAATTCAGGGCTATGGCCCAAGGTATTTGCAAGCTATTGTGGAGCAAGTCTTTGCTGAAGGACTTGAAGATTGAACTGACAGATTCTATGAAACTATATTGTGACAATAAAGCGGCCATCACTATAGCTCATAATCTTGTTCAACATGATAGAACAAAGCACGTGGAGATTGATCGACACTTCATCAAAAAAATATTAGTAGCGGTACTATTTGTGTTCCCTTTGTGAAGACGTGTGATCAAGTTGCAGATGTTCTTACTAAAGCCGTTGGGAGCCGTCCGTTCCATACTATCCTTGACAAGCTGGAAATGAGAGATATTTTTGTACCAGCTTGAGGGGGAGTGTTAGTGTTGTTTGTTATATTATTGTTTTGTTGTGTTAGAGTTGTTTTATGCTTATTGTAATTTAGACATTAGTGTGTGGGTCATTATGTAATTTCTCTTACTTTGTTTAATATAAAAGGGGACAGACATATTGTCTATCCCTAAGCTTCACCAAACTATTCCATTTTGACAATAATAACACGGGAGTAGAACATGATTTTTTTCACCATGTCCGTGTCCTACGTTTTTAAGATCTTCCATGTCCTTACCCGTGCTATAGACGGTACAATGAACTATATGCTATCCACATGTCACATGATATGTTAGAAATCTTCTAAATTTGCTTCAGAATGTACTTCACCAGTTGACTAGAGGTTAGAGCTAACACAACATGATGCGTAGTTTGGCTCTGCGTGTCTGCACCTCTAGTTTTTCGGTTGTCTGAGTACATTGTTGTATTCATGGAAAGAGGGAGGGGGGAGGATGACATAAAGGAAAATTGAAAAATGCTAACATGTCCCTCTTTATTTTGGATAAAATCAAGTGCTTTAAAACTATGAACATGTTGATGCTTTTTCATCATTTTTTTTTGGGGACCAAATATATGCTAGAATGTGGGGCTTGTACATTCTGCTTTGATGCTTGCAATTTGTACTAAACTTCCTTTTCTGTTATTTATCAGCACTATGCGTGATAAGGGTTTGGATACAATGCAACGCGTCTTGCCTAAAGGCATATGGTTGAGTTTTGATTTTGATGATGCACATCCGGTATTTCCCCTATTTCACATGATCTAAAGTTTCAGAAGTCTTTATCGTATTTTCCCGATATAGATTTTTGTCTCACTGTATTTTAATGCTTTCAAAATATATCAGGATCTACCAGCACTCTACCTGCAAGGTGGATCAATTATTCCTTTCGGTCCTACCCATCAACATGTTGGTGAAGCTAATCCAACTGATGATTTATCACTGCTTATCGCTTTGGATGAACATGGTAATCCTTCTGAGCTAAATTTCATGAAAGGCATTTAGATGGTCATTGTGGAATCTGTCCAATTTTGATGCATTGAATGCATATATGTGTGTTAAGTTACCCATTGTTCTAAAAGCTTAAGCTATTAGAATTTGTTCAACAATGTGAATCGAGCTTCAACACCCTCCCTCATGTGCGTCCCCTGTCAGGCACGTGGAGAGCCAACAAACTGAACAAACAAAACTCCATCTTAATGGAGAAACAACAAAGTGCAACTATGCACACCAGAATGGGGACAGAGACTTGAACCCAAGACCTCCCACAAACAAAGCTCTGATACAATTTTAAGTCACTAGTTCCAAAAGCGTAAGATGCTGGAGAATGGGCCTGACAACGTATATAAAGTTTCAACAGTTTTCAGAGGTGAAGGATGCTAGGCTTAGAAGCAAATGATACATAACATAACATTCTTTGTGTTTATGGGGGTAGAAAAAGAACCTTATTCTCTTTGTTATTATACAAACTAATAGCAATACGAGTGCTGAGGTGTTGCAAACCAAGTGTATTTTGTAACCCAACTAGACCTGAGTTGATGGTTTGGTCTTCCAGATACCTTTCCAGGGAACTATTGTAACTGGAAATAAATGATCACCGTTGAAGCTTCTTGGATTTTTATTGTTATTTTTTCCCGCTTCTGTTTTCACTCTGTTGCCTCTGCTGTTGACGTGAATTGTGCTTTAATTGTCAATTATGTTTCTTTTGTTTCTGCTTGTACTCCTTTTCCTTTCTTCATGTTTCTCTGTTCCACTCCTTTCTCTGATGAACTCTATGTAGGGGACTTTAGTTCTCGAGAACTCAACAAACTAATAAAGTAGAAACCACCATCCAAACAATTGGTTTCCAGGGGCTCTAACAAAATGACAATATTAGGGGTTATTTGGGAAGGGTAAGAACAGGTTCTGTGGTTCACTCGTGAACCAGTTCTATATATTTAATTGATTGCTAAATGCTCCCTGTTCTTAAAGAACTATTAACGCAGGTTAGTTTTCAAACCAATATGAACCTGGTTTTCATAAAACCAGATAGAAAATTAGTGGGATTAAACCTTATCCTATTTTATGCATTCCCATTCGAGCCCTTACAAGCTAAGACTAGATGATGTTTGAAGTGCATGGGTGATATTGCATATTCCGGTTAACTGCGTTTGTTTTACATGACAGTAAGTCTCCATTTGATTTGCGGATTCTGAGAAGAAAAGCCTAGGAAGGAAAATTATTTCTCTAGTGCTTTCAGCCATGCTTAAATAACTTTAGAACTTGAAATTTTTCTAAATGTAATTGCCTAATAATAGAACTCAAGAAAATAGCAGCGGAAGTGATATACAAAATTCAAAACTTTTAAGTCACTCTTCGCCGTATTTACTTTTCCTTCCTATTTTCCTTATTAACCAAATGAAAGAAAATTGTTTTCCTTAGTGTTCTCTTTTCCTCTCCATCAGTAAGTCCATGAACCAAACAGAGCCTAAAGACCGTGAAAATGCTTTAAGATAGTACAGCAAATCAGCATAGGAAAAGAAACGTTCGTTTCGGTCGATTGTTTTCATCTGCCAGAAACGGAACGTTTCGGAACCATTTTGGAAACATGGGGAATCACCGGAAAAAAAATTGGAACCGTTGAGAAACATGGGGAAACATAACTTCAGTCTTAACTGTATGCATGTATAAAGCTACTGATTGATTAATTGGACCTTAGAGAGGTCTATAGATGTAGTAACAATAAAATATCTAGTTCAAAAATAGAAAATACATGAGGATTAAGTCACCAATCTATTCTCAAACACTTCATAGAATACACAAAACACTTCATAGAATGCAAAAGGTACATATAAGCACATAGATAGTTAATACGCCATCTCTAAAATAAACGATTGATCATATGACAAGTACACATCCATAGGATTATTTCGATGGAAACAATCATGTTTCATTGGAAGCAAATGAAACGATGTCGAATCATAGGTCTGTTTCGATGGAAACAATCATGCTTCGATGGAAACAAAAGAAATAAAGTTGTTTCTGTTTCGTTTCCATGACCCATAGGAAACGGAAACGTTGCAGCCGTTTCGATGGAAACAGAAGGGAATTTTGATCCTTGGCTGCTACACATAAATGGGACCTTTGACTAATTGCAGGTAAAGCTGAAGGTGTTCTCTTCGAAGATGATGGTGATGGATATGAATTTACTAAAGGTGGATATCTATTGACAACATATTCTGCTGAACGTCAGTCTTCGGTTGTTACTGTGAGGGTTTTAAAAACAGAAGGATCATGGAAAAGGCCAAAACGTCGTCTACATGTACAACTATTGCTTGGTGAAGGTGCAATGGTATGTCATATATCTCCTACATAAGCTTTTACTTGTTACTCAAATTCTTGGTTTTTAAAATTTTTAATTTAAATTCTTGTTTTCCTCAAGTAGCTTGATGCATGGGGCAATGACGGTGAGGTTCTTCAAATCTCGATGCCTTCAGAAAATGAAGTGTCTAATTTGGTATCTGAAAGTGAGAAGCAATACACGATTCGTTTGGGTAATATTTCTTATTCAAAATTATTTGTTACCCTGCTTTTTCTTTCTACCCCCCCCCCCCCCCCCCCCCCCCCTCTCTCTCTCTCTTTCTCTCTCTCTCAACTGCTAACTGTACCATCCTCTGCAAAGGGGCCTTGGGATGCCAATTAGCAATATGCTCTGTTTTGTATATATTGTATAATCTTCAAGGAGAGAGAAATCTTCTTGAAAATGATAACATGTAGTTCCGTAAATGGTGTAATTTATCCACCTTACGGATCATCACCAAGAAGCAATGGCATTATTCCTTTAAGTCTGATAAAATTGCAATACATCCACTTTTCTACAAGAAGTGTTTTATATTTATTTTGTTAATCTTACTTATATAGAGATATTTTGTTTAATTATGTCTCTTCGGATATTTTGTTTATCATTTCATGTATCCGACTTTATGCTTTAAGACTGTTACTTCGGAAGCTCATTCTCAAGAATTCTGGATATTTGTGTATAAGAGATTTTTTCCCTGATGCGGGGAAGGTGGGAGGTGTAATATGCAGAAAGTCTGAAATAAGACATTGTATCTATGTGCTTATGTCATTTATATCAATACATACAAGTCAGGAAAGTTGTTAATCCATTGAGACAGGCTTCTCTTACGATTTATGAATATTTCATTGGTACTATGTTGTTTTCTGATAAGCTGTAAAATGCAGAAAATGCTAAGCCCATTCCAGATGTTGAAAAGGTCTCTGGACGCAAGGGACTAGAACTTTCAATTACTCCTGTTGAATTGAAATGTGGTGATTGGGTACTTAAACTGGTTCCTTGGATTGGCGGTCGAATTATTTCCATGGAGCATCTTCCTTCGGGTAATGTTCATTTACATAATGAAATCATAGTGAAATCTTTATTCCTTTAAATTTTGAAAGAAGGCTCTAAGCACATTCTAGCTTACATCTTCTTTCTCTCTCTCTCTCTCTCTCTCTCTCTCTCTCTCTCTCTTTTGCATGTAATTATTTAGTTGATTTCATACTGTTATAGTCTAAAAAGGGTAACATTTGAGCTGAGAATCCCATCCATTTTCATATTTGAACTAAATGGTCAACTTCTTGACAAGATTCATGGATTTGACATAAAGTAGCTAATGAGAGACATTGCCCTTGATTGTGTTTCCTCCTATGTTTTATTCGACTAGATAAAATGTGATCATGATATTTCGCATTATACTCATTGTATTGTAACCTTTGAACTGTTTCCCGCCTATGGCCGTGTTTCCGAGTCATTTTTTGAACCTTTAAATGGCCCTATTTAGCGAATTAAATTATTTCAGTTCTTAAAAAGTTGAATCTTCACAACTTTGGTCGTGATTAACCTATAACGATTCCAAGTTTGAATGAGGAGTGGGAAATGACAGTCCTAAGGTCGATCTAACATTGAAAATTTAGTGTGACGAAGAGCTCTGTGAAACATTTTACACTGTTTACTTGTCTGTTCCTTTGTAATGGGTACGTCGTATTCTATTACTCCTGTGATATAATGTTCCCATGACAAAGAGAAGCCTTAGATACAAATGTAAGTATTTTTAATGAAGAATACAATGTCTGTTGAAGCTTGATATACATTGTTGGGCCATTCTCTAAAAGCTTAAGCTTTTGTTGTAGTTGGTAACTTAACATGGTATCAGAGCCTTGTTTATAGGAGGTCGTGGGCTCGACTCTCCATCCCCGCTTTGATGTGCATATTTGCAGTTTGTTGTTTGTCTCCACTATGATGGAGTTTGGTTTGTTGGCTCTCCCCGTGCGATGGGGTTGCATGTTGAAGCTTGATATACATTGTTGGGCCTATTTTCTAGAAGCTTAAGCTTTTGGAGTAGTCGGTAACTTAACAGTGTCTATCACTATGTATCCTCGTAGGTCTGGTATAGACATGGGCAGAGTTACATGCAAGTTAGTGGGCTCAATTGACCCCACTGAAATTGGAAAAAGAAGTATATATGTGTGGTTATACATAGCTACATAGGGTTAGATGTTTTTTTTTTTCTTTCTAAATTGACCCCACTGGAACCACAACAAATTAGGCTGAGTGGGGGGTCAATTTTGCCACTTAATTGAAAGAATAATTAAAATAAGTTGAGAAATAGATCATGTTCTGCCCCACTCAAATCTTTCTCCTCTCACACTCACTCCCTCTCTTTTGCCTCTATTGTATCACGATCTATTGTTGAATCACATTGTCTCTTCCATTGTCAATTTCTTTTTTTATTTTAAAAACTTAGAAGTACTTATGTTATTTTTGTGATGGCGATAAGTTATTGAATGACCCCGCTGAAAAAAATCCATGCCTATGCCACTGGGTATAAATGCATAATCTTAATATATATATATATATATTTCACTTTGTTGATACAAAATGTTTTTTAATGCAATCCCATGTATATGTTCGTGATCTTTAAAGTCCTTAAAAGTGTAAACTTGTGTTGATGGAACTTGAATCACATATATTCTGTCGATGTTGATGGAGTGTTCCTATTCTTTGATTTTTGCAGGGACTCAATGGCTTCATAGCAGAGTCGAGATTAATGGGTATGAAGAGTTTAGTGGCATTGAATACCGGTCTGTTGGCTGTTCAGAGGAATATGCTGTCGTTGAGTGAGTTACTGAAACCCTGGCAATGACATTTGTATTGGGAAGGCATGGTTGTGTGAGATAACAGTATAGTGCTTCAAATCTTTTTCATGGTTTGTAACTTTTCCAAAATTATCTTGTTGAAACTCTTGTTATAGCTTTAGGACATATGAATAATTGTGAACAGGCTGAGCAGGTAATGTAATTAGCTCACCGATAATGTTGAAGATTGGAAGGTTAGGTATCCAAGATTGGCATCATTTGTTTCCCAAGAAGTTTGGTATGCTTAAAGCAAACTAGGTAGATTGCTAATCACCTAAAAGACAATTTTCGTGATGCACCATGACTTCATCATGTATGTACCGACACATTTTGGATTTAGTGTAAGAAGTGTATCCTCATTCCTCAGTTTCCCTAACTTGATAGATGTATCGAACGCTAGACTTTCCCTCCCTCCTTGTTTTGTTAGTCGCAAGGCACAAGGGAGGTAACTGTAGAAAGACCAATGGGCCTGACTCACCCCCTAAAGATGCCTTATGAGGGGAGGATTACCCAGGCTTATAAGAAGCACATACGAGATCTCTACCTGGGCAATGTGGGACAATTCAACACACCCCCTAGACCACATCAACAGGGAAAGCCCAATAAGGGATAGAGCCCAACCTGGCTCTAATACCAGGTAGAAAGACCACTCACCCCCAAAAGACGCGTTTTGAGGGGAGGATTACCCAGGTTTATAATAAGCACATACGGGGTCTCTATCCGGACGATGTTGGACAATTCAACAGTAACCAATGTACGAACAGAAGCAAGTAAATGGTAACTAATAAATAGAAGTTCCAGCCACAAAGAGACACCAAGAAAACATCAACTTGAAGGGAAAATTAACGGTATAAGTCCGATAATACTTTCCACCATTTAAAAATCCCGTTCAATCAAAGAAAGGTAACGCTAATAAACCAGTCGAAAAATCCTTTTCAAGGTATCACTTTTTCTATTACCTATCTTGACATATCAAATATTTCCTTTGAAGCTTAAAGATGATCATCAGACTTGTCTTCGAGATTCTTCAACATATTGAAATATAAACCTTGTCATTTTGTTTATCGGCAAGAACCTTGTTTTTGATAATACACGTGTATTCTTATATATGTCTATACATGTGGGTTTATTTGGTCTTGAAACTTGTCGAGGTAGAAACACGCATAGTCAAACAATAGTATTTTTTTTTGTGGTTCTGGTAGTCCACGGTAATCTTCACTGCTGCTACTTTTCCCATCGGTTATTTATTCTATTTATACTTCTATACTTCTTTCTTTGTAGGCGGAATCTTGAGCAGGAAGGGGAGGCAGAATCTCTAAAATTAGAAGGTGATATTGGTGGTGGCTTATTTCTCGAACGAAATATTATTTTTTCGAAAGATTGCCCGAAGGTCTTCCGGATCGACTCGAGCATTGTAGCCCGCAATGTTGGCGCTGGTTCTGGTGGATTTTCAAGGTATTGCTTTTGATTTTTAATTTCAATAATGTTGGAAACTTCCCCAACATTGTTGAATCTGTTGCTGGAATATTGGGATTTATATGTTTCATCATTTGAGTGCATTCCCATTTCCCCATATTTCACCGAGACTTACGTTTATCATATGTAATGTAGTAACATTAACTGCCAAAAGCCTAAGCTAATAGGAGGAAGGGGTTACTCACTATAAACCCAAGGACAACCCAATACACAGCCGATGTGGTACAACGCACTGCATCAGACACCCCCGCCTAATTCTGACGTCCAGTCAGTGGCTGTCTGTCGGTCACTGCAGGTGGCCCCAAACTCTAGTACCCCCGAGTTGGCTCTGATACCATATAATGTAGTAATATTCACTCCCAAAGGCCTAAGCTGATAAGAGGATGGGGTTACTCACTATATAAGCCCAAGGACAACCCGTGTGGGACAATTCACTGCATCAATATCAGTCAAATAAAAAAGATAAAGAAATAAGTAAACCATTGATTGTAGAAATTTAACTTAGATAATCTTGTGTGAAACAATGAAGTAACCGAGATGTTATCTAATTTATGTCTATGCCCTAATTGGATGAACCGGGAAGCTTCAAAGGCCAGTTTCCAAAGTACTACTGTCTCACAAAAGAATAAAGAAAAATAAATATAACTAGTCGCATATTCCCTTGAAATATACTTAAATAATACCTCTAAGCAAAATCATGGACGCTTTACCTAGGACAAAAAGGGCTTGAATGTCATGGGATCTATTTCTTTTAAGGCTTCCAAATTTATTGGTAGGCCATCATCTTGTGAGAACACCTACGTTATTATGGCCTAAATTTATTTCAGGAAAACCCAAACTCGTGGAAAATAATGGAACATTTGCAAGGATATAAAATCTAGCAGAAGTGGTTGTATTGAAATTCTTACATTGGATTTATTGAACTCGGCTCACAAATTTCACATGTTCAGCATCATTTTTGTCTATGTATCTGTGGTAATTACAATTGAAGGGTGGGGTTGCAATCATTATTGAGGACAATATGATATTGACAGGTTAGTAATTTGTATTTTGTAGTAATTTAGTGCTACGAAATAGTATGTTTTTGCACTAAGTTTTGAGTAGTGACTAGCCTTTAGGTTTCCTTGTTTTTCTTTATTTACTTTGGAAATCTAGTTGGCCATCGTGCATACTGTTTTTTATTCTCTATATCTATTGTTTTCTGTAGGCTTGTTTGCCTTCGAGTGCATCCAATGTTTACACTCTTGCACCCTACCGAATCTTATGTGTCATTTGTCTCTATCAATGAGTCCAAGCATGAAGTTTGGCCAGATTCTGGTGAGCAATATTTTGAAGGAGATCTTTGCCCTAACGGTACACTCTCTCTCTCTCTCTCTCTCTCTCTCTCTCTCTCTCTCTCTCTCTCTCTCTCTTGTGTATGTGTGCTTGTTTTTGACAAATTCTATCTTTGTTACTATTATTGTAAAAGGTAAAGGAAATTTAAAAAGATCAACTTGGAAGGAAAATTAAAAAGAGACGTTATGCAACCTAAGATAGTTGATTTTCATTGCCTGATAAATTCATCATTGTTTAGCCAATTTTCATGAATCACAATCTCATCAAAGCAGTTGGCCATAGTTTAATAGCTACATTTCTGAGAACAATGAAACTAATCTTATTATTGATAAAAAGATTGAACTTTTAGAAGAAATTATGATCTTATTTATGCAGTAATGAAATAAATTTTAGTTTATCGTAGTAAATAGGCAAGCGAAGATGTTGTCATATTGCATTAAACTTTTTTTTTTTGTTCAAGGTACTCATAACACCATGTTTTTTAATGATTTTAACATGGAAATTGTTAAACGAGGCAAGACACTATCATATACTTACTAAAAAACACAATAAAATAAAACAATTGCGGGAAATCCTTTCTTAATCTATCACCTGTCATATCTGCTGAAGTATGGAAGAACACCATATTACCAAACGTTATTGTCATAATTTTGTTTAATAGTAATAGAGAGAGTATTACCAAATGCTATTGTCATAATTTTGTTTAATAGCACTAGGGAGAGCAAGTGAAAAAATTCCTAAATTAATTGTGATACTAATTGCGTTTTGTTTCCTTATTTCCTTCTCAATATTAATTACGATACTAAAGGGAAGTGATAATGTTTCATGGAGTCATCCAAATCCCCAAGCATATAGGTGATATGGCCAAGTATTCTTGATTTCAGTACTCTTTGTATTTTTTAGAAGTAATGGTGATTTGTTTAACACAAGGTGTTTAATGTGGGCTCGTTGCCCAAACATTAAGCAACCATGTAAGCGAAGGGACCCAAAAAAAACTATTAAGTTAGAGGTGGCCAAGATACACACACATGCACGGCCAAGGTATCTCCATGGCTGAATTGTCTGGCAATGGTGAAGAAGAGCTATGTTACCCAGACCCTTCATAATGTCTGGAGTACCCTTGTCCGACCCGACACCCGGATAAGGATACTCCTCTCTCCGACCCTTCGAAATAGTGTAAAAACTTTGAAAACTAGACAAACCCGACACTTGGATAAGTGTCCGACCTGACACCAGTACCCGAGTCTGGGTAACATAGAAGAAGAGTAAGGAGGTTAAGGATTGAGTCATGGAGGTGTCTTTTTAGTCCTAGAAAGAGTAACTACTACTTTTAAGAAATGTAATTTGTTTATTTGCCATATCCTACCCGTGTCCGTATCCTATATTTTTAGGATTGACATACCGTCGTGCCCATGTTGTGTGTTATCCACGCTACATAGTCCACCGGTCAGAGATTGGTAATCTTTATGCGTTAATGGTATTCTTTACATTGCCCCAAATAGTGGCTCCTTGAATGATGCATATTACTATTAAGTTTGCCAACCAGTTATCCCAGCGAGATATCAAAATTTTTGAGCTCTAAAACGTTCATCTGCAGATTACAATAAATAAAGGACCTCCATCACCCGCTCTGAACAAGCTTGATGAAAGCTGGATGGTGTTTCTCAAAGTCTAGTGTGTATAACCCATCTTTCAAATGTACCTAGAGGTATAGGCCATGAAATGATGCTTTCAGTTTGGAGTCTGTAGATACAGAGCAATATTATCACCTAGCAACTGCGATAATTCTTCCCCGTTGGATCTCATTAGACAAGTCTGGTTTATAATAGATGTCACTAGCCATGTAACACTAGAGGGATGCATTCCCAACTGTAGAACCAAAATCAGTGATTGGTCAGTACTAGGTCATAACCAATTGACTTATACGTGCATATATATATATATATACGTGCACATATTTCCAGGATAGACCTATCGGCTTTCAGATATGAAAATGCCACCCTTGTTTTGCAGAATTAACTGACTTATACGTGCATATATATATATATACGTGCACATATTTCCAGGATAGACCTATCGGCTTTCAGATATGAAAATGCCACCCTTGTTTTGCAGAATTAACTGAACTTCTTGTGAACTGGTTAATAATTTGTTCTCTTTCGGGTTTTTACTTTCAGGTGAGTGGATGCTTGTGGATAAATGTCTGGGCTTGAGTTTAGTCAACCGATTTAACACGAAAGAGGTCAACAAGTGTCTCATACATTGGGGAACAGGGACGGTTAATTTAGAGCTTTGGTCCGAATATAGGCCTGTTTCAAAGGATTCACCTCTTAGAATATGTCACGAGTACGAAGTGAAGCAATCCTAGTAGTTTCTTGGTTGAGAAATACTATGAAACTTGTCGGAGAACACAAAACGAGAAGCGGCAAACTCAGCTGAGATCAGCTCGGCTGTGTACTTACGGTTATATGTATTGCATTTGTTAGTTTTGCAACTCTGTAAATTCAGTTGATGGGGAGTGGTGATCCGGTACCATATCTATGAAAACTGTTCTCCCAAATGTATATGCTCAAATTTGATTTTGGAGAGATTCTGGGAATGATATTGGGGAACCCGTAGTGGGTTGGTGATCCGGTACCATATCTATGAAAACTGTTCTCCCAAATGTATATGCTCAAATTTGATTTTGGAGAGATTCTGGGAATGATATTGGGGAACCCGTAGTGGGTTGTGTTTTGCAACAATAAGAATATTGGTGCAGCTAAAGAATATCAGTACCTGGCCTGATAACAATAAAGCTCTCCTCCACAAAAAGTTAATAATAGCTGGTGCCTGTGCTCTTGTTCAAAATGTTGGAAACTAGTTTCCTTTATAGTTTTAGGACTGTTGGGAACCAAATTGCTCAGTGCGTCCACCTAGACAACTAGTAATGTTGAATGTACAATTCCGAAATTCATCCATATGGGTGTGGAGAGTAATTAGGTGGGTATAATTAGTAGCTCCCTCGTTATTTGTCGTGGAGTGACCGTTTCCTTGCTTTATTTATTGCTCTTGAAATGCCAAATTAACTATTAACCCTAAGTAAAGGTAGTTGGAGATTGTCGGATAAGCTTCTGCGACCAATAAGAGTGTCGTTTAGTAAGAATCTACATCCATTACATGCAAGGGGGTCTCACTTTTGAGTGTGGATTCTATCCAAAAGATTCACTCTGATTGGATGCAGGATACCACGTAGGCATGTTACAAGGTGCCCCCAATGTACCCATAACTTTCTCAAGTGGTAACATAAAAAGTCAACCAGCTCTTTGGCAATTAACTTTGACAAGACTACAATTTTGATCAATTTGAAATCTTAATGGCTTGTTTGAGCATTTCATGAATTTGAATGTCTTTTGTGCACTTCTTGTAAAGCTTTTTCGTATATAAATATCATTTGTGAAAAATTGTAGTTATGTAGAAATGTAATGCTTTAAATCATCAATTATATCATCTTATCAAAACCTATGAATGACCATATTAATAATGAGTAATGATTAGTCACCAATAATTTTCACAAATAAAATCCATTAATAGTTTCTCTCCCACCTGGGTGGCATTGTGGGGTACGGTTAATTAACCCTCCTGCAGTGCTACCTTGGTGAAAGATAGACTATTAGTAGATTTTGTTTGTGAAAGTTATTAGTGCCCATAGCATTACCGATTAATAAAATAGAAAACAAAATATGATACAGCGCATTTTTCACAATGGAATAAAGAAGATAATTATGCATGCAAACACCAAAATGCTCGACACATTGTAACGGCTGATACAAACTCATGGAATGTCCACACATGCCATAAAATTCTTATGAATGGTATTTAATTGCAAATGTTATACCTCAACAAAGAGCAACTAAAGAATCACTTGATTTTGATCTATTGTATTTACAAAATTTATGAAGTTTAGGCATGAGAATCATTAAAGGGATTGAAAACCAGTCCATTTCTTAAAATGGATGGCCAATTTCTTTACTAATCTTATTTCTAGTTGTTACTGCAAAACCAGCCATTTTATGACACAATCATAAGTAATTTGACAGTACATACACACAATTAACTAACCTCCCAGGTGTACCACCACTACTGAGATTTTATACAGCACCTGAGTAATTTTGGAAACTATTCAGTTTCGCGCCTGAGATTTTACCACTCTATTAGTGTAGACATCTCGATTTTTGACCAACTGATGAATTTAGAGGATTTTTACCTCCAAAACCGATGATGACAGTGTCCGACGATTTTTTTGGGCTTCCAAGTGTTTGCTTGTAGTTTTGCGCGGACGTGCCAGCTTCGAGTGTGTGCAAATTAATTTCCTAAAGTGCTTGTGTGAGTGATACACAAGGCTAATAGATCTAACTTCTAACAATGCGATTGTGATGGCCAAGTAGGAAAGTACTCTTGGCCGAAGGTCCTATGACAGTATTGAAACGCACAAGCCATACAAGTGATGAAAGATAAATTAAATAAACTAGACTTTCATTTAATTAAAAGAAAAGAAATTACAAGAAATAATTGAATGCTAAGAAAGCCTAAGAAAATAAAAAGGATTGCTTTTTTATTTTCCTAAAAAAAACTAAGAATACATATTGAATGCTTTGGGATGCGGTTTGAATGCTTTTTTCGATAAAACACAGAGTCAATTGGAAGCTTGCCGGCCTGCTGTATTTATAGCGACCTAGCTGATAGAGATAAGGTAAGAAAACATCTACAATGAATAATAATCTGTTAAAAATACCAGATTTATCTCCCAAATCCGATAAAAGCTTCCATAATTATCTTCGAATATATATATATATATTGTTAGCCTTGAATTTTTTTAAGGCATTATTTTTGTTTTGTTTTGATGATGACAAATCTAGTGATAATTGCATACTTTCATTGGTTTTTTTTCAATCAATTATCATGTCATTTTCGTTGTGCTAATCTCTTGATAGAGATCTTAAATGTTCTAATTTTGTTTGAGTTCATGAGATAGCATATGGTGAAGCCCAAGAGTGATGGAGCTCAACAAGGATCAAGCCTGAAAACTTGAAGATTTTTCCTTCTTGGTTGAAGACTAGGATTTATATGTAAGCATTTTGATCAATCACTCATAGGGGCTCAAGTAACTTTAATTGAACCTTAGGATCCTTACTCTCATACTTTAAAATACTTTCAAGGACCTAAACATACTTAGACCACTCAATTAAATTCATTTGACAAAAGCTTTCAAGTGGCTAAGTTAAAACAAAGACCTATGCGCAGATAGGTCAAATTTAAAGGCAAACCTAATCTAATTGGTAAAACATTAGATGTTGAGTTTTATATGGTTGTAAAGGTATTTGAATCTAATTTCCGAATCTTCAAACGAATCACAAAAATTCATTTTGTAGAGGGAGTTATGGCCATTTTAGTGAAGAGGTGTCAGTCTGCCAAAAACCATCAGAAAATTAGTCAACTGATTTTTGAAGGGTCCAGTCGACTGAAGGTAATGTCCAGTCAATTAGAGCACTGTTCAGTCGATTGAAATTGTCACAGAATGTCTCTTCTCTGTTATACACTTTCCAGTCAACTGAACCTTCGATCCAGTCGACTGAAACGCGCTGAAACTCCTAACGGCTAGTTTTCTAACTCTCTAAAAGTTGTCTTAAATGTACCCAATCACTTCCAATGGCTATAATCTTTCAAAAGCTATATATAGGGATGTTTTTAAGGGTCATAAAGATGTAGAAACATCAACAAAATCATTCAAACATTTTGTTTAATTATCGTTCCCATTTGAGCCCTAGTTTGAGTGAAAAATCAATTTGCTCTAGATTTGAATTGTAATTCTTGAGAGAGCAAATTGTAGCGAGCTTTAATTTGTATTATCCACTCACTAAGGAGTTTTTGTGTGAGCTTTAAAATTATATTATCCACTCTAGAGAGAGAGAGAGAGAGAGTTCAATTTGTATTCAAATCATTTGTAAAGAGTGAGGGTTAGTAACCCTTGATTGCAAAGAAGATGTTTTCTTCTTTGGGAGAGATTAGAGGCTCTTGTAACGGTTTGGTCTACACCGTGAAGTAGATAGGATTAAAGGAATCCTCAAGAGGTGTTCTTGAGGGGTGGACGTAGGCCGCGGTGTGCGGATTGCCGAACCACTTGAAAACTCGATTTGCAAGTTTCTCTTCCCTTCTCTCTTTACATAATTGTTTGTGATTGTGTTTTATTTGCAATTAAGTTTTCAAAATGTTAATTTCCGATAAAACCTTAATTCACCCCCCTCTAAGGTTTCCACATTTGGGCCAACATATATCTCTTGAATGTGGTCTATATTTGGTCTTGGTTCAGCTAACTTCCCAAGCAAGTAAATGATATACTCCCGAAATCTTAAAATATTATCTCCATAAGTATTGATAATATTATCCTTCCTAAACTGATAATATTTTCCATATCTTGAGCACCAAAATAATATGCACGCCAACCAAATAGTCCGAGTAACATATGTTAGTCAGCTCGATTTTGAAACCTATTCGTGTTGGGTTTGTGCTCTCAAACCATTACTTTATGTATGAGACATTAGCATTTTAATATATGGATATCAGTTTTACATTATGTATGTTCCTTTCATGAGATGATTGTTTTATCCATAAGTATCATAGTAAGTAATTCGTGTATATATGAGATATATACAAGTGAGATACGAATTACTATTCTTTGATACTTAAAGCTTGTCACAGTGGATGATGAGACTGGATATCTCATCAGGTCTACACTGTAGCATGATTGACTACCATTGGATGGAGTGATTAATCTCAATCACTAGAGTGTTACTCTTAGTTGATATGCTAGTGCTTATAGTGCATTGACGGACCTGAGCTTTCCTGTTGACACTCAAGACTGTCAATCAGTCGATAGGAACTCATAACTTGTATAAGGTACGTGTTCTTAATCTTGAGACGATTATGAACACAGACTGTGGATATGACTGCTTTGACTTACCAATCAGTGAGGTCTATAAAAGATCAACACCTGGGTATCTTGGGTATGTCATATTCATAGGGTTGTGAACATATATTATCAAGACAGAATCTACCCTCTGTTTCAGAGTAAGCATTCCCTTGAGAATGTCACCAAGTCGATTACTGAGTACTGCAGTCTTGTTGATAAGAGTTATCAACATGTTTGGTAATCATGAGAGGTGAATGGGACTTAAGGATTATAAGAAGTAATCATGATTCAGGTTGACAGTAACGGTTTATCCGACTACCTGAATATGATTACGAATGCTGACGGTAGAGGGACATTAGTACACCATACAAGTCTAGTCATCGCTTCGGATATGTTCTTTTGCGTTGGAGTTCAGTTATCGTTTTATAGTGGAGTAAACGTTAACTGACCAGTTAGTTAGTTTGCTGATCAAAGAGTTTGGTCATAGTGATTAACAAACTGGTCTGAGCCAACAATAAAGAGCCTAGGAGGTCCCACTCTTAGCTCTGCCAGGATGCTTGGAAAGGCAAATGAGGATGATGTCAAGACAGGTTCGATCGATCGAAGTTGTCTCGATCGATTGAAGTCTAGGCAGTTTCGATCGATTGAAGATGGTTCGATCGATCGAATGTTCGATCGATCTAAACCACTTCGATCGCTCGAGAGCTAGGTCGGTTCTGGGAATCTATAAATAGGGCAGCTGCGTTCTGGAAAAGAGGTTCGTCGTTTTTTATACGAAAAAACTGCAGAAACTGTTTAGGTTTCCCAAAACCTTCCAATCCTCTCCATTAGGGTTCCCACCAACCCTAGTCCTTCCTGCGAGCATCCATAGGAGTCATAAGAGTGAAGGCCATCTAGTGGAGGCTGCTGGAAGTTGAAGATTTCAGAATTGGGTTCAAGACACTAAGGTATAAACTCTTGTCCCCTCTTGTACGCATCTATGGAATTGACGAGTAGTAGATCCTAGGCTACCAAATAAGTTTTTATAACTTGACTTTTCCGCTGCGTGTTTAAAACTTTTAACTTAAACCGGTTTTTCCATCAATTGGTATCAGAGCCACGCTCGTTTGGATCTATAGATGCATTTTTGGAACACTATATTGATTTGCATGTTGATTTTAGAACTGTTTTCGAAACGGCATTGTCACAGATCTGTTTCTGCAGTGTTATCGCAGCAGAATACAAATCTGTGATTGCATGGGATGCAAGGCGGGTTCGATCGATCGAACATGCTTCGATCGATCGAACATCCTCTGTACTCGAGCGATCGAACAGTCTTCGATCGATCGAAACCTTCTGGTATTCGATCGATCGAATGAAGTTAGATCGATCGAGACAAATTCTTTGTCAGGTTCTCTGTTTCACAGTTTTAAAGTGTTTTGAAATGAAAAGCTTTAATTTTAAAGTATTCTGTTATTTTTTAAAATCATTCTGTGAAATAGAAAGTTCAAGCGATTGAACAGAGTTCAATCGATCGAAGGGTCAAGCGATCGAACGCTCTTCGATCGATCGAACTATGACAGAGAAGTAAGATGTTGTTTTAAGTTCTAATTCAGTATGTAAAGAGTTTATATACTGTGTGAATCAATTAAGTATTCCAATAGTTACATATATTTGTTATGTATGTGTGGATGCGTGTACGACTAACCCTTTTGCAGCCAGTTTAGTCACTATCTCCCATGGCACCAAGACTTTTAAATTTTTGTATTTAATTGTTTGAGATTGGTGTATATTATTGTTGGTTTGGTTTTAAGGCATATGTAAAGGGCGCTGCGACTTTAATCCTACGAAAAGGAAAGTCGCACCGGTTTCCCTAGCCTTTTATTTTATTTGTAGCTATTTCTATTTCTAGATAAATTGTAAGCTTCGAGAGAAGCATAGGACCATTGTAATAGAATTAGAAAAATCCATGAAGATGGAGCAAGGAGCCGTTGTCCATGAAGATGGAGGTGGAGGCGACCAAACCAAGAGCAGGTTCTATGGAGATAGAGCCATGGGAGATAGAGGCATTGTTTGAATGCCTATATTTCATTTTAGTTTTTTGTTTTATGTGCTTGGTTTGTGATTGGCGTATAATACATTGTTGCATGCACGCAAAACAAGTTTTCTAAAATAAAATTCAAAAACCGTTTTCAACACATTAGTAAACAGTAGATGTTTATGGGAAGTGTGTAGAAACAGATTTTCTCAAAAAGCAAAATCCTTTTACTAAAACTAGTGGGAGAGGGTCTTATTAATTACACCCACGATCTTCCATTAACGGTTCACTGTAAGATGAGTGGTGCATTCTGTGTCACCTCGTCAGGAGTGATCATTCCATACGGAGGGTGCATTACTCATTGGTTACTAGATGTGAACTTCTTATGATAGGATCAATCAGACGTGTTAGAGGGTGACCACCACACGGAGGCGCTACTTGAGACGGTTGTGATTGGATCCTAGTTAATGGTACACACTAGCTAAGCTATGGATAAGGGATCCCACACGGGGCATTGTTCAGAAACTTAGAGATCAAAAGGGATCGGGAGTCATAACTTGTTTTGCAAGAGTTGCATAGCGGACAAGTCTTGATTAATCGAAAAATAGAAACACTCACGATCAGACCACTCACGATCCCTTGGAGTCTTGGACCCCTTCTGTCTTTTCTTTCCTATTCACTATCAGACTCTCTTTCTCTCTCACTCAATTTCCCTAAAGCGAAGGAAGTCTAACCCTAGTCCATCCAATTTGAAGCTCAAATGTTTAAGGTTCAATTCAGGTGAACAAATGAACAATTATCTCCTAATATCATTATTCCCTCTCTGACTCTCTCTCTTATTTCTATTTTCTAATGGCTTGAATCCTGATTACATATAGTTATCTTACCAGATCAAACTTCAAAGGTCAGATTTGGAACCTTGGGTAATCTTGGATTGTGGGGAAAGCTCTCTAGGTAATTTTTGACCCTATTATACGAAACATTTTTGCTAAAGTTTGCTTGTTAGCTTGTGAAGTGATTTGTTCTGTTTTGTTTTTATTTTGATATTTCTTACTCTGGATTGGTGAATGAATAATGCTAGAAAATAAGAACCATTTTTTGTAACAGCCATGGAGAAGTACTTTAAAAGAAAATCAAAGAATGAGTTGTCTCCACCAAAAAGAGATGGTGGTTCTTCAAAACAAGTCCATATAGAAATTGATTTGTCTGATCTTCCTTCAGATCCAGGACTAAGACCACGTATTATGGATTACAATCCTAATAATCGAGATCAAGTTCGTAGAAAATATTTAATGGATGGTCCTACCCAACCTCGTAAGCACAATTTTCCACAAAGAAAATTTGGGCAATTTTTACGACGTTTCAACCCTTCATGGTTTGATGAATTTGAGACTTGGTTGGAGTATAACAAAGAGAAAGATGCAGCATTTTGCCTATATTGCTATCTTTTTAAAGCCGAGATTGGAGAGCAAGCTGGTGGAGATTCCTTTGTTGGTGAGGGTTTTTTAAATTGGAAGAAAAAGTCTAGGCTTACAGATCATGTAGGACTTGTGAATAGTTCTCATAACAGAGCATGGACTAAAGGTCAAGACTTATTGAATCAAAGGCCAACATATTGAGACAATTATCTCCAAGCAATCATACGAAGCTAGAAATGACTATCGAATTCGCTTGGATGTCTCAGTTCAATCTATTACTTATCTTCTAAAGCAAGGGCTTGCATTTCGTGGTCATGATGAATCTGAGGACTCATCCAATCAAGGGAACTTTATTGAGTTTGTCAAGGTACTTGCTGACAACAATGAACAAATCAATTCTGTTGTATTGAAAAATGCTCTAGAGAATCTAAAGATGATAGCCCCTTCCATTCAAAAAGACATTGTAAATGCTGCTGCATTTTTAACCACTAGAGCCATCATAGGAGATCTTGGTGATAGTCCCTTTTCCATTCTTCTAGATGAATCTCGTGATATATCAATGAAAGAGCAAATGGCAGTTGTTTTGAGATACGTAGACCTAAAGGGTTGTGTAGTTGAAAGATTTTTGGGTCTTAAGCATGTCACTAGTACTAGTGCCATTTCACTTAAGATAGCACTTGAAAAATAATTTTCTAAACACAGGCTAAGTATATTTCACTTACGAGGGCAAGGTTATGATGGGGCTAGTAACATGAAAGGTGAGTTTAATGGTCTTAAGACACTGATTTTGAAAGAGAATGAATGTGCATATTATGTTCATTGTTTTGCTCATCAACTTCAGTTAGCTCTTGTGGCAGTTGCGAAGAACCATGTTGAAATTAACTCTCTCTTCTTCATGTTTTCTAATGTGGTGAATGTTGTTGGTGCTTCATGTAAACGTAGAGATAAACTTCGAGACAAACATGCTGCTACAATTATTCAAGGTCTTGAGAATGGTGAGGTTTCAAGTGGGAAAGGCCTTAATCAAGAAACTACACTTGTACGTAGTGGTGATACTCGTTGGGGGACTCATTACCATTCTTTGATAAGCTTGATTAGTATGTACTCACCAGTTATTGAGGTGCTTGAGTTGATTGAGGAGGATGGTTCTAATTCAGACCAAAGAAGAGAAGCACGTGACTTGTTAGAATCAATGAAATCTTTTGAATTTGTTTTTAACCTACATTTGATGAGATATGTACTGGGAATAACTGATAACTTGTCACAAGCATTACAAAGAAAGGATCAAGATATTCTGAATGCCATGGGATTAGTTAAAGCATCCAAATAATGCCTCCAAGAGACGAGGGACAATGGGTGGAGTTCTATGTTTGATGAAGTTTGCTCATTTTGTGAGAAATATCACATTGATATTCCTATTATGGACAATGTATATATACCTCGAGGACGATCAAGACATAGGTCTCATGAAAAGACAAACTTGCATTACTACCAAGTTGAGTTATTTTATACCGTCATAGACATGCAACTCCAAGAGTTAAATAATCGCTTTAGTGAAGTGAACACTGAATTGTTACTTTGTGTTGCATGTTTAAATTCTTATGACTCATTCGCTGCCTTTGACAAGCAAATACTCATTTGGCTTGCTCAATTCTATCCTAGAGACTTTTCCGAAGTGGAGCTTTTGGCACTTCGTGATCAACTTGGGATTTATGTTACCGAAATGCGCTTCAGTAGTGAGTTTTGCCAATTAAAGGGAATTTCTGAACTTGCTTGGAAGATGGTTGAAACTCGAAGAGATAAAATATATCCATTTATTTACAAACTCGTCACTTTGGCATTGATTTTACCTGTCGCGACTGCTACAGTTGAGATGACATTTTCTGCAATGAAGATTGTGAAGAATAGAATGCGCAATCGAATGGGAGATGAGTGGATGAATGAAAGTTTAGTTGTTTATGTTGAAAAAGATGTTTTTGGTACCATTGATAGGGAGTCTATCTTACAGCATTTTCAATGCATGAAAAAACGTCGTGGTCAATTGTAAACGTATGAAACTTGAATCTTGATATCAATGAATGCTAACATTTTGTTCAAGTTACTTTTAGCTAAATACTTTCCCCCCTGGACCATATTCCTAGGTCCACCCCTGCTTATGGATAGTAGCTCTTGACCTCAAAAAACATGTTTGATAGATGATGATTATTACTTTAATACCTCCAAGGTATCCTTGAAGTTATGTTCAAATGAAAATGAATCTCTCCAATAATATTGGGAGTTCTTGATAATGAGTTTGATGTTGATATTCTAAGATGTCATAATCTCTATTTAATGTTGAAAATATTCTTTCAAAACCTCTATTTTAAAACCCCTCATTTTGATCTTAAGAAAGAAAACTCTAGTTTTTTCCAAAAATCTTCAAAACAGTGAGTCAAAACAGTGAATGATCTGAGTTCAAAGATTTCTATAGAACTCAATACTCAATGTATGGAAGCAAGACCACTTGGAAAGTCTTCCTAAATCATTAGAGAACACCCATGATTTTTGGTTTGGTTTGGAAACACATGGAAGGGTTACATTTTGTCCCAAACATTCCTTCCAGACATTCTGTTTTTGCTGTCACAGCAGCTTGGTTAACTTTCAACTTGTTTTTCAGAAAACTTTTCCAAAAGGGGTGGTCCCAACTCATTTTTCATTTGAACTTCAGTGTTTGATGGAACTTTCTGTATAATATGGGCCTCTAGATGGTTTTTTTTTTTTTTTTTTTTTTTCATTTTCTAAGATTTTTTGACATTTCAGTCGATAGTACGGACTCTGTTTCAGAGTAACCTCCATTGTTTATATGATTTCTCTCAATCTGTAATAGTTATTGAAGATTGACTTTTTGATTTGTGTTCTAGACACAATTAGGATGATCTCTGTGAAAAATCATGCATTAAAAACATTCCTAACCCTACTTTTCATTTTTCACAAGATCAAGTCACTGTTCTGTCCACTATTCACAGCAAGCATACGTTTACTTTCATTCTTTGATTTGATACTTTCACACACTCTAAATTAGCTCATCTCTTAGGAAGTAGTTAATACTACTTTTGTACATATTCTATGATAATTTCCTTCATGCATTCATGCATATTTTAGACTTCTAAGTCACTTTAGAAAGTCCATGTACACAAACACACTACGACCTTTGTACATTCTAAGACCATGCATTGCATCCATGCAAGTTTTGGGGGTTTGTGACTCCTAATCTAAGAAGATTACAAGGAATGAACTTGATCATATGTTCATGTTTCCCATCGATTAATTCTTCCTTTTTCATCCGTCCTGGGGATTGAGAAGTCTTCTTTTCTCAAAGATTAACATGCATCATTCTAGCTTGCTAAGCACATTTTTATCTCTTTGATTATTTGTTTCAAGAACAATTCATGTCCCCTTTCAGATTAGGAAAACTTGATTACTTGATATGTAATTAGACGATTTTTCCTAGGTTTATTTGTGTGATCGTTCACTTTTGCATTGTATGATATTTGGCTAAGATCTTATGAATGATATCTTATCTTTTGATCTTCCATTTCAATTTTCTTATGAAATGTAATATACTATCATAGTATTAATTGTCGAACCAAACATAGTAAAAGATGATTATTTGGATGCTAATTGAGGCCCGTCGGGAGATGTGGCAAGTTGAGGGTGTTTTAGTCGCGACAAAGGCTCCTTGCTCTCTCGTACCAAAACCCCGAGCTGAGTTCTTTGGTTATGAAGGGCCAGTGCCCTTTATCCGTTTGGGTGAGTCAAATTGGGTTTCTTGGTTCCCTAAAGACCAAGTGGCGACTCTGTATCTGTTTTCAATAGACCATTTTCTTCTCCTTCAAAACAATCTCAAAAACAACAAGAGGTGGAATTCCACGTGTCCACAATCTGGCGACTTTGCTGGGGATTTTTATTTTTCAAAATAAAATAATACAGAGGTTTGACTCATAAGAAGCATCCTTAAAATCATCTTTTCACTGTGTCTGGTTCACTGCATTACATTTCTGCATTTCCCCTCCGACTGTGTCTGAAATGCGGTACTGACATTGTTCAGGTCTTGCTGTGCCAGGGCATAAGTCACCGTTGATACTGTACCTTCCAAGGTATATAAAAAAGAGTAAACACTTTCGTACTGTCTCTCTGACGGTATATTGGAACTCTCATCAACAGACCCTCTTTGACTAAACCCAGCCTTTGCATATAGATTCCTGTAGAACCTTTCATAGGACTGTTCATTTATCTTTTCAGACAGGACAATGTGATATAACTGTTGTATGCCCTGGTGGGATTGCCTGCACGGTGTAGATGCTTATGTGGCATAGAATAGAACCTCTTTCTTATGATTCCCAAGGCAATCACTCACATGTGATTACATTGAGTTAACATGCCTAGGCACCATGACAAGGATGTCTGCTCCATGTTTACAAAGATATACACCGCAAACCTTGTTTGTTGGTCCTAAGACATAAGAGTATGAAAACTTGCTAGACAGTATGATCACCATCCTCACCTGTTACCGTCATATATCCCAATTTCTTCCAGAAACTCTGCCCAACTCATCAAGATATCCCTGTTTCTCCTAGAAACTCTGTCCAAATCACGCAGAAATCCCTATTTCTCCCCAGATTACCCAGAAATCTCAGTTTCTTCCAAAAACTCCGATATACTTGTGTCGCCCAGATACTCTATCCAGATATCCCAGATATAACCTGTTTCTCCCAGAAACTCTGTCTAGATATCACAGATATAACCTGTTTCTCCCAGAAACTCTGATATAACCTGTTTCTCGCAGGAACTCTGTCCAGATATCCCAGATATAACCTGTTTCTCCCAGAAACTCTGTCCAAATATCCCAGATATAACCTGTTTCTCCCAGAAACTCTGATATAACCTGTTCCTCCCAGAAACTCTGTCCAGATATCCCAGATATAACCACATCTAACCAGTTTTTCCCAGAAACTCTGTCCAAACTTACCCAGATATAACCAGTTTCTCTCAGAAACTCTGTCCAAACTTACCCATATATGACTAGTTTCTCCCAAGAAACTCTGTCCATACTTACCCAGATATAACCAGTTTTTCCCAGAAACTCTGCCCATCCCAAAACACCAGTTTCTCCCAGAAACTTTGTCCAAATTTTCTAACCCAGATATAACCAGTTTTTCACAGAAACTCTACCCATCCCAAAACACCAGTTTCTCCCAAAAACTCTGTCCAAACTTACCCAGATGTAACTAGTTTCTCCCAAGAAACTCTGTCCAAACTTACCCAGATATAACCAATTTCTCCCAGAAACTCTGCCCATCCCAAAACACCAGTTTCTCCCAGAAACTCTGTCCAAATTTCCAGCCCAAGTATACCAATTTCTCCCAAAAACCATGTCTTAATTTCCTAGAAATTTCCAAAATACCAGTTTCTCCCAGAAACTCTCTCCAAATTTCCCAAAAGTACCGAGATATACTTGTTTCTCCCAGAAACTCGGTCCTAGTCACCCAGATATTCCTGCTTCTCCCAGAAATCCTATTCGAACTCCCCAGGTATCTTTGTTTCACCCAAAATCCCAAAAAGTCTATGTTTATCCTAAACCTCTACCCAAGCTTCCTAGGAGTTCCCATTTCCTAGAAATACCCAAAATACTAGTTTCTGCCAGAAGTGCAGTCCAAATAAACCATAAATCCCTATTTCTCCTAGAAACTCAAATAACTTCTGGAAATTCCTCCAAATCTTCCAAATCCATATTTTCCTAGAAACTCACCCAAATGTACCTGTTTCTCCCAAAACACTGCCCGAACTATCCATATATCCCTATTTCTCTTAGCAACTCTGTCCAAATCACCCAAAAACCCCTGTTTCACCCAGAAACCCTAAAATCCCTGTTTCTCCCAGAAACTCTCATATATACCTGTTTTTTTTTTTTTTTTTTTTTTCTGAAAACTCGGCCCAATTTATCCAGATTTTCCAGAAATTCTAGTTTCACCCAGAAATCCCTGTTTCTCCCCAAATTACCCAGAAATCTCAGTTTCTCCCAGAAACCCCGATATACTTGTTTCTCCCAGAAACTCTGTCCAACTGACCCAAATGTACCTGTTTTCCGAGAAGCTCTGTCCAAATCTCCCAGATTTCCCAAAAATTCTAGCAACTCCGTGCAAACTTCCCAGAAATGTCTAGATTTACCAATTTATCCCATAAATTCTGATTTCCCAGTTTCTCCCAGAAGCTCTATCCAATCCGCCTAGATTTCCCAAAAATCCCTGTTTATCCCAGAAAGCTTAGAATCCCCGTTTTTCCTAGAAACCTTTCCCATTTACCTTATTTCTCCCAGAAACTCTGGTTTTGCATTTCCCCCCAGAAACTCTGCCCAATTCACCCAAAAATACCTATTTCTTTCAGAAACTTTGTGCAAATCACCTAGATTTCCCAAAAATCTCTGTTTCCTAGAGACACTGCAAAAATTCACCCAGATTTCCCAAAAATCTCTACTTAATAAAATTTCCCAGATTCCCATTCCTCAAAGAACCAACATGTCTTTCTCACCTTTCCCATGACGTCAATCATACTGGAAAGAAAAGTTAGCACACTCTGTATGGTTAGGACCTTACTGCTTAACTGCTATCTGTTAGAATTAGGGGCATCATATCGATTAGGGCTTGCATCCGCATACTTGTCTCATATGCATACACAATTCGTGTCAGTCTACATGCACGCACATCTTGTCAGTCTCACACATGTCAGTCTCTACACATCAAATGCATATGTATCATCATCCTCACCCATCTCAATCGTTGTATAGAAGTCGTATACATACTGCAACTGTCATCGGTTCACATCGATAAATCCTTCAAAATTTTGATCATCTCTTCCCGATAGGAGTCCATAAGAAGTGTTTCGCACCTCTGCTAAATTGGACTCTTACTTCTATTTGCAGAAAATTGTAGCCCCGGATAAGGACACTGTTGTACCTCCTCGGATTCATTATCTCATTCGTGGGCTCGCCCAAATTGTCATAAGCCCACCAATGGCCTATAAAGCTCTAGAAGAGAAAGTGAACAAGCTACAAACCACTATTGAATAGCTAAGTTTAAGGATAAGCCGATTTGAGAAGTTGGTGCAGAGCATCAATAAAGGGAAGTATGGGTTGTCCGACGCCGTCTATCCAAGCCCATTTCCACATCTGAATCCCTACTTATATCCAAGCCCATACCCTTGCTTGGGTAATCCTATTCCATATCCAAGCCCATACACTTGCTTGGGTAATCCTATTCCATATCCAAACACAAAAGCCACTCCAAGGACCCACTTGAACTCAAAGTTTAACAAAGCCCGCAACCCAAGAACCTTTACCAACCTGGGTATGCAGTTGTCCGTTATCCTTGATAACCTCATCAAAAAGGGGCACCTCCAACTTCTTCAGCCTCGTATTGGTATCCCTTCGCCTAACTGTAACTTGTCCAAATGTTGTGTGTACCACCAAGGCCTAGGCCACGACACCGATAGCTGCATGCGCCTTTACCATGATATCTAAGACCTCATCGATCAAAAAATCATCGAGCCATCACCCATCCAACCCTAGGTTAACCAAAATGTCAGCTTCATCGAACCTAAGGCCCCTGTCTCATCTGTTCAAATGATCACTTTGCTGATACCCATGAATGTTGAACCTGTGCCAGTGAAGCGATGGTGTTTAGGACTTTTGCTAGCGAAACAAATGAGGATGTTCTTTAAAAAAAAGAATAAGCGAGTCACCGTGATAATCCATTTGAGACCAGGCCGAGTCTAATCGAGTCTGTCCTATATTTTGAATCTATTTCAAGTTTAGTCTTGTTGTCGAGTCTGTCAGTCTTCAAGTTGTTATGAGTCTGTGTCGAGTAATGTAATCCTTCTTCTTTTGATGGAATGAAATCTCATTTTTTGCCTAATCTGATGTGTCTAGTCATCAATGCACGAATCATCGAACTGAAATGTCACTTTTCAAATTACCATGGATATTACTCCGCTAATAAATTTTTTCATTAAACAAAAAAAAAGAAGAATCCTGAAAAGGTCAAAGCTGATTTCACACTGACACCGATGAAGAGCCGAGAATTGAATAGTCTTACTTTAAGAATTTAAAAGATGCTTTTGCTCAAATCTTAAAAAGACACACTTGAAACTGACTTGGGGTTTGCCCAACACCTTTTTTCCACCATTTCGAAGCCTTAAGCCCAATCTAATTGGGAGCCATGCAATCTGTCCGATTGGAAGCAATGCAGACTTAGTTTTTGATGGTAGCCAAATATTTTAGTGAGTTTCATCTCCACTTTAAAAAAAAGGAGAAAAAAAAAGAAAAGAAGAAAATATAAGAAAAGAAAAAGCTCGCTAGGTTGAAAACCCGAAAGGGCACCTAGGCAAAAGTTAGAGCTGAAAAGGTATTGATTTCCAAGATTTGACCTTAACCAGTCAAAATGATGGAGAAAATGAAAGAAACAAAACTTTGGTGATACAGAGAATTGTAAACTTCAAGGTACATTATGAGAATGTGTCTAGATCATATTTCAAAAAGCCCCGAAGGACCATAAACAAATTCTGAGAGCTGACATGTACATTATGTAATTTTGAGATTGCGATCGAAAGATCTCACATGAATCAACTACATGAAAAGCAAAATTGACTGGCTAGGTGAAAGTGAAAAGGATCAATCCTAAAAAAAAAAAGAAAAGAAAAGAAAAGAAAAGAAAAGAAAGGGAGACTGAAACTGAATCTTCTTATTCAAGGCTACCACAAGTGACCTAAGTTTGAACTTCTTTGACGATTGGTTTGACAAACCCTCACCTCTTTCCTTTTTCAAACCCTTTAGCCCTAAACTACGCTCGTCCTGATTCCTACTCGGGGATACGTAGGCAATCGCATCGGTTCGGTCGACACCATCAATATTAACCCCTCTTCTTTAAAGGTCCTGGCCTGAACTACGTTGGACCTGATCCCGGCTCGGGGGTATGTAGGCAGACTTTTAAAAAGAAAAGAAGGATGGCTCGCTAGGTCAAAAATCTGAAAGGACACCTAGGCAAAAATTAGAGCTAAATCCAAGGTGAGCAATAACAAAAGAGAGAAAAGAGCTCACTAGGTCACCTCACTAGTGCCTAGGAAAAAGTTATGAGCATCTGAGAGATTAAAGTCACGGTCTTTGCCTCATGCCAGAAAACACCTCCCACACTAGGGGAAAACTTCGGCTACCCGCCTCGTTTGCCTAAATTTTACTATCTACCCTTCGTACAAGGGGCAAACTTCGGTCACCGGCCTCGTTTGCCCAAAACCTCCAATAAACCATCATCCAAACTAGGGGCAAACTTCGGTCACCTACCTCGTTTGCCTATGAATTCCACTTTCTACACCTCAAACTAGGGGCAAACTCTGTTTGCCTAATGCAATCCCTTCACACCATCGGCAAGTTTTCAAGTCACCAACTTGTTTTGAAATTTTTCTGAAATAGAGTATCTTTTATTCTAAAAGCTAAGGCACTAATTCAAAGCACTTCCTGGGAGAAGTATAGAATTGATTAGATCAATTGGGAGGAACTTTCAAAAACCAGATTTATCAGCAAAGTGCTGTCATATTAAGATGAGGAATGAACATAAAAGATGAGTGGTACATCATTCATGATGAAGGCACATTGGATCGTGGCAATTTGAGAATTTCATGTCCAAGTCAATCCTTCTTTGTTTGAGTCAGTAGTAATCTGATCAAAAGTGTGTCAGAGATCGAGGTTTCATACAAACTAACCCAACTTTCCTTGTCGTTCCTGTTAAGACCATTTGTCTTGATGGTCTCAAATGTGTGGGTTAAAGGTGATTCCCAATTATAAAAAAACTTTGGATACAAGCAAAAGTACCAAACATTATTACTACACCAGTCAAGGTAGCAACATGAGAAGTGTCCCAAGTACGAGTGGCATAAACTCGTAAGTGGCTGCAAACTACAAACCGATAATTGTTTCTCAAGGCGGCTGATCAGAGAAAATATCACCAACACCAAGAGATTATTGCCGATCCAATCAGAGTCTAGATATGCTGATCAGGTGTGTCGATGGGATGTGTTGTTTTGGGGCCCAGAGTTTGGATGTTTTGACAAGATGTGTTGTTAAGGTGATTAGGGTTCAAAGTCCAAGTGTGTTGTTGAGGAACATCAGATGTGTTGAGGAGCATCAGATTTGTTGAGGATCATCGTTGAAGAGTTGAGGAACACAAGATGTGTTGAGGAGCATCAGATTTGTTGATGAGCATCGTTGAAGAGTTGAGGAACATCAGATGTGTTGAGGAGCATCAGATTTGTTGAGGATCATCGTTGACGAGTTGAGGAACATCAGATGTGTTGAGGAGCATCAGATTTGTTAAGGAGCATCATTGAAGAGTTGAGGAACATCAGATGTGTTGAGGATCATCGTTGAAGAGTTGAGAAACATCAGATGTGTTGAGGAGCATCAGATTTGTTGAGGAGCATCGTTGAAGAGTTGAGGAGCAACAAATGTGTTGAGGAGCATCGTTGATGGAGCATCAGATGTGTTGAGGAGCATCAGAAGACTTAAAAAGCATTATTGAAAAGTCGAGGAGCATAGTTAAGATTTGAAGAACACCGTTGAGAATCAAGAAGCATTGAGAAGCACCGTCAAAGATTTGAGGAACAACATAAGCGCCGTTGAGAATTGAGGATCATTATTGAAATTTGAGAAGCACTCATGAGACTCTGAGAGTCACCGAGTCCATGAGTGGCTGTTGATCATCGTCCTCCATCAATGTTAAATCCATAGCTGCCATAGATTATCTACGAATAGAATCGTACCTTTACTCCCATCAGTGGGCGTATTTTCTTCTTCCCTAGCAGAGTAAATCTTATCCATTCATCCCAAGTAGAGTCGCTTCATCCCCAGCATATTCAATTTTATCCCCAGCAGACTTATCATCAGTCCAATCCATGACAGTCACAGTAGTTCACTATCAACTTGTCATCTCGATTCATTCATCATCATTTCTTTTGATCACGGTTAGTCCAACCGTTGGTCCAATCTATGACAGTCACAGTAGTTCACTATCAACTCATCATCTCGATTCATACATTATCAGTCCTTCTGATCATGGTTAGTCCAACTGTTGGTCCGACCCATGATAGTCATAGTAGTTCACTATCTACTCGTCATCGCAATTCGTGCATCATCAGTTCGTTAATCATCATCAATTTATCATGACTCTCATTCAAAAAAATGTCTTTTTCATCAGCCCTCTAGATTGAGACAAATCCTTCATCGTCAGCCCTCTAGGTTGAGGCAAAGTCATTTGTCATTAGCCCTCTAGATTGAGGCAAGTCATTTTTCATCAACCCTCTAGATTGAGGCAAGTCATTTTTCATCAGCCCTCTAGATTCAGGCGAATCCTTCATCGTCAGCCCTCTAGATTGAGGCAAATCCTTCATCGCCAGCCCTCTAGATTGAGGCAAAGTCATTTGTCATAAGCCCTCTAGATTGAGGCAAGTCATTTGTCATTAGCCCTCTAGATTGAGGCAAGTCATTTTTCATCAGCCCTCTAGATTGAGGCAAATCCTTCATCGTCAGCCCTCTAGATTGAGGCAAATCCTTCATCGTCAGCCCTCTAGATTGAGGCAAATCCTTCATCGCCAGCCCTCTAAATTGAGGCAAAGTCATTTGTCATTAGCCCTCTAGATTGAGGCAAGTCATTTGTCATTAGCCCTCTAGATTGAGGCAAGTCATTTTTCATCAACCCTCTAGATTGAGGCAATTCCTTCATCGTCAGCCCTCTAGATTGAGGCATATCCTTCATCGTCAGCCCTCTAGATTGAGGCAAATCCTTCATCATCAGCCCTTTAGATTGAGGCAAATCTTTCATCGCCAACCCTCTAGAATGAGGCAAATCTTTCATTGTAAACTCTCTCGGTTAGGGTAGGACTTCTACATCCATCAATCATTTTAGGGATTCCATGTCCATCAGCTCCCAAAGGCCCAAACCAGCTCTTTTGGATTGAGCATTACAAGATTTGATCAACCATGAGAGATTTGGAGACGAATCCTGGTTCTAGGTCAATAGTTAAGAGAGATTCTCAGAGAGTCCATCAGCTCCTGAAGGCCCTAACCGGTTCTTTTGGATTGAGCATTACAAAATTTGATCAATCGCGAGAGATTTAGAGATGGATCCTGGTTCTCGGTCAATTTGATCAACTATGAGAGATTTGGAGACAAATCCTGGTACTAGGTCAACAATTAAGAGAGATTCTCAGAGAATTCCCCACCATCCCTAGCAGAGGAAAATAGAAATCAACTCCTCGAAGTTTGAACCATCTTTTCGGAGTGATCACCGCAAGAATTAGCCAACAATTAAAAACACCACCAACAGTCAAGAACCCCAACTCCCGGGGCAAGCATTATCTATTCACAATCAAAGGCTCCGTGACTGCCGATAATCATGAGCTTCCTCACTTATTACTCTTTTGTCCAAAAATCATGAGCTTCCTCACTAAACAATTATCCTAAGCTTCCTCACTTATTTTTTCCAAAATTGCGAGCACCCTCACCTAGACATTGATTATCGTGAGCTTCCTCGCCTGCCGCCTATTATGAGCTTTCTCACTTATCGTGAGCTTTCTCACTCCTTTGTCCAAAAATCATAAGCTTCCTCACTCATTTGTCCAGAATCGTGAGCTTTCTCACTTATCGTGAGCTTCTTCACCTACCCATCGGTTATCGTGAGCCTCCTCACCTGTTGGTTATTATGAGCTTCCTCACTCTGGTTATCTCACCTGTCAGTTATCGTGAGCTACCTCACTTATTGTGAGCCTCCTCACTTATCATAAGCTTTCTCACATGTCAGTGGTCGTGAGCTTCCTCACTTATCGTAAGCCTTCTCACTTTGGTTATCACAAAGTTTTCTGAAACTATCATTTATCGTGAGCTCCCTCACTTGTCAATTATCTTTAGCTGTCGTCCTTAAGGACCCCACATCCGATTCTATTCGCTCGCGAAGCACACTTCCCAAGGTTTTAGAAGTTTGCCCCGAGACCCAAAGTCTTCAACACCTTGGTATCCTTATCAGGATCAACCACTGTATTAGAGTCAACACTAGCACGACATAAGTGGCACACACCCCACAGCACCAGCTCATACTAGGATCTGAATGCTAGGCATGATAGGACTCATGACATAATTCATATCACATCCATGCATTGCATATCATCCTCATAGCATAGCATCCGTATGTCTTATTATGCATGTGTGATTTGTTCTTTATGCCCCGAACTACGTCCTGGTCTGATTCCCCTTGGGATACGTAGGCAGCTCACGCAGAGCGCGACCAGCACTGGCCTCAGCATCATCCTTGTATCTTTTGTAACGCTTTTATCCTAAATCTATAGCCTCTAAAAAGACCTGTCTCTTCAAGGCTTTGGCACTCGCTTGCGACGTGCGTTGCCTCGCAAGTTCATGCCAAAGAGGGGCAAATTGTAGACACTCCATTTTGTCGGCTATTAGATTTAGGAGACCCATAGCTTGGTGGTTCACAATGATAAAAAAAGACTAAAAAAGGACTCCTGGAAGTTAGTTCTATCTCTCAAATGCTTAGAATGACCAAAATGCCCCTGAAAGCCCGAACACTCCCAGATTTGGACCAAAAGTTCTGGAAACATTCTGCATCATAAAAAGTACTAAACATGAGTTTTAAAGAAAAATCAGATGAAATCGTCAGCTCCTAGAGAAGTCCCGGAAGTTCCCAGAAGGTCCCTGTTGACCGGTTTGACCCAAGTTTGACCAGGTTTGATCAGGGTTTGACCAATATCGTCCAAATTCATCAAAAAGTTTTGAGATAATTCTAGATCATGTGAAAAGTACTAAAATGAGTTTTAAAAGAAAATCGGATGAAAACGTCAGCTCTTGGGATCTCCCAGAGGTTCCGAGAACTTCCCGAAAATCCTAGGTTTGACCGATTTGACTTAAAAGTTGACTTTGAAACCGGAGCACCGTACTATTTTTCAAAAATTTTTCATAAATACTAGAGGTCAATAGCTTTCCAACGGTATATCGCACATAATTCTTGGATTTAAAAACGAATTTATTATAAATTTCTGAAGGTGAAAAAGGCAATCAAATCGACTTTTATCGCGAATACCGCAAAACTTTTTAAAGTGACCTATCTCCAAACTATTTTTTATGTAAATTAGACTCCATTACTTTTCCAATGGTATATCACAAGCTCAATTTGGAGTTCGTACGCATTTTCTGGGAATTTCGGGCAAAATAGGGCCTTTTCGCGAATACCGGAACCTCTGGGGGCCTAAACATAAATTTTTGGGCTTCTGAGGAGCAGTGCCACGGCGGTACATCGCGAGTGCCTCGGCGGCACTCAACCCCCATAGATTCCATTTTTGTAATTTATTTTGGGGGTCCAAATTGAATAATTGAAGACCAAAACGATGTAGTTTTATGTTCACAGATGTTTGAGACCAATGTGAGCACTTTCTAAATCCCAAAACCACCCTAAATTGGCCTATATAAACCCCCCTTTGCTCTTCATTTTGGGGGGGGGGGGCAAGTGCAAAACTTGAGAAAGTTTTAGAGAGAAAGAGAGATAGAGATAGGTTTAGAAGAGAGAAAGGGAGCTTCTCCCACTGATTTTCTATAGAAAGTGTGTTCTAAACTCAAGTTCTTCCATTATCCTTCTATATACTTCATCATCAATACACCCAACCACCATTTCTCTAAGAATTTATGAGTTAGGAAGCTACTTCCATGTCCAAATGTCAATATCTATGAGTGAAACACCAAGCTACAAGTCCAAAATCACATTGATTATCATCTATTGATTGTTATTTACTTGCTTGTTCATATTATGTTCATCTCATCCTAACCTCATTTCTTTTTTTGATTTTTTTTTATTTACTTACTAGTTCATCATCCTCTAAATGATGACATGAAGTTTGAGGTGAGTGAATCCTTATGGATAGTAGCTTTGACCTCAAAAATATGTTTGATAGATGATGATTATAACTTCAATACCTCCAAGGTATCCTTGAAGTTATGTTCAAATGAAAATGAATCTCTCCAATAATATTGGGAGTTCTTGATGATGAGTTTGATGTCAATATTCCAAGAGGTCATAATCTCTATTTAATGTTGAAAATATACTTTCAAAACCTCTATTTCACTTCTTAAAACCCCTCATTTTGATCTTAAGAAAGAAAACTCTAGTTTTTCCCAAAAATCTTCAAAATAGTGAGTCAAAACAGTGAACGATCTGAGTTCAAAGATTTCTATAGAACTCAATACTCAATGTATGGATGCAAGACCACTTAAGAAGTCTTCCTAAATCATTAGAGAACACCCATGATTTTTGGTTTGGTTTGGAAACACATGGAAGGGTTAAATTTTGACCTAAACATTCCTTCCAGACATTCTGTTTTTGCTGTCACAGCAGCTTGGTTAACTTTCAACTTGTTTTTCAGAAAACTTTTCCAAAAGGGGTGGTCCTAACTCATTTTTCCTTTGAACTTCAGTGTCTTATGGAACTGTCTGTATAATATGGGCCTCTAGATGTTTTGTTTTTATTTTCTAAGATTTGTTGACGTTTCAGTAGACAGTACGGACTCTGTTTCTGAGTAACCTCCATTATTTATATGATTTCTCTCAATCTGTAATAGTTATTGAAGATTGGCTTTTTTATTTGTTTTCTAGACACAATTAGGATGATCTCCATTAAAAATCATGCATTAAAAACATTCCTAACCCTACTTTTCATTTTCCACAAGATCAAGTCACTCTTCTATCCACTATTCACAGCAAGCATACTTTTACTTTCATTCTTTGATTTGATACTTTCACACACTCTAAATTAGCTCATCTCTTAGGAAGTAGTTCATACTATTTTTGTACATATTCTATGATGATTTCCTTCATGCATTCATGCATATTTTAGACTTCTAAGTCACTTTAGAAAGTCCATGTACACAAACACACTACAACCTTTGTACATTCTAAGACCATGCATTGCATCCATGCAAGATTTGGGGGTTTGTGGCTCCTAATCTAAGAAGATTACAAGGAATGAACTTGATCACACGTTCATGTTTCTCATCGATTAATTCTTCCTTTTTCATCCGTCCCGGGGATTGAGAAGTCTTCTTTTCTCAACGATTAACATGCATCATTCTAGCTTGCTAAGCACATTTTTATCTCTTTGATTATTTGTTTCAAGAACAATTCATGTCCCCTTTTAGATTAGGAAAACTTGATTACTTAATATGTGATTAGATGATTTTTCCTAGGTTTATTTGTGTGATCTTTCACTTTTGCATTGTAAGATAGTTGGCTAAGATCTTATGAATGATATCTTATCTTTTGATCTTCCATTTCAATTTTCTTATGAAATGTAATATACTATCATAGTATTAATTGTCAAACCAAACATAGTAAAAGATGATTATTTGGATGCTAATTGAGGTTCGTCGAGAGACGGGGCGAGTTGAGGGTGTTTTAGTCATGAAAAAGGCTCCTTCCTCGCTCGTATCAAAACCCCGAGCTGAGTTCTTTGGTTATGAAGGGCCGGTGCCCTCTATCCGTTTAGGTGAGTCAAATTGGGTTTCTTGGTTCCCTAAAGACCAAGTGGCGACTCTGTATCTGTTTTTAACAGACCATTTTCTTCTCCTTCAAAACAATCTAAAAACAGCAAGAGGTGGAATTTCGCGTGTCCACAGGGTGTTTTAGTTTGCCGGGCTCCTTCTCCTCTCATTCCATAATCCCTGGACCTAGAAATCTCTGGTTTCCAAAAGATCAGTTTGCTTTTAAAATGGTTTCTTAATTCTCCTTTAAAATTAATTGGCGACTTGTATTTGAATTTAAAATTTGAATAAGTTTTAAGAAGCATGGCTAGCTTGCGATATCCACAATCTGGCGACTCTGCTAGGGATCGGACCCAGAATCTCTGGTTTTGCAGACCAGAATTTTTAATTTTGGGTTCACTCGAGGATTAGACTTGAAAGCATCCTTTTAATTGAGTTGATTAATTATTGTGTGTCCTTTGCATTGCACTTGCATGTCTTGCTAGTCGATTGCACAGAACTATGTGATCACCCTTGATCTCGTACCATGTGTTGGTATATGAAGCATCCTATCGGATGTGTGTTAAGGGTCCCTTATTTGACCAAAACTCGTCCTTTACATGATAGCTTCTATCGAATCTTTCAATCTTAGGAAATCAATTCTTAATTAGGGTTATGTGCTAGGAAGTTTTGTATATATTGGAAGGGATTGCTTGAGATGATGACGATACTTGCTTGATGAAAGATGTATAACCTCTTAATCGCTTTTGAGCAATTCCTCTTCATGTCCCATGACATTCGAGAATATGTCGAATCTTGATTGTAAGATTACATCTCTTATATCATGTTTAGCTAAGCATCATTGATCTTGTCTGTATCCGAATTCATGGAAAGTACGGTGATAATCCGATCATGTGACCCTCCTACCCCAAGAATTTTGAATCCATCTTTGAAAGCAAACGGATTTATGCCATCTTTACTTCAAAGTTTTCAATCGCTCTTTCAAAAATCTTTGAAGTACACTTTTTGATTAAAGCTTCAAACTAATCTTTGTTAAAATATATTTTCATATGATCATCTCCAAAGGAAAAATTCAAAAATCTTGGGAATTATTTTGAAAGAAATGCTTTTCAAAACAAACTTTCAATCCAATCATCCTTGTTGAGGAATGTTTAACATCCTCGTTCTCAGAAGAATTCTCAAGAATTGTTTTCAAAAGATTTTATCATTCAAAGAAATACTTTTCAAGTGATTTTCAAAATTTTTCAAATACCCAATCCTTAAAGGGATAATGAGGGTCACAATGAAAGGAGAAGTTGGCGCACTTGATATGGATAAAGATTTTATGTGCTTATGTGTTAGGATTGAAAGTTTCTCTTTCTTTCACACAAAGAGTAGGCACACACACACACACACACACACACATGCATTGCATCCGTGTGACATATGAACCATTCATAAATGTTTTACCAAGTATTTGCAACCAATGCAATCAAATAAAAATAAGGGGAAATTGGTGAAAAGGGCATTAAAACAAGCTAAATGGAATGAAGGACACTTAATAAAACAACTTGGTTTTTACTCCAAATTTTTGTTTGGACCAAAACATCCTCATCTTCATCATCTAACCTTACTATCAAACCTAGCCACCATTGCCACTACCCATGCCTAGCTTTCGGCCACCACTACTTCCACATCCGGTGACTACCACTACCATCTCTGGCGACCTCCGACGACCTCTGATGACCGCCACTAGCACCTCCGGCGACCATCTACCATTGCCACCACCACTTCCACCTCCGGCGACCTCATACGACCTCTGACGACCACTACTAGTACCTCCAGTAACCATCACCTATCATCCCTCCTTCATTCAAAGTTTTGACCATCTTAAGATCAGTCATATTAAGAGAAATTTCTCTTAAGATGACTGATCTTAAGAGAAATTTCTCTTAAGATTAGTTGACCGTGGAGATTTGTTTTGGTGGTGGTGGTGGTGGCTAGCGGTGGTGGTGGCAATGGAGGGGAAGGAGAGAGAGATGCATGGTGGTGGTGACTATGGAGGGGGATGAGAGAGAAAGTTAGAGAGAGAAGAGAGTTGGTGGTAGTTGTGACGGCTCTGGCTCCGGCGACAGTGACAATGACGGCGACAGCGACGATGGCTCCGGTGGTGGCTTCGGTGGTGGTGGTGGTTGTGATGGTGGTGGCTATGGAAGAAGGAGGAGAGAAGATGGTGGTGGTGGTGGCTATAGAGGGGGAGGTGAGAAGATGGTGGAGGGAGGAGGAGAGAAGATGGTGGCTATGGTGGTGGTGGTTGTGATGGTGGTGGCTATGGAGGGGGAGGAGAGAGAAAATTAGAGAGAGAAGAGAGATAGTAGTGGTGGTCTCTTAGGGTTCCATGGGCAATTTTACCGTTTAGAGTGAAATTTAAAATTTTATAGGACTAAGAGGGATAGTTCAAATTTTAGAAGACTTTAGGAGGTAAAGTTTTTTTAGAGTGTGTCCTTGTCTGGATTTTTGATTTTGGCTTGTCCTTTAGTCCAACTTAGCCCAATCTTAGGGGCCTTACACCAAGTCTCCCTAAAAATAAAATGGATAAAGGTAAAGGAAAAGAAAAATGACAAAATAAAAATTCATTTGAAATTTCTTTTGTAGGGCAAAAATAGCATCTGATTTGGGCATTTTTTGGTTTAGGGGCGGCAAGGTTAGTGAGGAGAAATAGTAACACTCAAATGGCATATGAAGGGAACACCGGGGAAGTAGCAGAATTGAGGACCATAGTAGAAAGGCAGGAAGAGCACATGAGACGACAGGCTGAGAATATGAATTGCATGATGAACATAATAGAAGCAATGACTCGCCAACCACTACCCATTGTCGACCCACTCTCTCCAACGGTGAAAGAAGAAGACTGGTATGATGATCAGGAGGCACAGAGGGCTAATGTATTATGAGCCGAAAGAGAAAAGACCGAGAAGAAAAGGGTAATGGCTGAGAAAGTCGAGAAGCTTGAGAGAGTTGTACACAAGGCTCAGGGAGTTGATACCTATTTGCTAGAACTAGAAGGGCTATACAATGGGGTCCACGAGACGCTGCCTGTCGATTTTAAAATGCCTGTCTTTGACAAGTTCGATGGAACAGGGAATCCTCGTAGCCATGTGAGGATGTGTATCGGGGCTTTCCAGCCTAGTGGGTTGAGCACCGCTATGATGACCGTCCTATTTTAGCATACTTTAACTGGGGCTACCTTAGACTAGGGTCTGGGTGGTTAAATCATTTATAGCACAGTATGAGTAAAATCAAGACTTGGATGTCACAGTCAGAGATTTGGAAACCACCAGGCAAGGAACAAGGAATCATTCGCTGAATACTTGAGTCGATAGTGGGGAAAACCAAGATGGTACAAAAGCCGTTTGAAAAAGAACAAATCCGGATGTTAATAAAGAATATTCAACATGTCTGCCAAGAAAAGATGAGGTTCCAATCAATCAACACTTTTGCCAAAGTCTTCGATGTAGGAATCAGGATAGAGGATGCAATCTAAGAAGGGGTAATTAAGAAAGAGGAGCAACCGAACAGGTACAAGAGGTCAAACTATGGGTCAAACGAAGGATTTTTTGGAGGTCATCAGGCCCCACCGATGTCAATGCGTTAAGTGAGCTCGAGAGGAAATTTGACATAGCAAAAGGTCGACCAGGGGCAAATAAACCACAAAGGCAGTTTTCTAATTTGGGAGTTTCACTATCAACCGCCCTTGATAGGCTGATGACAAAGGGACATCTTCGCCCATTGGAACCTCGATCCTTACCAAATCCACTTCCTTCGAGCTTTTAGGAGGATCTTTATTGCAAATTTTACCAGCAAAAGGGCCATGCTACGGATTAATGCACAAGACTGAGGCATGAAATTCAAGATCTCATCGACAACAAGGTAATATCTGAACCACCAGTCAAAGCTCCTAACGTTACTAGAAATCTGCTGTCGAATCATCATGCTGTACCCACACCATAGGGCCTCTATTTCTTGGGGTTAGAAGAGATGACCTTCGATCCATCCAGGCTGATTACTAAAGTTGGGAAACCAGGGAAGCCTTACCAGCTGCCAAAAGATTTGATAATCTGTACTCTTGGATATCGACCGGAGGAATGTGGAGGGGAGACAATAAAGCAAATGGTCACGACAGATTGGTGGGTTCAAGAAATTAACAAAGCTCATAGTCGAGATATAGATTAGGTGGAAGATGATTTGTGGTACGAAAGTGATGAAGAGACTAAAGTGGGGAAAGAAGGTTCAAAGCTACTAGGGAAATTGATAATTTGTGGATAAGAGAGGAGGTCAGTCATCTAACCGATCGGGGAGACACTTTAAACCGCGCGAGCTAGAGGAAGATGACCCGAGGAAAGAGTTAGGCAAGGGAAAAGGAAAGATGAATGAAGAAGAGGTGGAGGATAGGGTTTTGAAACAAATAAAGAAGACACAGGCCAATATCACCATCTGGAGGTTATTGATCAATTCTACACGTCACAAGCAGGCAGTCCTAGATGCTTTTAATCAATCCGATGTTTCTATCAACACAGTGCTAGAGGATATTGTGGGAATGATCAGTAGAATTTTGACTCTAGCTATCACCTTCTCCTCAGATGATTTGTCTCCTGGAAGGCCCATTCATAATAAACCACTGTCTTGTGGACAATGGGTCTGCTCTAAATGTATGTCCATTCCAAACAACCAAGAAAATGGTTCTGGATGAGTCAACTTTTATACCATCTGAGCAGAAGGTAAGAACATATGACAATAGCCAAAGGACGGCCATAGGTATAATCTTCCTCAATCTCACCATCGGGCCTTTGGAAAAAGAAGCTGAGTTTTAGATCATCTACATCCCTACCTCTTTCAACTTGCTGTTGGGTAGGCCGTGGTTGGACAGTATAGGTGCCATACCATAAAAAAATTCATCAGAAAGAAAGTGTGTTTGGGAAAACAAGATTTACGATATTCTCGGGGACAGTTGGGTCCGTCTGTTTGAAGCTTCATCAAGCGCACCAGTTCTAGAGGTACAATTACAGGAGGAGGAAACAAGTCTAGGAGGGTTCGAGTTCATCAATATGTTGGAGGGAGTAAAGCCAAGGGAGTTCCTGCCGCTATATTTCGATCAGTATGTGAGTCCGCTAGTCGCCGGAATTATGAAGAGGATGGGTTTCTTCCCGGGAATGGGACTGGGTAAAAATCATCAAGGCCTGCCAGAGTTCCCAAAAATTCCAACACAGACCCATACTCATGGTTTGGGTTATTAGCGGTCAAAGAAGGAGTTGAGAGAAATGAAGAAAGCAACTGATGCACCGATGGTCCTGTATCAGAAAATGATCAATGGGTACTTTGTGAAGGAAGGAGAAGATTTCCCTTTCTGTGGCTTTCCAGAGCTATGGGTAGATCAGAAAGACAATTGCTTGAAACCAGGGTTTGAAATCTTCTTCTCCCATGAATTTTCTGAATATGAAGACTTGTATTTACAAGTGCCCATGAAGTCTGCCACTGTTAAAGATTAGATCAGTCCGCTATATGTCCCAGTTATGCAGAACCTATTGGGCAGAGGAAGCACAAAAATCAAAGAAAAAGGCCAAGAAGAGATTATAGAAGCCGAGATCGGGGAAGAGTATGTTGAGGATATGGTGGAAGAGGTGCTGGAAAAAGACAAGGGAAATGATAAGGAAGAACCAGAAGGAGCAATGACTGGAGGAAGGGATGAAATGAGAAAGTTGCCAGACTGTGACACCGTGCAGCTCAACAAGGAGTCGACAAAGAGTGGGTCTTCGAGTCTAGTGATAAGTACCCCCCTTCCTAGAGTCTGTAATGGCCCAAATGAGGCATCTTACTATTGCTATGTCTATTGTAATCACCCCAAACAAAGTTAATGAAAGCATGACTAATTCTACCTACTCGAATATGCTTAATGAATGTGATGACCATGAAATATAGAGTGAATTGCAAAAACTAATCAAAAAAGAAAAAGAATCTACATGTAAAATCATTGAGGACACTCTAATAATTAATCTGGGAAATGAAGATAATCCACAAAATGTTTTTATTGGCTCTATACTTAGCAATGAAGAAAGCAAAGAATTGATCAATCTATTAAATGAATTCAAAGATATTTTTGCAAGGTCTTCTAGTGATATGCCTGGTATCAATCCAGAGATAGTCCAACATTACATCCCCCTCTTTCCTAACCCAAGACCAATATAACAACAATTGAGTCAAATGAGGCCTGAATGGGCACTTAAAGTAAAAGAGGAAGTTGAAAAGCAATTAAAAGATGGGTTCTTGATGGTCACCGAGTATCCCGAATGGATTGCCAACATTGTACCGGTCCTGAAGAAGGATGGTCGTGTTAGGGTGTGAGTTGACTTTCGAGATTTAAACAAAGTAAGCCCCAAAGATGACTTCCTTTTACCTCATATCGACGTACTAGTTGATAACATTATAGGGGCATAATCTCTTGTCTTTTATGGACAAATTCTCAGGATATAATCAGATTCTCATGGCACTAGAGGATAGGGAGAAAACCACCTTCATCATGCCTTGAGGTACGTATTGTTACAAGGTAATGCTATTTGGATTCATGAAAGTAGGGGCAACGTATCAACGGGCCGCCACCATATTGTTACATGAAAATATTCACAAGGAGGTGGAGGTATACATAGATGATATGATCGTGAAGTCTAAGAAGAGGGAAGGACACTTGGAGGCATTGAGGAGGTTCTTCAAGAGGTTGAGAAAGTTCAGAATGAGGCTGAATCCACAAAAGTGCACTTTCAGAGTTACTACCGGGAAGTTGTTAGGATATTTTATCACCTAAAGGGGAATAGAGGTGGACCCGACCAAAATTAAAGCCATAGTTGAAATACAGTCACCGAAGAATGAGAAATAGCTGAGGGGGTTCTTGGGTAGGATACAATTCATTAGCCGCTTCATTTCAAAGCTCACCTTAACCTGTGATCCGCAGTTTAGATTGCTTAGAAAAGGAGAAAAGTTCGAGTTGTACACCCTATGCCATCAAGCTTTCGATAAAATTAAAACCTATCTCCAAAACCCACCTGTCTTATCACCGCTCGCACTTGGAAGACCTTTGTTACTGATCGGGAGAGAACAAATCCCAATTATACGCCTTAATTCACATTTGTTAGTCGTTTTTATCCTATTTTTGTGTAGTTTTATTTTATTTTCTATTTTCTGTCAGGTTTTAGAAAAAAACATGGATTCCAGGTTAAATAAGGAGAAAAAGCAAGAAGAAAAAAGTTGGAAAAAGCCCTTCGCTCGCGCGAGATCCCAGAAATCGCTCGCGCGATCCGCGCGCGCGACCTTCCAATTACGCGCTCGCGCGGCCAGCTCGCGCGATCCGTACAAAAACTGAAGTTGCGTATTTTTCTATACTGAAGAGCCCTGTGCAAACGAAACTTCTGAATGACGTCCAGATTGTAAATAACAGCTATTTTAGTTAGTTTCGGGATAAGAAAGCTTCCAAAAACTTCTTGTAAACTCTATATATACCTAGTTTTTATAATATTTAGGGTTACACACACCTAGAGATCAATATACACATCTTTACATACATTCATACTTTCATTGGAGGCAAAGAGAAGAAGATCTAGTCTGAAGGTTCTGAAGGCTTCATCCAATTCCATCTTAATGTTTTCCGAAACCATGAGCAACTAAACTCCTAATCTAGGGTTTCAATGAAACCCTAGCTATGTAAAGGGGGAATTCTACGCTTTTCTATTTTAGGATTTTATGGATTGGATAGTAATTGTATGTTGGTGGATTATTTATATATAATCAATTTTAAATGTTAATAATCAAGAGTATTTTGGATCTATTCTTGTCTTAGATTTTTCCTTATGCTTATTGAACTCAATAGTCCTTGATTTCTGTGATTGATAGGAGTATTTACATACAATAGTGCTTATGTGATTGTGATGTTTACATCTTTTATAATTCATGCTTAGGAAAGATGAGTTATGCTACACCCTAGTTATAGGTAGATAATTCATGTGAACCATAGATGGATTATGCTTAGATTGAACTAACAATATCCTCTTGACGATACTATTGGGCTTGTAGCTCCGATAGATCATAACTATCCAAACATAGAACTTAGAATAGAAAGTTTAGACCCCCGATGCATAGTTAGTGGTGGATTTGTAATCCTAGATCTCATCTACTCATATTTAAACCAATTTTCAATTTAGCATACAAGTTTACTTAGATCTAATTCTAGACTTTATTTCCATAATTTCATAGTTTAATTCCTAGTTTAAGTAGTAGTAATAATCAAATTATAAATCGATCAAACTTTCGAGATTCTTATAACTAAATAGATTAGATTTTATTAATTAAAGGATAAAAATTAGCAATCTCTATGGGTTCGACCTTTACTTTCATTACTGCAAATCTTTGGAAAAGTAAAGTACACTTTTCGTAAATTGATTTTGACTGGATCAATTTTTGGCGCCGTTGCCGGGGATTGAAATAATTTTTGCCGTTAATTATTAGAATCGTAATTTACTTAGTTAGTAAATATTAGTGTCTATTTTATTTTCTTTGTTTCTAATTTTATTTTCGAGTAGCTAAAATTATCCTTGTTTGCAGATTTCATTTTATCAATTCTAGCACAATCGAGTGGAGCAGCTGTGCAAGTCAACGGAGCTTACGCGAACCTGAAAAATAAATAAATTACAATCAATTTAAAATCACCAAGTAAATCCGTTATTTAAATTTCGCATCGAACCACTGTAAGTTAGGGCGCTGAGACGCAATACTTTGCATTAGGGTGGGTGTGGAGTGAGCATTTCATTAGCTAGGAAACCCGGGGCGCTAGGCTTGATGCGGTCATTGCATTACAGGATAATTTCATGCATCATATTAGTCTTGTGTGCTTGTATGCTTGGTTATTAGCATAGCTTATTTTTGCTTCAATTGAGTCAGTCTGTAGTTTATGTTTGGTACTCATTCAAGTAAACCCAAATTAAATCCACTTAATCTCGAACTTGAACGCACCCTTAGAATCCTTAGGTCATCAACGCAAGCTTCTAGAGCTCGGTTGATGCTAGACGACGAGTCCACACCGGAACCGTCATCCTTGTTTGAATCGGAAATCCGAAGCACTCTTAACCGTCTAAGGAAAACCAAAACGATAAAAATCGAACCTAATCCAATGGCCGATTTTGGACATAACATGAATAACGGAAATAACCAGAATAATGGGGATAATCTTAACATACTCCCACCACCTCCATTAAAGGATTAATTTACTCCTACCACATATACACCCCCGTCATGTATTGCATTATCGGAAGTGACAGCAGCTCACTTTGAAATCAAATCGTCAACTATTGCGCTCCTTCTGTCATTTCACGGTCGTGTTAAGGAAAACCCTTATAATCATCTAGGCGAATTTTAGGGTATCTGTACGACTTTAAAAATTCAGAACTTAACAGATGATGAGTTAAAAATGCGTCTTTTCCCGTTTTCACTTAAAGACAAAGCAAAGTACTGGCTCCAATCTTTGGAGCCAAATTCAATAAGAACATGGGAGGAGTTGCATACTGCATTCCTACAAAAAATTTTCCCCATCACTAGAACAAATCAGATTAGGAAATCGATAACTAATTTCACAATGCAAGATGGCGAAACCCTTTATGATACATGGGAACAGTTTAAAGAACTCTTACGTTCTTGCCCTCATCATCAGATACCCAAATGGCAGCTGGTGCAAGTCTTCTACAAGGGATTAATTCCCACCGTTTGTAACACCGTCGACGCTATTTGTGCGGGGACGTTCCTCCACAAGAGTGCCGACGAAGCTTGGAAGATATTTGAAACATTAAGTGAAAACTCTATGCACCAAGCTGTATTTGTACGACCCGAGGGACACCTTCCATCACACCCAAAGAGAGAGGCTAAAGTTAAGTCTAATCATTCTTATGAAATCCAAGAACTAAATAGAAAAATGGACCAACTCATAATGATGGGCCGCATGCAAGGCCCACCTCCTCCTGTTGAAGTATGCCAATTATGCTCAGATTCGTCGCATTCGACATTAGCATGTCCGTCCGCGTCCCAGTTTCTGGAATTTGTAGAACAACATATAAATGCTATCCAACAGTTCCAACGACCCAATTATAACCCCGCAGGTTATAAACTGGACTCGACATGGGGACCTCACCCGAATCTTTCATGGAACTCTAATAGTGAGAGACCGTATTCGAAACCCGATACGACAAATTTTCCTAATGCGTATAGGCCATAATCCAATCAGTATAAGTAGCCTCCGAATCAACAAAATCAATACCAATAGCCTCCCTTCCACGCTAATCCTCCTAGGGATAAAACTTTCGAAGAGAGCGTGTTGGCGTCATTAAAAAACTTAGAGGCCCAATCACAATCACAGTCGCAACTTGTTAACTCTCACACGCAATCGATAGCTAAATTAGAATCCCAGATGGGCCAACTTGCTAATACCTTAAATCGTCGTAATGAGGGAAAGTTACCAACTCAACCGGTCCAAACCCTAAAGGACAATATGAGGTGAGTTCGACGAGTGATCAAGTTAACGCGGTGTCAACTAGAGCGACTGAACGTCCAGAGGAGATTATACGTCCTCCCGAATCTCGAAAAGATAAGGGTAAAGGAATAAGTAAGGAACACGATGGAGATAACGATAAAGTTACGAAGGACCCTGATCATTCGGTACCTAATACGTCTAAAGCGACAAATCCATCAAATTATGTACCTAGAATGCCGTTCCCTCCAAGCGTGGATGTCCCAGCGCACTTTTCGAAGAAGGGAACACGCCCGGAGGATATTCTTGAGACATTTAAAGAGGTGAAGATTAACATTCCATTACTTGACGCTATTAAGCAAATACCTCCATACGCTAAATTCTTAAAAGACTTATGGACTCAAAAGAGAAAATCTAGCAAACACTTATCTAAGAAAGTCTTTCTAACGGAAAAGGTTAGCTCCATGTTTAATCACAACACTCTAAAATACAATGACCCGGGTACTCCAACCATCGCTTGTTACATCGATGATAAATACATCCACCAGGCTCTTCTTGATTTAGGAGCGAGTGTGAATTTTCTATCCTATTCAGTATATGAACATTTGGGTTTAGGAGAACTAAAATCGACTGCGGCCACCTTACAATTAGCCGATAGGTCAATTAAAGTTCCACGAGGGGTAGTAGAAGATGTATTGGTCAAAGTTGATAGATGCTATTATTCGGTTGATTTTATCGTGCTCGACACTGAACCAGTCTTAGACGCTAGTAAAAAAGTCCCAGTCATTCTAGGATGCCCTTTCCTAGCCACGACTAATTCTATTATTAACTATAGGACTGGAGTGATGGATATAACTTTTGGTAACATGACCGTGCATCTTAACGTTTTTAATGCATCTAATCAACCATATAGAGATGATGAAGAGGCAGACTGCTATGCCATAGACTTAATAGATGAATTAGTCGAAGAGGCAGCGCCTTTTATGTTGACTAAGGAAGCTTTAGAAGCATGCCTATCTCATTTCAATTTTAATGAGTTCAACATTGACACAAATATTGAAGATGTGAACACTTTATTGGAATCGGTAAACACGCCTTATGCGCTTCCATGGAAACCTAAAATAGAGGCTTTACCGCCTCTTGCACATGAACCAGCATTACCATCCATTGAGTGTCCCACGACGCTCGAACTTAAACCGTTGTCGGATTCTTTGAAATATGCATTCCTAGGATCTAACGCAACCCTTCCAGTTATAATCGCGTCAAATTTAACTAAAATTCAAGAAGTACAACTAATATAGGTTCTAGGCAATCATAAGAAGGCAATTGGATGGACGGTCACCGATTTAAAAGGAATTGACCCGTTAGTTTGCATGCATAGAATTAATTTAGAAGAAAATGCCAAACCATCTAGGGAAATGCAACGACGTCTCAACCCTAACATAAAAGAGGTGGTTATGAAGGAAGTTATAAAACTTTTAGATGCAGGTATTATCTACCCGATCTCTGATAGTAATTGGGTCAGCCCAACTCAGGTTGTCCCAAAGAAACTAGGTATTACGGTTGTACCAAACGAAAAGGGAGTCCTTATACCCACCCATCAAACTACTGGTTGGCGGGTATGCATTGACCATAGAAAACTTAATACGATGACTCGTAAGGATCATTTCCCTCTCCCATTCATTGATCAAATCCTAGAATGTCTGTCCGGTCAGAGCTATTATTGTTTCTTAGATGGATACTCTGGTTATAACCAGGTGCCCGTTTATCCCAATGACCAAGAAAAGACAATGTTCGCATGTCCCTTTGGAACCTTCGCCTACCGTCGTATGCCGTTTGGGTTGTGCAATGCACCGGCAACCTTTCAATGGTGTATGATGGCAATTTTCCTGGACATGGTTGAGAAATTTCTCAAAGTATTTATGGACGATTTCTCAGTTTTTGGACCTATATTTGATGAATGCCTTCAAAATCTTATGAAAGTCCTCGCCCGTTGCGAGGAAGCAAATTTGGTATTAAGTTGGGAAAAGAGCCATTTCATGGTTCAAGAGGGGATAGTCTTGGGTCACGTTGTTTCCAAGCGAGGTATAGAGGTTGATAAGCAAAAATTGAGTTAATAGACAAACTTTCACCGCCATCATCCATTCGTCAGATCCGTTCCTTCTTAGGTCATGCCAGCTTCTATAGACGATTTATCAAAGACTTTACTAAAATTTCACGGCCCTTGTGCAACCTGCTAGCCAAGGATGTTCCTTTTGTCTTTGACAACGAATGCCTGAAGGCTTTTGAAAAGTTACGAACCTTACTATCCATGGCTCCGGTAATCCAGTCCCCTGATTGGTCATTACCGTTTGAATTGATGTGTGATGCTTTCGATTACGCCGTTGGAGCCGTTCTGGGACAAAAAGTTAATAAAGTCCCTCATGTAATTTATTATGCAAGTAAAACACTAAATAATGCGCAATTGAACTATATGACAACTGAAAAAGAATTATTAGCAGTTGTGTTTGCCCTCGATAAATTTCGTTCATACTTATTGGGATTAAAGGTTATTGTGTATACCGATCACGCCGCATTACGTCATTTATTGAATAAGAAAGAAACGAAACCGAGATTAATCCGATGGATTTTACTCCTTCAGGAGTTTAATTATGAAATACGTGATAAAAAGGGTTCTGAAAATGTTGTAGTTGACCACTTGTCACGAATTCTTATAGAATCTAATGATATTGCACCTCTAAAGGATTCATTTCCGGATGAGCAATTATTTTCGTTATCTACCGTAAACTGTCCGTGGTTCAGTGACATCGTCAATTTCTTAGCTACGGGATATATCCCGCATACGTTGTCTCGTTTAGATAAAGATCGGTTCTTTTCTCAAATTAAACACTATTACTGGGACGACCCACTGTTAATTAAACATTGTTCTGATCAAATTATACGACGTTGTGTTCCAGAGAGTGAGTTTCATTCAATTTTGAACTTCTGTTACTCCTTAGAATGCGGAGGTCACTTTGGAGGCCGTCGTACGGCCGCTAAAGTCCTCCAAAGCGGGTTATATTGGCCAACACTGTTTAAAGACGCACATGAATTCTGTCAGAACTGCGTACATTGTCAACAAACAGGTAACATGTCACATCGTGATGCGATGCCCATGACCCCAATCCTTATTATAGAAATATTTGATGTGTGGGGCATCGACTTTATGGGTCCGTTTCCGTTGTCCTTTGGGTACGAATATATTCTAGTTGCAGTCGACTATGTTTCTAAGTGGGTAGAGGCAGTTGTGACTAAAACAAACGGCCATAAAGTAGTGGTTCAATTTATAAAAGATAACATATTTTGTCGTTTCGGCACACCACGAGCGATTATAAGCGACGGAGGTAAACATTTCTGTAATCGTCAATTTGAGGCACTGGTCCGGAAATATTCCGTCACTCACAAAGTAGGAACCACGTACCATCCGCAAACCCAAGGCCAAGTTGAAGTTTCAAATCGAGAAGTAAAAAGTATACTAGAAAAAACGGTACGTACAGACCGTAAAGATTGGTCACAACGACTGACTGATGCGCTTTGGGCATATTATACAGCTTTTAAAACTCCTATTGGAATGTCTCCTTACCGACTAGTATTTGGAAAAGCGTGCCATCTACCGGTGGAACTTGAACATCAATCCTATTGGGCCGTAAAAACGCTTAACCAAGATGTAAAAGTGGCAGGATGCCATCGTAAACTTCAACTACAGGAACTTGAAGAATTGAGAAATGAAGCGTATGAAAATTCGAGAATCTACAAAGAACGATCTAAAGCTTTCCATGTTAAAATGATTATAAGAAAGAATTTCAAAGTTGGACAATGTGTATGGTTATTTAATTCGAAATTAAGATTATTCCCGGGTAAGCTACGGTCCCGATGGGATGGTCCGTTCATTATAACACACGTGTTCCCGCATAGAGCAATTGAAATCCAAGATACAAACAGTGGAACACCTTTTAAGGTAAATGGCCAACGGCTTAAGCCGTATCGAACCAAGGAAATAGACGAAAGAGAAATCGAATCTATAGATCTGGTTGACCCGGTCTATCTCGACTGAGCACATGCATCGGTCGAGCTAACGACGTAAAACTTAGCGCTTCTTGGGAGGCAACCCAAGCTTTTATTAAAAATTATCTTTAGTTTTGTTCATTTTTAGGAGTTTTTGGCCAATGTCTGAGCTTTTTGAATGCCCAAGAGATGAAAATTTTAACTTTTACAACACTTAAATAAGAAAACAAGGGAAAGGTGAATAGATTTAAAATTCTTTCATCACCTTCACTTCAAAACCTAACTACCTAGAGTCAATAGGGCTTATCAAAGAAAAAATGAGAATCAAGGGAAAGGTGCATAGATTTAAGCATGTGACTAGGATCACCCCTACTCCTCCATTCTCCAATTCTCCAATTCATATAAAGATCTCTTCTTTTTTCTTTTTTTTTTCTTTATATATATATTTTATATATTTTTTCACTTCTCATTTATATATATATATCTCTTCTTCTCATTTATTTATTTTTTTGTCACCAGAATTACTTCCTCCCTTCTCAATCACATGTTTGAAAAATCTTGAGCAAGGTAAACAAGGCTTACGTTACTTAGACGGGTGCAAGTACGAACTGGAATGAGCAATATTACATGGCTAGTAATTTTAACTCTAAAAAGGTAGAATAGACAATTTAATGCAAAGAAGATTGTTGCTATCACTTATGTACTCGTTATTATTTTTTAGCAACCAAAATACGAGATATAACTGTCAAGGAAATAAGGATGTATCAATGGAACACAGCCTATATCATCCTCTAAGTGTCTAGGTCTATCCATTTAGGCAACTTGAGAATTCTAAAAATTTGGTAAATCTTGAACTTTCTCTTCTAATGATCCATCAAAATGAAAGAAAAATGAGACTTATCAACGAGAACGCATTTCAAAAATATTAAGTGAGAATATATGTTCTTTAAACCTCTTATAATAAACGAATGGCACAAAAACTCACTAGGGTTATATCGTCTCGATTGCATGTCTTTTGAATCACTTAAATTATTTTCAACACAACACATGTCATATACATAACTATTCATCGTGCTTTAAATATGTAAAGTCCAACAAGCAAGATGCATTCAATGACTAAGGTGATAAACAAGTTGTATATAGCATGTAATGCACAATAATATCAAATAGGAAATACTACTAGTGTGTCACAATCGTGCACAAGGACAAAGGAAAAAATCTGTCACACATACAATATCCATGTATTTCTAAATACTAATTTTTTTAAAAATTTATTTTTCCAACTAAAAATAAAAGTTTTCTTTGTCTTGCTAACAATAGGCATATGACATGAAAGTACTAATAAAACAAGGCATGCAATGACTCATTCCCCTCAACTAAAACACAATATTGTCCTCAATGTTCTAAACTATGCATATGGACAAGTAAAGTAAAGCAAAAGAAGGAAGAATAGGACCTCGAGCCTTTAAGGTCCAAATTTAGATTACCTACTGTGGACCATGCGCGCTCGGATGAGGTCCTGGCGTCTTCCCTCGATAGTGTCTCGGGATGGATCCCAAGGAGAACACTTCAGGGAAGACTAGGACTTTTTCACGCGATCCTAGAGATAAAGAGTCGCCACCTAATTTTTATCAAAAATTAGGAAACCCAAGTCTGACTTGCCCTTCATTTCTAGAAACTAGGTTCGGGGGTCTTGGTATGAGAGGGAAAGGAGCCCAAGCAGGACTAAAGCACCCCCTCCTCGCCCTACCGAATGGTAGGCCTTGATTCAAATATCCTTATTCTTAATTTATAATTGGTGTTGTTTTCTCAAACATGATAGATAATATACACATGTCAAAAAGGAACATCTAGTGAAAATCATTTCAAGAGATTAAATCAAATAGCAGTCAGATACACATGCAATACAAGGGAGAGGTATACTTATAGTGGTTAGTCCAGCCCGGGACCGATGCAAATAAAGGAAACATGTAATGATATGTAAAAATGAATAAGAAGACTTACATTGGGTTGATTCAAGCGGAGTCGCAAAAGCGAAAAGAAATGGAAACGTGTAATGCAACCATGCAACAATCCTAGATAAGATGTCTCTAGCAAATAATCATATAAACAGAGACTATCCGAAAAGAATTTGTGTCGTTGAAATAAAGTTGTAAACCTAGAAAAATTCTAAGAGAAGGGATAGAGAAGGTACACGATACATGGGCACTAAACCACATGTAGACGAGGCAAGCTCACGAATCGAAGACCGGATCCACGACACTTAATTCTCTGCACTAAGACACCAAGGAATACCCAAGCATTGCAAAAATACAAACAAACAAATGGTATGCATGATAAACAAAGAAAATATGTCATCAATCAAATTTCCAGATTCAGTAACCTCTAATTAATGCTATCAAAAGTGGTCTTAAACATGAGCTGGGTTAAAACTCTTTTACGGAAAGTTAGATACATGTCTTAGGGAACTTCTTCAAAAAGTAGAACTTCTTTACCATTTTTGAAGTTTGAGAAATAAGAGTTTTGGGAACAGTGAATCAGGAATGTCCACTGTTCTTGTAAAAATCATAATGAATTCTATAAATATCATGTGAAGCTCTATTTGGTGTAAAAAGAAAGCTATTTCATTGTAGTTTATGACAAAAATGATCCCATGGACATGTCATGACCTTAAGGTTTCTAAAAAGTTATTTTAAACAGACTCTGTTATTCTAAAAATTTGGTATCATTTGATAAAGGATTATAAAGTATAATAGAAGCATAATAGAAATTCATGAATCGTGTTAATCAAGTGGATCTAAGCTTTTGACCTCTCATCCATTTATCCTAGATGATTTCTAAACCAAGTTTCATTCAGCAATTGTTGTTGAGTGATCAAGGTATGACCACTTTGTATACATAATCATAATTGAAGTTAAACTTAGAAAATTCTAGAATACTTGTATCAACTTCAAACGCTTAGAAAACGATCTTAACTCGATCGTATGCTCACGATTTTACATCGGTATATAGATACATGAGTTAGGAATCATCCCCAAAAAGCAGAACATCAATAACTATTATAGATTTTCTGAAATTCAAGCACAAAGAGACTATGTTCAAATCTGTCAACCGTTTTCTCAACAATTTCTAAAAATAACATATGGATGCTAGAAGTTCTCAAAACGGACCGGATGAAAGTTAATTCATCAAAGTTTACCAAAAAATTTTAAATCCATCAAACTATGGGTTTTGATGGACCAAATCTTATGGACAAAACCAATCTGTTTTGCTGAATTTTGACTTGTTCATTTTAAAGTATGAGTAAAACATTTTAGGTGCTTGATTGAAGCTTATTTGAGAGATCAAATTCATAGATCTACTTGACTATCATGATTTCCAATCAATTTAGCCCTTAAGTTCTATGAAGAACTTTAGATCATGGATCAAAGGGACTTACAAATATCCTATTGGAGATGACTTTCAATAGGAATTCTAGGTAATAGAAATAATCAAGAGATGGGTATGAACGTAGGAATCATCCCTCTCATAGATCATACTTCTAAACCATCATAGAATTAAAAATAGATACATATATATATACATAATCATGTATGCATGAATCTAAAACTAGAATAGAAAAAGAAAATCAAAATTGAAAATCAATCTCTAATATGAATTATTAACAAAAAACAAAGAGATTTGGATCTAGCTATGTGAGTGTGTGAAGAACAAGAGATGAAGAAGATGAGTGTTCTAATAAGTAAAATAAAACTAAGCTAGATCCAAATCTTATAGATCTAAAAATATATAAAATAGAAATTAGAGATGAGTTATAGTGTTTACCTCTTGGAGGATTCTCAGTTATATAACCAAAGTTGAATTAAAGATCTTCTTCTTCAAGTGTTCTTCAAGCACTCATCCATGGAAGTTGAGGGAGGCAATTGGTGTTAAAATTATCGAATCCAATTATCTTGAGTTTAGTTTAGGAAATTCTAATTCATATTTCACTTCTACTCTCTTGAAATCTCTCTTGAATTCTAAGTATATTCCTCTATATCTTGTATATTCTCTTGTATGTACTTGTGTGTACTCTCTTATCTATCTCTTGTATCCCATAGATGATCTCATATGGATCTATATATAGAGTTTAGAATACTTAGTTCTTAAGTTATAGGGTTTAAACAAGATTTTCAGAGAGCAGAAAAGGGTTAAAATGGCCATTTCAGCGTCTAAATGCAATTTGCAGGCAATTTTCTCACAGTGGGAGCCTTCTAGAAGGGTCTGGAACCAAACAAATGTGATGAAGGACACTTCTTATAGGTGGAGATTATGGTGGGACCCACCACCCCACTTCCCGAAATTGCCACCTACTTTTTGGCATCCTCTGGTTGCCCACAAGCCCTGTTTCAAAAATTACGTGCACTGCTTTTCTAGATTTTCGTAAAAATGCTTTTTGGTGTCTAAAATCATCTATTTACATACCGTTGGAAAGTTGTCGGGTTAAATTTTAGTATAAAAATATTCCTAGAGGTTTTAAAATGAAAATTGAAGTCCAATTGAAGCCCGAAAGTCCTTTGGAACTTTCGTTGTCTTTTTGAAATCAAACGACGTCTTTTTCAAAATTGCTTTGAAATGTGCGTCGATTTCGATCTTTTCTTTAAAATTGAATCTCTGGATATCTAGAATACTGCATTTAGAACACTTAATGTTCATGTAACCCTGAGTGAATATGAATTTTGAGAGACGATTTTGATAAAACTAGGATTTATCCATGGAAAAGGGCTTTTCTGAGCTTGAAGTCACTTTTTGAAGTTCGATCTTTCAATTGTGTGGAATCCAGTACCTTCCATAGGGTACTTTTCATCATCGAATCCTGCAAGATGTTGTCCACCCTAAATCCTATCAGTGTGGTCAAAATTGGGTATCTACAGTTTGCCCCTCTTTGGCAGAGCTTGTTGTGAACAACGTGAACTGCAAGTGAGTGCCAAAGCTTTGAAGGCACCCAATAACCATACTGAGAGGTTTTAGGAAAAGAAAAAATCAAAGAAAATAAAAACATTCAAAATCAGATAAAATCAAGAAATTACGAATGCAAGGATGCAAAAGGCTATTAATTCTAAGTCGCTGCTAGTCGTGTTCCGCTGGAGCTGCCTACGTATCCTTTCCAGGAATCAGACCAGGGCGTAGTTCAAGCGCGCAAGGAGAAAAAGAACACATAAACAATAATATAGATGAAATGCTCCTATCCTAGGATGCTGATGCAGTATGAAAACGTGAATGTGCAAGTGCTGGAGGAATAGTCCTCAAGGGTTCCCTACATGCAAAATCTAATGCGAGGGATGCAACGTCTCACTCTCACAGCCGAATATTTCTAAAGAGAAGCATGATATATGTATCTTAGATGATTCTCGGAGCTTTATCAAAGTTTTTCTTCTGAGCTTGGGGTTTATAGGTGTCATCTTATATCTCAGACGACTTCAAAAGAGTAGAGTATCTTGGATGAATTCTGAAAACAAATTCGGACGTTTTCTAAAAAAATAATGACTGATGTAGAGTCTTTCTGCTGGGGACGATTGCTGATGTAGAGTCCTAACCCCTGGACAATCGCTGATGAAGAGTCCTTCTGTTGGGAACGATTGCTGATGTAGAGTCCTTCTGCTGGGGACGATTGTTGATGTAGAGTCCTTCTGCTGGGGATGATTTCCTAAAACAGGTCCTTCTGTGGACAAATCTTCTGTTCTTCTGTAATAGGTCCTTTTGCTGGGGACAAATATTCTATAACAGGTTTGGAGATAAATCTTTTAAAACAGGTCTCTTTGCCGGAGACAAATCTTCTGTTCTTCTGAAACAGGCCCTTCCTCTGAGACAAATCTTCTGTTCTAATGCACAAATTCTGAGAGATACAAGGATTCTGAGAAAAACCCTACATTTTGGAGGAAATCCTGATACACGATGCTGAGAGATACACGATTCTGAGAGATACCCTTTTTCTAAGAGCAACCCACGGATACACGATTCTGAGAGATACACGCTTCTGAGAGATACACTCCTTCTCAGAGCAACCCACTAATACATGATTATGAGAGAAATATGATTCTGAGAGATACTCTTCTTCTGAGAGCAACCCACAGATACACGATGCTGAGAGATACACGATTCTAAGAGATACTCTTCTTCTGAGAGCAACCCACGGATACATGATGTTGAGAGATACACGGATTCTGAGAGAAACCCTACATTCTGTAGGCAACCCTGATACACGATGATGAGAGATACACGATTCTGAGAGATACCCTTTTTCTGAGAGCAACCCACAGATACACGATGCTGAGAGATACACGATTCTGAGATATACTCTTCTTTTGAGAGCAACCCATGGATACATGATGCTGTGAGATATATAATCCTGAGAATTTCCTGCTAGGGAGATTCTACGATTCTGATTTCATGAATTTGTTGTAATACACCTTGCTTCTGGAGGTAGTTCTTGATGATATCCAAAAATTCTCTGCTTGGGGAGGTATCTGAAGTGGAAGGCTCATATTCTAGAGACCTTGCTGATTTGTTCTGAGACTCATATTGGTGCTTCAATCAGCTCAAACATTCTTGCGATACGTCAGGTTTATTCTGACCCTATTCCGAATTCCGATTCATCTTTTGTAAATTCTTTTTGGATGTAATTCTTGAGCGACAGTAGACCCAAATGTCTAACACATAATCAACTCAACTTTACGAGAGTTCACTGAAAATAAATAATTCTTGGCTATTTTCAAGCTGCGTTGTCCTCGATTCTTCATTTCTGGGGACTTTTCTTTTATTCTGAATGGTTTTCAACCAAAATCCAAATTCCCAAGGGTCCTTTAGACCAATTCCAACAAAGCACTCTAAAGGCTTATATATCAAAATTGGACTAATCCTGGGTTAAATCAAGAGTTTCGGGGGTTAAAATGCGAGTATAGAGCAAAATGGGGAAATGGCAGGGAATGAATGGTAGATGGCGGTTTCCCACACCCTCTTGGGAACCGCCAGCTACAAGATTGGGGTTTTAAACCCATTTTCTTCTTTGTTCTTCATTTATCTTATCTCCAATGCATAACTTCTTTCCTCTAAGGTGTTTAAATCTTGCAATTTCTTGATGTTTTGAGTGATTTCTTGCATCAAAACCTATTAAAACCTTGTTGATTTCATCAACTTATCCCTATTCTAGGGGATTTAAGTGCCAAGGGTTTCACTATTCATTATCTTCAACCTCTCATGTTCAAGCTTCAAGCATCAACAACCATGAGTTCCCATGGACAAGGTGAGAGTTCTAGAACACGTAGAAGCCAATTTCAAGCTAGTGGAGCTTCATTAACTCAAACAATGGAGTATCCAACCATGAAGTTGCCACAAAATCATATCTCTAAGAGGGCCTTTAGTCAAGAGGTAACCCATTCTTTCAATTTTGCACTATTTCTTTGCTTCATGTATATGTGCTTTCAAAATTCTTGCAAATACTTAGGAATCATCCTTTAATTTTCTTCTAGAATGTGGTTGGGCATCTTAGAGGTCATGATAGCCACTGAAAATGCCTTGAATGGTTTAATGAATTATCATAATCACGTCCCCAAGTAGTAGCCAACATAAAACAAGCGAGCTTTGGGTCTTTCATAATTTTGTTGGAGAGACCGGCCAATGATTTGGCCATGATTCAAGCTCTTACCAAAAGGTGGTGGGATTCCACAATTACTTTCCATATGCTTTTTTTGGAAATAACCATGACCCCACTTGACTTTGCAATGATAACCGGTATCTCATTTGGTGGGCATCGTCTTGCCTTTGCGAAGGACATATATAAACATCCTGCTATTATTGAGCGACTTCTAAGCATTATCCGACCCAGAAAGATCTTCATGGCTCGAGTGTAGGCATCACATGGTTTATCAACAATTTTCGGTCTTCTGAAAAAGCGGCTCAATTTACTGAGATGTAGCTTACCCGTGCTTCTATCTTGTATTTGCTTGGTTGCTCTCTTCTTTCTACTCGAGCTGAGCGGATCATACTGAACATGCTTGATAGCCTTAGAAATCTTGAGGAGATCGCAGATTTTGACTGGGGCTCTGCTGGCTTAGCCATTCTGTATAGCCATATGGGAGAGCATTCACGAGACAAATCTCTTGGGTTTGGTGGTTTCTGGAGAGCTTGGGAGGTACGAAAATATTTTTATTTCGAACTATATCATTGATATTCTGCATTTTGACCATTGTTATATATTCTTTTGCAGGTTTGGGCCTTCGAGTATTTTTCCATGAAAGCTCCATCATTTCGGGAGGAATAGATACATATTTTTCCACGGGCTCTGAAGTGGCGTCGCCAAGCTGTAGGAGTCAAGAATGATGTACATAATGTTATTTCTTGCCGGGATTTTCTGACCCGTCTTAGATTTAATCAAGTTAACTGGCATCCTTGGGCTACAAATGGTGATGTGGCCGAGATCGGTTTAGCCAGGCAAATGACATGAGAGAGGATTATTCTCAAGGGTCCTTCTGTTCTTGAGTGGTATCTCGGAGAGAGAGCGACTCCCCAGACTGATTTGGAGGATCGTCTCTTAGTGCCACAGGATCCGCCCTCTTGTATGAGGTCGGCGCAAAATCTAAAAGATGAAGATCTTATTGATGCTTTGAACATAATTCCTTCTGCCTCATTCACTCTTTTTGAGTAAAACTACGATGTTTTTAGGGTTATTCATATGATGCCCAATTTTCCACTTTCGAATGACCCACAGCTATTTTCACAACTTCTCCACTTCTGATTAAATTCTTGTTATCTCTTATTTCTTATCATTGTTTGCAGGGGAGCTCTTTTGTGGATGGCCCTGGCCGACCTTTACCTCCTATTCCTCCTTGTGACTGGTGGGCCTCAACTATGCTGCGCGGAGTCATTTCTTCAGTGGAGATTCCCCGTGATCTTGTGGAGCCTCTGCTAGTTCCAGAGTAGTACGAGTCGGTTCCTCGAGCTATTTTTAATGAAGAGCGAGCTTATGCACAGAATCTGAGGGCTTAGAGCCTTGCTCGAGAGGGACATGTGAGTAATTCTGAACTCATTACTTCTGATTCCCCTGATCTTTCTGATCTTGTTTTTATTCTTTTGCAGTGGTATGGCATGTGCCAGACTTACATAGATCGAGATGCAGCTCTGGTAAATTTCTTGATTTCTTCTTCTTTTCTCATTGCATTTTCAACCTGATACTGATTCTTTCTTTTGACAGGTGGCCCAAGTTAGGCAACTTCAATCATAGCTGGAGCAAATGAATACAGGCCCTTCTGGTGGGGCTAGCGAGTCTAGGCAACGGTGCCAAATTGATGATGATGATAGCTCTTCGGCTTCATATATGCCTGCTCGGTACCCACGGGCTACTCGTTATCGCTGATTCTGATGATTACCCATTTTAACATGTAACCATGACTATCTTTCTTGCTTTCTTGCTTTCTGTACTGAGACTAAAGTTGATGTATTCAGTTTAATGCTGGATGGGCTTGTACCCTGGACTTCGCATGATGCTGCTTTATGTTATCTTTTATTTCTGCTTTGTATTCCTTGCTACGAGTTTGATTTGCTTAACACTTTGCACACTGACACACAGGACCAAGTTTACAAGGAAAAGAAATTTCCAATGATTCCATTTCTTGTCAATGTCTTTTGACTTTGATATTTGAATTTTCAAGGATTTGCATGTTAGAAATGAAAATTTTATCTTGTAGCAGGATATTGTGTTGGCTTTGCATGTAATCTTGAAGATTTAAAAATTTTCCACATAATGTTTCAGTCTTGACATTATACTCACATTTTTCAGATTGCTAAAAACTTTTCAATTTAATATCAAGAATTACTAGATTTTTAACTTAGTTACTTAATTCTGATAGCCAAGTGATCCAGAGAGAACAGGTAGCAAGATATGGGAAAACGGTAGTTTGCCCCTAGTTAATAGTGATAAATGGAAGTTTGGGCAATCACAGTTTGCCCCTGGTGTGGCGGTGATATCTTGAGGTTCTGGGCAAACTTGAAAGTTTACCCCTAGTTTACAAGGTTCAGGGACCGAGAGCCAGGAAAGCTCGCCTACTTATCCCCAAGTGGGAATCATGTCCAAAAGTAGTTCGGTCGAGGTTTTAAAAGAAGGTATTTGAGATGTGGCTTGGGTGTTTCAGGAGCAGTGACCGAACCGAGTAGGTTGCCTATGTATCCCCAAATGGGAATCAGGTCAAGCGTAGTTCCTCAAAGGCTGGAGGTTTTGAAAGAATAGGCTTGAAGAAAAGATTTTAAGCATAGTATTTCTTGAGACGATCAATGTTGATTGGCTGATTGAACTCAACTCCATCTAGATCCATCAGGTATGCTGCTCCTCCAGAGAGAAGCTTCTTGATGATGTACGGACCAACCCAATTTGTCTTGAATTTTCCTCTGGGATCGAAAATAGGTGCTTTTAATTCTTTAAGCACAAGGTCACCTTCCTCAAGTTTTTTAGATGAACTTTCTTGTTGAATGCTCGAGCTATTCTTCTCTGATACACGTGTATATGATCAATCACAGTCAACCTCTTTTCATCAAGTAACATTAGCTCTTTATATCAGTTTCTTAACCAATCAACCTCTGGAATCTCGGGTTCAGCCATAATTCTCAATGATGGTAGTTCTGTTTCAACTGGGAGTATTGCTTCCATTCTGTAAGCCAAGGAATAAGGAGTGGCTCCTGTAGATGTTCTGATAGACGTTTTGTATCCCCACAATGCATATGGTAATTTCTTATGCCAATCCCGGTGCGTATCAGTCATCTTCCTTAGAATCGTCTTCAAATTCTCATTGGCTGCTTCAAATGCCTCATTTGTCTGTGGCCTATATGGTGCTGACACGTGATGCATGATCTTGTATTCCTCTAGTAAATCCAAAACTTCTTTCTAGAAGTGGTTGCCATGATCGAATATCAACTCATGAGGGACCCCGTATTGACAGATTATATTTCTTTTGATAAATCTGGCCACATCTTTAGCCTTCAGTGTCGTATAGGATTCTGCTTCCACCCATTTCGTGAAGTAATCAATTGCTACTAGGATATATTGATGTCCATTAGACGCCTTCGGGGTTACTTCTCCAATAACATGTATTCCCCAAACTGAGAATGGCCAAGGGGTAGTCATGTTGTATAACAGTGATGGCGGCACATGCTTCATATTGGCATGGATCTAACACTTGTGACATCTTCTGACATATTCGTAGCAGTCTTTGTCTATAGTAGTCCAATAATACCCTTATCAGATGATCTTCTTGGCTAACATGTGTCCACTCATGTGAGGACCACACACCCCTTCGTGAACTTGTCCCATCATTTTCTTTGCACTGTTCCCATATAAACATGTCAAGTTGAACCCATTGTACGATTTCTTTAGCAGAATTCCACCACAAATCATGAACTGAGCTGAGAATCTTCTTATGGCTCTCTTGTCCTTTTCAGACGCACCTTCTGGATATTCCCTATTTTCAATGACGTTCCATACGTCTGTGTACTATGGAAGTTCTTTTGCTTATTCTATTTCCCCAATCATCTCATAAGATGGTTTTTCTCTCTATTCAATCATCAACAGAGTTAATTTTATCCCTATAGGAATCTCAATCATTGAGGCTAAAGTAGCCAAAGAGTCTGCTAGCTGATTTTCTTCTCGAGGTAGGTAGAAGAACATGATATGCAAGAAGCGAGATCGTAGAGAATCAAGGTATTCATGATAAGGCTTCAACTTTTCTTCTTTGACTTTCAATCTCCTCGAACTTGGGATATGATCAAATTGGAATCCCCGAATACATCAAGTTTCCTTACTTCCAAAGTCAATGCGGCTTCTAATCCCAAGATACAAGCTTCATACTCAGTAGTGTTGTTGGTGGAGGTATACTTCAATTTAATAGCGAATGGGGTATGTGCTCCTTCAGGGGATACAAGGATGATCCCTAGTCCATATCATTTCTGGTTTGCAGCTCCGTCAAAATACATCTTCCATACATCTTTTCCCAATTCCATCAATCCTTCATTCGGGAACATGAATTTTTTCATTTTTCAGACTTATCGGATGTTCTACCAAATGCTCTGCGACAGCTCTTCATTTAACAGATTTGCTCGTAGCATATGTCAAGTCAAACTCAGATAGCATCAAGGTCCATCAAAAAATTCTACCTGTCAATGCGGGTTTTTCAAAGAGGTACTTCAAAGGGTCCATTCGGGAGATCAAAACAATAGGGAATGCCAACATATAATCCCTTAAACGATGAGTGGCCCAAACCAAAGCCCAACATGTCTTCTCTAGCGGAGAATACTTCAGCTCATATCCAGTCATCCTTTTGCTCAAGTAGTAAATGGCTTTCTCTGTATGCCCTTTATCTCCTCCTTGGGCCATACATCCCATAGCATTTTCTAACACGGATAAGTACAACAGTAAAGGCTTCCCTTTCTTTGGGGGTGAAAGAACCGGTGGGTTTGATAGATAAGTCTTGATCTTGTCAAAAGCCTCTTGGCACTGATTGTCCCATTCGAATTTCTTTCCTTTTCTCAACAAGCTGAACAGCAGATTACAAGTTGCAGTGAGCTTAGAGATGAAGCGACTGATCAATTGGATTCGTCCCAGAAATCCTCTTACTTCTTTTTCATTCATCGGAGGAGGCATATCCATAATAGCTTTGATCTTCATGGGGTCAACTTCAATTCCCCTTTGTGTAATGAGAAATCCTAGCAGCTTCCCAGTGGTTACTCCAAAAGTACACTTCTGTGGGTTCAATCTCATTCAGTATCTTCTCAATCTTTCAAAGAATTTGGCGAGGGCTGCTAAATGCCCACTTCTTTTCTTCGATTTGACAATCATGTCATCCATATAGACTTCTACCTCTTTATAAATCATGTCATGTAACAAAGTAGTAGTTGCTCTCTGATAAGTTGCTCCAGCATTCTTTAACCCAAACGACATCACTCGGTAGCAGTACATCCCCCAGTGAGTTGTGAAGTAGTATTTTCTCAGTCTTTGGGTGCCATTAAAATCTGATTGTACCCTGAGAAACCATCCATGAATGATAACAGCTCATGCCCTGCTGTGTTATCTACCAAAACATCTGTGTGGAAGTAGAAAATCATCCTCAGGACTAGCTTTGTTCAAATCCCTGAAGTCGACAATACTCAGATCCTTCCGTCCTTCTTTGGCATAGGAACTATGTTAGCTATCCATTCTGGGTATTGGGTTACCATCAAGAATCCAGCTTTCAACTGTTTCTCAACCTCTTCTTTAATTTTCACAGTCCACTCAGGTCTCATGCATCTCAATTTCTGCTTAACAGGTTTTGAATTAGGGAAGAGAGGGATATGGTGTTGGACAATCTCTGGATCAATGCCTGGCATATCTTCATAAGACCAAGCAAAACCATCTTTAAATTCTTTTAATAAATTGATTAGTTCATTGCTTTCTTGTGAAGTGAGTGTAGTGCCAATATGAACATTTTGTGGATTATCTTCATTACCCAAGTTTATTAGCAAAGTTTCTTCAATAATCTTGCATGGAAATTCATTTTCATTTTTAGTTAATCTTTGCAAATCCTCAGAAATTTCAAAATCAAGATCATTAGACACAGAAGAGTAAGCAAAATCTTCATTCATTTCATTAACATTTTTGGGTACATCAAAAGCAAAAGCAGACTCAACATCATGGCTCATATTGGCCTTTACAGACTTTCGGGGAAATGGGGGAGGGGATTTGTTGACTCCTGATTCGATCACCCAATTATTCAGTGCTTCCTCTATTGGCTTGATTTTTTTCAGCTTTCCCAGTGCTTCTTCAGTATCTAATAACATGTTCAGTTCATCGCCCATTAGCATATTCAGATCGTCGCTCGTCATCAGATCAGCCCAATCCTTCCCTTCTTTGTTGGCAGGTGGTGCATATAAGAATGGATCCTCATAGTCAAAATACCCATGTTTGAAGAAAATCTTAAACCCAGGCTTGATACTCTTATTAGCCGGATCATACCACGGTTCAGGAAAACCACGGAAAGGGAAGTCATCACCTTTTTATGAAGTATCCATTCAGGATTCTTGGCTCAGAAACAACCATCGGCTCTTTTCCTTTGATCATCTTCTTCTTGTCTTCTTCAGCCACTTGATACCCAAGTCCAGATTTATCTTTCTGCTCATGGAAATCAAGCGGTTCAGTTATTCCTTGTTGGCAATGATCCAGTCCCAATCCAGTGAAATAATTCATCTTTCGCACCATGTGAGCTACTTTAGGATTTGCATACTGGTCAAAATATAATGGCATGACTTTAGTGATCCAATTCTATCCCACCTCTTCTTGTAGGTCTTCAACAACTGGGTTTCTTTCTCAAACATCTTTTTATACTCAAGTCTAGTGATAAATGGCTTCTTTTTCTTAAACGGAGTGATTTATTTGACCCAAACAGATGTATCAGGAAGTCTCTTTCCCTTGTTATTGTTGAGTTGATCCCAAACGGATTTCTTGTATGGCTTCTTTTCTAGCATTCCTATAAAGTCGAATCCTCCTAGCTCATTTTCTTCTTCCGGTGTTTGGACTTCTAGTACAAGACCATGGCTCATCCCTTCTTCCTTGATCCAGCTATCCCCAAAGATTGTCACCACCTCCTCTTTCCAGATGAACTTGACTTTCTGGTGAAGAGTGGAGGCGACGTCATCATTTACATGTAACCATGGACGTCCCAATAGAAGATTGAAGCTAGCTGAAATATCAATCACTTGGAATTCAGCTTCTTTGTTCAATGGTCCAGCTTCAATTTTCAGTTTAATCATTCCCACAGTAGCCCTTTTAGTATTATCATAGGCCCTCACAGTCTGTGTTGATGGTAAGAGTTCTAAAACAGATAGTCCCATTCTGAGAGCAGTTTGGAGAGGACATACATTCAAGGTTGATCCATTGTCTACCAAGCAAACTGGCACTCTATTCCCCATGAAGTGTACAGTGATGTAGAGAGCCCTATTATGATGTGCCCCTTCTAGTGGCAAATCTTCATCTATGAATGTGATTGCAAGCTTACGAGGTTTTGCAGAGATCATGTTCACCAAATCTTCGAGAGTAGTGTTGATAGAAACATCCAATCGATTGAGAGTATCAAGCATAGCTTGCCTGTGTTTGTGAGAGGACATAAGGAATCCCCATACAGAGATCCAGGCTTGTGTTTTCTTCAATTTCTTTAGGATTTCATCTTCTTCTTCACTTTTGGTTCCTTTATCAGTTTCTTTTGCTTTGAAGGCTTCTTTCTCTTTCCAAGCTTCTTTTCCACGATTCTCTAATTCATGAGGTTTGAAATGACATCAGGAACGCGTTAGGTGATTGGCTTCGTTAGTGATCCAAATAGTTTCAAGTTCTTTGGCTAACTTCTCAGTGCCAATAGTGACTTTCCACACAGAATCATCAGGATTATGGTGTTATTAATGGAATCATCCTCATCACCATACCACTAATCTTCTTCTTCTCCCATCATTGCAACGAGATCATCATCTTTGAATTCAAGGCTTTTGATAGATTCCACCAATTCTCTGATCGGCTTAATGCTTTCTTCCTCAGTAATTGCTTCTATGGGCTTTTCTTCTTTATACCAGATTGAATCATCAACGATGGTATTAGGATCCCACCATTTGATTGCTAGATTTTTGTTGGCTATCTCCTCTTCAAAATCTAGTGCTTCTTTGACCCACTCTTCTTTTTCTACATTTCTTAAGATACAAATTGCGGCATTTTTTGGGAGCTGAATATCCGAGGCTGGCAGATTAAAGGATGTAATGTAGACCATCGGGTTGTAAATCTGAGACCCTTCTTCTACAAAGTTGACATTTGGCATATTCCCTTTATGATTAGGGAGAGGATTCTTTTGAACATTCGGCTGAGCGGGAGGATGGGAAATGACCCCTTTTTCAATCAAATCTTCAATCTCATGGTGAAGTCTCCAACATCTAACTGTGCTATGTCTACGGCTTTGATGAAAGTCACAATAGAATTCAGTTTTGAAACCCAGCAGAAGTGGATTGGGCTCTGGTTTGGGTTCCAATTTTTGTAAATAACCCTTTTCTATAATTCTCTCAAGTGCGGTGCTTAGCGACATTCCCAAATTGGAAAATTCTCTTTTCTCTTTTGACTGCTTCTGATTTTGATTCCCTCTTGCATTAGTCATGCCTCGACGTTCTTTCTGAAAGGGCTGAGGAGATAGTGTGTTAATGTCAGTAGACTGATGATAAACTGGCCTTTCTGTCTTTCTATACCGGTTGCTCGAGCTATCTTTCTTGATCTTTCCATCTCTAATGGCATCTTCTATTAAAGTCCCCACATCAAATAGTTGTTCAAAGCTCACAATAGATTAAAACTCTAGCCTCTCCAGGTATTCGGGCTGTAAATTTCTGATGATCATTTGAACTTGATCCTTTTCTGTCGGCCTGCTAGTCATCTGAGCAGCTTTAGCCCTCCAACGAGTAAGAAAACCTGAGAAGGATTCCCTATACTCTTGTCTGGTGGTCTCTAGATCCCTTGCGGTCACATCAAATGATTGGTTGTACGAATATTGAGCCATGAAAGCTTTGGCTAATGCCTCCCAATCTCTGGTTATGGCTGGTTCTAGCATCAAGTACCATGAAAGTGCTGCCCCACTTAAAACCCTTGGAAATAGTAGAGTGAAGAAGTCAGACCCCATACCCATAGGCTGCAAGGTTCCCACATAAAGCCTTAGATGGCTCTTCAGATTTCCGGTTCCATTGAAGAATTCAATATGCAGCATCTTAAATTTTTTTGGGAGTTTAGCTTTTGGAGCGTCACACAATCCTTCAACGTCAAACAAATACTCATCCACCCCTTTGCTTTTTCTGATCACACTCTCTAACTTGTCGATCTTAGCCAGCTTGTCTTGAGTTTCCTGATCTAGCTGAACCTTCAGTTGAACTGTCTCCTCAGAGTCTTCTTCTTCATGATGCACCAGAGGTGGTGGTGGCGGCGGATTAGTCAACTACTCAATCATTCTCATCATAGTGGCAAGTTGTTCCCGATTCTATTCCCTACTCTAATCTAACGCAGTCTGCATTGCGACCGATCTTGCTTCTATATCAGCTTCGTATGTCATATTACCCAGTTGTTTCTTCTTTAAACCCTGATCTGATCAAGCGGCTATTCGGAGCTCTGACCCAGGAGGGAGTACAACTTTTTGGTCCTATCTTCTTTTTTTTTTTCTAGTTTATTAGGGATTTTCAAATAATCAGGTATCTTTATTTACAAAAGAATTTTTCAAAAAATGGTACTTTACAAAAAGTAGTTTGAAAATCATTTCCTTTTTCAAAAACATTTTTCTAAAATCGAAGAAATCAAGTTCCAAAATTTTGAGGAAAACAACAATTTTTTCTTTGAAAGTATATTAGATGCGTCGCACTCGTGAGTCGTATATGCAATGCTCGTGTAGTGCAAGCAATGCAGATGAAATGCAATCTAATCTAAATGCAATGCACCTTAATCTAGCTTAAACCTAGCATATCAACACATAAACACATAAGATTCCTTGAGTATTCTAATCACCCTAATAATCCAATCATTATCCAAGGATTTTTAGCTTTAAAATTCTTGATGGCTCGAGTTTACAAAATTGAATTTTTCATGAAAATCTTGAAAGAGAGGGGGAAGATTTGTAATTTTCAAAAGCACTTTTGAACCATCAATGCTTGCGGTGTTAAATCATGATTCTTGGAAATCGAGGTAGAATTTTATAATTCTAAAATTTGAAATTGAATCATCAAAGCGTGAAATCATGATTTCTTTTGAAAACCAAGGTAGGAATTTTGAAATTTTCTAAAATCTGAGAGGAGGTTTTAAAATTGAATCATCAAAGTAGGAATTTTGAAATTCTCTAAAATCTAGGGAGAATTTTGGATGGATTTTGTGAAAGTGAATTTCAAAGCGAATTTTCAAAAAGGGATTTTCTCAGAATTTTCAAAAGACTCGAGTTTTTCAAAGAAGTGCTTGTATTTTCAAAATTTTCAAAATTGTCCTTGAATAATGATTGGATGTTTGGATAAAGACCATACTATTCTAGAAGGAATCTACCATACAAGGTTTGATGATGCCTTCGCATACATGTCCTCATCATCCACATAATCCCTTGCGAGCAAACGCAAATAATTCATCACATTGTCCTAATCAAAAGATGAAAATCAAGATCCTAATTGAAGGGTTCTATAGAAACTATATGCAAAGACCGGATTTTAGTCTCATAAAGGGTCCATTAGCAAACCAAGGGCTCTATATACCGCACGCGGTACAAGGCTAATGGTGACTACAGGCTACCAAAACTCTTGACAAATGGAGGAAAGGGGGCCCTCTATCCACAAGACAATGGTCTCAAGCATTCGCGGTGAAAGAACCATGCAAGTGCAAATGCAGGCAGAAACAACACGATTATCGAATTAATAACAAGGATATTCTTTGGCTCAAGTCAAACCCTCGAAGAACAAGAAACTATCATTTTCATGTTCAAATCCCAAGTGGAGTCGCCAGATTATGGACCATGCGCGCTCGGATGAGGTCCTGGCATCTTCCCTCGATAGTGTCCCAGGATGAATCCCAAGGAGCACACTTTAGGGAAGACTAGGACTTCCTCACGCGATCCTAGAGACAAAGTGTCACCACCTAATTTTTTTCGAGAATTAGGAAACCCAAGTTTGACTCAGTCTTCATTACCAGAAACTGGATTCGGGGGTCTTGGTACGAGAGGGGAAGGAGCCCAAGCAGGACTAAAGCATCCCCTCCTCACCCTACCGAATGGTAGGCCTTGATTCAAATATCCTTGTTCTTAATTCATAATTGGTGTTGTTTCCTCAAACATAATAGATAATATATACATGTCAAAAAGGAACATCTAGTGAAAATTATTTCAAGAGATTAAATCAAATAGCAGTCGGATGCACATGCAATACAAGGGAGATGTATACTTACAGTGGTTAGTCTCGCCTGCGACCGATGCAAATAAAGGAAACATGTAATGATATGCAAAAGGAACAAGAAGACTTACATTGGGTTGACTTAAGCGGAGTCGTAAAAGCGAAAAGAAATGGAAACGTGTAATGCAATCATGCAACAATCCTAGATACGATGTCTCTAACAAATAATCATATAAACGGAGACTATCCTAAAAGAATTTGTGTCGTTGAAATAAAGTTGTAAACCTAGAAAAATTCTAAGAGAAGGGATAGAGAAGGTACACGATACATGGGCACTAAGCCACATGTAGACGAGGCAAGCTCACGAATCGAAGACCGGATCCACGGCACTCAATTCTCTGGACTAAGACACCAAGGAATACCCAAGCATTGTAAAAATACAAACAAACAAATGATATGCATGATAAACAAAGAAAAGATGTCATCAATTAAATTTTCAAATTTAGCAACCTCTAATGAATCCTATCAAAAGTGGTCTTAAACATGAGCTGGGTTAAAACCCTTTTACAGAATGTTAGATACATGTCCTAGGGAACTTCTCCCAAAAGTAGATTCTTTACCATTTTTGAAGTTTGAGAAATAAGAGTTTTGGGAACAGTGGATCAGGACTGTCCACTGTTCCTGTAAAAATCATAATTAATTCTACAAAAATCATGTGAAGCTCTATTTGGTGTCAAAAGAAAACTATTTCATTGTAGTTTATGACAAAAATGATCCCATGGACATGTCATGATCTCAAGGTTTCTAAAAAGTTATTTTAAACACTCTATTATTCTGGAAATTTGGTATCATTTGACAAAGGATTATAAAGTATAATAGAAGCATAATAGAAATTCATGAATCGTGTTAATCAAGTAGATCTAAGCTTTTTACCTCTCATCCAAATATCCTAAATGATTTATCAACCAAGTTTTATTCATCAATTGTTGTTGAGTGATCAAGGTATGACCATTTTGTATACATAATCATAATTGTAGTTAAACTTAGAAAATTCCAGAATAGTTGTATAACTTTAAACGCTTAGAAAACGATCTTAACTCGATCGTATGCTCACGATTTTACATCGGCATATAGATACATGAGTTAGGAATCATCCCCAAAAAGCGGAACATCAATAACTATTATAGATTTTCTAAAATTCAAGCACAAAAGAGACTATGTTTAAATCTGTCAACCGATTGCTCAACAATTTCTAAAAATAGCATATGGATCCTAGAAGTTCTCAAAATGGACCGGATGAAAGCTAATTCATCAAAATTTCCCAGAAAATTGAAATCCATCAAACTATGGGTTTTAATGGTGTAGACACCCCATTTTGTCGGCTATCAGATTTAGGAGACCCATAGCTTGGTGGTTCACAATGATCGAAATGACTCAAAAAAAAAGGGGACTCTTGGAAGTTAATTCTATCTCTTAAAATGCTCAGAATGACCAAAATACCTCTGAAAGCCCGAACGCTCCCAGATTCGGACTAAATGTTCTGGAAACACGCTACGTCATAAGAAAAGCAATAAAATGAGTTCTAAAGCAAAACCAAATGAAATTGTCAGCTCCCAGAGACCCCCGAAAATTCCCGAAAAGTCCCGAAAAGTCCCCGTTGACCAGTTTGACTGAAGTTTGACCAGGTTTGACCAAGGTTTGACCAAAATCATCCAAATTCACAAAAATGTTTTGGGATCATTCTAGGTGATGAGAAAAGTATTAAAATGAGTTTAAAAAGAAAATCAGACCAAAACGTCAGCTCCTGGGAGCTCCCAGAGGTTCCCAGAACTTCCTGGAAATCCCAGTTTGACCGATTTGACCTAAAAGTTGACTTTGAAACCAGAGTTCCATATCATTTTTCAAATATTTTTCATAGATAATTGAGGTCAATAGCTTTCCAACGGTATATCGCACATAATTTTTGGATTTAAAACAAATTTATTACGAATTTCCGAAGGTGAAAAAGGCAATCAAATCGGCTTTTATCGCGAATACCGCAAAACTTTTCAAAGTGACTTATATCCAAACTATTTTTTTTTACAGAAAATAGACTCCATTACCTTTCCAACGGTATATCACAAGCTCAGTTTGGAGTTCGTATACATTTTCTGTGAATTTCGGACGAAATAGGGCCTTTTCGCGAACACCGGAACCTTTGGGGGCCTAAACAGCATTATCTGGACGAATGAGGAGCAGTACCGCCGCGGCACAGGCCCAGTGCCACCGCGGCACTCTCCCCCATAATGGTCTATTTTTGTAATTTCATTTGGGGGTTCAAATGGATTAATTAGAAACCAAAACGACGTAGTTCTATGTTCACGGATGTTTGGGACCAATGGGAGTACTTCTAAAACCCCAAAACCACCCCAAATTGGCCTATATAAACCCCCCTTGACTTCTCATTTTGGGGGGTGCAAATACAAAAGCTTAGAGAATTATAGAGAGAAAAGTTGTAGAAGATAAGGTTAGGAGAGTAAAGTGAGCTTCTTCCTTTGATTTTCAACTAAAAAGTGAGTTCCAAACTTTGTTTTCTACTCCATTACTCCCATTTACTTCACATTCAATACACCCAACCACCATTTTAGTGAGCATTTGTAAGATAAGAAGCTTCTTCCATGTCTAAAGTCACCATACATGAGTGAAACACCAAGCTACAAGTTCAAAATCACCATGAATATCATCTATTGATTACTTACTTGCTTGTTTTACATATTATGCTCATCTCTCCTTAATCTCATTTCTTCATTTACTTACTAGTCTATCATCATCTAGATGATGACATAAAGGTTGAGGTGAGTGAATCCTTATGGATAGTAGCTCTTGACCTCAAAAACATGTTTGATAGATGATGATTTCAACTTCAATACATTCCTATGTATTCTTGAAGTTGTTTTCAAAATAAAAAAATGTCTCCAACAATCTTAGAGGCTCTTAATATGAGTTCAAATGTTGATATTTCAAGTGGTCATAATATCCATTTAAGTGCTGAATACTTTCAAAACCCCCATTTTAAAGCCCATCTAAAACCCCAATATTGGGATTCCAAGAAATAAACCTTATTTCTCTAAAAAAATCTTCAAAACAGTGAGTTGTTTGATTTCAAAGAATTATTTTGAGTTCAATACTCATGGTATGGATGAAATACCACTTGGAAAATCTTCCTAATTCATTATAAAACACCCATGATTTTTGTCTTGACTTGAAAGCACTTGAAAGGGGTCCATTTTTGTCCAAACATTCTGTCTTTACTGTCACAGCAACTTGGTTGACTTTCAACTTATTTTTCAAAAAATGTTTCCAAAAAGAGTGGTCCCACTTATTTTTCCCTTAAACTTAAATGTCTTAAGAAACGTTCTGTATAATATGGGGCTCTAGATCTTTTGTTTTCATTTTCTAAGATTTTTTGACATTTCAGTCAACAGTACGAACTCTGTTTCTGAGTAACCTCCAATGTTTATATGATTTCTCTCATTCTGTAATATTTATTGAGTATTGGCTTTTTGATATATGTCCTAGACATAATAACGATGATCTCCATAAACAATCATGCATTGGAAACATTCCTAACCCTACTTTTCATTTTCCACAAGATCAAGTCACTGTTCTGTCCACTATTCACAGCAAACATTCTTTTGCTTTCACTTTTTGATTTGATGCTTTCATCTCTTAGGAAGCAGTTCATAATATATTTGTACATATTCTATGATGATTTCCTTCATGCATTCATGCATATTTTAGACTTTTAAGTCACTTTAGAAAATTCATGTACACAAACACTCTACAACCTTTGCACTTTATAAGACCATGCATTGCATCCATGCAAGATTTGGGGGTTTTGTGACTCCTAATCTAAGAAGATTACAAGGAATGAACTTGATCATACGTTCATGCTTCCCCTCGATCTAATCTTCCTTTCTCATCCGTCCCGGGTTCTTTTCTCAAAGATTAACATGCATCATCCTAGCTTGCTAAGCATAGTTGACTTCTTTGATTATTTGTTTCAAGAACAATTCATGTCCCCTTAGATTAGGAAGACTTTATTACTTGATATGTGATTAGACGATTTTTTCTAGGTTCTTTTGTGTGATCTTTCACCTTTGCATTGTGTGATATTTGGCTTAGATCTTATGAATGATATCTTATCTTTTGATCTTCCATTTCAAGATTCTTACGTGATGTAATATACTATCATAGTATTAATTGTCGAACCAAACATAGTATAAGATGATTATTTGGATGCTAATTGAGGCCCGTCGAGAGACGGGGCGAGTTGAGAGTGTTTTAGTCGTGGCAAAGGCTCCTTCCTCTATCGTACCAAAACCCCGAACCAAGTTCTTTGGTTATGAAGGGCCAGTGCCCTTTATCCATTTGGGTGAGTCAAATTGGGTTTCTTGGTTCCTTAAAGACCAAGTGGCGACTCTGTATCTGTTTTCAACAGACCTTCTTGTTTTCTTCAAAACAATTTCAAAACAAACTGGAAGAGTGGACGACCGAATTCCGAGTGTCCACAATCTAGTGACTCTGCTGGGGAATTTATTTTTGAAACAAAATAACACAGAGGTTAGACTCATAAGAACCATCCTTAAAATCATCTTTTAACTATGTCTGGTTCACCGCATTGCACTCCTGCATTTCCCCCCTCCGACTGTGTCTGAAACACGGCGCTGACATTTTTCAGGTCTTGTTGTGCCAGGGCATAAGTCACCGTTGATACTGTACCTTCCAAGGTATATCCAAAAGAGTAAAAACCTCCGTACTGTCTCTCTGACGGATATTGGAACTCTCGTCAACGAACCCTCTTTGACTAAACCCAGCCTTTGTATATAGATTCCTGTAGAACCTTTCATAGGACTGTTCATTTATCTTTCAGATAGGACAATGTGATATAACTGCCGTATGCCCTGATGGGATTACCTGCGCGGTGTAGACGCTTATATGGCATGAGGTAGAACCTCTTTCTTATGATCCCCAAGGCAATCACTCACATGTGTTCACATTGAGTTGACCTGCCTAGGCACCATGACAAGGATGTCTGCTCTATGCTCACAAAGATATACACCGTAAACCTTGTTTGTTGGCCCTAAGACATAGGAGTATGAAAACCTACTAGACAGTATGATCACCATCATCACATGCTCCCGCCATATTAACCTGTTTCTCCCAGAAACTCTGTCCCGATATCCCAGATATAACCATATTAACCTGTTTTTCTCGGAAACTCTGTCCAAACCAACCAAAAATGCCCAGATATACCAGTTTCTCTCAGAAACTCTGTCCAAACCAACCAAAAATGCCCTAATATGCCAGTTTCTCTCCGAAACTCTGTCCAAACCAACCAGAAATGCCCAGTCTCTCCTAAAAGCCTTCATAAAACCCTAGAAACCCCTATTATCCCTTGGTGATCATACTGGAAAGTAAAGTTGGCACAATCTATATGGTTAGGACCTTATTTGTTTAACTGCTATCTGTTAGAAATAGGAGCTTCATATAGATTAGGGCTTACATCCGCGTGCTTGTCTCATTTGCATGCACCATTCCTATCGATCTGCACGCATTGTTTCAGTCAGGCTGTGCACAAGTCAGTCTACGTCTATTAACATCACTATCATTTGTCTATCTAAATTCATCACTGTCAGAATCTGATATGAATGCTCTCGAATCTGTAGGGTCACTATAGATTATCAAAGCCAACAGCTGGGATCTTTGTCCTAGGTCAGAAATTCAGATAATCGTTTGGCCAGAATCAGCCCAACAAGTTATTTCAGCAAGAATCAGGAAGAGCTAGAAAATAAGGTCACTAAATTAGGAGCCACCATAAGCCAACAATCCGACAGCCTGGCCCAGGTCCTGAATTTTATGGAAGAAATGAAACAGCAGTGGCTGCAGTGTCCCCTTGAGTTCCCACCACCACCGTTCGGATTTGTACCGCATCCCGAGAACAATGGAAAAGAAGACTGGTTTCAAGGGGCCCCACCGCCCGCATATGAGAAAAAGTTCCAAGAGAAAATGGACAAAGTCAACAAGCTGGAAAGCGTATTGAGGAAGAGTAAAGGAGTTGATGATTACATGCTAGACTTGGAAGGACTTTTTGAGCCTGTTAAACTGAAGCTGCCGGAAAACTTCAAGATGCCAGCCATTGACCGTTTTGATGGGACCGGAAATCCAAAGAGCCATATAAAGCTGTGTATGAACATTTTTCAATCAATGGGCTGCACTCATGAGCACATTACAATGCTGTTCCCACAAACCCTCGCGAAGTTTGCACTGTCATGGTTCCTTACCTTGGAAGCTTCCAAAACTCGGGCATGGGAAGACATAGTTCGGGTATTCGTTGATCACTATTCCTACAACCAATAACTTGATGTCACTATCACAGATTTGGAAACAACTCGGCAGAACAACAATGAATCATTCGCCACGTTTCTGAGCAGATGGAGGAATAAAGTAGCCCAAATGACCCACCGGCCGATTGAAAAGGAACAGGTAAGGATGCTAATCCAGAATCTACAATCGCTCTACCATCAGAAGTTGTTTTACTAGTCCATCTCCACCTTTGAGGAATTGTTTGAAGTGGGGACTTGAATGGAAGACGCCATAAGGGAAGGAAAGATCAAAAAAGAAGAGACTACAAGTCAGTCAAAAAGGCCCAACTACTCCCGCAACCCTCCAGATGTTAATGCTCACAATGGCTTACCCTCCTAGGCCGTACCAACCTCCCAACCAAGCTAACTCCTCCAATCGCCCTTTCCCGAGGAAGCCTCCTCGTAACTTCACCAAATTAGAAATTCCCCTCTCCTCAGCCTTAGATTGCCTCCTTAAAAAGAGCCACCTCTAACTACTCCAGCCTCGAAATACCCCGCTCCTGCCGAACTGCGATATGTCCAAAAGATGCACCTACCACCAAGCCCCTGGCCACAACACCGATGATTGCATGTGCCTTCGCCATGATATCCAAGACCTCATTGACCAGAATATCATTGAGCCACCTCCAAAGCAGCCCCATATCACTCAAAGTCCTCTACCAAACCACCAAAATATCAGCCTCATTGAGTCCAACCATGTATCCTTCAACCCTGCTCCCTATATCACCCCTTAGGTCAACCTTTACCCCTCATTAACATCCCAAAATCTGTGGGAATTCATCTAATTGAAGGAGGGGATGATGAGTGGCAGCAACAGCTGGCTGATGAACAAGATATGTTCTTCTTGGAAGAACACGATCTAGGGGTAGTGGACCTCAAATGGTATGATCCCGACAATAAAAGCGATGCTTCTATCTGGAACGAGCCGGAGAAACCATTTGTGGGAACAGATTATGACTGGTTCAAAGAAGATGGGACTGTAGAAGGGCCTACTCCTGCCGAGATTGATCATCTAGCTAGGTCAGGTCGTCATTATCAGCCTCCGCAGCCTACCACTGAAGTAATCAAAAAAATTCGATTAAAGACAAGGGGAAAGGAAAAATAGATGAGATCATCAAAGAAGACACTGAGTTGATAAAGCAGTTGAAGACAAGCACATATCTCGATGTGGGACATCATGGTAACATCCTACAAGCATAGGCAAGCCGTGTCGAACGCCTTGGCTGGAATTGAGGTCCCCATCGATGCCGCACTGGAAGACATGGTGGCTTTCTTGGGCACACTCACCCCTGACCCAATCATTACATTTTCTGATGAAGACCTGCTGCCGGAAGGGTCTACACATAACAAAGCTTTGTACATCACTGTTGGATGTAAGGGACAATAGGTGCCATTCTGTCTGGTTGATATAGGCTCCGCCTTAAATGTTTGTGCACTAAGGACTGCCACCGCCTTGGGGGTCAATATCCTTGACATCACACCATCTGTGCAATCCGTGAGGGCCTACGATAACACCAACAAAAATGTGATGGGGACTATTTCTCTCCAAATCCAGGTAGGATCTGTTGGTTAGCACTGAAATCTTTCAAGTTATGGACATACATGCCTCGCTCAATTTGTTGTTCGGAAGGCCCTGACTGCATGTCAACAAAGTTATATCATCCACTGTGCATCAAATGATCAAGTACATTCATGAGAAGGAGGCGCAAATCATCCTCGGCAATAGTTGGGGGTAATAAAGCCTTTCCAAACTACGCTCCCATCTTTGAAATCCAAATACCTGAGCTAGAAGAAGGAGAAATCGGGGGATTCTTCATGGAAGAAGTCCACATGATCAATGATGAAGACAGGTTCCCTGAGATCCACTCAGCAGTTGTCAACATTGTCCGTAAAATGAACTACTTCACTGGAATGGGATTGGGCCGACGCCAGTAAGGGATTCGTGAGTTCCCTCAGATCAAAGGGCAACAAGGCACTTTTAGGTTGGGGTATAAGCCCACTGAAGAAGACGTCGAGCTACAGAGGCCATGGAAGAAAAGAGTGAGGGGTCTCCCACCATACCGTAAAACCTTAAATGTGCAATTCATCAAAGAAGGGGATGATTTCCCCTATTTTGGGTTCCCAAAACCTTAGATCCATCAGGCCATTGGAAAAAGGTACCCCGGGCTGGAAATCTTCGCTAACTGTGAAAGGCCCCCCAATCAAGATCCGTTCTGGACACTGAAGCCATCGAGAAAATGTTAGAAGAGTTTGCTGAAGAAAAGGAAGGAAAGAGGGCCAAGAGCCAAGATGGCCAGATTAAGCCAACTAAGGAGGGTCTGAGCAACTAGGTTGTAGAGTCATTTGTCTGTGTCTCCCTATCGCCTGTCCCCCTAGAGTCTGTACTTCCAATTATCAAGTCTGTACCAAAGTCGGCTACTGTAAGCCCACCACTGTCTAATGTAATCACTCAACCTGTCATGAATGAAATGAAAGATGATTCTGCTTACTCCTCTGTGTCTAATACTTGTGAATGCACAAATCCCTCCGAGGATCTCCCAATTGAACTAAAATAACTAATTAGAAAGCCACCAGCTTATGAAATAACCGAAGATACTTTATCGATTAATCTAGGTGAAACAGATAATCCATAAATTGTGCAAATTGGCTCGACACTTAATAAAGAAGAAAAAGAAAAACTGTCTCTCTTGCTAAAAGAATTCAAAGATGTTTTCGCTTGGTCTTACGAGAATATGCCTGGGGTCGATCCCAACATTGTCCAACATCATATTCCCCTACTTCCTGATTCTAAACCTGTCAAGCAGAAACTGAGGTGCTTGAGACCAAAATGGGCACTCAAGGTCAAAGAAGAGGTAGAAAAATAGTTCAAGGCAGGGTTCATCATTGTTATGGAGTACCCAGAATGGGTCGCCAACATCGTGCCAGTCCCCAAGAAAGACAGAAAAGTTCATGTGTGCGTCGACTTCCGTGATCTAAATAAAGCTAGTCCTAAGGATGACTTCCTGCTTCCCCACATCAATGTCTTAGTGGATAACACCGCAGGACATGAGCTACTGTCATTTATGGATGGCTTTTTGGGGTACAATCATATTCAAATGGCTCCAGAAGATCGGGAAAAGACGACGTTCACCACACCTTGGGGGACCTACTGTTATAGGGTAATGCCTTTCGGACTCAAGAACGCTGGAGCAACCTACCAAAGAGCTGCCACCACTCTGCTGCATGACATGATTCACAAGAAAGTAGAAGTGTACGTAGAATACATGATCGTGAAATCCAAGGATAGAGAAGGGTACTTGGTGGCACTAGAGAATTTTTTTGAAAGATTGCGCAAGTACAAGATGAGGTTGAATCCAACGAAATGCACTTTCGGTGTGACCTATGGAAAGCTCCTAGGTTTTCTCATCACACAAAGAGGGATAGAGGTCGATCCCTCCAAAATCAAGGCAATTCTAGAAATGGCGCCGCCACAGAATGAGAAATAAGTGAGAGGATTCCTCGGGAGGATCCAATTCATCAGCCGTTTCATCTCCAAGCTCACAACCACATGTGATCCCTTGTTCCGACTGTTAAAGAAAGGAGAAAAGTTCCAATGGGATGACCAATGCCAAGTCACCTTTGACAAAAAAAAAACCTACCTCCAAAAACCACCCGTCCTTTCACTGCCTACCCCTCATAAGCCTTTGCTTCTTTACCTATCTGTCTCCGAGAATGCCATAGGATGCATGCTAGCCCAAGAAAGAGAACAAATCCACTCCGAAAAAGCCATATATTACCTTAGCAAGAGGACGATTACTCTACCCTCGAAAAAACATGTTGGGCCTTGGTTTGGTGCACTCCCCGATTGAGGCACTACATGCTGGCCTTCCCGGTTGTGCTCATATCCTGCATGGATCCTCTAAAATACCTCCTCAAAAAACCCGCCCTAACCGATCGTATATCCCGTTGGCTACTTCTACTGTCCGAATTCGATATCAAGTACGTTATAAGCAAATTGGTAAAAGGGAGAACCATAGCTGAACATCTTGTTGAACACGCCATTGATTCTGAAGAAAATGGAAATTTTTTGTTCCCGGACGAGAATATCATGGAAATCAAAGAAGAACAGTGGAAGTTGTACTTTGGTGGAGCAGCCAACATGAAAAGCTATGGAGTAGGAATGATTCTAGTGTCGCCAAATGGGGACCACACCCCACTGGCAGTCAAGCTCAATTATAACGCCACCAACAACACCGCTAAATACGAGGCGTGCATTCTAGGGATGGAAGCGGCCATAGAATTGAGAGTTCAAAAGTTGGATGTCTTCGGAGATTCAAATCTCATTGTGTCACAAGCCAGAGGGGAATGGAAGGTGAAAGAAGAGAGGTTGAAACCTTACCATGACCATCTCGATGGACTCAAGAAACATTTTAAGAGCATAACATTCTTCTACTTGCCTAAGGAAGAGAACCAGCTAGTAGATTCATTGGCTACCTTAGCCTCCATGATCAAAATTCCTGTGGGAGTCAAGATGATGCCTTTGGTAATTGAGCAAAGATACGAGCCTTTATTCAACATGGTCGCCGCGATCGTAGAAGAAGAGAATAAAACACCATGGTACCAAGATGTTTGGGACTTCATAGAAAAGGGAGTGTATTCCCTAGAATCTTCCGAGAAAGACAAAAGAGCAGTTCGAAGGTTTGCAGCATAGTTCATCATTTGCGGGGGAAAATTGTTGAAGAAAGGGTACAATGGTCACAATCTAACTTGTTTGTTCAAAAAGTGCACCAGAAGAATGATGGAAGAAATAGACGAAGAGGTGTGCGGTCCACACATGAATGGTCAAATGCTAGCCAAAAAGATTGTAAGACAAGGGTACTACTGGACGACATTGGAGAAAGATTGTTGTGAATACGTGAGAAGGTGCCACAAGTGCCAGATCCATGTAAACATGATGCATGTACCACCATCTCTACTCTATAGTATGACCTCCCCATGGCCGTTCTCAACTTAGGGTATCGATATCATCGGTGAAATTTTTCCGAAGGCCTCGAACGGAAATCGATACATTTTGGTGGCCATCGACTACTTTACAAAGAGGGTAGAAGCTGCATCTTACACCAAGTTAGGGGCCGAGGAAGTGGCCAAGTTCATCAAGAAGAACCTCATTTGTCGCTATGGAGTCCCCCATGAGATCATTTCAGATAATGGTAGTCATTTCAAAGTAGAAGTCAGGGATCTGTTTGAGGAATACAAAATCACCTATCATAAGTCATCATTGTACAAACCTCAAACCAATGGGGCGGTCGAAGTCGCGAACAAGAATGTCAATGCCATACTGCAAAAATCGGCCGATACCTACAAAGACTGGCACAAAAAGCTACTATTCGCACTTTAGGGATATAGAACATCGATAAGGACGTCTATAGGAGTAACTCCTTACTCACTGGTATATGGAATGGAAGCAGTACTTCCAGTCGAGATAGAACCACCGTCCTTGAGCGTGATGGCAGAATGTGAAATTTCAGAATCTGACTGGTTAAGAGAAAGATACAAAGAGTTGGCTCTCATAGATGAAAAGCGCCTAGCCGCGATCGACCATGTCCGAATCTATCAAAAAAGGATAGCCCGCGCTTTCAACAAAAGGGTTCGTCCGAGGAAAATTGTCAAGGGTGACCTTGTTCTTAAGGAACTGCGAGACCCGCTATTTGATCCACGCGGAAAGTTCAAACCTAAATAGGTTGGCCCTTATATATTCAAAGCTATCCTTTCCGGAGGAGCGACCTACCTCATGGACCTTGATGGCGTTTGTAGACACCCCAATTTTGACCGACCGTTGAATTTAGGAGAGTGTCACCTCCACGTCCAATGATGATAAGGACCGAAAAGATTCGAAGTATTCCAAGCTCTTCAGAAAGTTCTCCAAGTGCGATAAAATTTCACAGAAAGAAGAAAATACCAGGTATTTAGGAGAATTCAGGTATAAAACACCATTTTCGGAAAAGATCTTCAAAAATAAGTTTTTTTAAGAAAAAAAGAAGAAATAAAAGACCTAAAAAGGGAAGTTCAACAGAAAACGGCCACGGCAGTATACTGCGGCACTCAGTGAGTGTTGCGTGGCACTCAGTGAGTGTCGAACGGCATCCAGGGAGTGCCGGCCCGGCATTTACTGAGTGCCATCGATATTTTTTGACTGCCGTTTGCTTTTAAAGTTCGTATTTTGTGGTACAATACGTATGTGTATGCGGATAAAAACAAAAATCTGATAAAGTAAGGTTGACGAAAATACGGCAATCAATAATTTGGCGCGGCAGTCACGGAGAGCCGCGCGGCAGTCACGGAATGCCGCGACGGCAGTCGCGGAGTGCCGCGGCGGTAGCCACGGACTGCCGTGAATAACTTTTGAATGCCGCTCTGGGCAGCAGTCTGTCTAATTTCAGGAAGTACGTATTGTACCACCAAATGGGATGATTACACCTGTCTTTTACTCCGAATTCACTGAAAATACTTGGTAATTTTTGTCTATAAAAGAGGGAGGATCTTCCTTGAGAAGGGACAACATAGAAGAGAGTGATATAACACAATTCAAAAGAGAGATACAACACAATTCAAAAAGAGAGAGTTTAGAGAACTAGGGAGAAGAGCTTGGAATATCTTTAAAGGAAAAGAACTTTGAGGATAGCTTGGAGGTGACCCTCTAATCTTAGTTGTGTTTTCTTTCTTTTGAGCTTCTAATCTTCAAGTCATTTTTAGTTTTTCTTGATTAAGTTTTAGAGTTTGTTAAGTAAACTTGGAAGTCCTTGTTTCTAATTCCTTGATCTTTCTTCTATTTCCCTTTGTTTATGTTTTTTTTTTGGGATTCTTGGAGATCTTCAATATCTCTCTTGACATCTCTTGAGTATGATCCTTTGAATCCCATGTAAGCTTATGCTTTACATGGGAGTCAAAACTTGATCATCACTTCATTTTATAAGCAAATAGATGGATCCAAGTTCATACTCATGACTTGAGTCCTCTAAACTTGATGTTTCATGGAATCCTTTCTATATTCCTTTGAGACTCATGAGTATAGTCATGTCTTCATCTCCAATGACCATCAAATGGTAGGAGAAAGTGATTTTGAGTCTAAGCCCATCCTCATGGTTTAGATTCTTTATCTTGAGATTTCATGAAGTCCGTTCATACTTCACTTGGAATCTATAAATATGAAGGTCTTTTAGTCTCCAATGACCGTCAAATGGTAGGAGAAGATGGCTTAGTTTAAGTCCAACTTCATGATTCAATAGTTGGAATTAGCACATAAGAGTTGAACTTGACAAATAAAAATAGTGAGTTCACAAACTGTTTTGATCAAAGATTTTTAGTTCGAAATCTAACCGTCGAAATCAAGTGAAATCAACGAAAAAGTGTCAACAACACAATATTCTACCACTGTATTTTTTGTTTTAAGGTGGTTTCATGTCTAAAGTGGTTTGGTTGTGAGTTTTGTAAGGACACTACAATCTGTCCAGAGTTTCAGCATAGTAATACTCTTTTGAAATAAGTAAACCAATGCTTTGATAAAGTATTTGTGACCCAAAATAATTTTTTCTAAATAGATTAATGTGTTAGGAAGTCACCCTAAAAAGAACAATGCATTTCTGATTTTTGTACTATTTGTAGAAAATCGTGCAAGAACTCTGGACAGAAGGTTGTAAAATGCTGAGTGATGTCTGGTTTTTGTCCAATTCCCGGAGATCCAACCGTTGAAACCTTGATTTCTTTTTTGGGTTACAAACTAGACACACAGAGGCATCTTGATTTCTTTTTTAAAGTTATGATCTGCTCTCTGTAATTCATAAAAAAACTGTTACTGTTTTTGTCTAATCTTGTTTATTTCAACTCAAATGGCCCCTAATGTCTTGAGACCCAAATCATACTTTGAATAATGATAATTTAGCTTAAATCCAGAGGCTAAGTGACCCAAATTAGTGAATAAATCCATGTCTTATTCTTGTTCACATTCATTCATTCATGAACATTTAATACTCATGATTAGAACTAGCTATTGAATAAAGTTGGATTTCACGCTTGATAGGTTTAAGCTAGAAATTTAGGATTGTTATTTCTAACTTCACATCTTGTATATCATGTGGACTAACATTTTGTTTTGTTATGTATCAAGAATGTGCCAAGGTTGTAGTGTGTTTTGTGTTCATGGATTCCTAAAGTGACTTAGAAGTCTAGAATGTGTATGAATGAATGAATAAAATCAACATGAGATATGTACCAATGTAGTATGACCTACTTCCTAAGATATGAACTAATTTGAAATGTATATAAGCATCAAATTAAAGAATGAAAGTTAAAATGAGCTTGCTGTGAATAGTGGACAGAACACTAACATGATCTTGTGAATATGGAAAAGAGGGGTTCGGAATGTTTTCAATGCATGATTTTTTATGGAGATCCTCCTTATTATGTCTAGAACACAACCCAAAAAGCCAATCTTTAATAACTATCGCAGATTGAGAGAAATCACATAAACAATGAAGGTCACTCAGAAACAGAGTCCGTACTGTCGACTGAAATGTTGAAAACTCTTAGAAAATGAAACCAAATGATCTAGGGGCCCATTTATACAGAAAGTTCCCTAAGACATGGATGGTTAAGGGAAAAATAATTTGGGACCATCCCTTTTGGAAAACGTTTCTGAAAAAGAAGTAGGAAGTTAACCAAGCTGCTGTGACAGCAGAGGCAGAATGTCTGGAAGGAATGGGACCATTTTCAAGTACTTCCAAGTCAGACCAAAAATCATGGGTGTTCTCTAATGAGTTAGGAAGACTTTCCAAGTGGTCTTGCATCCATACAATGAGTATTGAGTTCTAGAGAAATCTTTGAACTCAGATCACTCACTGTTTTGAAGATTTTGGGAAAAACTTGAGTTTTCTTTCTTGAAATCAAAATGAGAGAGATTGAAGGGGGTTTTGAAATAGAGGTTTTGAAAATGTATTTTCAATAATACTCAATAAAGATTATATCCACTTGAAATGTCAACATCAAGCTCATCATCAAGAACCTCCAAGATTGTTGGAGAGATTTATTTTTATTTGAACATAACTTCAAGTATACCTTGGAGGTATTGAAGTTATAATCATCATCTATCAAACATGTTTTTGAGGTCAAGAGCTACTATCCATAAGGATTCACTCACCTCAAACTTCATGTCATCACTTAGATGATGATGAACTAGTAAGTAAATAAAGAAAATCAAAAAGAAATGAGGTGAGAAGAGATGAACATTATATAAACAAGCAAGCAAATAGATAGCAATCAATAGATAATATTCATGATGTATTGAACTTGTAGCTTGGTGTTTCACTCATAGATGTAGACATTTGGACATGGAAGTAGCTTCTTAACTCAAAAATGCTTAGAAAAATGGTGATTGGGTGTATTGATGATGAAGTATATAGAAGAATGGTGGAGGAAAACAAGGTTGGAACTCACTTTGATTGGAAAAAAGACTACTTCTTCTCTTTATCTGTCTATATTTCTCTAGAGTTTCTTCCTAAGCTCTCTCTAAGCTTCCATGTCTCTCCTCTAAATGGAAGTAAATGGCTTCTTTTATAGGCAAAGGAGGGGTGGTAAATGGAGTTTTAAAAAGTCTAAAATGGTCTCCTATTGGTCCAAAATAAGCTGGGAACCAAAACTACGTCGTTTTGATTTCTAATTAATCAAAATGGACCCCCAAAAGAAATTACAAAAACATACTATTCTGGGGGAGAGTGCCGCGGCGGCACTGGGCCTATGCCGCGGCAGCAGTGGGCCAGTGCCGCGGCGGCACTGCTCTTCCATCATCCAGATAATGCTGTTTAGGCCCCCAGAGGTTCCGGTATTCGCGAAAAGGCCCTATTTCGTCCGAAATTCACAGAAAATGTATACAAACTCCAAATTGAGGTTGCGATATACCGTTGGAAAGGTAATGGAGTCTACTTTACATAAAAAATAGTTCGGGGATAGGTCACTTTGAAAGGTTTTGCGGTATTCGCGATAAAAGCCGATTTGATTGCCTTTTTTGCCTTTGGAAATTCTTAATAAATTCGTTTTAAATCCAGAAATTATGTGCGATATACCGTTGGAAAGCTATTGACCTCTAGCATCCATGAAAATATTTGAAAATTGTTACGGCGCCCCGGTTCTAAAGTTAAATTCTGGTCAAACTGGTCAAACTTGGGATTCCCGGGAAGTTCTGGAAATCTCCGGGAGTTCCCAGGAGCTGACGTTTTCATGCGATCTTCTTTTAAAACTCATTTTAATACTTTTCACATGATCTAGAATGATCTCGGTGAATTCGGATGATTTCGGTCAAACTTGGTCAAACCTTGGTCAAACCTTGGTCAAACCGATCAACGGGGACTTTCTAGGACCTTCCGGGACTTCCGGGGGTCTCTGGGAGCTTACGATTTCATCTGATTTTTCTTAAAAACTCATTTTATTACTTTTCTTACGACATAGCATGTTTCCAGAGCTTTTGGTCCAAATCTGGGAGTTTTTGGGCTTTCAGGGGCATTGTGGTCATTCTGAGCATTTTGAGAAATAGAACTAACTTCCAAGAGTCCTTTTTGAGTCTTTTTCGATCATTGTGAACCACCAAGCTATGGGTCTCCTAAATCTGATAGCCGACAAAATGGGGTGTCTACAGTTTGCCCCTCTTTGGCATGAACTTGCGAGGCAACGCATGTCGCAAGCGAGTGCCAAAGCTTTGAAGACACAGGTCTTTTGGAGGCTATAGATTTAGGATAAAAAGCGTTGCAAAAGATGCAATGATGCTGAGGCTAGTGCTGGTCGCGCTCTACGTGAGCTGCCTACGTATCCCAAGGGGAATCAGACCAGGACGTAGTTCAGGGCACAAAGGAAACAATCACACATGCACATACACAACAATCAGGCGGATGCTATGCTAAAAGAGTGATTTGTAATGCATGGATGTGATATGATTGTGTACATGAGTCCTATCATACCTAGTATTCTGATCCTAGTATGAGCAGGTGCTGTGGGGTGTGCCACTCTGAGTGGGCTGGTGTTGTGCTAGTGTTTGCGACTGTGATGTGGTGGATGACTCGGATAAAGATATCAAGGTTTAGAAGACTCTGGGTCTAGGGGTAAACTTCTGGAATTTGGGAAGTATGCTTTGTAAGAAAAACGGATCGGACGCGGGGTCCTCGAGAATGATAACTAAAGATAATCGACAAATGAGGGAGCTCACGATAACTGACAGTTTGAGGAAATCAGAGTGAGAAAGCTCAGGAGCGACAAGTGAGAAAGCTCATAATAAGTGAAAAAGCTCATGATCTTGGACAAAGGAGTGAGGAAGCTCACGATAAACGACAGGCAAGGAAGCTCACAATAATCAATAGGTAGGTGAGGGGGACTCACGACTTTGGATAAATGAGTGAGAAAGCTCACAATAAGTGAGGAGCTCACGATAATTGACATGTGAGAAAGCTCACGATGAGTGAGGAAGATCACAAGAATTGAGCGGTGAAGAAGCTCATGATTTTGGACAGAGGAGTATAATTTTAGACGAAGGAGTGAGGAAGCTTACGATAAGTGAGAAAGCTCACGATAGTTGAGTTGGTGAGGAAGCTCATGATTTTGGACAGAGGAGTGAGGAAGCTCACGATAGCTGAGTTGGCGAGGAATCTCATGATAATTGGATAAAGGAGTGAGGAGGCTCACAATAGGTGAGGAAGCTCATGACAATCAATGGACACAGAGCCTTGAATTGTGAATTGACAGTGCTTGCCCTGGGGATTGGGGTGATTTGACTGCGAGCGGTGTTTTCAATTGTTGGCTGATCCCGAGAGTTGGTTCTGATTGTCATTTTCTTCTGCTAGGGATAGTGGGGGATTCTTCAGGAATCTCTTTTAACTTCTGCACTAGATCCAGGATTTGTCTCCAAATCTCTCACGGTTGATCGAAATGACCGAAAACTAGGATCCATCTCTAAATCTCTTGTGGTTGATCAAATTTTGTAATGCTCAACCCAAAAGAACCGATTAGGGCCTTCGGGAGATGATGGACTCTCTGAGAATCTCTTTAAAATGATTGATAGATGTGGAAGTTCTACCCTAACCTAAAGGGTTTTCAATGAAAGATTTGCCTTAATCTGGAGGGCTGGTGATGAAGGATTTGCCTCAATCTAGAGGGCTGATAATGAAGAATTTGCCTCAATCTAGAGGGTTGATGATGAAGGATTTGCCTCAATCTAGAGGGCTAATGATGAATAACTTGCCTCAATCTAGAGGGCTGACAATGAAGGATTTGCCACAATCTAGAGGGCTGACAATGAAGGATTTGCCTCAATCTAGAGGGCTAATGATGAAGGATTTGCCTCAATCTAGAGGGCTGGTGATGAAGGATTTGCCTCAATCTAGAGGGCTGATGATGAAGGATTTGCCTCAATCTAGAGGGCTAATGATGAATGACTTGCCTCAATCTAGAGGGCTGGTGATGAAGGATTTGCCCCAATCTAGAGGGCTAATGATGAAGGATTTGCCTCAATCTAGAGGGCTGGTGATGAAGGATTTGCCTCAATCTAGAGGGCTGATGATGAAGGATTTGCCTCAATCTAGAGGGCTAATGATGAATGACTTGCCTCAATCTAGAGGGCTCGTGATGAAGGATTTACCTCAATCTAGAGGGCTAATGATGAAGAATTTGCCTCAATCTAGAGGGTTATTGATGAATGACTTGCCTCAATCTAGAGGGCTGGTGATGAAGGATTTGCCTCAATCTAGAGGGCTAATGATGAAGGATCGAGATGACGAGTCGGCAGTGAACTACTGTGACTGTCATGGATTGAACTAACGATGTACGAATCGAGATGACGAGTCGACAATGAACTACTGTGACTGTCAGGATTGAACTGATGATGTACTAATCAAGATGACGAGTCGACAGTGAACTACCGTGACTGTCATGGATTGAACTGACGATTGAACTAACCGAGATGACGAGTCGACAGTAAACTACTGTGACTATCATGGGTTGGACCAACGGTTGGACTAACCGTGATCAAAAGAACTGACGATGTACTAATCGAGATGACGAGTCGACAGTGAATTAATGTGACTGTCCTAGATTGAACTAACGATGTACTAATCGAGAAGGCGAGTCGACAGTGAACTACTGTGACTATCCTCAATTGAACTAGCGATGTACTAATCGAGAAGGCGAGTCGACAGTGAACTACTGTGACTACCCTAGAGCGAACTGACGATGTACGAATTGATATGACGATCGACAGTGAACTACTGTGACTATCCTAGATTGAACTGACGATGTACGAATCGATATGACGAGTCGACAGTGAACTACTGTGACTGTCCTAGATTGAACTGACGATGTACGAATTGAGATGACGAGTCGATAGTGAACTACTGTGACTATCCTAGATTGAACTGACGATGTACTAATCGATATGACGAGTCGACGGTGAACTACTATGACTGTCCTAGATTGAACTGACGATGTACGAATCGAGTCGACAGTGAACTAATGTGACTGTCATGGATTGGACCAACGGTTGGACTAATTGTGATCAGAAGAACTGATGATGTACGAATTGAAAAGCCTGCTGGGGGTGAAACTGAATCTGCTGGGGATGAAGCAACTCTACTGGGGAGGAATGGATAAGATGTATTCCTCTAGGGAAAAAGGAAATACATCCACTGATGGGAGTAAAGGTACGATTCTTATTCGCAGATGATTTGTGGCGGCTATGGATTTGACATCGATGAAGGACAATGATCAACAGCCACTCATGGACTTATGTTGCATGATCGAAGATGAGCAACAACCACTTATGGACTTATATTGCTAGAAGATGATGGTTAACTTTTGGCGGTTTGGAAAGGGATGAAATTTTTCCCAAGTTTTGATGCTTCTCATGCTGACGCCTTGACTGGTGCAGTAATAGTGTTTGGTACTCCTGGTTGCATTGTCCTTGGAACACTCTTAAAAAACAATTATAACTTTATTTGGAAAATTCATTGTTAGTCACTGTCAACTCACTTATTTGAGACTACGACTGACTTGACGACTAACAGACATCGACACGCGAGGGTGACACATTCGACACTGAAATGAAACAAGCTCGACTTGCCAAAACTTAATGTGCTCTTGTCATAAATGATGTACCATTTCTCTTTTGTGTTTACTTCTCACCTTAACGTGGCATCACTTTGATGGTGAATCTTATTTTTGAAAATTCCTCCCTACTGATCTAATCAATTTCTTCTCCCAAGATGTGCTTTGAATTAGTGCCTTAGCTTATGGAATAAAAGATGCTCCATTTCCATCTGTTCAAGACAATGTTTGTGACTTGAAGGCTTACCGTTGGTGTATAGGGATCGAGTGGCAAACGAAGTTTGCCCCTAGTTTGAAGGGCATGAAGTGGGATCGGTAGGCAAACGAGGTAAATGATCGAAGTTTGCCTCTAGTTTGGAGGAAGGTTCATTGGAGGTTTTGGGCAATCAAGATAGGTGACCAAAGTTTGCCCCTTGTATGAAGGGTAAATAGTAAAATTTAGGCAAACGAGGCGAGTAGCCAAAGTTTGCCTCTAGTGTGGAAGGTGATTTCTGGCTTGAGGCAAGGACCATGACTTTAATCTCTCAAATGCTCATAACTTTTGCCTAGGCACCAGTGAGGTGACCTAACGAGCTCTTTTCTCTCTTTTATTATTGCTCACTTTGGATTTAGCTCTAATTTTTGCCTAGGCGTCCTTTCGGATTTTCGACCTAGCGAGCCATCCTTATTTTCTTTTTGAAAGTCTACCTACGTACCCTCGAGCGGGGATCAGGTCCAACGTAGTTTGGGCCATGGTTGGAAAGAAGCGGGTTGATTTTTAGGTAGGTGGGGTGACCGAACTGTTGTGGTTGCCTACGTATCCCCGAGTGGGAATCAGGTCGAGCGTAGTTCAAGGCAAGGTCTTGAACGAAATTGGTTTGATTATGATGGTGTCGACCGAACCGATGTGGTTGCCTACGTATCCCCGAGTGGGAATCAGGTAGAGCGTAGTTCAAGGCAAGGCTTAAAATAAGGGGTTTGAGGTATGATGGTTTTTCAAACCAATCGTCAAAGAAGTTCAAACTTGAGCCACTTATGGTAGCTTTGAATAAAAGGATTCAGTTTCAATCTCCCTTTCTTTTCTTTTTCTTTTTCTTTTTGTTTTGAGGATTGATCCTTTTCACTTTCGCCTAGCCAGTCAATTTTTCTTTTTAATGTAGTCGATTCTTATGAGATCTTTCAATCGCAATCTCAGAATTCCAGAATGTGCATGTCAGCTCTCGGAATTCATTTGTGGTCATTCCGCGCATTTTGAAATGTGATCTTGGCTCATTCTTAAGATGTATCTTAAAGCGTATGATTCTTTCATTTGTTTCATCAAAATTTTCTCCAACATTTTGACTGGCTAGGGTCAGATTTTGGAAATCAACACCTTTTTCAGCTCTAACTTTTGCCTAGGTGCCCTTTCGGGTTTTCAACCTAGTGAGCTTTTTCTTTTCTTTTCTTTTCTTTTTTCTTTCTTTTTTTTTTGTTTTTTTTAAGTGGAGATGAAACTCACTGAAATGTTTGGCTACCATCAAGGGCTAAGTTTGCATTGCTTTCAATCGGACAGATTGCGTGGCTCCCAATTAGATTAGGCTTAAGGCTTCGAAATGGTGGAAAAAGGGTGTTGGGCAAGCCCCAAGTCAGTTTCAAGTATGTCTTTTCAAGATTGAGGTAACATCATCTTTAAATTCTTAAAGTAAGACTATTCAATTCTCAGCTCTTTATCAGTGTCAGCGTGAAATCGACTTTAACCTTTCAGGATTCTTTTTTTGTTTTGTTGTAGAAAAATTATTAGCAGAGTAATATCCATGGTAATTTGAAAAGTGACACTTCAGTTTAGTGATTCATGCATTTATGACTAGGCACATCAGATCAAGCAAAATGAGATTTCATTCCATCAATAGAGAAGGTTTACAAACTTATTAACAACTCGATGACAGACAGACTCGATCACAAGACTAGACTAGAATTGAAATGGACTCGGAACATAGATTAGACTCAACTTGACTCGACCCGATCTCAAATGGAGTGTCTTTGTGACCCATTTATTCTTACTATTATTTTAGCAGAAGTTCCAAACACTATCAACTCACTGCGTAGCTTCAACAATCATTAGCGAAGGAGATCATTTGAAATGAACGGCCAGGGGCTTAGGTGACATGGGGTTGAATGGGTGGTGGCTCAATGACTCTTCGATCAATAAGGTCTTGGATATCATGGCGGAGACGTATGCACCGGTCGGTGTCATGGCCTGGGCCTTGGTGGTAGGCATATTGTTTGGACAGGTCATAGTTAGGTGGTGGGGGATCGGCACGAGGCTGAAGGAGTTGGAGGTGTCCCTTTTTTAGCAGGCGGCCTAAGGCTACGGAGGGAGAGATATCCAGCTTGGAAAATTCACGGGGTACCCTATTTTGGTAAGGGCGGCTAGGCGAGCTGGTTTGGTTTGTGAGCTGGTATGATTGGGAAGAATAGGCCATGGGTTGGTTACTAAGGGCGTTGACATTCGAAGAGTTTCGGGAGTAGTCGGGCCTCTTGGATTGGCTTTGTGATTCTTCATTCTTGATTTTCCCTTCCCTGATTGCATCCTCAATTCTAGTCCCAATCTCAAACAGTTCTTCAAATGCCGAGATGTACTGGTAGAAGAGTTTCTCATGGTACAGCGGTAATAGATTCTTGATCAACATCCGGACTTGTTCCTTTTCGATCGGTTGGTGGGTCATTTGGGCCACTTTGCTCCTCCATCTGCTCAAAAACGCAGCGAAGGATTCATTGTTGTTCTGCCGGGTCATTTCCAAATCCCTGATAGTGACATCCAGCTCTTGATTGTAGGAGTAGTGATCGACGAAGACTCGAACAATGTCTTCCCATGCTCGGGTTTTGGAGGCTTCCAAGGTTAGGAACCATGATAGTGCAGACTTTGCAAGAGTTTGTGGAAACAGCATCGCAATGTGCTCGTGGGTACAACCCATGGACTGGAAGATACTGATACATAGCTTCACATGACTTTTTGGATTCCCAGTTCCATCAAAACGGTCGATGGCAGGCATCTTGAAGTTCTCCGGCAGTTTCAGCTTAACAGGCTCAAAGAGGCCTTCCAGGTCTAGCATGTAATCATCGACCCCCTTGCTTTTCCTCAGTACACTTTCTAGCTTGTCAACCTTATCCATTTTCTCTTAGAGCTTCTTCTCATACGCAAATGGTGGGACCCCTTGAAACCAGTCTTCCTCTTCATTATTCTTATGTGGGGATGGTTCAAACCTCGGTGGTGGAAACCCAGGTGAAGGTTGCGACTGCTGCTGCTTCAATTCTTCCATGAACTTCAGAACTTGGGCTAGGCTGTCGGACTGCTGGCTTATGGTTGCTCCCAACTCGGTAACCTTGTTTTCTAACTCTTCTCGATTCATGCTGAAGCAAGCTGGCGGACTAATTCTGACCAAACGATTATCTGAACTTCTGACCCAAGACGAGGATCCTGGCTGCTGACTCCGGGAATCTATACTGATTTGACAGATTTTGAGAGGACTAGATCAGATTTTGATAGTGATGACTTTAGACAGACAATGACGGCGATATTAACAAACGTGGACTGACTCGAGACAGTGCGTACAGATTGATAGGAATGGTGTATGCAAATGAGACAAGCATGCGGATGTAAGCCCTAATCTATATGATGTTCCTATTTCTAACAGATAACAGTTAACCAAATAAGGTCCTAACCATATAGAGTGTACCAACCTTACTTTCCAGTATGATCACCAAGGGATAACAGGGGTTTCCAGGTTTTATGCAGGCTTCTAGGAGAGACTGTACATTTATGGTTGATTTGGACAGAGTTTCTGGGAGAAATTGGTTAGTATAGGTTATATCTGGGACATCTGGACAGAGTTTCTGGGAGAAGTTGGTTAATACGGTTATATCTGGGATATCTGGACAGAGTTTCTGGGAGAAACTGGTCATATCTGGGATATCTGGACAGAGTTTCTGGGAGAGATATGTTATATCTGGGATATCTGGACAGAGTTGCTGGGAGAAACTGGTTAATATGGTTATATCTGGGATATCTGGACAGAGTTTCTGGGAGAAACTAGTTAACGTGTGGTGATAGTGATCATACTGTCTAGCAGGTTTTCATACTCCTATGTCTTAGGACCGACAAACAAGGTTTACGGTGTATATCTTTGTGAGCATGGAGCAGACATCCTTGTCATGGTGCCTAGGCAGGTCAACTCAATGTGATCACATGTGAGTGATTGCCTTGGGGATCATAAGAAAGAAGTTTTGTTCTATGCCACATAAGCGTCTACACCGCTCAGGTAATCCCATCAGGGCATACATCAGTTATATCACATTATCCTATCTGAAAAGATAAATGAACATTCCTATGAAAGGTTCTACCGGAATCTATATGCAAAGGCTGGGTTTAGTCAAAGAGGGTCCGTTGACGAGAGTTCCAATATACCGTCGGAGAGACAGTACGGAGGTTTTTACTCTTTTTGATATACCTTGGAAGGTACAGTATCAACGGTGACTTGTGCCCTGGAACAGCAAAACCTGAACAATGTCAGCGCCGCATTTCAGACACAGTCGGAGGGGGGGGGGGGGGAATGCAGGAGTGCAATGCGGTGAACCAGACACAGTAAAAAGATGATTTTAATGATGCTTCTTATGAGTCAAACCTCTGTATTATTTTGTTTTAAAATAAATATCCCCAGCAGAGTCGCCAGATTGTGGATACCGGGATTCCACCGCTTTGTCGTAGTTTGAGATTGTTTTGAAAGGGAAAAGAAAAGGCCTGTTGAAAACAGATACAGAGTCGCCACTTGGTCTTTAAGGAACCAAGAAACCTAATTTGACTCACCCAAATGGATAAAGGGCACCGGCCCTTCATAACCAAAGAACTTGGTTCGGGGTTTTGGTACGAGAGAGGAAGGAGCCTTTGTCGCGACTAAAACACCCTCAACTCGCCCCCTCTTTTGACGGGCCTCAATTAGCATCCAAATAATCATCTTATACTATGTATGGTTCGGTAATTAATACTATGATAGTATATTACATCACATAAGAAACTTGAAATGGAAGATCTAAAGATAAAATATCATTCATAAGATCTAAGTCAAATATCATGCAATGTAAAGTGAAAGATCACACAAATAAACCTAGGAAAAATCGTCTAATCATGTATCAAGTAATTAAGTTTCCCTAATCTAAAGGGGACATGAATTGTTCTTGAAGCAAATGATCAAAGAAATCAAAATGTGCTTAGCAAGCTATTATGATGCATGTTATTCTTTGAGAAAAAGAAGATCTCTCAATCCCCGAGACGGATGAGAAAGGATGATTAGGTCGAGGGGAAGCATGAACCTGTGACCATAATTATTCCTTATAATCTTCTTAGATTAGGACTTACAAAAACCCCAAATCTTTGCATGGATGCAATGTATGTATCTAGAATGTGCCAAGGTTGTAGTGTGTTTTGTGTTCATGGATTCCTAAAATGACTTAGAAGTCTAGAATGTGTATGAATGAATGAATAAAATCAACATGAGATATGTACCAATGTAGTATGACCTACTTCCTAAGATATGAACTAATTTGGAATGTATATAAGCATCAAATTAAAGAATGAAAGTTAAAATGAGCTTGCTGTGAATAGTGGATAGAACAGTAACATGATCTTGTGAAAATGGAAAAGAGGGGTTAGGAATGTTTTCAATGCATGATTGTTTATGGAGATTCTCCTTATTATGTCTAGAACACAACCCAAAAAGCCAATCATTAATAACTATCGCAGATTGCGAGAAATCACATAAACAATTAAGGTCACTCAGAAACAGAGTCCGTACTGTCGACTGAAATGTTTAAAACTCTTAGAAAATGAAAACAAATGATCTAGGGGCCCATTTTAGACAGAAAGTTCCCTAAGACATGGACGGTTAAGGGAAAAATAAGTTGGGACCATCCCTTTTGGAAAAGCTTTCTGAAAAAGAAGTAGGAAGTTAACCAAGCTGCTGTGACAGCAGAGGCAGAATGTCTGGAAGGAATGTTTGGGTCCAAATGGACCATTTTCAAGTACTTCCAAGTCAGACTAAAAATCATGGGTGTTCTCTAATGAGTTAGGAAGACTTTCCAAGTGGTCTTTCATCCATACAATTAGTATTGAGTTCTAGAGAAATCTTTGAACTCAGATCACTCACTGTTTTGACTCACTGTTTTGAAGATTTTGGGAAAAACTTGAGTTTTCTTTCTTGAAATCAAAATGAGAGAGATTGAAGGGGGTTTTGAAATAGAGGTTTTGAAAATGTATTTTCAATAATACTCAATAAAGATTATAGCCACTTGAAATGTCAACATCAAGCTCATCATCAAGAACCTCCAAGATTGTTGGAGAGATTTATTTTTATTTGAACATAACTTCAAGAATACCTTGGAGGTATTGAAGTTATAATCATCATCTATCAAACATGTTTTTGAGGTCAAGAGCTACTATCCATAAGGATTCACTCACCTCAAACTTCATGTCATCACTTAGATGATGATGAACTAGTAAGTAAATAAAGAAAATCAAAAAGAAATGAGGTGAGAAGAGATGAACATTATATAAACAAGCAAGCAAATAGATAGCAATCAATAGATGATATTCATGATGTATTGAACTTGTAGCTTGGTGTTTCACTCATAGATGTAGACATTTGGACATGGAAGTAGCTTCCTAACTCAAAAATGCTTAGAGAAATGGTGATTGGGTGTATTGATGATGAAGTATATAGAAGAATGGTGGAGGAAAACAAGGTTGGAACTCACTTTGATTGGAAAAAAGACTACTTCTTCTCTTTATCTGTCTATATTTCTCTAGAGTTTCTTCCTAAGCTCTCTCTAAGCTTCCATGTCTCTCCTCTAAATGGAAGTAAATGACTTCTTTTATAGGCAAAGGAGGGGTGGTAAATGGAGTTTTAAAAAGTTTAAAATGGTCTCCCATTGGTCCAAAATAAGCTGGGAACCAAAACTACGTCGTTTTGATTTCTAATTAATCAAAATGGACCCCCAAAAGAAATTACAAAAACATACTGTTCTGGGGGAGAGTGCCGCGGCGGCAGTGGGCCAGTGCCGCCGCGGCACTGCTCTTCCTTCGTCCAGATAATGCTGTTTAGGCCCCCAGAGGTTCCGGTATTCGCGAAAAGGCCCTATTTCGTCCGAAATTCACAGAAAATGTATACAAACTCCAAATTGAGGTTGCAATATACCGTTGGAAAGGCAATGGAGTCTACTTTACATAAAAAATAGTTCGGGGATAGGTCAATTTGAAAAGTTTTGCGGTATTCGCGATAAAAGCCGATTTGATCGCCTTTTCGCCTTTGGAAATTCATAATAAATTCGTTTTAAATCCAGAAATTATGTGCGATATACCGTTGGAAAGCTATTGACCTCTAGTATCCATGAAAAATATTTGAAAATTGTTACGGCGCCCCGGTTCTAAAGTCAAATTCTGGTTAAACTGGTCAAACCTGGGATTCCCGGGAAGTTCTGGAAATCTCCGGGAGTTCCCAGGAGCTGACGTTTTCGTGCGATCTTCTTTTAAAACTCATTTTAATACTTTCCATGTGATCTAGAATGATCTCGGCGAATTTGAACGATTTTGGTCAAACTTGGTCAAACCTTGGTCAAACCTGGTCAAACCTTGGTCAAACCGATCAACGGGGACTTTCTGGGACCTTCCGGGACTTCCGGGGGTCTCTGGGAGCTGACGATTTCATCTGATTTTTCTTAAAAACTCATTTTCTTACTTTTCTTATGACATAGCATGTTTCCAGAGCTTTTGGTCCAAATCTGGGAGTTTTTGGGCTTTCAGCGGCGTTTTGGTCATTCTGAGCATTTTGAGAAATAGAACTAACTTCCAGGAGTCCTTTTTGAGTCTTTTTCGATCATTGTGAACCACCAAGCTATGGGTCTCGTAAATCTGATAGCTGACAAAATGGGGTGTCTACACTCAGCCCACTAGGCCCTGTCCATTACATCCGATCCGGGGCGGACACCCCCAATGGTGTCCACGGCCTGGCCTGCTACCTAGCCCAAAGCCCGGCCCGGCCCGAGGCCCTATCCTAAACCCACAAAAACTAGTGTTTTTTACATTAAAAATGGCTAAAATACTCAAGCCCGGTCCCTAGCCTGCCCCTTGCTTGAAGCCCGGCCTGGCCTGGCCCTAGTAGGCCCGGCCCATCAGTCCGGGGCAAACAACCCCCCTTCCCTCCCAAGCCCAGCCCAGTATTAGGTAAAGCCCAGCCCGGCCCGGCCCAGCCCAAAAGCCCGGTTGGGCCCGCTTTAACCAAGCCCGACCTAGTCCGATTGACACCTCTATCCTCTGGCTCTGGGTTCTCCTCTCCCTAAATCGGATTAGGCTCTGGAATTGGTATGTCGGGTACCAATGATAGTGGTACTACTGGTGCTGGTGCAACTGCAGACTCTGGTAGAACAGGTCCGGCTATAATAGCTCGCACTCAATCGTGTCCACCTCCAACTTAATCTGGATAAACCAAGCCATCTCTTGGTATATGTCTGCTCAGGTCATGGCGTAGTGATACGCATTCATGCATATCTCTGTCGGGTGTGTTATGCCCACAATATAGAGAGAAGTCCACATCCTCTCCTCTAAATAATGACTCACTGTCTGGCGAATGTGACTATAATATATCTCTGGAATGGATGATCAACGGTGTCTCGATGAATAACATGTCTGCCAAAAGAATCATCCACAAACAGGTAGAAATCCAGATCCATGCCACCCTGCAAAGGAAACTATCTATCGTCAGGAGGATGAACTTATCTTCAACTCATATCTCATCTCAGGGAATCTTAAATGCTAGGACCAGATGGTGTAGGAAAATCAGTGAACAAAGTATCACACCTAAGGCTCTGATACCAAAAATCCTATCATGCCCTGAAGCAGCAAAAATAGAGAAAAATAAATTTCCTTTTTGGGTCTATAGGGAATGATGGGTGAATGTCATTAAAAGGTCTGAGAGCAACAAACTCCCAAGTAACCATTATTATAAAGTCCAATAGTAATGTAAAGTAGACACATATACTAATATCCATCTTCATATCTTCAGCTGGCGTAAGCATAGTTGTCAGCGTAATAGTCTTCCCCGGCAGAACCATCATCGGTGGGGTCACTCTCTGCATACTCCCCCTCCAGGTAGTAGCCATCGTCATACACTCCATCACCTACATCAATAGGGACAGGGAATTTCCAGGCATAAATGCCGTCAGCTTACTTCAGCTAAGTGAATAGAAACTCTCATAGTATCATAGATATATTGTATTCACCAGGTATGAATGATATTCAATAGTTCTACTAAATATATCTTTCTCTTTATTCCAAACCCATTTAACCAGTTATTCACGTCTTGTATACCAAAACACAAAACATCAGACTCGTCAATGAAAGATTTGATTGCAGTACACCTGGATACAACAATGCTCTATCTACGACATCACCACAAGTCGTAGATACCATCTACCGCGTAACACTGCAAGTCGTAGAGGTCACCTACCATGTACACCACAAGTCATAGATATTACGTCAGTCCATCCACCACTTTTAAGAACATATGCACAGTCCACTATAAGTCAGAGATTTAACACTTTGAGCAATGACACATCAGTTCTATAGCCACGACTTATCAATATCGACATATTCTCAGCCATCGCATATCATAGACACATTCGTTTGTCTACTGTGTTTGAGAATGTATATCACCCGTAACCATCCCAGAATCTAACAAACCTACTTTTCGTTTGTACTAATACTGACACATGACAAATCCCATGTGGCCTTACTACTCTGATTAAAATGAACGAACTTATCAAACTCGATTATAATCAGCCATTATTAACGTTCGCTCCTGAATACGTTACTCACAATGTCCTCTCAGTATCGTGTCCCATTGTCTCTGTATTCATCAGTCATCGCATAATAGTAACATAGGACATCAATAAATGACTAAACATTATGAATTATAAACCTCAAAGGAAACAACCATGTTCTATTAAGTTTGGTCGATTGAACTTAGTTTAATCGATTGAGGAAAATGAGCTTTAATCGATCGAAGTCCTTTCGATCGATTGAAGGTTTGATCGATTGAACCCAGTTCAATCACTCAAAAGTCTTCTTCTTCAGTAGTTCTAGAAAGTGAACGTCCAGAAGTGTTAGGGCATGTTTAGGTGCATTGTTTATGCCTAAAACTTGTAAAACATCATATCAATGGTACTGAGTGAATTTAGAACTCACCGAACATCGTTAAGGCACGTTTGGCAAGCTTGAAGCTTGAGTTCCTCCAACGGCCTCCTCTCACTCTCCTCTATCTCAGCCTCTGTCTCTCTCTTTCTATCTCTCTGATCCTCTTCTTCTTCTCCTTCTCCTTTTCCTTCGTTTATCTCTCTCTCTCTCTCACACACACACACACATAGTATATGTATATATATAAAGTGATGATGCCTAAAATTGGTAAGAAAGGTTTTAAGTGAAAATATGACAAGAACAATTTATGAGTGGTTCGATCCCATTAACAAGGTGACCTACGTCCACGGTTGCGTCTGTTCGCTCTCACTAACAGATCATCGGCGGGCCTGGTGAGCCAACAATTAGGGGCGGCACTACCAGTAATACTGGCTGGGTATATGCGTTTGAAGGTGAGTTCTCTGTTTAGGCTTGTAAGGTAGAGAATAATAATCGGGGGTCCCCATTGACAGGGTAGGTGGGTTCTTTTATAGATGCAAGAGTCCACCCCTACATGGCAAGTTGATAAGATTAGGAGGCCTAATCTAATCACAATAGATTTACATGATTTTAGGGAGTTTCCTAAGTGGTTTAGGAAACTGCCATATCTCCTTTCGCAGACTAGTAGTTGATTTAGGAAACTGCTGGACAGCTCGGGACCGAGTCGTACCTCCTGGAGAGTTGCCGTACCGCATCCCCGGGTTGTGCAAGCATCCCGAGCGGCGTTGTCTGTCGACCTCAGGGGCGTAGACCCCCAAGCTCCCATTCCGGATAGCTCCGGGTCACTCTGCTGACGTGGCGGTTTGGCCTTAGCAAAATATTTCTGGACGTACCAGCTGCCCCCCATTTTTGAAGTTGATGTGATGTTCCATCAGATGAAGTTTGAAAATTAAGACTGCACCCGAGAGACTGTTCGGTAGTAGATCGGGATTCTACCAGGGATGGGACCGGCTGGAGTGATCAGCTGGGATATAGACCGAGCGGTGACTATGTGAGCCCGAGTTCTTCCCATGCCATGTGTCCACTGATCACTAGCCTGGTTAGGATCCAACTGTGCCAGCCTGGGAGTAACTGAACCATTTACGTGGCAACCAATCCGTCCCATTGAACATATAATTCCCACGTCTTTCGAGATGACGCCTCACGTGGCTGAAGCGACAGTTCTGACAGGAAAACATATGAGCCGTTAGATCAGTTTTGATCAGAGCCGTCCAAGGTTTCTATATAAGGAGCACCTATTCATTCCATATATGCCTGCTGTTTGAAGATTGAATATACCTAGCGGTCTTTGAGAGCGAACTATTCTCGAGCTCTTTTCCTCTTCCTTTCTACAACCTAGGCTTCTCCCCATGGCCTCTTACGTTGACCTGACCTCCAATGAAGGAATGACCATTTTCAGGAGGGACTGCGAGATCCCTGAAGATGTCGGGATCCGTTCTTATATTGAAGGAGAAGAGGTGGCCTTCCCTTCGGTCATTATTAGCAGTTATCTGTTGCTAATAGTGGGGCTACGCTTTCCTTTCTCTGCCTCCTTCTGTGATCTCTTACAGGGATTACGCTTTCCATTAAACAAGTGTTGTCCCAATCTCGCCTATCTTCTTTGGGGCATATCGGCACTGATCAAGCGGCTCGGGATATTCCTCCGCTCTGTGGACGTCGCCAGGTGCTATCTCTTGAGCATCGACCGCGGGGATCCTTACTTACGCGCCAGAGCGGAAGAAAACCATCTCGTCCGGGGTCTGGACTTCCCCAACAAGAACTGGCGTCAATACCCTTGGGTCGTTGTCTCTGGCAACTGGTTGGTGGACCCCTCTATGTACCCTCCTGCAGCATTTGACCCTGAACTGTGCAAGACGTCCTTTTCTGCTTTTTATGACATCGCTTCCTCTGTGGCTGATATGGAGGCGATCAACCAAGCGGTTGAGGTCGGCCTCAGGTTTTCCAATTTGATATGGGGACCTGTTGGTGAGGTTGGCGGTGAAGTTCCCATTGCAACTCCCATTACGGCTGCTTCCGGGTCGCGCCGCTATACCCGGTCCATGGCTTCCGACTTGCATGCCATAAGAGGGGTCGCACCGCCTGAAGGGCCAATTGCTCTATCCACCAGTTCTGATTCATCCTCGTCTGGGGATACAGGTCCGCCACCAGGCCCGACCAGGAAGGGTAAGGAGAAGGCGGGTGAGGAAGAATCTCGCCCCCAACCAAAAACGAGTTGGCCAGAAGCATACGCCGGCCTTCATATGCCTAGCTCCTGGACAGGCCTCTCCCTCGGTAATCTGGAAGATCGTCTGCAGGCGGTGGAAAAGCAAAGTGCTCTTCTGCAGACGGACTCTGTTATGTGGGAGGTGGACTTTCATACTCCGGAGCTTACTGTCAGAGAACTGGTGGCCAGGATGGCTGCCATGGAAGAGGAAATCAAAGCTCTGAAGGGCAAGGGGACCTGAAGACCCTCTTTGTTCTCTTTTATTTTTATTTTTTTTACTGGGGAAGCTACTAAAACTGCCCCCCAATGAACAAAATATTTCAATTAATGAAAAGGTCCTCTGAGGCCACCTTTTTTGCAACAATTGTGTTGTTTGTGATTGTCAATACCCGGCCCGTTGATGTGATCGAGCGATTTGCTTGAATACCTCGGGAATGCTTGGCCACACGGGGTTCGCCCTCACCGGAATAACCGGCGCCTCTGGGTGACGTGGCACTTTTTTAGCTAGATTATTTTGGACATACGCTGCCCCGCATTTTCAGAACTGACTGGATGCGTAATCGGGTGAGGATTCGAAAATAAGTAGCTCCTAGGAAACTGTCCGGGCGTGGTCTGGGAATGCTGCTCGGGATGAGGGCCCAGACCATGGCCCCTCGGTGTAGTAACGAACCGGTAAAGGTGGGAGCTCAGGATGGGGGTATTGCCACGTGTTAGAGGATAATTGTCTTAGTCGGGATCCAGCGGAGTCGGTTCAGATGTAATCGATCAGTTGCGTGGTAACCGGACTGTCACGTCACGTATTTAATGCGCGCATCTTTTGAGGCGACCCTTCACGTGCTCGAGGTGACAGCTATCGGTGACTCTTGGCGGGAAAATTCTTGAGCTGTCATATCTGATCGATCTGGACCGTCTGCTATTCCTATATAAGGGGCACTCATCCTTCTCTCCAATACCTGCTGGCAAGTGAGAGGATTTACCAAACGATTTTGAGAGCATCCAAGATACCCGAGCAGGATTCCCGAGTTCTTTTCTGTGCTAATTTTTGTAAGTCTTCCCTTCCCGTCTTTAGTTCTTCATTCTCTTCTTCTTTTCTTGAACTAAGCTGGAGGGAGTGAACCCACTTGGGTTAGTACAAGCTTGGGATTTCTTTTTCCTTCAGTTTTGTCATTTCTTTCAGTTTGGGGGTACGCTAGGGCAGTTTGACAGAGCGGGTATTCTTGGGGCAGTCTTAAGAGATAGTTGTGTTGCTTCTTGAATCTTGTACGACCTACCCTTTATGTTGTTAGATCTACTTCCCCTATACATCAGATTTGGAGTTCTTGACCCATTCTCAGGTCGTCTGCCATTTAGGCCATCCATAGACGCAATCATGTGTCACTTAGATTTTAACTCGTCGTCCCAGTCGGAGGACGAGCAGCTGTGATTTGGGTCTATGAGTACAAGCTCGGATCCTCCTTCTTCAGCCCCCTCTGACCAGCATAGTGAGGGAGTAATCCCCGCCCGGGCATTTCACGAGGAAGCGCACTGGGATTCTCTTGTAGCCTCAACGTCTCGGGGGTCGGGCGTTGAAGGGTCTGTGCCGAACAGTCCCGGGGTCGTATTCGCGTGTGAGTTTATCATCAGTGTTCTGCGTGGTCCTGACCTGGACCGAATCAGGGACCGATATGATCTTCCCTATTCCCTCTCTTGCTCTGTCCATAATAGCGGAGCCCACTTCCACGAGTTGGGCTTCGTCACGTTATACGAGGATGCCTTCATGGCGGGCCTTCGCTTGCCTCTTCACCCAGTCACCCGGGATGCGCTCATCTACGTTGGGATATCCCCCGGGCAGCTTGACCCGAACGGTTGGCGTTACTTGATGGGGTGCATCTCTTTATGGCCCCAAGTCCTTGGGTTTGAGCTCACTCTGCAGGAGTTCTTCTAGACCCACCGGCCTTTCTCAATTCACGGGGAGGCCAGCTTCTTCTCGCTCTCGGCTAGGCAGGGGTGGAAGATAATTGTTAATTGCCCAAGCAACAACAAAGGGTGGAAGAAGAAGTTCTTCCAAGTGTCAACCCTGGGTCTGTGGGAGAAGGCGCCGGGTATTCAGCCGAGGAACTCCTGGGCGAGTAAGCTGAGGTGTAAGTCCAAGCACTCTTTCTTCCTTAGTTTTCTTACCCGGCCTTAACTAACCCATTTGTCTGTTTTGCAGTGGGAGCAGTGGACCCGCCGAGTCTTCCCGACGAGCTTCAAGCGCGGGTCTTGTCTCTGGCGGCGGACCTAACCGACATTAATAAAGTGTTGACCCGATCGGGGAGCCCTAAGACCTATTACAAGCCCCAGCACGACTTCACAGCTCCCATCCTCCCGGTGATCATCCCTGGTAAACACCATGCCTTGACTGTCCAGTTTTTCTACACTGTTGAACCCTGACATGCTTCTTGTTTTGCAGAAATGGCTCCCAAAAATGCGGCGGCATTGAAGGAGAAAGAGGCAGCCCTGATTGCTCGGGCTGGCCAGAAGAGGAAGAAACCAGCCCCTGCTGAGGACTAGCCACTGAAGAGGATCTCCCGGGGGATCTCTATCCGGGCTAGGGAGGAAGCTGCTGTTACTTCCACGCCCGTGGTGACAATTGCTGCACCACCACCACCACCTGCTAGCGCGACCACTGCCGCGCCTTCACCACTCCTCCCAGTGGCCAGACCATCTGGGGTCTCTCTCCTAACCATGGAAGAACCTCGGGCAGGCCCCTCTTCATTGTCGGAGACCGAGACAGCCGATGATGTCTGTGGAAGGGCGCGACCCGGGTTGCTGTAGAGTCAGGTTGACAAGTGCACCCAGATGAGCCCCGAGGCCGTTATCGGGTGGCTATATAGCATCGGTCACTTGGTAAGTTGCTTCTTGTAATGTGAACATTAACTTTCTCTCCATGCGCATACTGACGTTTCCTTGTTCTTGCAGATTAGCTATATTGCTGCTGGGGCCGAGGCCACCCTTCTCGGCATTGCTGAGAGGTTGGCCGCCGCTGAGGCTAACCTTTCTGTGGAGAGGGCTGCTCGGGAGTCTGCGGAGTTTGCCCTCACCGTGGAGGAAGAAAGATCCTAGGCAATTGCCCTGGAGTTGGGAGAGGTCCGTGATTCCTTGTCCATCGAGCGGGCTGCCCGAAAGGCTACTGAGGCCAAGGCTGCGGCTGCGGTGGCCGAAAGGATTACCGCCGAGAGGATTGCTGAGGCCAAGGTTGCAGCCTCGAAGTCCGCGAAGACCTCTGTCGAGAAGGACCTGGCAGCAGCGACAAGCACGCTTTCAGAGCTTACTGCTGCTCGGGAGGTTGAAGCCAAGGAGGCCGAGGAGGAATTCGAGGTTGGGTTCCTCACAAGTTACGCGGACTTGGCAAAGCGGGCTGTTGCTGACCACTGGAGCCGAATCCTAGGCTGAATCCGGTTTCTGGAAGGAAGGCCAGGCTGACTCCGAGGTCACCGCTGAAGCCGAGGTCGCCCTCGGAGCTGAGGCTGTCACTAGAGTCGCACCGGCCGGGGGCCCCTCCATTGATGAGCAGGCCACGAAGGAGGAGGAAGTGGTGGTTGTAGATTATTTTTTGTTTTTTGTTTCTTGTTGTAGTTTTTTGTGGGGAGGCTACTACAACTGCCCCCCAGGCTTTGTACAGTTTAAATTTTAATTAATGAAAAGGCCCTCGCGGTCAAATTTTCCCATTAACTGTCTTTCTTTCCTTTTTTCCTGTACTGTGCCTGCTTGTGATTGCTAGTACCCGTTCAGTTTTTGGCCAACCTAACACCTACCTTAGCAAATGTTTTAGGACCTTAACCAACAGAACACCTAGTCTTTCTGACCTGTTTAAAAGGTATGTCCGGTGTATTATAGGATATCCTGTATTACCGTCCGGGATATCCCGGTGTATCTTAGGTGTATCCTGTTTTACCGTCCGGGAGATATCTCTGATCACTGTAAGTACTTGTGAACATTTTTAAGTCCTTGTAGTGACCGGTGTGATTCCCTATTTTGGCCTAATATTCCCCTGCCCCCCAAGCATGTTGCTAAGGCGGGAGCGCAGGAGTGGGTGGCCGTAGGGAACCGACCTAGAACATGGGTGGTTGTAGGGTCATTTGAAGCTTGCCATCGTCGGCCACCTAGGGGTTTGGCCCCGTCGTTGGCTGGACCTAAGCGAAGCTTTAAGTAATTTCCTGTTTAGCTCTAGTATCTCCTTGCCCCCCGAGCGTCCTGTGAAGGCGGGGGCGTATTGAGGAGCGACCATAGGAAACCGACCTAGAACATGGGTGGTTACAGGGTCCTTTTGTGCCTGGGTTCGGATCCCGAGGTCTTTCTAGTGCCTTGGGGTTAAGCCCAAGGTCTTTGGTGCCTCGAGGTTAGGCCCGAGGTCTTTTGTGCCTTGGGGTTAGGCCCAAGGTCTTTGGTGCCTCGAGGTTAGGCCTGAGGTCTTCTGAGTATTGCATAGTGCATTGGCAGGAGTAAATTTTAAGGTAAATTTTGCAATTTTATTCAAAAACAAAAATTTATAATAGTTGCTCAATCAGAGCTACAAAAACAAATTTCTCTACCAATACTAAATTTCTCCCTGAGGTCAGATGCTACTGGTAATACTTGCGGAGGTGTTGCACATTCCAAGGATGAGAGAGATCGTGCCCGTCCATGCTCTATAACCAGTAAGTTCCCGATCGGTTGACCCGGGTTACTTTATATTGTCCTTCCCAGTTTGGCCCCAATTTCCCATGGTTCAGGATTCGGGTAGACTGGTTCACCGCCTTGAGGACGAGGACGAGGACTTGAAAACTACAGTGCTTCACCTTGCTGTTGTAGTATCGAGAAACCCGTTGCTTGTAGGCGGCTACCTTTAGGTAGGCTTGGTCCCTCCTTTCCTCCACCAGATCTAGTTCTGACCGGAGGGCTTCTTCGTTATCCGGCGCACTGAAATTGGCCACCCGGTATGTCGGCAACCCAAGCTCTGTGGGGGACCACTACCTCAAATCCGTAGGTTAAAGAGAATGGTGTCTCGCCTGTTGCCGCTCAAGGTGTAGTACTGTAGGCCCATAGGAGTGTTGGTAACTCTTCAGCCCACAGCCCCTTGGCGCCTTCTAGCCTTGTTTTGATTGAGTGCAAGATTGTTCGGTTGGTTACCTCGGCTTGACCGTTGGCTTATGGGTGCTCGGGGGAGAAGTAATGATTCAGTATCCCGTAGCCCGAGCAAAACTGTCTGAAGATGGGTGTGTCAAACTGTCTACCATTGTCACTGACCAGGACCCGGGGAATGCCGAACCTGCTGAGAATATTCCTTTCCATGAAGCTCTCCATCTTCCGCTCGGTTATTGTCGCCAAGGGCTCGGCCTCTACCCATTTGGTGAAGTAATCAACAGCTATCATGGCAAATTCGACCTGCCCTTTCCCCATAGGTAGGGGACCAACTATGTCAATTCCCCACTGGGCGAACGGCCAGGGGCTATGGATTGGTGTCTGGAGTTCTCCCGGTTGGTTGATCATGGGAGAGTATCTTTGGCACTTGTCACACCTCCGGACATACTCTTGGGAATCCCATGCCATGGTTGGCCAGTAGTATCCTTGTAGCAGTGCCTTTCTGGAAAGTGCCCAGCCTCCGATGTGATTCCCACACACTCCTTCGTGGATTTCAAATAGTATTGCTTGGACTTGCGCAGGGTGAACACAGCGAAGGTATGGGATAGTGAATCCCCTCTTGTAGAGGATGCCGTCGAGAAGGTGATATCGTGCCACCCGGTATTTAACCCAGTGGGCTTTGTCTTTATCATCTGGTAGCGTCCCTGTTGCCAAGAATGTCACGAGTGGGTCCATCCAGCTGGGACCCAGAGTGACCAGGTCTACCTCCATGCCCTCCGAGTTGATCACACTTGGCTCGGGTAGGTATTGTATCCTTATCCCGGGCAAGTCTGACTCAGAAGACGAGGCGAGGTCGGCTCTGGTATTTTCTTCTCTGGGTATCTGCGTGATGGAAAATCCCCGGAGCTGCTTGGAAACTGCTTGGACAAGGGCCAGGTAGGCTACCATGCTGTCTTCCCGCGCTTCGTACTCTTGGTTCACCTGGTTGACCACGAGCTGGGAGTCGCTGTATCCTTGGACCTGTTGCGCGCTCATAGAGATGGCCAACTGTAACCCGACCAAGAGGGCTTCGTATTCAGCCTCGTTATTGGAGGCGCAAAAACCAAACCTTAGTGTATATTCGAGCTGGATACCGTCAGGGGTAGTCAGGATGATTCCCGCCCCACTGCCTTGCTGATTGGATGAACCGTCCATGTGCAGTACCCAGGTAGGGATATTAGGACGTAACCCAAGCGGTAAGGCCGGTGGCTCAGACTCTTCAACCGGGTCTTCTGGGTATATGAACTCAACCAGAAAGTTAGCCATGGCTTGCCCCGAATGGCTGTCCTGGGTCGGTAGATCACTTCGAACTCTTCCAACTCCAATGCCCACTTGACGAGACTCCCGGACGTATCTGGGAGGCTAAGGATTCTGCGCAGAGGTTGGTCTGTGAGGACCATAATGGCATGGGCCTGGAAGTAAGGGCGGAGCCTTCGGGCCGAGGTGATAAGGGCGAATGCCAACTTTTCGATGCGGGAGTATCTGCTCCCTGCGCCCTGTAACGCCCGGCTAGTGTAATACACGGGGAACTATATCACGTGCTCTACCCAGATGAGTGCCGAGCTAACCGCCGATGGTGACACTGCCAAGTATAGAAACAGCTCTTCCCAGGCACGGGTGTTGAGAGTAGAGGAGGAGACGCCAGGTACTTCTTGAGTTCCTGGAATGCCTCTTCACACTCTTCCGACCACTGAAATGCTTTGCGGAGGATTTTGAAGAACTGTAGGCACCGATCGGTTGCTCGAGAGACAAATCTGTTCAATGCGGCCACCCGTCCTGCTAGGCTCTGAACTTCCTTCGTTGATTTGGGCGATCACATGTTGATGATGGCTTTGATCTTCTCGGGGTTTGCCTCAATCACCCGTCTGCTGACTAGGTGGCCCAGAAATTTCTCGGACGAGACGACGAAGGTGCACTTGGCCGGATTCAACCTCATCATGAATTTTCTCAAAATGCTGAAGGCCCCGGCCAGATGTTCAAGGTGGTCGGGCTTGTCCAGGCTCTTGACCAGCAAATCATCCACATATACCTCCATGGTCTTTCCAATGAGGTCTTTGAACATGTAGTTGACCAGACGTTGGTAGGTACTCCCGGCGTTCTTGAGACCAAAGGGCATAACCTTGTAGCAATACGTGCCTTGGTCAGTGATGAACGATGTCTTCTCTTCGTCCCCGGGGTACATGCTGATCTGATTGTACCCCGAGTAAGCGTCCATGAATGAGAGGAGTGAGTGACCTGCCGTGGAGTCCACAAGGAGGTCTATCCTGGGCAGCGGATAGCAATCCTTGGGGCAGGCCCTTTTGAGGTCGGTGAAGTCCACGCACATCCTCCACTTCTCGCTGCTTTTCTTGACAAGTACCACGTTGGCTAGCCAGTCGGGATAGTGGACTTCTCATATGGAGCGGGCTTTAAGGAGCTTCTCGATCTGTTCACTCACTGCCTTCTGTCTCTCGAGGGCCATACCCCTCCTTTTTTGTTTCACCGGCCTGCTATCTGGACTGACGTTGAGGCGATGGGATATTACCCGAGGGTCAATCCCGGGCATATCCTCGTGACTCTAAGCGAAAACATTCTGGTTTTGCCTCAAGAACTGGGTCAGTTTTTCCTTCAGGTCGAGGTCCAGTAAGCTGCCAATACTGACCGTGCGGTCAGGGTACTCGGGATTTAGCACTACATTTTCCACTTCTTCCACCGGAACCACCGCGTCGCTCTGGTCTCAGGGGTCCATTTCTTGGACGTTTAACATTTTAGTGATTGCCCCCCAGCGTAACGAGTTGACGTAGCAACTCCGGGCAGTGGTCTGATCTCCACGCAAGCATCCAGGATCCTGAGGGGTCGGGAACTTCACTATTAAGCTGTAGGTGGAGACAACTGCTCTAGACCTGTTGAGGGTCGGCCTGCCGAGGATGACATTGTAGGCCGACAGGGCTTCTACGACCACAAAATTGGACAGTATGGAAGCCTGCTAAGGGTAGGTCCCCATGAGAACTGGAAGCTCGATTGTCCTGAGCGGTTATGTGCTGGAGCCGTTGAATCCGACCAGGGGGGTAGCAACCGGCCGGAACCGATCCCTAGCGATCCCGAGTTGATCGAATGCCGACGTGAACATAATGTCGGACAAGTTCCCTGTGTCCACTAGCACTCTCATGACCATATAGTTTGCTATAGAAAGCGTCACTACTAGAGGGTCATCATGGAGGCAGTGGACGCCCTGCAGGTCGTCGGATGTGAAGGTAGAAACATTAGTTGAGGAGGAACCGGTGGATTGGACCTGCCAGACATCCGCTCGGGATACCCAGGCATGCCTCTTCTGTGCCGACTGTGAATCACCTCCACCTGACGGTCCTCCGGAGATCACGTGGATGTGGCCAAGTGGTGGTGGCCAATCGGGAGTTCGGTTGTCTTGCCGAGGTCGTCCGTCTGCAGTGACGAGCTCCGCGAGGTGTCCCTGCTCGATCAGCTTTTCTATTGCTATCTTCAATTTAAAGCAATCCTCCGTTTCATGGCCGTGATCCCTGTGGTAGCGGCAGAATTTGTCCCGGTTCCTCTTACCGGGCGGTGCTCTGAGTTTGGCTGGCTGCTGAAGCAACCTCTGCGCTTCTACGGCGGCCATGACTTCATGTATGGGACAGGAAAGCGGTGTGAAAGCGATCGGGGGCTGACCCCGGGCATCCTTCTGATCTTGCTTTGGCTTCTTTCCCGAGCCCTTCTCGAATCCTTCACGCTTGCGCTTGGCCTTCGGGGATTCATCACCCGCCTAGCCGGCGCGCTTCACCTTCAGGAACTCCTCGGTATCGATGTATTTTCTGACCCTCTCCAAGAGTTCCACCAGGGTTGCCGGTCGGTCACAATGAACTATGCGGCAACCTTGGTGTGTTGAACTCCCGAGCAGAAGGCCATGATTGCGGCCATTTCGTTGAGGTTGCGGATCAGGAGCCTTTGTTGATTGAAACAGTCCACGTACTCCCTCAAGGACTCCCCTTTGCGCTGCTTGACAGTCAGCAATTGAGTGTCTGGTTGCGACCGATCGAGCATCCCGATGAACTGGCTGATGAACAGCTTGCCGAGGGTTTTGAAATCGTCGACCGTCCGGGGCTTTAAATCATGGAACCACTGTACGGCTGGCCCCTTGAGGGTACTGGGAAAGGCCAGGCACAGCAGCTCATCCACTGTAGTGACCAGCGCCATCTGAGCCTTATAAGTGCGGATGTGGTCCACCGGACTCCCCGTGCCGTCATAGGAGCTGAGATGAGGGGGTTTGAATTTCCGTGGAATCGAAAATCGTGTCACTCGAGCGGTATAGGGTGACTCAGTCTCCGTGCTGGTGAGGTCGCGGCCAGATTTGCGGTTCAACCTCTCGATTTGCTAATGTAGATCCTCGACCTGGGCCTTTACGTCATCCCGCTCGGTCCTCCTCTCTGTATCCGAGCGGTAGGTCGGGTCGAATGACAAGGCCTCTTCCTCAAAGCGCTTTGACTTCGAGGACAAGGCCCGGCTCTGGGTCCGGGAAAACCTGTACCTAAGATCCCCCCGGCTCAAGATCGGAGGATCATCAGCCGATTCTCGGGCTCTCCGTCCGGACTCCTCCCCTCTGGCTACGCGCCGCCGGTCGATGATAATTATGGCATCCTCCACTCGGCAAGGATCGGGCCGAGGTTGCCTTTGCGAGCGCCTGGTGGTCTGGCTGCGCTCTCCCTCACCGGGGCGTTCCGTGTCCGGTGGGGACACCAGAGCGGAACGGGCTTGCCTTCGTGTACGTGCGGGCCTATGAATAGGGGCGCTTTTCTCAGGCTGATTCTCTGATGCGGGGCGCTTCTCCTGTTGGGCCATAAGCGCCTCTATCTATTCCTGTGTCCGGCGTTGGCCCTCCAAGAGTTGTGCCAGCGCTGTCGTTATCTGCTCGGTCGTCATGGAGGCAGCCTGCTGTTCAAGCTGCGGGTTCTCCTGTCCGGTCTGATTAGCGACTTTCTTACTCATCTTCGGCGGCATGTTGATCAGTCGAGAATTTGTTGATGAGAAGAATCAGTCGTTCCCACAGACGGTGCCAAACTGATGATGCCTAAAATTGGTAAGAAAGGTTTTAAGTGAAAATATGACAAGAACAATTTGCGAGTGGTTTGGTCCCGTTAACAAGGTGACCTACGTTCACGGTTGCGTCTGTGCGCTCTCACTAACAGATCATCGGCGGGCCTGGTGAGCCAACAATTAGGGGCGGCACTACCAGTAATACTGGCCGGGTATATGCGTTTGAAGGTGAGTTCTCTGTTTAGGCTTGTAAGCTAGAGAATAATAATCGGGGGTCCCCATTGACAGGGTAGGTGGGCTCTTTTATAGATGCAAGAGTCCACCCCTATATGGCAAGTTGATAAGATTTGGAAGCCTAATCTAATCACAATAGATTTACATGATTTTAGGGGAGTTTCCTAAGTGGTTTAGGAAACTGCTATATCTCCTTTCGCAGACTAGTAGTTGAATTAGGAAACTACTGGACAGCTCGGGACCGAGCCGTACCTTCTGGAGAGTTGCCGCACCGCATCCCCGGGCTGTGCAAGCATCCTGAGCAGTGTTGTCTGTCGACCTCAGGGGCGTAGACCCCCAAGCTCTCATTCCAGATAGCTCCGGGTCACTCTGCTGACGTGACGGTTTAGCCTTAGCAAAATATTTCTGGACGTACCATAAAGTATGTGTGTATTTGTATATATATGTTTGGATGTGTATATATACTATAAACACACACACTCTCTCTCTAACTCTCTCCAAGTTGGGCAACCAAAACCCACACACACGAAATATACATATATATATATAGGGAAATGACGAGGCAAGGTGGCATTCCAGCGTGAACTGAAGATAATATATTCTGACAGTCTCGATCGATCATAGCGACTTTGATCGCTTGAGAGCAGATTGGCCAGGTTCGATAGATTAAGACCGATTCGATCGATTGAAAAAGGGGACACATAATAAATTTGTCTCGGTAGGATTTCGATCGCTTGAACAAAGAATTTCTCGATCACTTGAAACAACTTCGATCACTTGAAAGTAAGAATTCAAGTATTGTCAAGGGAAGGCTACAGAATCTTATGTATTATAATACCATCCAAAAATACAGGGTATTACAACAGCAGATGCGGACGTCTTGTCCAAGTGCCCAATAGTCATACGACGAATAGGCGGTGCCAACCCTTGATTATATTTTCGGATTTTCTTTTCCTCTGTATCTACCATATGTGGAGCAAATCTGGATAGCCTTTCAAACTGCGACGTATACTCTTGTACAAACATGTTTCCTTGGACCAGGTCCATAAATTCCCTTTCGCGCTTGTGCCTCTCAGTCGTCGGGAAATACTTTTCCAAGAATATTCTCCTGAAAGTAGTCCATGTCATAGCTCTGACAGCATCTTCTCCCATGGTGGCTTTGATAGCTTCCCACCAATCTGCAGTAGCATATGTCAACTAAAATATTGCCTGTCTCTTTTTCTCCTACTCATTATAGTCCATAGTTTCAAAGATATGATCCATCTGCCTTAGCCACTGTTTTGCTTTCCAAGGTTCGGCGGTACCAACAAATTGCTCTGGACGTAGAGCACAAAACCTTTCCATCCTCATATCTCCAGTTGGACGGGCTAGGACTTTATTTATTCGATTATTTCCATTTCTATTATTGGCGACATTCAGGTCTCCAATCTATTCAATCCACCGAACGACTGCTTCGAACATACCGGTCGGATCGACCGCTGGTGGTGCTCCTTCAATTGCATCGCGGTTTTGGGGACTCTTTCTTGCCATAGTTATAACTTAAGTTTTGATAGTACAATAAGGTTAGCAATTAAGCAATTCATAAGAAGAAATTCAATTATCAATATGAGGTTTCAAAAATATTCTATACATATCTTTTGTAAGTAGTTACATTTCGTATGTCAAGTTAATGCTTCTATTTAACCAAAAGGTGAGATTTTCGGGACTAACAGTTCGATGTACAAAATGTGGGAGTCATTGTTCCGTATGCATTCTAATGCTAACTTATAATATCCGATAAGACAAAAAGTGGAACTACGTAGTCCAATATTTACAACATGCTAGTAAACATAAAGCTACACATGTCTACTAGGAGCAACAGGGCATACGGTACCAACCTCTAAGCCTACGGGTCTGGTGAACTACAGCCTAGTAGATGCTATCATCGTCAGATGCAGAATGTGGAGCATCATCTGCAACATCAAGCTCAACTAGTAGCTCTGGTGGCGACTCAGGTAACTCGATGTCCTAAACCTCGAGCTCAATTCTACCTATATCTACCTCAACCCCTGCCATCATCACAAGTACAACTATAGGGACCTCGTCATCATCCTCATCAATGGGCTCAACAGGTAGGGCGACCATGGGCACAGTTTCTATTGGAGCTACAGTTGGTGGTGGAGTAGCCTAAAGTGCCAAGTGCGTCTGCACCATCTCCATCTCGATGGGTAAATAGAGATCGAGGGTACGAATCCTCCTGATCCTCTCCTTGACTGTCAACATATCTGTTTGGACCTTAAAGAAGGCCTCCAACTGTACTTGATATAGGTCCACTATCCCATCAAAGTGAATAGCTCTCCAGACACTATTCTCCATGCTGACAGTAGCCTGATATTGAATCATAGTCCGGTAGATCTCCAAATCATGCGGCTCTATCCCATCCAGGCTAATCACATGTCCTCCAAAATCATCCAGTACGTGATATAGGTCCTGATGACAACCTGACAAAGCAACTATCTTATATCAAGGCTAATCTTAATATATCTGGATGTCGGATCCTAAGAATTGAGGACAGTCGACTCTGTCTATCCTTTTGCTATCATAACATGTGTCTAGACTTAAGCCTAAGTATACAACCAAGGCTCTGATGCCAAAAATTGTACCACGCCCCAGCGTAGCAAAATAAGGAAAAATTTTATTTCTATTTTGTACCCGTAGGTCATGACAGGTGATGGGTCGCTCGTCCTGTACTTAGCTTAAAATGTACTAGAAAAATAGAGTATATAAAGCAACAGGGAAGATAATAATAAATATTATTACAAATTTAAATAATATTACATTATCTTTAATAAATTTCCTGAACATTTTGGGTGTCCAGGACAAAATAAAGTCATTAGCTAATGAAAGTTGAGTGAGCCCAATGAACACACAAGCAATATATATAAAAGTACATTAACAACTATTATTATTGTTTAGTACCTTAGAGTATGGTTAATCCATTATTTCAATCATCGCATAATAGGTAAACAGTTTAAGCAAAGATTATTTAGGACAATGCATGAACAATGAAACCATATCATCTCATTGACTCTTTTATCTCGATCACAATCTCTAGACTCATTCGGTCCACCAAGGACCATCCGACACAATGTCGTTAGTTTAGAAGGTCTGTCAATATGTCTGCTGTGTTTAAGTTGGCCTAAACGTACTTAGACATTCAAGGTTAATAACCTGCTGAACACCCTTATTAGTGTACCGTATCCGAGTCGGTCTGGACTAAGTTTAGAATACCCAACGATCGGTCTGCCATATCCGAGTCGGCCTGAACGTACCTAGACATTTAAGGTTAATAACTTGTTGAACACCCTTATTAGTCTACTGTGTCCGAGTCGGCCTGGACTAAGTCTGGAATATCCAATAATCGGTCTGCCGTATACGAGTCGGCCTGGACAAGATTAGATTGGCCTACCGTATCCGAGTCGGCTTGGGCTCAATCCTTCCTAATTAACCTGCCGCATCCGAGTCGGCTTGGGATAATTAAGGTTACCCGTCCCAAGACATTCTCTCTTTACTTACTTCTCACAACATATATGTTGACCAAACGACCCCTTTCAAACATGGCAACTCGACTATGCAAATGTGTAACTTATTCTCTTTCTCGTTATATAAAGGTATCAGAGCGGGCGTACGACTTGTTCTTGCTTTACATATTTTCTTATAAAGGTATCAGAGCGATATGACTGAAATCTTTCTTTTCACATTTCTTTCATAGAAGGTATCAGAGCGGTTTCTACTTTTCCTTTTAAAGGTATTAGAGTGGTTTATATATGTGATCATTACGAATTAAAAACAAATTAGTCAAAAAAAGTCAACCGTTGACCTAGAATGGCCAAAACGGCTAAGTATGGTCAAAAATAAAATTTTCGATTCAAGAGTTTACAAATTCCACAAATAGTTCATCTAGATCCCAATATATCACATATAATTTTTAAGAATTTTTAAATGGATGGGAACCTTGTAAAAATAATGTCCTAACATCATACACTGTGCAAAAATTGGTAATTTTGTCTTCGGAGGGAAAGTTTACTTTTTATCTATAAGGAATTAATTTTTAAAAGTATTTTTATTGAATCCAAATGGGAGGTATTTCGTTAATTACATTAATGACCTAAGTAAAATGGCATGGATGGAATTAACATGCAGTGAAGACACATATGTACTAAGCAGTTAATAAGATTACAGCAAGAGTCATTCTGTCTCAGAAGGGCATGACTGGTCATGGACATGTAGCGTGACCGGTCTTGGTCATGTTTCATGACCGGTCATGGTCGCGACCGGTCCTGATCGTGTTTCGGGATCAGTACTAGTCTTCTTCAACTTCTAGACTATACAGTTGCAGAGCAACATATGAGTTTTACAAATTTAAACAATCAAGTATAATATAGCATTCTCTTTGTTTTTCTGCTTATATTACGAATATAGAAGTCTTATATGTCAAATCCTAACGTAGCTCAACTTATAGAAGAAAATCCGAGAGTCGTCAAAACTTCGCTTTAACCGTACTTCGCAACCGTTAGAAATTAAGGTCTAAGACTTGAAATAGAGCTTACTGGGGTTATAATCTTCCATTCCCAATTTACAGAAATCAGTTTTGTTGAGGTTTGAGAGACCACCATTTTTGAAGCGTCATAACTATATATATACACACGTATATCTCTATATTTGATACCCCCGGCTTGTGCGCAATGACTAATATTACATTATAAGTGAGTTCAAGAGACTCACGGGTTCTACTGGCTATGGCTATGGCTTCCTTTGGCTCCTACTGTGACTTATTTCTTTGCTGTGATATATTTTGATTTCCAGAAATGGAATGTGTGTGTGATTGCTTATGGTTGAGAGTAAGGTTGAGAGTGATAAAATGAAGGAAGAGAGCTTGAGAGGGAAAAGAACTTGAAGATGCTACTGTGAGAACTTGGCCTCCAAAATGTGCATATGTGTGAAGTTGAATTATAACTGTATGTAAATGTGTTTGCTTTGTGCTCTGTAAATGCATTAGTGTGAACACAGATATAGGAGAATCGATCAATTTTGCAAGTTGCAATTGTGATGATTGTTAAGAATCAAAACAGCTTGTAAGATAAGATTTTATAGCAATCAATCTCGCTAAATAATTCACCTGGTTTGCTTAGTTCAGTTAATCCAATTGGTCGGGGTAGTCTAGGAAAATACTCCAAATAATTATTAGGGAACAAAAATGCAGTCAACGTGATTGATATTTTATTAATAGTTTTTAATTCCAACTCGTAGGGTTACTTAGGGGCGCATTCTTAAGCAAATTAATATAATTAAAATTATTAAGGTTTATTAAAATTAGGGCAATGCTAGGGGCACTAACAAAATCCACTAACATTTACTAACACACTCTATCTCTCTCCTAGTGGCATTTGCGGACCCCACAATGCCACTAGGAGAGATAGAGTGTGTTAGTAAGTGTTAGTGGATATTGTTAGTGCCCCAAATATAACTCTTAAGAGTAATATTTGGGGCACTGACAACTTCCACTAACACTTACTAACACACTCTATCTCTCTCCTAGTGGCACTGTGGGCTCCGCAGTGGACCCCGCAGTACCACTAGGAGAGAGATAGAGTGTGTTAGTAAGTGTTAGTGAAAGTTGTTAGTGCCCCTAGCATTGCCCAACTCTTAAAATTAAAGGCATTACTTTAACAAATGAATCAACACAAGTATGAATAATTTATGGAAATAGTACCACGACTAAAAAAATAATACATAGTAGTACAATAAAATGACATTGTATTTATTATTATGGATATGAAAGTACTGGTTGCTACAGTTCGTTTGGCGTCAATTCTGTAGCTGCTTCTGGCAATCACAAGTTTTACAATTATCATTGTGATCCACGTTGGGACCTCAAACGCAGAACCAAATGGCTTCTTAATGAATTTTTTTATTATTTTTTTTTTTTGAATCCACCCGTACAAAAATTTTCAACTCCTTAAGTCCATTTGTTTTTGTCAAACACGGATCAAAAGTCCATTCTGCAGCTGCTTTTGGGAATCACAAGTTCATTTTTTTTTTTGTCAGAACGCGGATCAGTATCTCGAGCATCGCGCAAGTCTCCTCAGTAGTTCAGTTTATAGCAAGCATCGGTACCATGAGCATTATCATTATTGCCTTAAACAATGCAAAACGGGACAAGTCCCTCGACCAACCCAAGTCTGACGAAGGATATGGGTAGTCAACATGATGGTGGGATCTCAAGAGCTTGGCTCGGTGGCTGGAGTCAAAAGCATCGTCCTAGCAAAACTCCCTCACAAGCTAGGATCGATTCTAAAGAGAGAGAGAGTGAGAGGCACATGTCACCAGAACGTGCCCATCCTCATCGTACCTATTATATCTGCCCTCCACATTACGCAAGAACCCCTTCCACACACCTCAAATCCAATCACCAATTAAGAGCAAATTCTTCATTTGTTATGGCAAACTTTTCTGCTTCCATCCAATGCTTCACTTAATTATTCAATAATTTTGCTCAATTTCCCATATTCAAAAATTCATTTTACCTTAAAAACCAGTTCTATCATACAGACTTTCCTTGAATCTGTCTGAATTTGGATTGTATTAGCTGCAGTTTTTTTTTTTTTTTTTTTTGGGTAATCGGGGGTGTCCGAGCCAGCTTGCCCGGAACCTCGACTAATCCCCCGAGGCCTGGAGGCACCGGTTGAATACTCCAGTGACCACGCCCCCCATGACTCGAACACTAAACCTCTTGGATAGTACACCCAAGAAGCTTACCACTCAGCCACAAAGGACTTGGTTGTATTAGCTGCAGTTTGTGCATGTATTTGCATAACATCCCCCCCAAAAAAAAAAATCCCAAAATTTTAGAATCCATTATCAGTAACAGTTGATCTTACAATTAAGCTCTGTTTGGCAATACGACGGATATTAAAATCCAGGAAACAAACTCAGGCTACCTTCATCTTCACCACCATGCAAGAAATTCACACCTCTCCTCTGTCTCTCTTTTTCTGTTTTCTTCACAAGGGATGTTATATCATTTTAGATCATCATCCCAAACCAAAGATGATTTTGTTTTCCACCAAAACAAACAAACAGAGCCTTTATAATTGAATTCTCAAGAGTTTTACAACAGCAGCAGGTCATCATTTACCTGTTATTGGAAAAAATTTATAACACACAATAACTCAATAACAGAAAAACAAAAACAACAAACAAAATTGAAATGAGGATAGTAAAATGTGATAACGAATTTATTAAGTACTCACCCAATACATTTCAATACTGATAGCTAGAACATATAAACTCCAAACAAGAGAAAAAAAAAAAGGATATATGTATATGTACACATTAATATCAATATTAGTTCAAAAATCAATCATAGTAGCAAGCTTCCAGATTATTATTCATTGGTTAATGCTACTTTGGCATTTCACACCTCACCATTCGAATCATCGCCATTAGCCCAGATTTCAAATCTTTCAGTGATACCCAATTGGAGCTGAAGTTACATTTAGCTCATGTCCTTGATAGTGTATGTCCTGCAATATTCATTACCCCAAAAAAAAGAGAAAAAAGATTAATCACTCATTTCAAAAACCCAAAACACGAAATGAAAAATGAATGGAAAGCTATGTTACATGGACTCTTCTAAATAGGTAAAGTACCCGTGTTGACACGACTTTTTGCAGACATGGGTAGGATCCTTCTTGTGTAGTTTAGTATAATTTTCAGCCATGAAAGGCGAAGTACCTATGTCGGATATGGCATCCATACCCGTGTCCTCCGGACACTTTGAAGAGTCCAAATGAGATGCAATTCATTCCCATAAACCATTAACTGATTATCTTTAAATCAAAATGCACCATTTTTAGATTGTATGAGATGCAACTCACTCCCATCAACCGTTAGTTATCTTAGATGAGATGCAATTCATGCCCACCCTTAATTAATGATCGTACAAACCCATAATAACCGTCAATAATGTATCTTCAAAAAGACATGTTATGTCAATCAAATGAGATGAATACAAAGATGTTATAGAATTACCGATGCATAGTGGTTAACATCGCGGTGGTGAGCCTCGTCAGCTCTAATAACCATGACAACATCTCGAATGGTGGCATTTGCAGGCAGACGCCAGTAGTCAATGGCGATGGCAGGGGCAGGCACATTTTCAATATTACCCTTGTCCAACTCCTTCAAGAACTCAGTATAAGAGTGAATGGCCTCTTCCTCCAAGTACCCAACAGCCCGGTGAGCCACTTTCGGGGAAACCAAGTATGCCAAGAAATAAGCATTGAAGAACACACCCTGTACTGCGAATACAAGAGCTCGCTCGTACCATTTGGGCTTTGCTATCTCCATGAATGTCATTAGATGCATTCTTTCATTTTCAGCTTCTTCGAGTAATGCTTTGATCCAACCGCCGCTCTGCTCAAAGCGCCTTAGTGACTTGCAGTGGAGGAGCATTCCTCCAACCATTCCAGGGACCGCGGCCACAGTTTCCAGCATCATTGCACGACACCCATATCGCCTCTACAACATAGATATAATGGCAAAAAAAAAAAACAGAATCTGTAAGACACTACGACCATGTTCAGCATCATTCTAAAAAATTACGAAACAAGAAAACTTAAAATTCAGACATGTTTTCAAGTTTTGATCACATTAAATTTAAAAGAAATTTTCGTTTTTCATAGACTCTCCAGTAGAAAAGATTCAGAAAAGTGGTCTTTCATGTTTTTCATTTTCAAGAACAAAAAATGAAAGTTCTCTGAATATTTTTTACTTCCCTCGATTGTGGGTTGCGCTTATATGATGAATTTCAATGTGTCCATTCCCACCTTATCAAGAATTTTAATTTAAGAATGAAGTCATCTGAAAATTTACTAGTTTTGTAAAATTTTAGGCTTTGCTTGGTTCATGGATTCGTGAGGGAAAAGAGAGGGGAAAAAGAAAACAAGATGGGAAAGTAGTCTCATCTGTAAGGTAAAATGAAGTAGTTTTCCATGAATTTTCATTTTCTCTCTAATTTCCGTCATGAAATCCATGAACCAGACAACACCTTAAAATCATCATTAGATCATCTTCAGAAATCTCGGAATCAGCAAGTTCGACTAATTAAAGATGATTATCTTTCATATTAAATTACTTTACAAATTTTGAATGACCCAATTCAAATTCATCGGATGCCCAAAAAGACAACCAAGGCTCTATTTGGTTCATGGATTTTGTGGGGAATAGAAAACTTAGATTTTTCTTCATGCTTAAATAACATATAAATAAAAAAAAATTATAATATAATTATAACATTAATAAAGAAACGGAAATGAGTCACAATATTCAAAATATTTAATTTATTTGTCAATTTATTCTCTTTTATTTCTTATTTTATTCATCATTTTGCAAGGAAAATATTTCCTTTATATTTTATTTTCTTTTCACTCAAGAACCGAACAAAGCCAAAGAAAATTAAACCACACATCAAACCAACAATCAATAAGAAATCAAATCACTAAATGCACAGTAATTATATATACCTGAAAAAATATATCTGTAGGTACCCTGAGAGACTTGACAGTCCAATATGCAATTTTGTCCAAGAATGTAATGGGCACATGGTGCTTCTTCAGATCTATTGACACATCTGCTTTATACGTCTCCCATGGCTTCATTTCATCATAACCCAACATCAGCAAATTCACAACACACACACATAGACATATATATTATATAGGCATGAAATCTAAAGAACAGAGGATTTAATACATACCCTAAAACAGGTCCACTGCCATTCCGTACCATCCTCCTTTTTCAACTTTCCCGGCTGAACCCCCCAATAACTCACGATGGCCTTCTTGTCCGGACCACCGGAGGCGGCGGCGCCACTGGTATGTTCTTGCTTGTCCTCCTGATTTTCCTTCTCACCCAGGGCCAAAGTACTCCTATTCCGTACACCCATAACCGGAAACCTAGTCCACATCACCGGCGTCCTCTCCACACCCTTTGGAAGACTGCCGGAAGTCAAGATTCCGGTCACCGGATCGTTGAGTGTTGAAAAGAAGCGTGGACCCACATGAGCCATCACCGAATTGGACACCCTCTTCGCACCTCGACTCATCATCATCATCGTTGATTGGTGGAACAAATCGATCGAAAACCACAAATACGATCACACCGAGAATTTTGGGAATGAAAGCTTGTAAAGAAAGTTATGTAATGTATGTGTGTGTGTTTTTGTTTTCAAGGAATGGGATTAAGAGACCGGTTGAAATAGTGTGAGGCGTTTTGGTTTGGTCACGTGCATGAGTTGGCTATTGATGACGTGTGCGTTTTTGAATGTTTTTGCCAGCTTTCTGCTGATTTTCTCTCTTGAAAATTGAATTGACTTTATTTGACCAATTCTAAGGTCAAGCTTTATCGAAGTGCGGAATGACAAAAATGTCCTTTATGGTTTAGTTGCCAAAATTAGGAGACGTGTAATGTTATGCAGCTCTCAAAATTTTTTTTTTTTTTTTTCCCTAAAAGTGCATCACAAATGATGAGGTAGTAGGGTCAAGTAAATAAATTTTAATCAAAATTCAATTGATCCCACTAATATATTTGATTCCACTATCACATCATTTAAAATGTACTTTTAGAAAGCATAACTCGAGATTGTCAACTTTTAGACCAACTCTATAACTGTTTAACTCATTTGGTTAAATTAGTCATGACTTTTGGTTAAATTAGTCATGACCTCAAACCAAGGGATGGTTCAATGGCAGTAATAACGGATTCCATCCCATATGCAGGTGATTGCGGCTTCAAGTTCATCGGATGATTTTTGAACCCATGGCCAAAAATAAACAAATAAATGTTTGCTTGCTTTTTATTTAGACATCTAATGTTTGATGAAATGCGCCTACACTCTCATGCATAAGGCTATTTTCACTTGACTCCCATAGATTTAGGCGTGTTATTCTGTTACTAATTAATATTCTTGTACTTTTATTTTTTATTTTTTTTAACTAAAATGTCACTATTAGCAAATTTGTTAAATTTAACGAAACATAAGTTTTTTTTTTTTATTTTATTATTATGACTAAAAAAGGGATCTCAAGGTGGGAATCATCTACCCTAGGCCGAAGCCCGCCCACTTAAACACGGGAAATCTCATTGCGTGAAACCACCAAGGCGCCAAATGGGGCGTGCCAACCTCGAGTTAACCTTATAGGCTCCAATGATTACAAGCACCTCCAATGATTAACACATTTTATTAGATACACTCTTTATAGGCTTTGTCCCGTTAAATTCAACAAATTTTCTAATAGAGACACTTTAGTCACAAATGAAAATAAAGGGGATGCAGTGAAAATGGCTTAAAGCATAGGAGGTTTGATTGTAGTTTTTCTTTCAATTTTATAACCTTAAAATTTAAAAGAACTCATTTTTTCCACATAAAAATTACTCACTCTTATTTTTCAGTGACTAATACAGTAGTGCCTCGTACTTCATATTATTAATTCATTTTCATTTAATTATGAGTCTCAGTGCATTAAAAGAGTGAATAATTTTAAAGTGAATAAAACTGCACTCAATTTAAAAAGAGAGAAATATTCAAACAATAGGAGAGTAGGGCCCCATTGAATGAGTTCTCAACCCTAGGAAAAAAAATTGAACAATTGAAATAAGAAAAAGATTAAGGCTATTTAAGTAGTTACAGAAATAGATGGTAAGATGTGACTATTCTCTGAAAAGAAGGTTGTCTAATTGGAGAATATTTCTTGGAGGACAAGTTTGCGTTAGGTCAAAATTAGGTCTATGTTAATTGAACCGTTGATGTTTCTACATACAGACAAGCTATTCAAAGTACTGTTCGTGACTTAGTATTAAACGCGCCAAAAATTGACGGCTAGCACTATAGCCACGTCACTAGTGAGATAAATAATTTATAGTACTCGTAATTATAGTACTCCCTCCGTTCCATAATAAGTGTTCACTTTTATTTTGCACATTGTTTAAGAAAGTTGTATTATTTTAGTTTTTTTGGTTCATTAAATGGTCACTTTCCAATTTTGCCCTTAGATGTGATGGGTGTTTGACTTTTTGCTTGTTTTGAGATCACAAATAAATACTACTTTGTCTTTATTATAAGGGTAGTTTTGGAAAGTAAGTAAATGCTATATGTCAATTTAGGAAAGTGGACACTTATTGTGGGACATCCAAAAAAGAAAATGTGAACACTTATTATGGGACGGAAGGAGTACTATAATTACGAGTATCCATTTTGGTAAAGAATATTTCCATGATATCGAAATAGCACAAATTTGTTGTTATATGTAGTAGTGAAATCACTTTGAATGCAAGACATGAATTTTTATTAGAAATTAATTTAAATTGTTTTATTGTCACACGAATAACAAAATAAATTGGAGATATAATTAATTCTATCACACTGTGTGGTATAATCGTTGAAGCAATTTAAGAGTCAAACTTTAAATTAAAGGGAAAATTGGTGAAAAAGGTATTAAAAGGAGTTTTATTGGAGTTAAAGACAATTTAAAATGCACATTGGAAACAAGTCCTGCCAGAAAAAGACAAAAGAAATAAAGTTAAAAATACCGCATCTACCCTTGGCGCCACACGCGCACATGCGCAGGATCACGCCTCCCCAGGCGCCTCACGCGCCTCACGCGCATGTCTTCCCAAAAGACTGCTCACATGGTGTGAGCATTGTACCATATACTTTTCAATTTCGAAAAAATGTTTTTAAACTTTAAACCTCCATAACTTTTGTTCTACAACTCCATTTTTTGTAAATTTTATACCGTTGGAATCGTGTCGACGAGATTTACAAAACTAGTACCATTGTTGATATGTTTTGAGCAAAAAAAAAAAATTTAAATTTTTACATATATGAATAATAAGTGAAATTTCTCTTATTAAGTGAAATTTGAAAGGAATTTGAGGTATTCTAGAATTGAACAGTTGTAATGGTTTACTATACTACTACATGTGAAGAAGATAACAAAAGTGGAAGCAATTAGAATCAGAATAGGATAGATTTTTAAAATGGGTTCTTGAACGGGTAAATTTAGGTGGAAAATTGGAGTTTCGGCTGAAGGGAATTCGATTATGCGAATACTGATTTCAATACCGTTTTAAGTATCTCTGTGGATTGTTTTACAGAATTGGGACGCATTCAGGGGTGTCATAATTATGGTTGCCTTGACACCACGCCGGCTAAACAACCTGGCCATGTCCACCATTGGGATCATGTGGCTGGGGGCCATCATTGGGAAGAAGTGGATGTGAAGCTGATGATCAGGTTTTGAAGCCATTTAGCCTTGTAGGAGGAGTGAATAGTTTTAGAATAGATGATGCAAGAAGATGAAAGCTAGCAGGATGGAAATTGGATTAAGAGAGAGGTTAGAGAATTACCATGAAGCTCTCTCTGGAAATTGGATTATGATATAGGAAGAGGTAGAAATCCAACATGAAGCCAACCTCTCTCTCTCTCTCTCTCTCTCTCTCTCTCTCTCTCTCTCTCATAGTTGCACGACTTTCTTGGCTTAATATCTTTCTTTTAGACTTGACCAAAGTTGCTTGATTCGAGAAGCTGAATGTAGGGATTATGGAAATTGGATTATGAAATACTAGGAAAGAGATAGGGAGCAAATGAAATACCAAAGTTGTCTATTCCACATAGTATTCCATACACTTACTATAAACTAAAATATCAACAAAAAGGTCCAGGACAATCTTCCCTAGATATAGTCTGAAATTATCATTCATAGGAGATTGGAAGATTGGAAAATTTACACAACCCCTTCTGAACCTGAACAGTTCCCCCCCACTAAAAGAATTAAGTGAAATTTCACGGAGAAAGTTAGGTGAAATTTCATTTATGACAAATCGAAGTTAAGTAAATTTTACTCATCTTAAGTCAAATTTGACTTAGGATCATTCTAAACTGAAAATTACATTCAATACTGTATTTTTTCACTAAGAAAATTTACACAACCTCTTCTGAACCTGAACAGTTCCCCCCACTAAAAGAATTAAGTGAAATTTCACGGAAAAAGTTAAGTGAAATTTCATTTATGACAAATCAAAGTTAACTAAAATTTACTCAACTTAAGTCAAATTTGACTTAGGATCATTCTGAACTGAAATTTCAACTTAATAATAAATTTCATTAGCTACTTGCATAAAATTATCAAACAACTTAATAATAAATTTCATTAGCTACTTTTAAAAATCGCGTGGGGGCCAAACTAAGCCCTAATCTATACTTAAAGTATTTAATTTGCCCCTTTTTAAACTAAGAAATCTTACAATAGAGAAAATTTAAACCTCCATAAATATTAAGTGAAATTTTACTTAATATTTCATGTACTTAGTGAAATTTTAAGTGAAATTTCACTTATTATTCATATATGTAAAATTTTGAATTTTTTTTTTTGCTCAAAACATATCAACAATGGTACTAGTTTTGTAGATCTCGTCGACACGATTCCAGTGGTATAAAATTTGCGAAAAATGGAATTGTAGATCAAAAGTTATGGAGGTTTAAAGTTTAAAAATATTTTTTAAAATTAGAAATTATATGGTACAATACTCACACCATGTGAGTGACTTGGGAGACAATTCTTGTATGTTTGAGCGCGTGTGCCAGCAGGGGGGGAAAATTTGCGCGTGTGTTGGCGGAGTGACTTGGTTATTTTGCAATTCTTTTAAGGGTAGTTTGGTCTGATAAAAAGAGTAAAATGGATTTGAAAAGTGATGTTTTAATATTGTGGATGTAGGTTAAAAATGGGCCTGGGCTTTTGTCCTTAGTGAGTTTGTTGTTAATGGGCTGTCTTTTAATCCAATTATGCCCAACTTTAAGATAGATCTCATTTTTACTATGTTTGTTGTAATAGACCCACCAATTGGTACTTCTCAATGATAGATCCTATAATTATAAATGTTGTTAGAGATTAGTCCAAATTTTCCTATTATAGAATTATTAGATGTCTTTTCTACCCCTAACCTATATATACAAAATTGTATATATATATACATATATACATATATTTAATTCAGATTTAATTGAATCAGTTACCAAATCTGACCAAATCTTATCAAATCCCAATTGATATTGGTTACAATATATATAGAAATTTTATCCTAATATTGTAGGATATTACTATACAAAACGGTTACAAACGAATTTCACCATTTCTAATTCACAGTGTATTGTATGTTCAATTTAGACATCACATCATAAACGAGTCTTTCAGCGGGTATTGAATTTTACACTGCAAATAGATCATTTTTATATTGTAACTGGTTTATTAGTGTGAAATTTTACACTGCAACCGGTTTATTATTGAAATTTTACATTGCAAAATTTCACTGCTTTCATTAAATCTGATTTTGACTTGCCTTATATGCACATTAATACTGGTAGTTATGATAGCATTTTGACTTGCCAATATCTCATTTTGAATTAATATCCCATAATTATAGTGCTTTCCGTTTTTTGTGTTTGTGCCATAAATCACGTTAGGTTTTGAAAAAAAAATTTGTTTCACCATTTCTAATTCACAGTGTATTGGATATTTAATTTACATATCACATCATAAATGAGTTTTTCTGCGGGTATTGAATTTTACACTGCAAATAGTTCATTGTTATACTGTAACTGGTTTATTAGTATGAAATTTTACATTGCAACAGATTTTATTAGTGAAATTTTACACTGCAAAATTTCACTGCTTTCATTAAATCTGATTTTGACTTGCCATATATACACATTAATTCTGTTAGTTATGGTAGGATTTTGACTTGCTAATATCTCATTTTGAATTAATATCCCATAATTATAGTGATTTCCGTTTTTTGTGTTTGTGCCATAAATCACATTAGGTTTTGAAAAAAAAAATTTGTTGAAAAATCTGATCTCCTATCCCTTTATTTTTGGATATCTAATAAACGAAAATAAAATCCCAGGATTTTATGTATCTACATTATGGGTTTGTCACATCTTGCTAATGTCATCCATGAGTTTTCTGTTCTACCAATAATCATTCATCCATGGGTTTTCTGTTCTACCAATAATCATTCATGACAGTATGTATTATACTGCATTCGTGAGAGTTTTAAGATTGAAGGAGATGACAATAGATCGAGGAAAAGATATCAACTTAATTGGAATAAAATGAACGAATTTTTCACTGAGAGTAGTGTGAAATTTCACACTGCTGAATAATGTTTAGGTTAAATTTTTCACTGCGACTAGTATGAAATTTCAAACTAATACTACGAAAACCCTATTAAGATCAAAAATGTTTTACATACTGCCACAAATCAAATTTGTTTCTCTAAAACAGAAAGATTAAGAACAAATTAACCCAAGAGCCACTCTCAAATATCCAGTTAAGAGCACAAGACAAACTATTCGACAAAACACCTTACATGCATCCAACAGGACCATGCTAATCCACCCCATACACATTCAAAAATAAAACCAATACAAAGGCAAACAATTTTAAATAAAAGAAAAAACCACCAATCCCACAATAAAACTACAGTAGATAACTCCATTTCAAAAGCACCACTATGAAGCTATCACATCCCTGCGAAGGTTGTGAAAGCCTCCAACACATCCAATAGAGAAAAATAAAAACAAAGCTCTGCCGAAAAAAGTTGACAAATCTGTGTTGGTGATCTTCTCCAAGATAGCTACTTCTTTTTTGGTCTTCATCAAAGTCATGCTGCGAAAAAGCAATAGTGTGAAATTTAATACGTTTGCAGTGTTAAATTTTGCACTACGGAATGAACGATCCATCAAAGTCAATTATTGTTGGGGAGTTTTCACACCACCGAAAAGTTCTTGTGCAATTTTGTAAATTTTCCAAACATGCAATAGTGAGTGCTAAATTCCAAACTGCAGTCACACGCAAAAACAAGTTTTTTTTCCAAATCTTGTCTTCAATCCCACAATGATTGATCCGTTAAAATCATACATCAACATGTAGTACCAAAATTTCACACGACTAGGAAAAAAATTCTCACCTTTTCTCCCAATTGTCTTTACTCGTCGGAGCCGTTCGGCCGGAACCTCACCGTCACGTTTTTGGACGCCTAGGGAGTTTTTTAGCTTGCAATTGAATATAGAACCCTATATGTTCTTGGAAGGAGGTGGACAATCAATTGATATGTAGTACATTTTTTTAGAGAGAGAGAGAGAGTATGAAACGTTGGAGAAGATGAAATACATATATACAGTATCTATATTTAGTGTTTAAAATTTAAAAACCCTTGATTTTGGGTGAGCTTAAATGGGAATGATTCTTTTGATGAGTCATAGGGGTAGTTTGGTCACTAAATAAGCATATGGACCTATCATTAAAATGTTGCATGGGTTGGATCAATTACAACAAACTTAGAGTAGATTGGATTTATTATTAATTAACTCTAATGAAAATTTAGGAGAAAGATTATAAAAATTGTGCAAAAAAAAGAAAAAAAAAAAAAAAGAAAGGCGAATATTTTTACTTTTCATTAACTGAATAGTGCTTGTTTAGTACAATAGAAGAAATGAGATGTTTTGCGGCTGGTACGGTGGACCAAGTCAAACTTTACAGTTGACGTAGTGCATTCTAGCAATATGAAGATGTAATACATGTTGATTATCACAAATAGGGTTGGCCAACAGCAGAGTCACTTAACAAGGGTGTTTAAAGTTCAGCTCGATAAAGATTAGATTTGGCTCGCTCATTTGAGGTCGTGAACACGATCGATTAAGGCTCGCGAACAAGCTCGTGAAAAAGCTCATTAATAAGTTTGATAAAGAATTTATATAGTAACTTTTACACACACACACACACACATATATATATACATATATATATATTATAAAACTATGTAATCTTAGAGAAAATATGACAAACATCATAAATAGTCTTGATGAATGACTGATTTATTATTAAAATGTATAGTTTTAAAGGATGCGCGAAAAAAGCTCATTAAAAAGCTCGCGAGAAAGCTCAATCACTTGAAAGCTCGGCTTAATTGAGCTCTTGAGCTAGCTCGCGAGCTCGTAAAAAACCTCGCGAGTACGTTCGGCTCGACTTGTGTCCACCCATACTCACAACAATACATAAAAGAGTAATGCTACACTTTTCCAAATTTTCATCTTAAAAGTATTTTCCAAATGATGTGGTAGTGGGACCAACCAAATAACTTTCAATCAAAATTCAACTGATCTCACTATATTACTCTAGACCCCACTACCACATCATTTGAAAACCACTTTTAGAATAAAAAAATTGAAAGGCATTAGTATTACTGTCACGCCCCAAAAACCGAAGCGCGAGGGAAGAGGAAAGATAGAGAGGAAAGAAATAAAACTCAATCACAAATGCGGAAGCGACATTGGGATCCCACGGGGATTCCTACAAGTATGACTTACTAACATTTAAGCCAAAATGGGCTTACATGTTAACGAGTCTAACAAAGACAAAAGCATTTTGAAAATTAAATTAAAAGACTAACCGGACAAGCACTAGTTCAAGGAGAGAAAGAAAAATACAATAAATTTGATAAAAGACCATTTTTGGATAGTTGCTGAATTTTAAAACATTCGTAAGTAACTGTCTTTAAAATTTTCACATTCTGTCCGCTGGTCCATGTAAAATTCGATTCTGCACAACTTTTGTAAAATAGCATTTTTTTTCCAATTCCTCACCGTTTGGGTAGAAAACTGAAATAACAGTAGCAGTTTTTCTTTTAACAGCATTTTGACAGCTTTTTTTTGAAATGTTCCCAATGATGCTAAATTCTCAAGTTTAAACATCAATACATGACTAAACAAGTCCTAAACAACATGCAACACGAGTCTAGAGCAAATGGAACTTCGTACACTCGAAATTTATTAAAAACGAGGAGTGAAAGAGATAAAGAGAGGAAGAATGTGGGAGGGAGAGATTGGGAGAGATGGAAAGAGAGATTTTTAAAACATTTCCACTGAAATCAAAAGAACAAATCCGGCAAGGATTTCATCATGAACTAAACATGGCATAGGGAGGCACAAAGACAAAGGACTATAACGAATCCGATAAAGGCCCCCACTACTACAAGAGAGCTGGCAAGGCTTTAATTTAAGAGTAATAAGTCCGGCAAGGACGAACTCGATTATAACCGAATCCGGCAAGGATTCAAATCAACACACATGCATAAAAAAATTTAAAAGAGATACGACGATCTCGGAAACATAATTACATAATATAGATAAGTTTAACAAGTATGTAAAGCAATGACTAACATTTGTCCATCAAATAGCAATAAGGCTTCCCAAATGACAAAATACGAAAGTCCAAACTTAAGAAGTTTTGTAATAAAATTAATACAACCATTTTCTTTTAGATCACTAAACTATTAAAAACTTCCCCACCTAGCTAAAATTCATAAGAGAGTTATCCATATACATAGCCAAGCACGAGTCTTCAAAATAGGACAAAAAGTTTCGAGTCTAAGTGTCGGGTCACATGTGCTCTTTTCCCTTATCAAGCTCACCTGAAAAATGTTTTGTCGTTTTTATGAGAACGACGGCTCATAGAAAACGTTGTAACAAGTCTATATGCTATCCATGACTAAAATGAAATGAGGTGCAATGGATCGCCAGCACGGCTACAATGAAGTGATTAAAGCCACAAGGTTATGCGTGATAAGTGCACACCCCTCTCATTACCGGACCATGAGCCACCCACGCATGGAGTGTAGCATACCAACTTTCGGGAGCCAACCGAATATAGCTAGAGTTTGAATGTTTCTAAGGGTCATTCTCCCTGTCTCACATCACAACCCACGTCCGGATTTCTTAAATAAAATTCCCTCGCATGGGATTTTTCTCTTTTCAAAACAAAATGTTTATGTCGTGATAATGTAATGCTTGCCAATTAGGCCTCAATGCATATGATGTTAACAATGACATTAAGGATGACCCACTACAATAAATTAAGCAATAATTCTAGTCCATTAGACATGATATCAAGGTTCTCAAGAATGTTAGTTAAATTTCATAATTTGACATTCCTACAAGAATTTCTAAACTAATGTCCTAGCATGCTTTTTCACATAAAGGGAGCATTCTAAGCACATCTAGCATCACATAATCCAATTTAGTACAATCCAAGCATATAATTCACAATTTGGCCTACAATTCTAAATTTACAACTTTGGGGAAAAACTAGTGCATGTGTCTAAATTATTCTTCAAACATCATTCTAATTACATTTGACACCACATAACATGTAAGTAATTTTAATTTGGACATATAACTAATAAAGAGACATAAAGCCCTAATTTCTCAAATTTGGAGAAAAACCTAGCACATGTGTCTAAGTTCTCTCCTAACACATATAAAAGAACTCAAAACAATTTAGACAAGTATAACATATGGAATTGAAACAATGTATATCTACCTTAATGAAGATTTCTTCCAAAATAAATGGAAGAGCCCAAAATTCCCAAGAAAATCCAAGGAGCTCCAAAGGACTTCAAGAAGGTGAAAAGGGAGGTCCTAGGAGACCCAAGAATCCACTGCATGTATTACTCCATCAATGGAATCCCATGGTTGAAGAGGAAGAATTTTTGGAGCTCTATGAAATTTGAGAAAACTATGGTAATGGCCACCAAAATGAATTTCGTTGGTACCACTAGAAAGCTTATGAAATTCTAAGACTATTTTGTGAAATGGAAGAACTCACGAAAATGACTTTTTGGGGGTCTATTGGAAGGTTGAAGAATGAGGTTATAGAGGGAGAGAGAGAAGAAGAAGAAGAAGAAGAAGAAGAAGAAGAGAGAGAGAGAGAGAGAGAGAGAGAGAGAGAGAGAGAGAAAAGAAAAAAAGAATAAAAATGAGGAGAGAGAGGGAGGTTGGCCGGCCATAAAGAGGGGGGAGTGGGGCCCACTAATTTTTTATTTTTGTCTTTTGTTTTGTATTTAAGGTGTAGAGGTATAATGCATGTGTGTGTGTGTGGTCTAATTTTACACATCCAAATTAAAACATCTACCCACTTTAACACCAAGATAATAAATAAAAATAATATTATAATAAAATAAAATAAAACCAAAAAAGAAAAGAAAATAAATAAATAAATAAATATAGTAACACAAGTTAAGACAATTTTAAAAACTACCCAATTTAATTAACGGTTTGCATATAAGCATTTAAATACAATTTTACCCTTAATTAAAATTTTGAGTTATGACAATTACCCATCATTAAACAAAGGCTCTACGTTGTTGATTGCAATAACTACGAAAAGAGTAGAAAAAGAGAAAATGCTCTATTAATTAACAGTATATTTCTATGGAAACAACTGTGTTATTTTTAAGAAATATTGTGGGCTATACGGGCACTGAAATATCATTGGATCGGGTCCAATGGACCTTGGCTCTTGGAGCCCTAGGGTTTGGTGAATGTGTGTATATATATATGATATAAACACTCATGTGAGGATCCCTAAGATACAATAATACATTCGGCCTCTCTATATCTCTCCCCTCTCTCTTTCACTGTTTTCTCTCTCTTGGCTATCACCGTTGGAGCTATGGGATTTGGTGCCTGACATTGACGGAGACCGCTCTAGTAGCGTCTTCTACGACCTAGGCGAAGCACAAGGGAGTACACATAAGCGATATAGGTGCAGTAGGTTCGTGGTTTTTGATTGGGCTCGTAACAACGCCGACTCATTGATCCCGTCGGGCTATATTCCACTAGGTAAGTGACCTAAACCCGACTCCATGCTTGTGTGCATGATTTTTCTACATTGGTATCAAAGCCTATAGGTTTTTGTTCGCCTATATGTGCCCAAAAACGAATCCAGCATTGATGGATTTCAAGCTTTTTTTATAAAACTTTAAAAAATCGGTTTTCAAGTGGGTCTAATACAAAACTCTAGTATGGGTCCGAATTTTTTTATATGGTTGTGTTTCTTATGGTACTAGAGTCCCCTCATGAAGTCTCATGTGCTGATTATCTACCATGAGGGAGAAATCACAAACCCAAGATTCAGTTTTGGGTTGAAAATGAAATTTTTTCAGAACTTTGCCCTCTGTTTTCGGAAGACTTAGTTGTTTAATCAATCTGTTTTTTTGGCATAATCTTGTAGTACTCCGTGAGAGCTTTCCAACGATATAAAATTTGTAAGTTCTCGACGAAAAATGAGTGAGATATGAGCTTGCAACGTAGGAGGGTTGAGCAACCCCTAAAACTCAGATGGTTTTGTTTTGGAGAAGATGAACCAGAGATTGGTTACGCTCACTCTCGCTGAGGATAGTGTGGCCCACTCGCCGGCCGACATTGGTCCGACGACCATGGGTCCGGGGAGTGGAAGTCTGTCTCTTGGCCACGGTCCATAATATATATTTTATATATTTTTATTGGAAATATATTTAATTATTTTATGATCAAAACAGTTTCTGCTATTAAATTAAATAGTTTTTAATATTTTAAACTGTTTGAATTACTTTAAAATTCTGGGAAAATATGAAAAATTAATATTCTATTTTTTCTATATTATGGACACTGAGTGGGACCAGAAAAACTTTTATGGTAAATTATTTCATTATTTTTGGTATTTTACAGCATAAAATATATATTTATATGTGTTTTTAATTGCTTAAAATATCCAAAATTATATACTAATTTTTGAAATTAATCTATAGTGTTTAATACACTATAAGGAACTGTTAGATAATTTATGTGTAAATTATCATTTATTTTTAATATTTTAGAGCATACAATTTGAGCTTTTGGGCATTTATTTAATTGCTTAAAATAGCCAAAATACACTATTAATTTTTGTAATTAATATGAGACATAAGGGACACTGTTTAGAGACCATGTAAATGTTTGTGGGACTTAGAAATAATTGTTGGTAAATTATCTGAATCATATTAATATTTTATAGCATATAATCATGTGTTTTTGTACACGTATTAAATTGTTTTAAATATTTTGATTGATTATAAGTTCAAGAAATTAACACAATGTGGTTAGAACATTAGTGGCAGCTTGAAAAAGTTTTAGTGAATTTTCTCGCTCTTTGGGATATATTTTAGAGCATATATTGTGTTTGAGTATGCAATACTAATTGCTTAAAATATAACAATTAAGTTGTTAATTCTTGAACTTAATGAATGATGTTTTTGTACAATATTTGGAGACTTAAGAAAATTTTGTGAATTATCTCATTTTTGTTTTGGTAATTTAGAGCATAAAATTTATGCTTATAGGTATTTATTTAATTGCTTAAAATAGCCAAAATAAACTATTAATTTTTTAAATTAATACGGGGTTTTTAGAACACCATATTAGACCATTGAAAATCCTTGGAAAACAAATTCCTTAAAATTTTTGTATTTTTTGGAAATTTAGTTGCTCATAGTTAATTTTGTTTAACTAGATCAATTTATTTTGTTAAATTGATTCAAAATATTTTTGGGCCTTGATAAAATTCTGGAAAATTCCTTATTTATAATGAAAAATCAGTTTTTCAGTTATTTAAATTTTCCATGAGGTTTTAAATTAATTTGTTAATTTAAAAGTCCTTATTGAATTAGTTTTAAAATATGTTTTTAAGTCCTAAAATTGTGTTAAATTAGTGAAAACTCTAGGTTTTTTCATTAATTTTACTTAGCTTATGAGAGCTATCCCGGCTGCACAATAATTATTTTATTGCAAGCTTTATTGTTTCTTAGAGGCTCATTGCATAGTTGATCATATTTAATTATTGACGTTTGAGATTGGATGACTAGAGACCTCGAATCCTCCTCCTTAAATGGAGTGATGGATTAGTCCATTCATTTTTAAATAGACCACATGAGTGCTTAGTGTATGTGATTAATGAATTAATCTGGATAAAATGAATGGACGATTAATTAACAATTTGTGGAGCTTGTGTCCTCACGATGTATGTTTAAGGTTATTCTTGTATATGTTTATGAACAAAGCATCCCTATTTTTTATGGGCTATAAATATAATGTGAGGATGAGAGTTTTATTTATTGTATTAGAAAAGCCTACTTGTAAATGGATGGTTTTCTTTGTTCATATACCATGCACTTGAATTACCTTAGCATGAGCTCTAAATTGTCAATTCGGACCCACGAGGGGGTCCATGCGCACATTTTGTTGTATGACGCACTTTATATCATTGTAGATGATCGTAGATAGGTAATTATAACATCTAATTGATGTTTGTTTAGAAAAATCAATTATATAAGGTTTTTTTTTATTTACAAAATTAAGATTTGATTAATTTTTTGGTCTTAAATTGTTAAGAAGGAAAAACTCATTTGTAATTGGATTTTAAAACAAACTTTATGAAATGTGCAAATAATAATGTCAACCCTTGCACATGTTCTCAAATATATTTTAAACCACACTTCGTTAATCTTTACAAAGATAACAAGTTTAAAAGGGACCAATTTTTTGTAATATGGCACTGCAAAGTAACACACCTACAGGATGAGTAAGAGCTTACGGGCTTTGAATTTATTCTATGATCCAACCTATTGAACCGAATAATGGGCCTCTGGTCCAACATCATTATAACCTTAACAACCTATAATACTTGGCTCGAGAAGGATCATAGCACATGCTTTGTGTTAAGCAGCATGCACCATGATCTTATGGGAAGTATATATACTACCCAATAGCCAAAGAATTGTGAGATCAGAGCGAATTTGTTTTCGGTGGCACATTCACTACTAGATTGAGCATCTAGTTATGAAAAGGAAACGTTCCAAGTACATGATAACTGAACATCTAAGGTCGATGTCAGGTATGATTCGTGATTTCAAATTACTGGGAACATCTTTACTGGCAAACTGTAGTTTCAGGCTGTGATTAGTTCTTTGTCTGATTTGCGGGTCCACAGAAAATAAATCATGATCCACAACGGAAATGTTATAAATTTTTTATTTTTGACATTTTCCGACATGTTGAGCTGAATACGGAGTGCCAAAAAGGGTAAGGCGAACCATATAGCTACACTCTTGACCACGACTTCCATAAGTGGAAGTAAGCACATGGCCAGTGGGCCTAAACGCAATGGTAAAGGTAAACCCGCCTAGAGGCAGGGTGGGGCTAGCAAGTTTGCGCCCAAGGCTAACAAGGTAGAAGAGCACAATCAAGGACGTTTTTCAATTCGGTGGTAATAGGATGGATATTTTTGGGTGGTAGTGTTACTAGGACATGGTTATCTAGGAATAACTACTTAAGAGTTGTTTTAATAAATTTTAGTTCTCTCTGTTATTCATTTATTCTGAGACATTACATGCTGGACTTACACGCATAGGATGTGATAGGATGTCTTGATTAGCTCGAGAAGCCCTTTTTGGGCCCACTCTCTAAGGTTGACCTACCTATGTGTGAGTCTTACTTAGTTGGCAAAGCATGCCGAAAGCCTTTTAGAGAGGCTATTAGAGCTACTCAAACATTAGAGCTAGTTCACTCACATATCTGTGGACCTATGGTTGTAAAGGCATGTCATGGCGCCTCTTATTTTCTCACTTTTATAGATGATTTCGTGCGATATGAGGATCGCGAGTACTTATCTAATCAGTTTAGGGAACTATGTGAGGAAAAAGGGGAAACACAGACAACTTCTTATTCCGGAAACTCCGCAACAATATGGTGTTGCAGAAAGAAAGGAATAGGACATTCCTAGATATGGCTAGGACTATGATGGCGCAATTCTACCTCCCAATGTTGTTTTGGGGGGATGTACTTGTAGACACCCAATTTTGACCACACTGATAGGATTTAGGGTGGACAACTTCTTGGAGGATTCGATGATGAAAAGTACCCCGTGGAAGGTACTGGATTCCACACAATCGAAAGATCAAACTTCGGAAAGTGACTTCAAGTTAAGAAAAGCCCTTTTCCATGCATAAATCCCGATTTTGTCAAAATCGACTCTTAGAATTCATATTCACTCAGGCTTATATGATCACGAAGTGTTCTAAACACAGTATTCTAGGTATACAGAGATTCAATTTTAAAGAAAAATCTAAAATCGACGTGCACTGAAAGTTAATTTTGGAAAAGACGTAATTGATTTCAAAAAAGAGGACAAAAGTTCCGGAGAACTTCCGAACTTCAATTGAACTTCAATTTTCATTTCAAAACCTCCTGGAATATTTTTGTACTAAAATTCAACTCGACAGCTTTCAAATGGTACATAAACGGACGATTTTGGACACTTAAAAGAATTTTTACAAAAATCTGGAAAAGTAATGCACCTGATATTTTAAATAGAGCTTAAGGGCAACCAGAGGAGGAGTAAAAATAGGTGGCGGGTCCCACATGTGGGGTGGTGGGTCCCACCTAATCCTCCACCCATATAGTGCCCCTCTATCGAGCTTTTTTTGGTTCCAGACCCTTCTAGAAGCCTTCCACTGCAAGGAAATTGCCTGGAAACTGCGTTTAGGCACCGAAATGACCATTTTAACCCTTTTCTGCTCTCTGAAAATCCTGTTTTAGCCCCGTAACTTAAGAGTTAAGTTTTGAAAACTCTATATATAGATCCATATGAGATCATCTTTGACAAGTACATACAAGCATACACAAGAGAGAAGTACATACAAGTGAATATACTTGCAAAATACTTTTAATTTAAGAGAGATTTTTAGAGAGATGAAGTGAATTATGAATTAAAAATTCCTAAACTAGTCTCAAGATAATTAGATTAGAAATTTTGACATCAAATTGCCTCCCTTAACTTCCATAGATGAGTGCTTGAAGAATTTGAAGAACACTTGAAGAAGAAGACTCTTCAATATAACTTTAGTGATATAATTGAGAATCCACCAAGAGGTAAACACACAATTCATCTCTAATTCCTACTTTTATATATAGATCTATAAGACTTGGGTCTAGTTTAGTTTTATTTTATTTGTTAGAACACTCATCTTCTTCCTCTCTTGTTCTTCACACACTCACATGGCTAGATCCAAGTCTCTTTTGATTTTTATTGATAATCTATAATTAGAGATTGATTTTCACTTTTGTTTCTCAATTTTGATTTCATTTTTCTATGTTAGTTTAAATCCATGCATCCATGATTATATATATGTATCTATTTTGAATTCTATGATGGTTTGGAAGTATGATCTATGAGAAGGATGATTCTTATGTTCATACCTATCTCTTGATTATTCCTATTACCTAGAATTCTTATTAAGTTTCATCTCCAATAGAATATTTGTAAGTCTCTTTGATCCATGATCTAGAGTTCTTCATAGAACTTGAGGGCTAAATTGATTGGGAATTATGTTAATCAAGTGGATCTATGAGTTTGATCTCTCTAATAAACTTCAATCATCACCTAAGATGTTTTTCTCACATTTTAAAATGAACTAGATAAAATTCAATAAAAGAGATTGGTTTTGTCCATGAGATTTGGTCCACTAAAACCCATAGTTTGATGGATTTCAAATTTTCTGGGTAAATTTTGATGAATTAACTTTCATTCGATCCATTTTGAGAACCTCTAGGATCCATATGCTATTTTTAGAAATTGTTGAGAAATTGGTGGACAGGTTTGAATAAAGTCTCTTTGTATTTGAATTTCAGAAAATCTATAATAGTTATCGATATTCCGCTTTTTGGGGATAATTCCTAACTCATGTATCTATATGCCGATGTAAAATCGTAAGCATACGATCGAGTTAAGATCGTTTTCTAAGCATTAGAAGTTGATACAACTATTCTGGTATTTTCTGATTTCAACTACAATTATGATAATGTATACAAAATGGTCATACCTTGATTACTCAACAATAACTGATGAATAAAACTTGGTTTAGAAATCATCTAAGATGAATTAATGAGAGATCAAAAGCTTAGATTAACTTAATTAACATGATTCATAAACTTCTATTATGTTTTACATTCATTTGTCAAATGATACCAAACTTTTAGAATAACAGAGTCTGTTTAAAATAACTTTTCAGAAACCTTAAGGTCATGACATGTCCATGGGATCATTGTTTTCATAAACTATAATGAAATACCTTTCTTTTGACACCAATTAGAGCTTCACATTATTTTGGTAGAATTAATTATGATTTTTACAAAAACAGTGGACAGCCCTGGTCCACTGTTCCCAAAACTCTTATTTCTCGAATTTCAAAAATGGCAAAGTGGTTCTACTTTTTGGAGAATTTCCCTAAGACATGCATCTAATTTTCTGTAAAAGGGTTTTAACCCAGCTCATGTTTAAGACCACTTTTGATAGGATTCATTAGAGATTGCTGAATCTGGAAATTTGATTGATGATGTGCTTTCCTTATTTATCATGCATACCGTTTGTTTTCTTGTTTTTTTTGCAATGCTTGGGTATTTCTTGGTGTCCTAGTGCAGAGAATTGAATACCATGGATTCGGACTTCAATTTATGAGCTTGCCTTATCTACATGTGGCTTAGTGCTCATGTATCGTGTACTATCTCTATCCCTTCTCTTAGATTTTTTCTAGGTTTATAACTTTATTTTCAACGACACATTTCCTTTAGGATGGCTTCCGTTTATATGCTTATGTATTAGAGACATCTTATCTAGGATCGTTGCATGATTGCATTACATGTTTCCTTTCTTTTTGCTTTCTGCGACTTCGCTTTAGTTAAACCAATGTAAGTCTTCTCGTTCCCTTTTGCATATCATGATATGTTTTCTATACTTGCATCGGTCCCGGGCGGGACTAACCACTGTAAGTATACCTCTTCCTTGTATTGCATGTGCATCTGACTTCTACTTGATTTAATCTCTTGACATGATTTTCCTAGATGTTGCCTTTTTGACATGTATATATATTTAGTATGTTTGAGGAAACAACACCAATTATGAATTAAGAACAAGGATATTTGAATCAAGGCCTACCATTCGGTAGGGCGATGAGGGGGTGCTTTAGTCCTGCTTGGGCTCCTTCCCCTCTCGTACCAAGACCCCTGAATCTAGTTTTTGGTAATGAAGGACGAGTAATCTTATTCAATTTTGGGTGAGTCAAACTTGGGTTTCCTAATTCCTATTAAAAATTAAGAGGCGACTCTTTGTCTCTAGGATCGCGTGAGGAAGTCCTCGTTCTGCCTGAAGTGTGCTCCTTGGGATTCGTCCCGGGACACTGTCGAGGGAGAGCGCCAGGACACTTCTCGACACGAATCAAGATCCACAATCTGGCGACTCTGCTGGGGATTTGAACATGAAACCGATGGTTTCTTGTTCTTCAAGGGTTTGACTTGAGCCAATGAATATCCTTGTTATTAATTCGATAATCGTGTTGTTTCTACTTGCATTTGCACTTCTATTGTTCTTTCACCGCGACTGCTTGAGACCATTGCCTTGTGGGTGGAGGGCCCTCTTTCTTCCATTTGTCAAGAGACTTTGGTAGCATGTAGTCACCGTTAGCCTTGTATCGCGTGCGGTATATAGAGCCCATGTGTGAACGACACGCTCTCGGGGAGGCGATCACCCATACCGCTGAGCTTGCTAATGGATCCTTTATGTGACTAGAACCCTACCTTTGCATGTAGTTTCTATGGAACCTTTCAATTAGGATCTTGTTTATCATTTTTGATTAGGACAACATGATGAATTATTTGCGTTTACCTGTAAGGGATTATGTGGATGATGAGGACATGTATGTGAAGGCATCATCAAACCTTGTATGGTGGATTCCTCTAGAGTAGTATGATCTTTATCTAAACATCCAATCATTATTCAAGGACAATTTTTGAAAATTTTGAAAATACAAGCACTTCTTTGAAAAACCCGAGTCTTTTGAAAATTCCGGGATTATCCCTTTTTAAACTTGCTTTGAAATTCCTTTTGCGAAATCCTTCCAAAATTCTTCCTAGATTTTAGAGAATTTCAAAATTCCTACTTTGGTTTTTTAAATTCCAAAAGAAATTATGATTCCACACTTTGATGATTCAATTCTAGATTTCAGAATTTCAAATTTTCTACCTTGATTTTCAAGAATCATGATTTCACACCACAAGCATTGATGGTTCAAATTTTTTTTTGAAATTTACAAATCTCCCCCTCTCTTTCAAGATTTTCATGAAAAAAAAATTCAATTTTGTAAACATGAGCCATAAGGAATTTCAAAGCTAAAATCCTTGGTTAATGATTGGATTAGTAAGGCAATTAGCATACTCAAGGAATCTTATGTGTTTATATGCTGATATGCTAGGTCTAAGCTAGATTAAGGTGCATTGCATTTAGATTAGATAGCATTTCATTTGCATTGCATACACTACACGAGCATTGCATATACGACTCACGAGTGCGACACCTCTATTATACTTTTGAAAAGAAAAGATTTGTTTTCCTCAGAATTTTGAAAAAAGATATCTTCAATTTTAAGAAAGTGTTTTTGAAAAGGAAAAGATTTTCCATCTTTTTTCCATCTTTTGTAAATATCATTCTTTGAAAAATTCTTTTGCATTGAAATCCCTAAATAAACCAGAAAAGAAGATAAGACCAAAAAAGTTATACTTCTTCTTGGGTCAGAGCTCCGAATGGTCGTTTGATCATATCAGGGTTTGAAGAAGGAACAGCCAAGTCAACTATGGTTAAGGGTATGACGTACGAAGTTGATATGGAAGCCAGGTTGGCTGAAATGCAAGCTGCATTGGATCAGACCAGAGAACAAAATCGGGAACAACATGCCACTATGATGAGAATGATGGAACAATTGACTAATCTACGACCACCACCGCCTCCGGTGCATCATGAAGAGGAAGACCTTGGGGAACCAATTCAACCAAAGGTTCAGCTTGATCAGAAGACTCAGGACGAATTGGCTAAGATTGATAAGATAGAGATTGTGATTAGGAAAAGCAAAGGGGTTGATGAATATCTGTTCGATATAGAAGGTCTGTGTGATGCTCCAAAAACAAAACTCCATGATACGTTCAAAATGCCTCATATCGAATTCTTCGCTGGAATTGGAAATCTAAAGAGCCATCTGAGGCTTTATATGGGAGTGTTACAGCCCATGGGCATTGGGTCTGACTGTTTCGCTGTGCTGCTTCAAAGAACTCTGAGTGGGGTAGCTCTGTTATTGTATTTGACCTTAGAATCAGTTGTGGCCAAAGATTGGGAAGCTCTGGGTAGAGTATTTATGGCTCAATACTCATACAATCAGTCATTTGATGTTACTAAAAGAGATCTGGAAACCACTAGGAAAGAATGTGAGGAATCCTTTACTCGTTGGAGGGCTAAGGCTGCTCAGATGATAAGCAGGCATACTGAGAAAGAGCAAGTCTGAGTGATCATCAAGAACCTGCAGCCTAAGTATCTTGAAAAGCTCCGATTATAGTCTATCATGACATTTGAACAACTGTTTGATATAGGTACACTTGTCGAAGATGCAATCAGGGATGGGACAATCAAGAAAGAGAACACAAACAATCGAATGCCAATTTATCATCAATTCGCTAACGTCAATGCATTATCTTTTAGCCTTTTAAGAAAGAACGTCGAAATACTACTGCGGCAAGAGGAAGTCAGAACCAGGGGCAGTCAAGAGAGAAAAGGGAATTTTCTGAATTAGGAATATCCTTGAGCACTGCACTTGAGAGGATACTAAAAAAAGGGTACTTGGAGAAATTGGAACCCAGGTCAGAGCCAGATTCGCTTCTGCCAAAATTCAGAACCCATTTGTACTGCGATTTTCACTAAGAACATATGCATAGCATAGATAGATGTTGGAGGCTCAAGCATGAAATTCAGAACCTGAATGAAAATGGTGTCAACGCTCCCCCACTACCACAGAATATCAATTCTCTTGAGATAGGATCTACACGCTATGACCCGATAATTTATATCTCAACTTTGGGACAGCCAATGTCCCATGCAATTTTGCCTGATATTACGGAGATGAACTGGATGCAATTTGCCCAGGAAGATGATTGGTGCCTCGAAGACAATGTGTATAGGCCTGAAGGGTTAACTGAGGAGCTTGAGCCTTTGGTGGAGAATGGAAGCTCAAGAAAGTAATGAAGTGATGATTTTTGAGAACAACTGCTTGTTAAAACCGAATAGATGCTTAAGAGAAATAAGCAAATCACAGTGACACTCCAGTTAAGATCAGGTCGAGTCAATTTTGAGTCTTGTTGTCGAGTCTGTCTATCGTCAAGTTGTGTTTAAGTCTATGTTGAGTACTGTAATCCTTCTCTTTCAAAAGTAATGAAATGAAATCTTGATTTGCTTGATTAATTGTGCCTTGTCATGAATGAATGAATCTCTAAGCTAAAAGTGTCATTTCTCTGATTATTGTGAAAAAAATACACTATTGATAATTTTGTGCATTCAAAAGAATCCTGAAAGGATCAAAGCTAATTTTGCACTGACACTGAAGAAAGCTAAGAATTGATTAGTCTTACTTTAAGAATCTTGAGATGCTTTTGCTGAAATCTTGAAAAGATATGCTCGATAGTAACTCGGGACTAGCTTAAATACATGATCTTCCCATTTTGAAATCTTGAGCCCAGAAAAATGAGCCATTCAAACCTGCAAGCCATGTACACTTTGTCCTTGATGGTAGCCAAACATTTCAAATGAACTACTTCTCTCAAAAAGAAAAAGAAAGAAAAAAAAATAAGCTCGCTAGAATGAAAACCCGAAAGGGCGCCTAGGCAAAAGTTAGAGCACAAAAAAAAGAGAAGAAAAAAGAAAACGAGGAAGCTCGCTAGGATGAAAACCCAAAAGGTCGCATAGGCAAAAGTTAGAGCATGAAAAGAAAAGAAAATTTTGCGTGTTGTTTTAAAAAACTTGATCCTAGTCAGTCAAAACTTTAGAGAAAAAAAGAAAATAAAAGAAAGAAGGGGAAGAAGAATGAAGAAGATCGAGAAATCGGGAACATGAATTATCCCAAAGCTTTGATTTGTAATTTCTTTAAGGAAGCCCAAAGATTTAAAAGGATAATCTTGCTCCAAAAACATGTATGATGTATGATGAGAAATGTAAAATTGGCTGGCTAGTGAAAAGGTGAAAAGATGAAAAGAATCAACCGTCAAAAACAAAAAAAGAGAAAAGAAAAAAAAAAGAGAGAGAGACGTAGTTCAATTTTAGGCTACCACAAGTGACTAGCTTCAGAAAATCTGTCTGATGACATGGCTTGAAAAGTCCCCCAATTCTTGAATCCTTGCTCTTTCAAAACCTCCAGCCTTTGAGGAACTACAATGGACCTGATTCCCACTTGGGGATACGTAGGCAACCTACTCAGTTCGGTCATTGCTCCTGAAACACTCAACCATATCTTGAAAACCTTCCTTCAAACCTCGGCTAAACTACTTTGGATCTGATTCCCACTTGGGGATAAGTAGGCGAGCTTTCTTGGCTCTCGGTTCCTGAACCTTGCAAACTAGGGGCAAACTCTTAAGTTTGCCCAGAGCCTCAAGATACCACTGCTACACTAGGGGAAAACTACATTTTCCCAAACTACCATTTATCCCCGTCAACTAGGGGCAAACATCATTTGCCTGTACCCCCTTCCACATTATAAGCGAATCCTGAGTCATCATTTATATCTTTGAAAACATTTGAAATGAATCATCTCTTATTCTATAAGCTAAGGCACTAATTCAAAGCACATTTCAGAGAAAGAAAAGAATTGATTGAGATCCATATGGAGTAGTTCTAAAGCATTTATCGGCTATTTTGGGTTGATTATGTGCCATCCTGGAACGTGGACACTTGGGTTTTCAGTCTTTTCAGAATTACATCTAGAAAGTATTTGCAGAAGATGAATCAGAATATAGAATCTTCAAACCGTGATCAAGAAGTTCAGGGTCAGAATAAGCCTGATGTATTTGCAAGAATGATTTGAGCTGGTCAAAGCACCGATATGAGTCTCAGATTGAATCAACAGAGCCTCCAGAATAGAAGCCTTTTATTCGCATCTTAGAATCCTAGAATCTCCCCAACAGAGAACTTTAAGATATTGCCAAGAGGAAGGACATGTCTCAGAATCATGCATCAGAATTACCTTCAGAGGAAGGGTCTACTTTAGAAAGTCGTCGTAAGGAGACGCCCTTTACTTTACAAAGTCATCGTAAGGAGATTCCCTTTACTTCAGAAAGTCGTCATAAGGATATGCCCTTTACATCGCAAAGTCATTGTAAGGAGATGCCCTTTACATCAGAAAGTCGTCGTAAGGAGATGCCCTCTACTTCACAAAGTCATCGTAAGGAGATGCCCTTTACTTCGAAAAGTCATCATAAGGAGATGCCCTCTACTTCAGAAAGTCGTTTTATGGAGATGCTCTCTACTTTAGAAAGTCATCGTATGGAGATGCCCTCTACTTCAGGAAGTCATCGTAAGGAGATGCCCTCTATAAAGCAGTCGTAAGAAGATACCCTCTACATCAGAAAGTTGACATAAGGAGGCGCCCTCTACAATGTCATCATGAGGAAATTTCCTCTACCTCAGAAAGATGTCGTTTGGAAACACCCACTACAAAGTCATCATAAGAAACTTCCCTCTACCTTTGAATGTCATCGTTTGGAGATGCCCTCTACAAAGTCATCAAAAGGAGATGACCTCTGCATTTGAGAATCGAACTAGAAATCATCAAAGAATATCCCTCAATCTTAGCTTCAACTTATAATCATGCAGTCTCTACAGATTATCCCAAAGAATATAGACATGCTCTAATTCAATAAAGATCATGAAAGCATCATTCAAAATTTTTTCGTCTATGAGGAAGAGTCGTCACATCCCTTGCATTAGATTCTGCATCTAGAACCCTTGATGATGATTCCTCCATCACGTACACATTCACGTTTTCATACTACATCAGCATCCTAGGATAAGAGCATTTCATCCGTGTTGTTGTTTGTATGTTCTTTGTCTCCTCGTGCGCTTGAACTATGCCTTGGTATGATTCCTAGAAAGGATACATAGGCAGCTCCAGTGGAGCACGACCAGCAGCAGTTTCAATTCAGCAACCTCTACCCAACATTGCATTGCATTCTTGCTTTTGTGATTTCTTGATTTTTTTCAGATTTTGAATTTCTTGATTTTTCGTGGACTTTTGTTTTTTCTAAAACCTCTCAGTATGGTTATTGGGTGCCTTCAAGCTTTGGTATTCACTTGCAGTTCACATTGTTCACAATTTTGACCACACTGATGATGAAAAGTACCCTGTGGAAGGTACTGGATTCCACATAATCAAAAGATCGAACTTTGAAAAGTGACTTCATGTTCAGAAAAGCAGTTTTCCATGCATAAATCCTAGTTTTGTCAAAATCGTCTCTCAGAATTCATATTTACTCAGGGTTATATGAACACGAAGTGTTCTAAATGCAGTATTCTAGGTATCCAAAGATTCAATTTTAAATAAAAATCCAAAATCGATGCGCATTGAAAAGTAATTTTGGAAAAGACGTCGTTTGATTTCAAAAAAGACAACGAAAGTTTCAGAGGACTTTCGGACTTCAATTGGACTTCAATTTTCATTTAAAAATCTCTTGGAATATTTTTATACTGAAATTCAACTTGTCATCTTTCCAACAGTACATAAACGGACAATTTTTGATACTAAAAAGCATTTTTACAAAAATCTGAAAAAGCAGTGCACCTAATATTTTAAACAGAGCTTAAGGCTACCCAGCGGAGGAGGAAAAGTAGGTAGCGGGTCCCACATGTGGGGTGGTGGGTCCCACCTAAGCTGCCACCTATATTGTGCCCCCTCCATCAAGCTTTTTTGGTTCCTGACCCTTCTAGAAGCCTCCCACTGCGATGAAATTGCCTAGACACTGCGTTTAGGAACCGAAATGGCCATTTTAACCCTATTTTGCTCTCTGAAAATCCTAATTTAATCCTATAACTTAAGAGTTAAGTTTACAAAACTCTATATATAGATCCATATAAGATCATCTTTGACAAGTACATACAAGCATACACAAGAGAGAAGTACATACAAATGAATATACTTGCAAATACTTTCAATTTAAGAGAGATTTCTAGAGAGATGAAGTGAATTATGAATTAAAAATTCTTAAACTAATCTCAAGATAATTAGATTAGAAATTTTGAAATCAAATTTCCTCCCTTAACTTCCATGGATGAGTGCTTGAAGAATTTGAAGAACACTTGAAGAAGAAGACTCTTCAATTCAACTTTGGTGATATAATTGAGAATCCTCCAAGAGGTAAACACACAATTCATCTCTAATTCATACTTTTATATATAGATCTATAAGACTTGGGTCTAGTTTAGCTTTACTTTCTTAGTTAGAACACTCATCTTCTTCCTCTCTTGTTCTTCACACACTCACATGGCTAGATCCAAGTCTCTATTGATTTTTATTTATAATCTATAATTAGAGATTAATTTTCACTTTTGTTTCTCAATTTTGATTTCATTTTTCGATGTTAGTTTAAATCCATGCACATATGATTATATATATGTATCTACTTTGAATTCTATGATGGTTTGGAAGTATGATCTATGAGAATGATGATTCCTATGTTCATAGCTACCTCTTGATTATTCCTATTATCTAGAATTCTTATTGGATTTCATCTCCAATAGGATATTTGTAAGTCCCTTTGATCCATGATCTAGAGTTCTTCACAGAACTTGAGGGCTAAATTGATTGGGAATTATGTTAATCAAGTGGATGTATGAGTTTGATCTCTCTAATAAACTTCAATCATCACCTAAGATGTTTTTCTCACACTTTAAAATGAACTAGATAAAATTCAGCAAAACAGATTAGTTTTGTCCATGAGATTTGGTCCACCAAAATTCATAGTTTGATGGATTTCAAATTTTCTAGGTAAACTTTGTTGAATTAGCTTTTATTCGATTCATTTTGAGAACCTCTAGGATCCATATGCTATTTTAAGAAATTGTTGAGAAATCGGTGGATAGATTTGAACATAGTCTCTTTGTATTTGAATTTCAAAAAATCTATAATAGTTATTGATTTTCTACTTTTTGGGAATGTGTGGATACCGGGAATCGGACCACTTCTCTTGTTTGAGATTGTTTTGAAATTGATTTGAATCAAAGAAAGAAAATAGGTCTGTTGAAAACAGATACAGAGTCACCACTTGGTCTTTAAGGAACCAAGAAACCTAATTTTGACTCACCCAAATGGATAAAGGGCACCGGCCCTTCATAACCAAAGAACTTGGTTCGGGGTTTTGGAACGAGAGAGGAAGGAGCCTTTGTCGCGACTAAAACACCCTCAACTCGCCCCATCTTTCGACGGGCCTCAATTAGCATCCAAATAATCATCTTATACTATGTATGGTTCGGCAATTAATACTATGATAGTATATTACATTACATAAGAAACTTGAAAATGGAAGATCTAAAGATAAAATATCATTCATAAGATCTAAGCCAAATATCACACAATGCGAAGTGAAAGATCACACAAATAAACCTAGAAAAAATCGTCTAATCATATATCAATTAATCAAGTTTTCCTAATCTAAAGGGGACATGAATTGTTCTTGAAACAAATAAACAAAGAAATCAAAATATGCTTAGCAAACTAGTATGATGCATGTTATTCTTTGATAAAAGAAGACCTCTCAATCCCCGGGACGGATGAGAAAGGATGATTAGATCAAGGGGAAGCATGAACGGGTGATCGAGTTCATTCCTTATAATCTCCTTAGATTAAGAGTTACAAAAACCCCAAATCTTGCATGAATGCAATGTATGTATCTAAAGTGTGCAAAGGTTGTAGTGTGTTTTGTGTACATGGATTTCTAGAATGACTTAGAAGTCTAAAATGTGTATGAATGAATGAATGAAATTAACATGGGATATGTACAAATGTAGTATGAACTACTTCCTAAGATATGAACTAATTTGGAATGCATATAAGCATCAAATCAAAGAATGAAAGTTAAAGTATACTTGCTGTGAATAGTGGACAGAACAGTAGCATGATCTTTTGGAATTCGAAAAGAGGGGTTAGGAATGTTTTAAATGCATGATTTTTTATGGAGATGTTCCTTATTGTGTCTAGAACACAACCCAAAAGGCCAATCTTGAATAGATATCACAGATTGAGAGAAATCATATAAACAGCAGAGGTTACTCAGAAACAGAGTTCGTACTGTCGACTGAAATGTTGAAAAATCTTAGAAAATGAAAACGAATGATCTAGAGGCCCATTTTATACAGAAAGTTTCCTAAGACATTGAATTTTAAGGGAAAAATAAGTTAGGACCACCCCTTTTGGAAAAGTTTTCTGGAAAAGAGGTCGTAAGTTGACCTAGCTGCTGTGACAACAAAAACAGAATGTTTGGAAGGAATGTTGGGACCCAAATGGACCATTTCCAAGTACTTCCAAGTCAAACCAAAAATCATGGGTGTTCTCCAATAAGTTAGAAAGACTTTCTAAGTGGCCTTGTATCCATATGTTGAGTATTGAGTTCTAGAAAAATCTTTGAACCCAACTCACTCACTGTTTTGACTCATTGTTTTGAAGATTTTGGGGAAAACAAAGTTTTGTTTCTTGAAACCAAATGAGAGGGATTGAGAGGGGTTTTGAAATAGATGTTTTGAAAACATATTTTCAACACTCAATAAGGATCATAGCCACTTAGAATACCTACATCAAACTCATCATTTAAGAACCTCCAAGATTGTTGGAGAGATTTATTTTTATTTGAACATAACTTCAATACACTTCAAGAATACCTTGGAGGTATTGAAGTTATGATCATCATCTATCAAACATGTTTTTGAGGTCAAGAGCTACTATCCATAAGGATTCACTCACCCCAAACTTCATGTCATCACTTAGATGATGATGAACTAGTAAGTAAATAAAGAAAAGAAAAAGAAATGAGATAAGGAGAGATGAACATATATATAATCCAAGCAAGTAAATAGCAATCAATAGATGATAATCAATGTGATTTTGGACTTGTAGCTTGGTGTTTCACTCATAGATTTTGACATTTGGACATGGAAGTAGCTTCCTATCTCATGAATGCTCAAGAATGAGGGTTGGAGTGGACTTTGAATGTGAAGTATATAGAAGGATGATGGAAGAAAACAAGAATAAAACTCACTTTCTTATGGAAAATCAATGGGAGAAGCTCCCTTTCTCTCTTCTAAACCTATCTCTATCTCTCTTCTTCTCTACAACTTTTCAAGCTTTGTACTTGGCCCCCCCAAAATGAAGAGCAATGGAGGGTTTAAATAGGCCAATTTGGGGTGGTTTTGGGGTTTTAGAAGTACTCCCATTGGTCCCAAACAACTGTGAACATAAAACTATGTCGTTTTGGCTTTCAATTAATCAAATTGGACCCCCAAAAAAATTACAAAAATGGACTCTGCGAGGATTGAGTGCCGCGGCGGCACTGGGCCAGTGCCGCGGCGGCAGTGCTCCTCTGAAGCCCAGAAAATTACGTTTAGGCCCCCAGAGGTTCCGGTATTCGCGAAAAGGCCCTATTTCGTCCGAAATTCACAGAAAATGCATACGAACTCCAAATTGAGGTTGTGATATACCGTTGGAAAGGTAATGGAGTCTACTTTACATAAAAAATAGTTCGGGGATAGGTCACTTTGAAAAGTTTTACGGTATTCGCGATAAAAGCCAATTTGATCGCCTTTTTCGCCTTTGGAAATTCATAATAAACTCGTTTTAAATCCGAAAATTATGTGCGATATACCGTCGGAAAGCTGTTGACCTCTAGTATCCATGAAAAATATTTGAAAATTGTCACGGTGCCTCGGTTCTAAAGTCAAATTCCGGTCAAACTGGTCAAACCTGGGATTCCCGGGAAGTTCTGGAAACCTCCGGGAGTTCCCGGGAGCTGATGTTTTCGCTCGATTTTCTTTTGGAACTTGTTTTAATACTTTTCTCATGATTTAGAATGATTCTAGTGAATTCGGACGATTTTGGTCAAACTTGGTCAAACCTGGTCAAACCTTGGTCAAACCTTGGTCAAACCGGTCAACGGGGACTTTCCGGGAGCTTCCGGGATTTCCGGGGGTTTCTGGGAGCTGACGATTTCACCCGATTTTCTCTTAAAAACTCATTTTATCGCTTTTCCTACAACGTAGCATGTTTTCAGAACTTTTGGTCCAAATCTGGGAGCTTTTGGGCTTTCAGGGGCATTTTGGTCATTCTGAGCATTTTGAGAAATAGAGTTAACTTCCAGGAGTCCTTTTGAGTGTTTTTCGATCATTGTGAACCACCAAGCTATGGGTCTCCTAAATTTGATAGCCGACAAAATGGGGTGTCTACAGTTTGCCCCTCTTTGGCATGAACTTGCGAGGCAACGCATGTCGCAAGCGAGTGCCAAAGCTTTAAAGAGACAGGTCTTTTGGAGGCTATAGATTTAGGATAAAAAGCGTTGCAAAAGATGCAATGATGCTGAGGTCAGTGCTAGTCGTGCTCTGTGTGAGCTGCCTACGTATCCCAAGGGGAATCAGACCAGGACGTAGTTCAGGGCACAAAAGAACAAATCACATATGCACAACAAGACATGCGAATGCTATGCTATGAGGATGATATGCAATGCATGGATGTGATATGAATTATGTCATGAGTCCTATCATGCCTAGTGTTGTGACCCTAGTATGAGCTGGTGTTGTGGGGCATGTGCCACTCCAAGTGGACTTATGCTGTGCTGGTATTTCTAACTGTGATGCAGTTATTGACCCGAATAGGGACATCAAGGTTTGAATACTCTAAGTCTTGGAGCAAACTTTTGAATTTTGGGAAGTGTGCTTCGCAAGCGAATGTAGTCAGATGTGGGGTCCCTGAGGACTATAATTGGAGATGCAGTTTGACAGATAACCGACGGACATGGAAGCCCTGGAAATTAAGAGACGGACACAGAAGCCCTGAGACGTCAAGTGATGGACATGAAATCCCGAGATGTCAAGCGATGAACATGGAAGCCCCATTAATGGACATAGAAGCCTAAGATTTTGAATGAGAATGATGAACACGACATATTTTGAATGAGAGTGATGGTAAACTAATGATGATTAATGAACTGACGATGTACGAATCGAGATGATGAGTCGACAATGAACTACTGTGACTATCATGGATTGGATCAATAGTTGGGCTAATCGTGATCGGAAGAAGTGACGATGCACGAATCGAGATGGTGAGTCAACAGTAAACTACTATGACTATCATGGATTGGATCAACAGTTGGACTAACCGTGACTAGAAGAAGTGACGATGTACGAATCGAGAGGATGAGTCAACAGTGAACTACTGTGACTATCATGGATTGGATCAACAGTTGGACTAACCGTGACTAGAAGAAGTGATGATGTACGAATCGAGAGGATGAGTCAACAGTGAACTACTGTGACTATCATAGATTGGACTGATGATGTACGAATCGATATGACGAGTTGACAGTGAACTACTGTGACTGTCATAGATTGAACTAACGATGTACTAATCGAGATGACGAGTCGACAATGAACTATTGTGATTGTCATGGATTGAACTGGCGATTGAACTAACCGAGATGTCGAGTCGACAGTGAACTACTGTGACTGTCATGGATTGGACCAACGGTTGGACTAACCATGATCAAAAGAACGGACGATGTACTAATCGAGATGACGAGTCGACAGTGAACTACTGTGACTGTCATGGATTGAACTGACGATGTACTAATAGAGAAGACGAGTCGACAGTGAACTACTGTGACTGTCATGGATTGGACCAACGGTTGGACTGACCATGATCAAAAGAACGGACGATGTACTAATCGAGATGACGAGTCGACAGTGAACTACTGTGACTGTCATGGATTGAACTGACGATGTACTAATCGAGAAGACGAGTCGACAGTGAACTACTATGACTGTTGTGATTGAACTGACAATGTACTAATCGAGAAGACGAGTTGACAGTGAACTACTATGACTGTCATGGATTGGACCAACGGTTGGACTAACCATGATCAAAAGGACAGACGATGTACTAATCGAGATGACGAGTCGACAGTGAACTACTGTGACTGTCATGGATTGAATTGACGATGTACGAATCGAGATGACGAGTCGACAGTGAACTCTTATGACTGTCATGATTGAACTGACGATTGAACTAACAGAGATGTCGAGTCGACAGTGAACTACTGTGACTGTCATGGATTGGACCAACGGTTGGACTAACCATGATCAAAAGAACAGACGATGTACTAATCGAGATGACGAGTTGACAGTGAACTACTGTGACTGTCATGGATTGAACTGACGATGTACTAATCGAGATGACGAGTCGACAGTGAACTACTGTGACTGTCATGGATTGAACTGACGATGTACGAATCGAGATGACGAGTCGACAGTGAACTACTGTGACTGTCAGGATTGAACTGCCGATGTACGAATCGAGATGACGAGTCGACAGTGAACTACTGTGACTGACGATGTACAAATCGATATGCCTGCTGGGGGATTAAACTGAATCTGTTGGGGATGAAGCGACTCTTTCTGGGATCTCTCTTCAACTACTTCTCTTGACCAGGAACCAGGATTCAAATTCGAATCTCTCATAGTTGATCAAATCTTGCTGGCCTGGAACCGGGATCCATCAACAGCCACTCATGGACATGTGTTGCTTGGAGATGAAGGAAAATCAACAGCCACTCATGGACTTATGTTGCATGGACGAGGGAAGGTAATCAACAGCCACTCATGGACTTATGTTGCAAGGAGATGATGGTCAACTAACGATGGTTTGGAAAGGGATGAAATTCGCATTTGCCCTAAGTTTGGACGCTTCTCATGCTGACGCCTTAACCGGTGCAGTAATGGTGTTTGGTACTCCTGCTTGTATTGGCATGCTCTTTATAACTTGATTTGAAAATTTTATTAGTCGCTGTTGACTTACACATTTGAGACTACAACAGACTCAAAAACTTGACAGACATTGACGCACGAGGATGACATATTTGACACAAGCTCGTCTTGTCAAAACTTGATGTGCTTTTGTCATAAACGATGTACCATTTCTCTTTTGGTGTTCACCCCTCATCTTAACATGGTAGCACTTTGCTGATAAATCTGATTTTTGAAAATTCCTCCCTAGTGATCTAGTCAATTTTCTGCTTCTCCCAGGAAGTGCTTTGAATTAGTGCCTTAGCTTATGGAATGAAAGACGCTCCATTTCCATCTGTTCAAGACAATGTTCTTGAAGGCTTACCATTGGTGTATAGGGATCAGGTGGCAAACGAAGTTTGCCCCTAGTTTGAAGGGCATGAAGTGGGATCGGTAGGCAAACGAGGCAAATGACCGAAGTTTGCCCCTAGTTTGGAGGAAGGTTCATTGGAGGTTTTGGGCAAACGAGGTAGGTGACCGAAGTTTGCCCCTTGTGTGAAGGGTAGATAGTAAAAGTCAGGCAAACGAGGCGGGTAGCCAAAGTTTGCCCCTAGTGTGGAAGGTGATTTTCTGGCTTGAGGCATGGACCGTGACTTTAATCTCTCAAATGCTCATAATTTTTGCCCAGGCACCAAGGAGGCGGCCTGACGAGCTACTTTCTCTCTTTTGTTATTGCTCACCTTGGATTTAACTCTAATTTTGCCTAGGCGTCCTTTCGGATTTTTGACCTAGCGAGTCATCCTTTTTTTTCTTTTTGTAAGTCTGCCTACGTACCCCCAAGTGGGGATCAGGTCCAACGTAGTTCGGGCCATGGTCGGAAAGAAGCGGGTTGATTTTTAGGTAGGTGGGTTGACCGAACCGTTGTGGTTGCCTACGTATCCCCGAGCGGGAATCAGGTCGAGCGTAGTTCAAGGCAAGGCTTGAAATAAGGGGTTTGAGGTATGAGGGTTTTTCAAACCAATCGTCAAAGAAGTTCAAACTTGAGCCACTTGTGGTAGCTTTGAATAAAAAAAGATTCAGTTTCAATCTCCCTTTCTTTTCTTTTTCTTTTTCTTTTTTCTTTTCCTTTTGTTTTGAGGATTGATCCTTTTCACTTTTGCCTAGCTAGTCAATTCTTGCTTTTCATGTAGTTGATTCTTGCAAGATCCTTTAATCGCAATCTCAGAATTCCAGAATGTGCATGTCAGCTCTCGGAATTTATTTGTGGTCATTCCGTGCCTTTTGAAATGTGATCTTGGCACGTTCTTAAGATGTATCTTGAAGCGTATGATTCTCTTATTTGTTTCATCAAAATTTTCTCCAACATTTTGACTGGCTAGGGTCAGATTTTGGAAATCAACACCTTTTTCAGCTCTAACTTTTGCCTGGGTGCCCTTTCGGGTTTTCAACCTAGCGAGCTTTTTTTTTTCTTTTCCCCTTTTTTTTTTTAAAGTGGAGATGAAACTCACTGAAATGTTTGGCAACCATCAAGGGCTAAGTTTGCATTGCTTTCAATCAGACAGATTGCGTGACTCCCAATTGGATTGGGCTTAAGGCTTCGAAATGGTGGAAAAAGGGTGTTGGGCAAGCCCCAAGTCAGTTTCAAGTATGTCTTTTCAAGATTGAGGCAAGAGCATCTTTAAATTCTTAAAGTAAGGCTATTCAATTCTCAGCTCATCATCAGTGTTAGCATGAAATTGACTTTAACCCTTCAGGATTCTTTTTTGTTTTGTTATAGGAAAATTATTAGCAGAGTAATATCCATGGTAATTTGAAAAGTGACACTTCAGTTTAGTGATTCATGCATTTATGACTACGCACATCAGATTAAGCAAAATGAGATTTCATTCCATCAATAGAGAAAGTTTACAAACTTATTAACAACTCGATGACAGACAGACTCGATCACAAGACTAGAATTGAAATGGACTCGGAACATAGAACAGACTCAACTTGACTCGACCCGGTCTCAAATGGAGTGTCTTTGCGACCCATTTATTTTTCTTATTCTATTTTTTTTTACCAGAAGTTCCAAACACAATCACTTTACTGTATAGCTTCAACACTCATTGGCATCATCAAAGGGATCACCCGAGCGGTTGATCCAAGCCAAGATAGTGGATAGGATTAGGATGGGATACATCCTCTATGAGGTTCTGAATGTCATGGCGGAGGCGGATGCATTGATCGGTGGCATGGTCTAGATTTTGGTGGTAAGCACATCGTAGGCTCATGTTGTAGTGGGAAGGTATGGGATCCGGTAGCGGTTTGTGAGGGAGGAGCTGTAGGTGGCCCTTTCTAAGTAGGTGGTCCAAGGCTGTGGAAAGAGGAACATCAAGTTTAGAGAATTCGCGAGGGCCTTTTGGGCGATTTGGCGGAATGGACTGGTATGGACGAAGGGCGCAGGCCATTGATTGGTTGCTAAGTGCATTGATATCCGGGGAGTCCAGGGAGTAGTTAGGTCTCTTGGACTGGTGTTGGGGTTCATCCTTTTTGAACTTTCCTTCTCTGATGGCATCCTCTATTCTGGTGCCTATTTCAAATAGCTCTTCGAATGTGGAGATGGATTGGTAGAATAGCTTGTCATGATATACTGGTTGCATGTTCTTGACCAGCATACGTACTTGCTCTTTTTCAACAGGTCTGTGGATCATTTGAGCCACTTTATTCCTCCATCTGCTCAAGAACGCAGTGAAGGATTCATTGAAGTTTTGCCTGGTAGTCTCTAGATCCCGGATGGTGATATCAAACTCTTGGTTGTAAGAGTAGTGATCAATAAAAGTTCTAGCAACGTCTTCCCAGACTCGGGTCTTGGAGGCTTCAAGGGTTAGGAACCAGGATAGTGCGGCATTCTTAAGGGTTTGCGGGAACAGCATCGCAATGTGCTCATGAGTGCAGCCCATCGATTGGAAGATGCTCATGCACAACTTGATGTGACTTTTTGGATTCCCTGTTCCGTCAAAACGGTCGATGGCAGGCATCTTGAAATTCTCTGGCAGTTTCAGCTTGATGGGCTCAAAGAGGCCTTCCAGGTCTAACATGTAATCATCGACCCCCTTGCTTTTCCTCAGTACACTTTCCAACTTGTCAACCTTATCCATTTTCTCTTGAAGCTTCTTCTCATACGCAAATGGTGGGACCCCTTGAAACCAGTCTTCCTCCCCATTATTCTCGGGTGGGGGTGGTTCGAACCCCGGTGGTGGAAACCCGGGCGGAGGTTGCGGCCGCTGCTGCTTCAATTCTTCCATGAAACTCAAAACTTGGGCCAGGCGATCAGATTGCTGGCTTATGGTTGTTCCCAACACAGTGACCTTATTTTCCAATTCCTCTTAATTCATGCTGAAGTAACTTGGCAGGCAGATCTTGACCAAACGACTGTTCGAACTTCTGACCTAAGACGAGGATCCTAGCTGCTGACTCCGGGAATCTATACTGACCTGACAGATTTTAAGAGGATTAGATCAGATTTTGACAGAGGCAATCAGACAGACAGTGACAGTGACAGGTATGGACAGACTTGTGTACAGACTGACTGAGACAGTGCGTACAGACTGGTAGGAATTGTGTATGCATATGAGACAGGCATGCGGATGCGAGTCCTAAGCTAAATGATGCCCCTACTTCTAACAGATAGCAGTTAAACAAATAAGGTCCTAGCCATACAGAGTGTGCTAACCTTACTTTCCAGTATGATCACCAAGGGATAACAGGGATTTCCGGGATACTTCGGGAATTTCGGATAGAGTTTCTGGGAGAAACATGGGTTTGGAAGATTCGGAGAAATTTCTAGAAGTCATTTGAGTTTCTAGGAGAAAAAAGGATTTCTGGTTGATTTGGACTGAGCTTCTAGGAGAAACTGGTATTTTGGGTATTTCTGAGAAATATGGACAGAGTTTCCAGGGGAAACAAGTATATCTGGGCATTTCTAGGTGATTTGGGCAGAGATGCTGGGATTTTTGGAGAATCTGGGAGATTTGGGCAGAGCTTATGGGAAAACAGGTACTTTGGATATTTCTAGGAAATTTGGATAGAGTTTCTGGGAGATAGTACAGAGTTTCTGGGAGAAACTGGTATATCTGGGAAATCAGGGAGATCTAGACAGAGTTTCTGGAAAAACTGGTTAATATGGTTGTATCTAGAATATCTAGACAGAGTTTCTGGGAAAAATTGGTTAATATGGTTATATCTGGGATATCTGGACAGAGTTTCTGGGAGGAACAGGTTATGATGGTGATCATACTGTCTAGCTAGTTTTCATACTCCTATATCCTAGGACCAACAAACAAGGTTTGCGGTGTATATCTTTATGAACATAGAGCAGACATCCTTGTCATGGTGCCTAGGCAGGTCAACTCAATGTGATCACATGTGAGTGATTGCCTTGGGGATCATAAGAAAGAGGTTTTGTTCTATGCCATATAAGCATCTACACCGCGCAGGTAATCCCGTCAGGGCATACAACAGTTATATCACATTGTCCTATCTGAAAAGATAAATGAACAGTCCTATGAAAGGTTCTACAGGAATCTATATGCAAAGGCTGGGTTTAGTCAAAGAGGGTCCGTTGACGAGAGTTCCAATATACCGTCAGGGAGACAGTACGGAGGTTTTTACTCTTTTTGATATACCTTGGAATGTACAGTATCAACGGTGACTTGTGCCCTGGCACAGCAAGACCTGAACAATGTCAGCGCCGCGTTTCAGACACAGTCGGAGGGGGGGGGGGGGGGGGAATGCAAGAGTGCAATGCGGTGAACCAAACACAGTAAAAAGATGATTTTAAGGATGCTTCTTATGAGTCAAACCTCTGTATTATTTTGTTTTAAAATAAAAATCCCCAGCAGAGTCGCCAGATTGTGGATACCGGGAATCGGACCACTTCTCTTGTTTGAGATTGTTTTGAAATTGATTTGAATCAAAGAAAGAAAATAGGTCTGTTGAAAACAGATACAGAGTCGCCACTTGGTCTTTAAGGAACCAAGAAACCTAATTTTGACTCACCCAAATGGATAAAGGGCACCGGCCCTTCATAACCAAAGAACTTGGTTCGGGGTTTTGGTACGAGAGAGGAAGGAGCCTTTGTCGCGACTAAAACACCCTCAACTCGCCTCATCTTTCGACGGGCCTCAATTAGCATCCAAATAATCATCTTATACTATGTATGGTTCGGCAATTAATACTATGATAGTATATTACATTACATAAGAAACTTGAAAATGGAAGATCTAAAGATAAAATATCATTCATAAGATCTAAGCCAAATATCACACAATGCGAAGTGAAAGATCACACAAATAAACCTAGGAAAAATCGTCTAATCATATATCAATTAATCAAGTTTTCCTAATCTAAAGGGGACATGAATTGTTCTTGAAACAAATAAACAAAGAAATCAAAATATGCTTAGCAAACTAGTATGATGCATGTTATTCTTTGATAAAAGAAGACCTCTCAATCCCCGGGACGGATGAGAAAGGATGATTAGATCAAGGGGAAGCATGAACGGGTGATCGAGTTCATTCCTTATAATCTCCTTAGATTAAGAGTTACAAAAACCCCAAATCTTGCATGAATGCAATGTATGTATCTAAAGTGTGCAAAGGTTGTAGTGTGTTTTGTGTACATGGATTTCTAGAATGACTTAGAAGTCTAAAATGTGTATGAATGAATGAACGAAATTAACATGGGATATGTACAAATGTAGTATGAACTACTTCCTAAGATATGAACTAATTTGGAATGCATATAAGCATCAAATCAAAGAATGAAAGTTAAAGTATACTTGCTGTGAATAGTGGACAGAACAGTAGCATGATCTTTTGGAATTCGAAAAGAGGGGTTAGGAATGTTTTAAATGCATGATTTTTTATGGAGATGTTCCTTATTGTGTCTAGAACACAACCCAAAAGGCCAATCTTGAATAGATATCACAGATTGAGAGAAATCATATAAACAACAGAGGTTACTCAGAAACAGAGTTCGTACTGTCGACTGAAATGTTGAAAAATCTTAGAAAATGAAAACGAATGATCTAGAGTCCCATTTTATACAGAAAGTTTCCTAAGACATTTAATTTTAAGGGAAAAATAAGTTAGGACCACCCCTTTTGGAAAGGTTTTCTGGAAAAGAGGTCGTAAGTTGACCTAGCTGCTGTGACAACAAAAACAGAATGTTTGGAAGGAATGTTGGGACCCAAATGGACCATTTCCAAGTACTTCCAAGTCAAACCAAAAATCATGGGTGTTCTCCAATGAGTTAGGAAGACTTTTTAAGTGGCCTTGTATCCATATGTTGAGTATTGAGTTCTAGAAAAATCTTTGAACCCAACTCACTCACTGTTTTGACTCATTGTTTTGAAGATTTTGGGGAAAACAAAGTTTTGTTTCTTGAAACCAAATGAGAGGGATTGAGAGGGGTTTTGAAATAGATGTTTTGAAAACATATTTTCAACACTCAATAAGGATCATAGCCACTTAGAATACCTACATCAAACTCATCATTTAAGAACCTCCAAGATTGTTGGAGAGATTTATTTTTATTTGAACATAACTTCAATACACTTCAAGAATACCTTGGAGGTATTGAAGTTATGATCATCATCTATCAAACATGTTTTTGAGGTCAAGAGCTACTATCCATAAGGATTCACTCACCCCAAACTTCATGTCATCACTTAGATGATGATGAACTAGTAAGTAAATAAAGAAAAGAAAAAGAAATGAGATAAGGAGAGATGAACATATATATAATCAAAGCAAGTAAATAGCAATCAATAGATGATAATCAATGTGATTTTGGACTTGTAGCTTGGTGTTTCACTCATAGATTTTGACATTTGGACATGGAAGTAGCTTCCTATCTCATGAATGCTCAAGAATGAGGGTTGGAGTGGACTTTGAATGTGAAGTATATAGAAGGATGATGGAAGAAAACAAGAATAAAACTCACTTTCTTATGGAAAATCAATGGGAGAAGCTCCCTTTCTCTCTTCTAAACCTATCTCTATCTCTCTTCTTCTCTACAACTTTTCAAGCTTTGTACTTGGCCCCCCCAAAATGAAGAGCAATGGAGGGTTTAAATAGGCCAATTTGGGGTGGTTTTGGGGTTTTAGAAGTACTCCCATTGGTCCCAAACAACTGTGAACATAAAACTATGTCGTTTTGGCTTTCAATTAATCAAATTGGACCCCCAAAAAAATTACAAAAATGGACTCTGCGAGGATTGAGTGCCGCGGCGGCAGTGGGCCAGTGCCGCGGCGGCAGTGCTCCTCTGAAGCCCAGAAAATTACGTTTAGGCCCCCAGAGGTTCCGGTATTCGCGAAAAGGCCCTATTTCGTCCGAAATTCACAGAAAATGCATACGAACTCCAAATTGAGGTTGTGATATACCGTTGGAAAGGTAATGGAGTCTACTTTACATAAAAAATAGTTCGGGGATAGGTCACTTTGAAAAGTTTTACGGTATTCGCAATAAAAGCCAATTTGATCGCCTTTTTCGCCTTTGGAAATTCATAATAAACTCGTTTTAAATCCGAAAATTATGTGCGATATACCGTCGGAAAGCTGTTGACCTCTAGTATCCATGAAAAATATTTGAAAATTGTCACGGTGCCTCGGTTCTAAAGTCAAATTCCGGTCAAACTGGTCAAACCTGGGATTCCCGGGAAGTTCTGGAAACCTCCGGGAGTTCCCGGGAGCTGATGTTTTCGCTCGATTTTCTTTTGGAACTTGTTTTAATACTTTTCTCATGATTTAGAATGATTCTAGTGAATTCGGACGATTTTGGTCAAACTTGGTCAAACTTGGTCAAACCTGGTCAAACCTTGGTCAAACCTTGGTCAAACCGGTCAACAGGGACTTTCCGGGAGCTTCCGGGATTTCCGGGGGTTTCTGGGAGCTGACGATTTCACCCGATTTTCTCTTAAAAACTCATTTTATCGCTTTTCCTACAACGTAGCATGTTTTCAGAACTTTTGGTCCAAATCTGGGAGCTTTTGGGCTTTCAGGGGCATTTTGGTCATTCTGAGCATTTTGAGAAATAGAGTTAACTTCCAAGAGTCCTTTTGAGTGTTTTTCGATCATTGTGAACCACCAAGCTATGGGTCTCCTAAATTTGATAGCCGACAAAATGGGGTGTCTACAGAATGATTCCTAACTCATGTATCTATATGCCAATGTAAAATCGTGAGCATAAGATCAAGTTAAGATCATTTTCTAAGCGTTTGAAGTTGATACAAATATTCTGGAATTTTCTGATTTCAACTACAATTATGATTATGCATACAAAATGGTCATACCTTGATCACTCAATAATAATTAATGAATAAAACTTGGTTTAGAAATCATATAAAGATGAATTAATGAGAGATCAAAAGCTTAGATTAACTTAATTAACATGATTCATGAACTTCTATTATGTTTTACATTAATTTGTCAAATGATACCCAATTTCCAGAATAATAGAGTCTGTTTAAAACAAATATTTAGAAACCTTAAGATCATGCCATATGCATGGGATTATTTTTGTCATAAACTATCATGAACTAGCTTTCTTTTGTCACTAAATTGAGCTTTACATGATTTTTGTAGAATTAATTATGATTTTTACAAGAGCAGTGAGCAGTCCTAGTCCACTGTTCCCAAAACTCTTATTTCTCAAACTTCAAAAATGGTAAAGAGGTTCTACTTTTTGGAGAAGTTCCCTAAGACATGCATCTAACTTTCTGTAAAAGGGTTTTAACCCAGCTCATGTTTAAGACCTCTTTTGATAGGATTCATTAGAGGATGCTGAATCTGAAAATTTGATTGATGACATGCTTTCCTTATTTATCATGCATACCATTTGTTTGCTTGTATTTTTGCAATGCTTGGGTATTTCTTGGTGTCTTAGTGCAGAGAATTGAATGTCGTGGATTCAGACTTCAATTTGTGGGCTTGCCTTGTCTACATGTGGCTTAGTGCCAATTTATCCTGTACTATCTCTATCCCTTTCCTTAGATTTTTTTTATAGGTTTACAACTTTATTTTTAACGACACATTTCCTTTAGGATAGTCTCTGTTTATATGCTTATGTGTTAGAGACATCTCATCTAGGATCGTTGCATGATTGTATTACACGTTTCCTTTCTTTTTGCTTTCTGCGACTTTGCTTGAGTCAAACTAATGTAAGTCTTCTCGTTCCCTTTTGCATATCATGACATGTTTCCTTTACTTACATCGGTCCCGGGCAGGACTAACCATTGTAAGTATACCTCTCCCTTGTATTGCATGTGCATCCGACTTCTACTTGATTTAATCTATTGACATGATTTTCCTAGATGTTCCCTTTTTGGCATGTATATATATCTAGTATGTTTGAGGAAACAACACCAATTATGAATTAAGAGCAAGGATATTTGAATCAAGGCCTGCCATTCGGTAGGGCGAAGAGGGGGAGCTTTAGTCCTACTTGGGCTCCTTCCCCTCTTGTACCAAGACCCTCGAACCTAGTTTCTGGTAATGAAGGGCGAGTAACCTTAGTCAATTTTGGGCGAGTCAAACCTGGGTTTTCTAATTCTTGATAAAAATTAGGTGGCAACTTTTTATTTCTAGGATCGCGTGAGGATGTCCTAGTTCTCCCTAAAGTGTGCTCCTTGGGATCCGTCCTGGGACACTGTCGAGGGAGAACACCAGGACCCTTCTCGACATGCATCGGTATCCATAATACTCTCATTTGCTACCTACATACTAGAGTGCCTTTTCTCAGTCAATTCCCTCTACCCCCTCATGAGCTATGAAAAGGCGAATAACTTATTTTGGAGCTTTTACGCCCGTGGAGCTCAGGAAGTTATGTTCACTATACCTCGCATAAGTGTGAGAAACTACGCTTGAGAGCAGGAAAGCATACCTTAATAAGGCATTCTAATAGCTCGACATGCTATGTTGCGTGTAATGAACAAATGGGTACAGGAATGACAGAAATGGTGTCACATGATATTGAGAATGACTTCTCCAAGTTGGTAAGACGAAGAGATATCTTGACCTCTATGAGTTGGAGGATGTTGAAGACAACATGCCCTCTTTAAGTGAGGGTGGGGAGATTGAGATTCCACATCCAGTAATCGCTGAAAAATGGTACTAGTCTCCAGCAGAGTAGGAGTACACTGCTAGATGCTAGTGGGAGTGTACCAGATAGTGGGAGTGCACCACTAGGCACTCAAGATTCTCAGGTAGTACACTACATGGTGATGAGGAAAAAGTTCCCTATTGCTATTTTGAAATTAAGGAAGACATTTTAATATGTGTAAAAACATGTGCACAAGTGGATGAGGATGAGCCTACTTCTTTTGTTGAAGCATTTTTCTTCGTCTGCTAAAGCTGAGTGGATAGTTGCTATGCCAAATGAGATGAGAGATGCGAATAAGGTCTGGGAGTTAGTTGACATTCCACTTGTATATAACACTATTGGAGACAAGTGTGTTTTCAAAAACTAACGCAAGGTAGATGGTTTAATTGACAAGTATTAGGCACGCCTTATGGCGATAGTTTGTACCCAGAGAGGGTATAGACCATGGAAACATGTTCTCCCAAAGGGTGAGATCTGACTCCATTTACCTCATCCTAGAAATCATTGCATATTTAGTTCTGGAACCTTTTTTAGTTGGATGTTTAAACTATTCTTTTCTTATTAGAGAACAAGAAGACGAGATAAATATGGATCAGCCTGTTGGTTTTGTGACCAAAGGGAATGATCGCAAAAGTATGTCGTCTCAAACGTTCTATTTATTATCTCAAGCTAGCGATCGTCTAGGTAGTGGTACAATGTGTGTACATTACATGGTCCAAGAAAAGTATTCTAATTCTTTGTATGTTAATGACATCATAAAAGCTGGGAATGTGATGAGTTCCATTGTCACCACTTGAGAGTGGTTATCCTCTCAGTTTGAGATTGAGGATATGGGTGATGCCAACTATGTGTTGGGAGTTTAAATTATGAGAGATCGTTCTTAGAAGCTTCTCTCGAGGGTTCTTGAATTTTTTTTCACATGAAAAGCTTTAAACCCATTGACATCCTAATTTTAAAAAGGGACTCACCTTGACGTTAGATCAGTGTCTTAAGAATAATGAGAAGAGGAAACAAATGTCCAGTTTGCCATATGCATCTGCAATAGGGAATCTAAAGTATGCTAATATGTGTACTCAGTTAGATGTCTGCTATGCGGTTGGTTTAATTAGTCGTTGTTATAGCAACCCTGGTCCTATCACTAGAAAGGAGTGAAGAGTATCTTACAATATGTTCGTGGGACTGTGGACCGTGCCTTATGCTGTCCGCAATGGAAGCATAATTTGTGGTGTGCTTACCAGCTATTTGAGAAGCTATTTTGGTTGAAGAGTTTTTACAATGGCTAGGCTCTTCACCTCATAGTGATGAGGTTGTGCTCATCTACGGTGATAGCACATAAGCCTGAGCGTATGCAAAAGATCCCAAAGCCATTCTAGCACGTGGATATTCTTTTTTGTCACATTTGAGATATAGTTTGCGCAAATGGAAGTTGTCTTGAGGCATATCTCCAGTTAGGGATGTGATGTGCATAGATATTTTATTGTGTTATTGACATTATTATTCAAGTTTTTTTTATTATCAGTTAATAATAAACTAATTGGTTTTCATACATATATTTGTTATATGCATGAAATGAATGCACATTTCTAATATGTCACGGGCTTGAATCGACCTTCTCACATGGGTGATTCACCTTAGCACAGAGATAGTGAACTAGGACATGTGTGTCCGTGGTGCTTGGATGTCGAGCAAGATGAGACATATGTGTTCATGGTACTTAGATAGCTAGTTAGGACATGTGTGTCCATAGCGCTTAGAAAGCAAGCTTAAACACATATATCTATGCAGTGTAAGAATATCAAGCTAGATATAAACCCTCACTATTTCTATAGGTTGCCTTAAATGGAGCTAAGATGAGACCTTTATACTTGGTCGAACATAGAGAGATCCCACGACTCTATGTAGCCTGTTTACAACTGAATGTGATTTTTCAGACGGGCGCCAAGAGGGGCGACTGTGCTGGAAAACTCAGGTTAGACGTTTTGTGTAACGTCTAGACTAAGATTCGTATGGCGTTACTTTTTTTTTTTCAAACACAGAGTGATATGTCCATTTTTATGGAAGAATGCCATAGCATACATTTCATACCGTATGTGCTTTTGTGATCGATTGTGGAGCAGTGAATGGATTCCTCTTCATTGCTGTGTGAGCCATGTAGCATATCCAAGATATTGGTTATCCTACAAACTGGTTACCTTCACGACTTGAGACTATGTCATGAAGATGACGCTTGATGACAGCTACTTTAGTATGATATCCTAGGATGATAAGATAATTCCGTTCTATGGGGTGTGTCTGGGCAAGCGGTCAAGTTAGTCGGATTGACATGTGGGCTCAAGGAAGACCATTCAATAACACACCATGTATTTGTGACTCATTAGGAGGCCTGCGACAATCGTACTCCCTCCGTCCCATTTTATGTGTCCATCTTTCCTTTTTGGGATGTCCCAAAATTGTTGTCCACTTTACTAAATTAGTATGCAAATTTTACTTAGTTTCCCAAACTACCCTTCCTTGCAATCAAAACCAAAACAAAACAAAAAAAGAAAGTGCAATGATTATGGGCAATTATGGAAAGTAGGTGTAGATTCTTTTTATCCCCTTAAAGAGTTGGATTCCCCAAGATGGACACATAAAATGGGACGGAGGGAGCATTTTTTTTACTGATATGTTATGAGTACAATACATTGAGGTGGTGTAGCAATTCTTTTCACCGAGGGATTGAGAGTGCTGTGTCAAGTATGGTTGAATCATCTAAGGCATACACGAGAAGCTTCCGAGTGATGTGTCTTGCTGGTTATGGTGATGATTTGGCATTACACTCCTATCGCTGTACTTTCTTTTCGTAAGGTTGCACATTCTATTTCCCTATATAAAGAGATGAGAAGTTATGTTTCGAGAGATTGTTTTAGTAACAAGCTCTATGTGGGAGATGTATGAAATATTTGTTGGGAATATGCCCTCAAACCAGTTAGTTGGACAATGGAATATCATAATGCATTTATGCATGTTAGTTCATGAGATGAATATTAGACTGGAATCCTTAAACAACATTGTATGTGGTTCATTTGTGTATGTGATTACATATGTGAGATATGAATCACAAATCCTTGTTGTTTCAAATAAGTCACAGTGGATGATAATTCTGGATAACTTATCAGGTATACACTGTAGCATGATTAACGTCTACGGGGTAGAATGATGAATCTCATTCATAAGAGTCTTTGACTCTTGGTTAATATGCTAGTGCACTCGGTGCATTGACGGACCTGAGTTAAATCTATTGACACCTAAACGCTGTCACCGTCAATAGGAACTCAAAACTTGTATAGGGATACATGTCCTCAATCCTGAGGCAGTTATGGACGCAAGTTGTATGCTTGGTTGCTTTGACTTACCAATCAGTGAGGTCTTGCAAGATCAACACCTGGGTATCTTGGGTAAATCAAGTATGCAACGTTGGGAACATGTATTGTCAAGATGGAATTCTACCCTCTTCAATAAAATGAAGAGTAAGTATTCTCTCGAGAATGTCACTAGGAGTGATTACTGAGAGCTGGCCAACCTTGTCAACAAAGTGTTATTGTTGACATGTTTAGTAATCCAAGCGTAGTGAATGATACTCGAGGAATATAAGATGTACTATCTATTGGGTCGACAGTATCTTAAGACATACATCCCAATGATAGATACGAATACTGCCTGGTAGAGGGACATCCGTATCATATTATACAAGTCTAGCAATCACTTATGTATGTGTGATTATGTTCTTATGCACTGGAGTGCAATTATCATTTTATAGTGGCATTAATGATAATTGATTAATTATTGATTCCTTAGTCAAGAGTAATGACTAGATGGGATAATAATTAATCGGAGCCAGTAACCTAGGAGGTCCCACTTTTAGCTCCGCTAGTATGCTTGGAAAGGCAAATGAGAATGCTGTCAAGACTGGTTCGATCAATCGAAGTTGTTTCGATCGATTGAAGTCTAGACAAGTTCGATCGATTGAACGTGGTTTGATCGATCGAAAGTTCGATCGTTCGAAGTCACTTCGATCGATTGAAAGTAAGGTCGGTTCTGGGAATCTATAAATAGGGCAGCTACGTCCAGAAATCGATGTTCATCATTTTTAACGTACCAGTTGCTGCAGAACCTGTTTAGAGTTCCCAAACCTTTCCTATTCTCACTATTAGGGTTCCCACCAACCCTAGCCACTCTGGGAGCATTCAAGGAGACATAAGGGTGAAGATCTCTTAGAGGTTGCTGCTGCACATTGAAGGAGAAGGACTAAATCAGAATTGGGTTCAAGACCATAAGGTAATGCACCTGTCCCCTCTCCTGTATGCATCTATAGAGTTAACGAGTAGTAGATCCAGGCAACCAATAAAAGTTTTGAACTTTGTTTTTCCGTCGCACATTTAAAACTGTTTTAAACCAGTTTTTCCTACAATTGGTATCAGAGCTTTGCTTGTTTGGATCTATAGATGCGTTTTGGAACACTAGTTTCGATTTGCATGTTGAATTTAGGATTGTTTTCAAAACTGCATCGTCACAGATCCATTTCTGCAGTGTTTATGCAGCAGAATACAAATCTATGATTGCATTGGATGCAAGGTGGGTTCGATCGATCGAAGTAGTCTCGATCGATCGAACATCATCTGTTCTCAAGCGATCAAACTAGTTTCGATCGATCGAACTTTGGTTCTGTTCGATCGATCGAATGTTGGTCGATCGATCGAGACTGCTCTTTTGTCCAAGTGTTCAGTTTACAGATTTAAAGGTTTTAAAATATTTACTTTAAATTTTTATTTATTCTGTTAGTTTTTCAAAACATTCTGTGAAACTGAAAGTTCAATCGATTGAACAATGTTCAATCGATCGAAGGTTCAATCGATTGAACCTTTTTGATCGATCGAAGTGTGACAGAGAATTGTGATGCTGTTTTAAGTTCTAATTCAGTATGTAAAGAGTTTATATACTATGTGAATCAATTAGGGGTTCCAATGATACATTTATTTGTTATATATGCGTGGGTGTGCATGCGACTAACCCTTTTGCAGCAAGTTTAGTCCGCTATCTCCCATGGCACCAAGACTTTTAAATTTTGTATTTAATTGTTTGAGATTGGTGAATGATGAATGTATTATTTTGGTTTGGTTTTTAAGGCTTATGTAAAGGGCGCTGCGACTTCAATCCTATGAAAAGGAAAGTCCACCGGTTTCCCTAGCCTTTTATTTTGATGTTGATGTTTTGATTCTAGATAAATTGTAAGCTTCGAAAGAAGCATAGGACCAATGTAATAGATTTAGAAATTCCATGAAGATGGAGGAGCAAGCCGTTGTCCATGAAGATGGAGTCGGAGGCAATCAAACCAAGAAGAAGGTTCTATGGAGATAGAGTCATGGGAGATAGAGGCATTGTTGAATGTTTTTATTTCATTTTAGTATTTTGTTTTATGTGCTTAGTTGTGATTGGCATTTTATATATTGTTACTACTTGCATGCACGTAAAACAAGTTTTCTAAAATTAAATTCAAAACCTTTTTCCAACACATTAGTAAACACTTGATGTTTATGGGCAATGTGCAGAAACATTTTTTTTTCTTTCAAATTGAAAAATTCCTATTAGTTCATTGTAAGTATGAGAAATACTCTGTGTTACTCATTTATGAGTGATCATTCCATACGGAGGGTATTTCTTATTGATTACTAGATATGAACTTCTTATAAAAATCTAGTGGGAGAGGGACTTATTTTATAACTCCCACGGTCTTCCATAAACGGTTCATTGTAAGGTGGGTAGTATATTCTGTGTCACCCAGCCATGGGTGATCATTCCATACGGAGGATAGACTATTCATTGGTTACCAGATATGAACTTCCTTTGGATAGAATCAATGAGACGCGTTAGAGGGTGACCACTACACTAAGGCACTACTTGAGGCGGTTGTCATTGGATTCTAGTTAATGTTTAACACTAGCTAAGCTATGGGTAAGGGTTTCCACACGGAGCATTATCCAGAAACATAGAGGCCAAAAGTTCAGGAATCATGAATTGTTTTGTAAGAGTTGCATGACATTCATGATGGGTTTCCCAATCAGGCTATGAGGTTATGATCGCCACACGGAGACTTAATTTCATAGGCTTGACATCCTGAAGACAATTAATGAGTTGGTTAAGGGAATTCCAATGTATCATATAAATTGTCATATTCATGATTTCTATATTGTAATTCTGTTACATTATTTGTATTTCAGATTCATAATGTCTAGCCCACTTGCTATTACCATGATCCAGAATAAGCTAATTGGAAATAACTACGTTGAATGGAAACTGGAACTGGATGAATTGTTAACTGCTAATGGATGTAAATACGTTCTTACCATTCCCTGTCCACCTATTCCATACCATGACACCCCAACTGATCTTGCGGATCAATATTGGCAGTGGATAAGATTTGATGGTATAGCTCGCTCTAGCATCTTAGACTCTTTGTCTGATGTGTTGAAGCAGCAACATCAACCTTTGAACACTGCCCATGCTATAATATTGAACCTCGAGGAGATGTTTGGGGAGCTGAGTCAAACTGCAAGGCTTAGAGCCTTGGAGTTAGTCATGGACACCAGAATGTTGGAAGGAACTTCAATAAGAAAGCATGTTTTTAAAATGATTACTTATTTTAAAGTACTGGAAGTTCTGAGTTCCGACATTGATTGTGAGACTCAAGTTGACATAATCTTGCATTCGTTGCCTTCATCATTCACTCAATTTAAAAAGGTTTTTAAAATGAGTAAAACAGTTTTTTCAACAAGTGAATTGATGAGCTCTCTTGAGGCAACGATGGATATAGTCAAAGAGGAGTCAAATGTTCAAAACATTGGAATGGCTTCATCTTCTGGAACTAAGCCTAAGAGCATAAGTTCAGAGAAGGAGAAGCAAGACTCAAGGATAGGTGAGCCTAACACAATTATTAGGAAGAAGGCAAGACTTGGAAAGGGAAAGGCTGGTGTTGTGCCAAAAGGAAAGTGTTTCCATTGTGGCATGAGAGGGCATTGGAAAAGGAACTGTGTGGAATACTTGACTACCAAAAGGCAAGGTATGATCCCTTTTCACTAGTTTTTGAAGTAAGTTGAAAAACTGATACTTCAACTACTTGGGGCATTGATTCTGTATTTTCTAAATTATATGTGTAATTATTGCAGAGAATTGGAAAATAAGAATGTGCAGTGATTAGAAGATCTTGATTGCCTTTTGGGATCTGATGCAAGAGTTGCTATTAGATTAATAGTTTTATATTGTAATAAAACTTTGGAGTTATTAGATGGATTTCAGTTTTGAATTAATGAATAATATTTATTCTTTTGATTTTGGTACTGAAATTCTTGATTAAAACAAAGCGTTCTTTTATGTGATCTAAATAACTTGTCAAGCAAGTATCTCATCAATTTACTCTTGTTTCTCATATATTATCTAATGTAGTATTTAAATGACTCATGGGTATTTTACCATCTAAAAGGATAGCACCCTCAACTAATTCTATAACTTTTTGGTTTTGAAGTTAGATCATATTTAATCTAAATAGGATAAATGGGGAGTAAAGGATTGGATCCTAAACTCTTTTGGTTGCTAAGACCATTGCCTATTTGTTAATCCTATTTAGAGAGTAAATGTGATCAGATCATATTAATCTAAATTAGGATAAATGGGGAGTAAAGGATTGGATCCTAAAACTCTTTTGGTTGTTGAGACCACTACCTGTTTGTCAATCCTATTTAGAGGCTAATATGATCAGGTGACTTTTCTTTTGAAAATCACACGACCAAGGACTTGTTAGAATTAGGACATACTCATGTATGTAGGGCAATAAACATTAGAGTTGAAAAATAGTTTCGGCTACTTTGGATACTGATATACATTTACTTATTGCATCTTCATCCTCAATTTTGAAGAAATTCAAAAGTTTTGGAATGAAGAGTAATTGGTAAAAGAATATCGTTGCCTTTTGATTTGATCAAAATGGTGAGTGTCTATTTAATGTATTTATTGTCCAAAGGAGATAAGAATGAGATTCTTTCTCGATAGTCTACACCTAGTGCGCCTCCACGGGATGGTGTAGCAGGTAGAAGGAACTATTTTTTTTGATATGACTGGGTCATGGGATGAGTTATTTAGAGTTACTACTATTCCTTATTTTTCTCGATGGAACTACAATGTATGTACTGGATCTTATTCAAAAGCAAATCTTTTCGATAGACATCCCCAAAGTTGTGAAAAGAATGCGACTTCTTTCTCATGGTAACTTTGGATAAGGATGTCTAGCACTTTGGTGTAAAGAAATCATAAGCCTTTTTGAATCTAGATTAGAAGTATAATACTTTTGTAGTGTTTCCAGAGAAAACAAAAGTTGGTTGGAGACCAAATTTTACAAAGGAAAGATAATATAAAAGAGTAAAGTAATTTATATCTTAAAGCAATCTATAAATCATCTAGAACTAAAATCTACTACCTCTTCATCTGTTCCTACATCGGTACTTCATTCTAGTGGGAGAATTCTTAGCATTGCTAAAATCTCCTTGTGCATTGAAGTTTTGTGATAAGGAAGCTCCGGTATATGATTTGCATAAGTCTACGGACTTAAGCAATCATCCAGAGATAAGGACATCTGTTTTGACATGTTGGTCAAAATACTTTGGATTGTGGATGAAAGGATCCTTGCACAAAGGAAGTGTGGTGGTGATTATGGTTCCTCATATTGATAATATCTTTATCTTTGCGAGATGTTAAAATTGTGTTATCAGTGGTTGAGGTTAAGTTTTTACAGTATACTTGATATTTGTGATCTCGGTGAGGCGAGCTATAATCTTTAGATTTTTGCTCATTCAAGATCGGAAAGTTAAGATAATGAAATTATCTCAAACTTCTATATCAGAAAGTTGCTGGCTAGATTCAACGTAGAACATTTCGATAAAGGGTTTTCACCTTTGAACATAACCTATTGCTCTTTCAAGACTTGTATCTTGGGATACAAGATGAAAGAGGTCGCATGAAAGGTATATCATAAGCCTTCGCCATTGATAAACCTTGTATGTGATATTAGGTATGGATATCAGTTATACCGTTAAGGTTGTTCACAGATATCAGTCCAAATGAAAATTCAATTTTATGAGCTATCATAAGGTATATATTCTCTAGGACTTGAGAAAGAACTAGAAGATATATGCTAGGTGATGGTGTTTTGGACAATGTTTGAATTAGCTTTACTGGATACATGTCTGGTGACGTCTTTTGTCTAGGGATATAGTATAACATGAAGATGTTCTACTATGGATTGTTTCAGTCGATGATCATCAGTCCCTTTACAAAACCTTATGGGTAAGGATTTGACATGTCACGTAGATAATGCTATTGTTGTTTTAACACTATATGGTTATGAGTGCAAGTGGGAGTTTGTTGGGAATATGCCCTCAAACCAGTTAGTTGAACAATGGAATATCATAATGCATTTATGCATATTAGTTCATGAGATGAATATTAGACTGGAATCCTTAAACAACATTGTATGTGGTTCATTTGTGTATGTGATTACACATGTGAGATATGAATCACAAATCCTTGTTGTTTCAAATAAGTCACAGTGGATGATAAGTCTGGATAACTTATCAGGTATACACTGTAGCATGATTAACGTCTACGGGGTAGAATGATGAATCTCATTCATAAGAGTCTTTGACTCTTGGTTAATATGCTAGTGCACTCGGTGCATTGACGGACCTGAGTTAAACCTATTGACACCTAAACGCTGTCACCGTCAATAGGAACTCAAAACTTGTATAGGGATACATGTCCTCAATCCTGAGGCAGTTATGGACGCAAGTTGTATGCTTGGTTGCTTTGACTTACCAATCAGTGAGGTCTTGCAAGATCAACACCTGGGTATCTTGGGTAAATCAAGTATGCAACGTTGGGAACATATATTGTCAAGATGGAATTCTACCCTCTTCAATAAAATGAAGAGTAAGTATTCTCTCGAGAATGTCACTAGGAGTGATTACTGAGAGCTGGCCAGCCTTGTCAACAAAGTGTTATTGTTGACATGTTTAGTAATCCAAGCATAGTGAATGATACTCGAGGAATATAAGATGTACTATCTATTGGGTCGACAGTATCTTAAGACATACATCCCAATGATAGATACGAATACTGCCTGGTAGAGGGACATCCGTATCATATTATACAAGTCTAGCAATCACTTATGTATGTGTGATTATGTTCTTATGCACTGGAGTGCAATTATCATTTTATAGTGGCATTAATGATAATTGATTAATTATTGATTCCTTAGTCAAGAGTAATGACTAGATGGGATAATAATTAATCGGAGCCAGTAATTAAGAACCTAGGAGGTCCCACTTTTAGCTCCGCTAGTATGCTTGGAAAGGCAAATGAGAATGCTGTCAAGACTGGTTCGATCGATCGAAGTTGTTTCGATCGATTGAAGTCTAGACAGGTTCGATCGATTGAACGTGGTTTGATCGATCGAAAGTTTGATCGATCGAAGTCACTTCGATCGATTGAAAGTAAGGTCGGTTCTGGGAATCTATAAATAGGGCAGCTACGTCCAGAAATCGATGTTCATCATTTTTAACGTACCAGTTGCTGCAGAACCTGTTTAGAGTTCCCAAACCTTTCCTATTCTCACTATTAGGGTTTCCACCAACCCTAGCCACTCTGGGAGCATTCAAGGAGACATAAGGGTGAAGATCTCTTAGAGGTTGCTGCTGCACATTGAAGGAGAAGGACTAAATCAGAATTGGGTTCAAGACCATATGGTAATGCACCTGTCCCCTCTCCTGTACGCATCTATAGAGTTAACGAGTAGTAGATCCAGGCAACCAATAAAAGTTTTGAACTTTTTTTTTCCGTCGCGCATTTAAAACTGTTTTAAACCAGTTTTTCCTACAATATTGTGGGCCATACGGGCACCCACATATCATTGGACCGGGTCTAATGGACCTTGGCTCTTGGAGCCCCAGTGTTTGGTGAATATATGTATATATATATGATATAAACACGCATATGAGGATCCCTACGATACAATAATACATCCGGCCTCTCTGTATCTCTCCCCTCTCTCTCTCAAGGTTTTCTCTCTCTTGGCCATCACCATTGGAGCTATGGGATTAGCGCGTGACATTGATGGAGACCGCTCCAGTAGCATCTTCTATGACCTAGGCGAAGTACAAGAGAGTACACAGAAGCAATATATGTGTAGCAGGTTCGTGGTTCTTGATTGGGCTCGTAACAATGCCGACTCATCGATCCCGTTGGGCTATATTCTGCTAGGTAAGTGACCTAAACCCGACTCCATGCTTGTGTGCATGATTTTTCTACATTATTGATAGCTAAAAGTTGATGTACCCCCCGTCCCCCCCTCCCCCCCCCCCCCCCTCCCCCACCCCCCCACACCCCCCCACCCACCTAAAAAAGAGAAAATGCTAAAAATTAAAAAAATATAAATGATGAATTGAGAGAATTCAAGAATCACAATCTCCTAGTGATCTTAAGAATTACAGTACCAATCTAAAATCTGTTTCTCATTAAAAGAAAATTGCAAAACAAAAATTGCAAAAAAGAATTACAGTACCAATCTAAAATCTGTTTCTCATTAAAAGAAAATTGTAAAACAAAAATTGCAAAAAAAAAAAAAATTGTTTTATTTCATTTTTTGAGGAGAATTGGTAAAACTTTCTAAATGGCTAAAAAAACCTTGCAAACTATATTTTTAGGGCCTGAAGCTTGCTTTTCATGCTATAGTGGATAATCACTGCATAGAACTTAGAGCTAGCTTCAATTTGAAGGCTTGCGAAAAAACGGATGTAGGAATGGCAACGGAGTGGAGTGGAGTAAGAGTCGTCATTCTCCTACTCCATTCCACTCCAACTCATGAAGCATACCTGTTGGGGAAATATCGAAATCCCCTTTATTAGGAGTAACACTTTCTAACCTTGTCAAGTGTGAATTAAATAGAAACTAATATCCAAGCCACAATAAAAATATTAATTTCCTCCACAATCAACCACTAGCAATAAAAGAAATAACAATAAAGACACTAAGAATTTATGTGAAAACCCTCTAATGAAGAGGGAAGAAATCACAGGGCAACTCCGAATAATTCCACTATGTGAAATAAAGAATACGTTCTAAAAAACTTGAAGTATCCAAATTAACTAGAGAGTGAGTAAAAGGGTTACCTCTTAGGGTTCACAACACCCAATGAAATACAAGATAAACCTTCAAAACCCTCAAAGGATTTTAGTAGCCAAACAGTCCCTAAAGGAACACCCAAACCTTGCACCTCTCTTGTCTCTCTCAGCAGCCACCCCACACTAACCAAGAAAAAACATCTCTCTGTTTGTATGTACCATGCGCAGAAGAATGCCGTGTGATTTTTTTTCTCCCCTTAATCTCTCTACCGAGAATACAAGTTCTTTTACTTGTATAACTTCCTAATTCATTTAGGATGTATCAAATAGTTTTGCCCCAAGGCCCATTAAGAACTTTCAATACTAAACATACCAACCCACTGATATGGGTTTTATTCTCTAGAACACATATATCACCGAGTAAATCTCCCCCTCCATACATATGAGAGGAGGGAATACCAAATCTTGACCCCTCAATTGGAGTCCATTCTGGCTAGCTCTCGATAGAGCTCAAGCTTCTCTCTTGTCACGACCTTAGTCATCATGTCAGACGTCAGATTCTTATTTGTATGAATTTTCTTCAATTTAATGTCTTGTTTTTCCATTACCTCGCGAATCCAATAGTAACAAAAATCAACATATTTTGTACGAGAATGATATGTGGCATTCTTGCTCAAGTCGATAGCACTCTGACTATCACAATGAACCACATACTCATCTTGCTTCAAATCCAACTCTTGGAAAAACCATTTCATCAATAACATCTATTTCCCTGCTTCAATGGCAACGATATACTCAGCTTAAGTCATAGACAAGGCAATACATTTTGCAACTTGGACTGCCATGAGACAGCCCCCCCTACAAAAGTAAACAAGAAACCTGAAAAAGACTTTCGATCATTGCATACATAAGACTCCCTACTACCTAGGAGTAAGGAACAAGTGTCATTTCTTCTCTTCCTTTACGGGTAGAGGGACACAAGCTTTTACTTAGCTTAAATTGACTCAGATAAGGAGTGTTAATTGGCTTGGCATCTCTCATGCATGTTGAACTTTTCATGCACCCGTTCAACGTATTTCTCCTGTGATAACCATATCGTCTTGGTTTTCCTATCACGAACAATCTTCTTGCCCAAAATCTGTCGTTCTAGGCCTAAGTCCTTCATATCAAACGACTTGAACAACTCTCATTTTAGCTTACGAATCATGTTAACATCTTGCCCAATAATAAGCATATCATCAACATAAAGCAAAAGCATAACAAAGTCAACATCGAAATTTTTTTAGACATAAACACACTGATTTATAGCTATTCTCTTAAACCCATGACCCACCATAAATGAATCAAATTTCCTGTACCACTATCTCGGAGCTTGCTTAAGGCCGTAGAGACTTTTCTTTAATTTGCAAACTAAGTGCTCTTTTCCCTTAAATTCAAATCGCTCTGGCTGTCCTATGTAAATCTCTTCTTCCAAATCACCATGAAGAAAGGTAGTCTTTACATCTAGCTGTTCAAGCTCAAGATCCATGCTAGCTACTAAACCCAAAGCAACTCAAATAGAACTCATCTTCACCACTGGTGAGAAAATCTCATCAAAATCAACATCATGCTTTTGCCTGAAGTCCTTGACAATTAAACGAACCTTGTACTTTAGTAGTTTGTCACCATCCTTCTTGAACTTAAACACCCATTTGTTTCTCAATGCTTTTTTGACCTTAGAAAGATCAACCAACTCATAAGTACTATTCGTAAGCAAGGAATTCATCTAATCTTGCATAGCCTGTACCCAACTGCCTTTGTCTTTATGAGTCTGAACTTCCTGAAAACATCCTGGCTCCCCCTTATTTGTAAGAAAAATATACTCAAAACTGGAATACCTGACTGATGGCCTTTATAATTGAGTCAATCTCTTGACTTGATATACTATAATCTCTAGTGGAGGGGGCTGCTACCCCTACTTAAAACCCTATGTATCTGGTATATCATCATCATCCCCAAAGTCTGAAACATCTATAGCCAGCTCATCTTGTACTTCTCTCCCATCTGTGGCACCCTGTAATGTGGAAGGAACTACTGTGAGGTTTGGAGCACTACTCGCTCTAGGCTGTATAGGTTTCTCAAAATCTGTCAAAGTTTGATGCTTGTGCAAAATCATATATCTGGTTCTAATCACCTTTTTATTTTCTGTATCCCACAACCTATACCCGAACTCTACATCTCCACAACCAACAAAGATACATGGAGTAACTTTATCATCAAGCTTATATCTCTGCTCATTAGCAACATGTGCAAATGCCTTACACCCAAACACCCTAAAAAAAAAAGAGTAGGAAACATCACCACCAATCTATATCTTCTCTAGAATATCAAAATCTAAAGAAGCTGAAGGAGACCTGTTAATCAAGTAACAAGCTGTATGAACTACTTCACCCCAAAATGACTTAGGCAGCTTAGTCATTGGTAACATGCATCTGACACTCTCTACAATAGTGCGATTTATCCTCTTGGCCACACCATTGTGCTATGGGGTACGTAGAACTGTCCTCTTATGCCGTATACTGTAACTTTGTAATACCCTACATTTTCAATATATATCAATACAACGAGATTCTGTATAAATACATTGACTATACTTATAATTTTACTTTCAATTGATTGAAACCCTGCCGACATACATTTATGACGTGGTTCCCCTCCCAATCGATCGAACTGTTTTTAATTTATCAAACCTGGCCGAACAGTTCTCAATTGATTGAGAACTCTTCAATCGATTGAAAATGCCAGATTTTATTTCCTTAATTTACGCAGAGTTTGCCACTTATCCTTCTTCCTTTGCCTATATATATGTTCAGTATTTGTGTGTGTGAGGTTTGTTTGCCCAAGGGTTTAGAGAGAGGGAGAGAGTGTTTGTGTTGTTATATACATATGCACATCTATACATATATATATATATCTATACATATATACACATACACACACCATATATATATAGTCTGAGAGAGAGAGAGAGAGAAGAAGAAGAAGAAGAAGAAGAAGAAGAAAAAGAACGAAAAAAGAGAAGAAGAAGTTTTGAAGAAGACAGAGAGAAATGGCAGAGGCAAAGGCGGAGAGAGAGAGAGAGAGAGCTCCATTGAAGGTCACCAAGATTTGCTAAATGTACCCTTAACGATGTTTGGTGAGTTCTAAACTCACTCAGTAGCAATTGTGTATTGTTTTACAAGTTTTGAACATGATTAATGGACCTAAACAAACCCCCACAACTCTAGACGTTCACTGCCCACAACTTCTGGAGAAGAAGACTTTCAATTGATCAAACTGGATTCAATCGATCGAACCTATAGTTTATTGAAAGGACTTTGATCAATTAAAACTTACTTCTCCCAATCGATTGAAATGGTTTCAATCGATTAAACTTTACAGAACATGGTTGTTTCCTTTTTGTTTATCATGCATACCATTTAGTTGTTTATATATCAAAGCATACTTCCATTATGCGATGTTGTCAAATAAGGAGATAATGGGATGCGGTAATGAGAGGGCATTATGAGTAATGTATTTTGGATTGGACATTAATAATGATTGATTCTAATCGAGTTTATTAATCCATTCATTTTAATTAGAGTATTCAGGCTACATGGGAGTGTCATGTATCAGTAGTAGTACAAATGATAAATAGGTTTGTTAAGTTCTGGGATGGTTACGGGAGATATGTTTTCCCAAACGCGGTAGACAGATGAATATGTCTATAATATGCAATGGCTGAGAAATATGTAGACATCGATAAGTCATGGCAATAGAACTAATGTGTCTTTGCTCAAACCGTTAATCCTTGATATGCGGAGGACTGTATATATGTCCTTAAAAGCGGGGGATGGGCTGATGTAACATCTATCAACGCGGTAGACAGACAAATTAATCTATGACTTGTGGTGAACAGGGAACATGTATTCTCGAACGCGGTAGACTGACAAATGTGTCAATGACTTGCGATGGAATAGGAACATGCATTCTCAACATGGTAGACAGAGCATTATTATATCTAGGAGTACTATAATCTGGTCTATTATCATTGAGTTAGATGTATAGGTTCTTGTATAAAATGTGAGTAACTAATTAATGAGTTCAAAATAAATAGAAAGATATTATTTTTTGAACGATATTTATGTCCTACCTATACAGCTGGTAATCAATATACCTATGATACTATGTTAGTTGGTATTCAATCAGCTTTCATTAAGCTGACAGCGTTTATGCCTAGACATCTGCTGTCTAGACTACCCTGTTCTTAACCCTATAGGTGATGATCACTATCAGGATGATTACTTTATAGAGGAGGACTCGCTGAGGATGGACTTAGAGAAGAAGCGAGGATAGACAAGACTACTATGTTAATAAATACGTCTATGCCAGCTGAAGATGAAGATAGATATTTGGTTTTTATAATTCTGTCAAATTTTGTTATAATTGGTACTTGGGCATATGTTGCTTCCAAACCTTTCACATTTCTCATTGTCGTGGACTCTGATTATTATAATAGCTAGGACTTTTGTAATATATTCATATTGGTTCTATTACTGTCTTTGTTTTATTTGCTGACTTGCACTGTGAGGTGTGGACAATTGAGTGACTTCACCCATCATTCCCTACGAACCCAAAAAGGAAACATTTTTTTCTCTATTTTTGCTATTCTGGGGCATTACAGGATTTTTGGTTCAAAGCTTAGGTTTGATACTTTCATTCACTAATTTTCCCACACCATCTGGTCCTAGCATATAAGATACCTGAGATGAGATATGAGTTTAAGATAAGTTTGTCTTTCTAACAATAGATAGTTTTCTTTGCAGGTTAGCATGGATCCAGACTTTCATAGGTTTATAGATGACCCTTACGGAGGATATGTGATCCACGGGGATACTAAGGAGCCGGTTGACCTGGGGTATTACCAAGATCATTTACATCAGATAGCTAGTCATTATCCAGAGGAGGATATATGGAAGGCGCTCTATGTCGACGGATAGAACCAACCAATACAGATGCATATGGACGCTTATCATTTCGCCTGGACTGGTGAGGCGATATAGCATAAGATGGCTCAGTTGGTGCATAACAAGCTAGAGATGGATGTGATCGAGTTATGTGTAATTCTTAGAGGACCCATTGCACCAGCACTGGTACTTGATATACCAGTTCCAGAGCCCTAGGAACAACCAGAGGACCCAGAGCCTGAGCTGATACAGGATGACGAGGATCCAGGAGAGGATATTCGAGCTAGAGGATGAGCATCCTGATGAGGATGTAGATGGGGATGAAGAGGAGGAGCTTATAGACGATGAGGAGCCAGAGGATAACCCTGAGGAGCCAGAGTATGCTCCAGAGGAGGATGAGCCCGAGGACCCAGAGCTGACAGACGTGGAGGTCTTAGTTAGAGATGACGTTGAGGTAGTTAGAGAGGATATAGAGATAGCAGTGGAGGACATTCCAGAGGAGGATGTAGTTGCACCCGAGATACCAGTAGCACCAGAGTTACCAGCAAGACCGATTGCACAGATGACAGCATAGTGGGTAGCCGTGATGGTCATACAACCGGATGGATTTATTATAGGGAGGTTGTATTGGCAGAGGCCATAGCCATAGCAGGTGGCTTTGCTGAAGCGATTGTGGATGTCGTTGGATCAGTAGTTGATGTCGATGATATGATAGTAGACGATTATGATATTAGAGCTGTAGTTGGAGGTCTTGCTACACCAGTAGAGGACGATCCATCGGAGGAGATGAATATTACATCAGCAAATGGGGCACCATTAGTGGGATAAGATACTGACGACGTTTGAATTAGGATCTATATGGTTTAGATTTGGTTATTTTTATCATGACAGGTTATCCACTTGATTGGGGGCTTGAGAGAGAGAGAGAGAGAGAGAGAGAGAGAGAGAGAGAGAGAGAGAGAGAGCTATTTGACCATAGCTTTTGTGTAGATGATTACCACTAGTAGTATTATATATATATGACTTTAGTGCTTGTAATAGTTTATGTCCCACGCCGTACTTTTGAGATATCTGTGGTATGATTTAGTGAATGTGTTGATTAATAGAACTATTAGTTCCTCCTGTTTATCATTTAATCTTGATTTTGTTTCTCCAAGAAAACTTTCAGCTAATCGATAGGTCTTTTGTAGGTACACATCACTAGATCATGATGGTTGGAGCAAGAAGGAATCTGCCACGACTAGGAGTACCCATCCCAGAAGGCATGGATCCATCTAGTGTCTTCGAGGCATTTATGCAAAGAATGGAGCATGTTGTGGATACTGGCCGCATTTATGCAAAGAATAGAGCATGTTGAGGATACCTATAACCATGCCACTAACCAATGACCTATCTAGTATCCAGGAGATAAGTTACTCGAATGGTATCGTGGATTACGTCCAGAGAAGTTCGACGGGTTAACCGAGCTGTAGAAAGTAGAGTAATGGGTAGAAAGATGGAATTGATATTCGAGGTACTAGAATGCAATGAGCAGGACAATCGTCATCTTGCTACATTTCAGCTAACCTATGCCGCCATAGACTGGTGGGAGGCTGAGAGTGCCACTGTTGGAATAAACGCTGCAAGGGTAATGCCTTGGGGGACGTTTAAGGATAGATTTCTGGAGAAGTATTTTCCAGAAGACGAGAAGGATCAACAAGAGAAGAACTTTCTCAATTTCATCCAGGGGGATGGATTGTGCAAGAATACACAACGTAGTTTGAATGTCTATCTTGACTTTCTCAACATATGATAGATACGCCATAGAAGAAGGTTAAGCAGTTCCACCAGGGACTTAACCCCCACCTCCGGCATATGATGGTTGACCACTTGCATCAGTCGTTTGAAGGAATTATCAGATTCACTATAGGATTGGAGAAGGATGCTTGCCCAGTTTAGCGACAATCATTGAACCGACCTCAGTTGTCAAAGAACTTTCAGCAAAGGAGTTTTCAGAATCCATCATGAAGGAATATCTAGGGTTGGAGACCGCAGGGTAATTATCAAGGCAACAAGAGAACCTGGGATGGGACCAGGAAGCCTCAGCAGAAATATTTTGACGCCAACAATATTGGCAGCAAGGACCACTACCATAGGCACTGCTTACTGCCCCACTATCGAATGACGGAGGATGTTTCAATTGTGGGAAGTTGGGACATATCGTTAAATGATAAGTTTTGCCACAACTGTAACTAGCCAGGTTATTTAAGTAGGGATTGTCGCACACCTCGTAGGGTATACTATGGGGCCCCAGTTCAAGGAATTTAAGGACCCCCAGATTAGATAAGGGTGAATGCTATTATTCCTGAGGAAGCTAGCTTTAATGCTGAGGAGCAATATAACTTGGAAGGTACGCTTGTACTCTTTCACAGTCAAGTTAAAGCTTTTTTCAATACTAGTGATGCACGTACATTTATTGCTGTTAAGATTGCACGTCTGTTGGGTTTAGAACTCCAGGGCACTTAATGTTGTGTCACCATTGGGAGTGACTGTTAAGTTGGGTAAAGTGTGCAAAGATTACCCATTGACCCTAGAAGATAGGATTCTTCGGATGAATTGGTAGTTCTATTCATGTCAGCGTTTGACATTATCCTAGGGATGGATTGACTTACCAATTACTGTGCCAACTTGGATTTCCCCACTAGGACTATTGTGTTTCTGATACCTGGATGTCTGACGATCAGATTTCAGTGTTAGCCGATGAGCGATATGTTCTCACAAGTTGTTTGGCTATGATCGGAGGTACCAGTGCAGAACCTACGATGGATCAGATTCCTATCGTACAAGAATTCAGAGATGTATTCTAGGATATTAATGGACTTCCACCAAAAAGAGAAATAGACTTTTGCGTGGAACTAGTACTTGGGACGTTACCAATATCTAAAATTCCATATCGGATAGCGCCAATTGAGATGTTGGAACTGAAGAAGCAAGTGCAAGAACTTGAGGTTTTGGGATTTGTTCGCCCGAGTATGTTACCTTAGGGACCACTAGTATGTTTGTGAAGAAGAAGGATGGGGCACTTCGACTCTATATCGATTACAGAGAGTTGAATAAGGCTACAATCAAGAATCGATACCACTTCCTCAGATAGTCGATCTATTCAATCAATTACAAGGATCAATGATCTTTTCAAAGATCGATCTACGTTCAGAATATCACCAGGTGTTAGTTCGACCAGAGGATATGTAGAAGACTGTGTTCCGGACGATGTATGGGCATTACGAGTTTTTGGTTATGCCTTTCGGATTGACTAATGCTCCAGCAGTATTCATGGACTTAATGAATAGAGTATTCAGACCCTATGTGGATCAATTCATTATAGTGTTCATTAACGATATCGTGATTTATTCCAAGACAAAGGAAGAGCATCAGAGACATCTGCAGATTGCTCTACAGATACTGCGAGACAATAAGTTGTACGCGAAGTTCAGCAAATGTGAATTTTGTCTACAAAAGGTCAAATTTCTAGGACATGTGATTTCCCGTAATGGTATCTCTATGGGCTTATCTAAGATTGATGCAGTCTTGAGTTAGAATAGGCCGACGAATGCAAAAGAAGTAAGAAGTTTTCTTGGTCTAGCAAAATATTATAGAAGATTCGTCAAAGGATTTTCCAAGATTGCAGGACCTTTGATGAATTTGATAAAGAAAGAGATGAAGTATGAATGGACATATAAGCATGAAGACGCATTCCATGAGTTAAAGGAAAGATTGACTTCTGCATTGGTATTGGCAATACCCAAGAGCGGAGAAAGATTTATCATCTACAGTGATGCATCGCTGATCTCGTCAAAATCAAGATATAAAGTGTACTCTACTTTAAAAGACTTATAGTGTGGAAGTAGAGGTCGAACCCACATAGATTGAAATACTAAAACACTTTAATTTTAAAACCTAAACCTAGTTAATTAAGATTGCAGGACCTTTGATGTTTGAGCCGGATATACATTCAACAATTTGGTACGACTACACGGCATACTTGTCTCAATCATGTCAGGTTGAGATTCGTACTTTACTGCAGAGTTCTGGAAGAGTCTCCAAGCAGCTATAGGAACAACACTGAACTTGAGTTTATCCTTTCATCCAAAGACCGATGGTCAGACGGAACGATTAATCAAGTAATGGAAGATAAGCTACATGCCTGCATTATTGATTTTGAGAGTTCATGGGAGACGCACTTGCCATTGATAGAGTTCGCCTATAATAACAGTTACCACACAAGTATAGGGATGGCGCCGTTCGAAGCTTAGTATGGAAGAGCTTGCCGACCGCCATAATGTTGGGCTAAAATTAGAGATAATCAACTTCTTGGGCCCGAAATGGTATGAGAAACTAGTGAGAAGATTTAGATTGTACTTGAGAAGATGAATCAGACCCGATGCAAGAGCTATGCTGACAAGTGACGCAAAGACTTAGAGTTTGCCGTTGGAGATCATGTGCTGCTTTCATTTTGTTCAGAAAAGAGGCAAATTATCACTATGATTCATCAGACCATTCAATATTCTAGAACGTGTTGGGAAAGTAGCTTATCGACTCGCATTGCCGCCAAAGATGTCAAGAGTGACAAAGTTTTCCATATTAGTATGCTGAGGAAATGTGCTCACAACCTGGCGCACGAGATCAACTTCGAAGACATTGAAGTCAACGACAATGTCACCTTTAAAGAAGGACCGGTGCAAATCCCAGATCATAGAATCAAGAATCTCAAGAATAAGGAGATCCCATTAATGAAGATCTAATGGAAGCATTATGATGAAGGAGAACCTTCATGGGAACTAGAGTCCGAGATGAGAGAAAAGTTTCCATTTTTGTTTTAACTCTACTACTTTCGATTTCGAGGATGAAATCTTTTAATAAGTGGTGGATGATGTAATACCCTGTATTTTCAGTATATATTAATACAATGAGATTTTGTACGAATACCTTGACTATACTTATAATTTCACTTTCAATTGATCGAAGTGTTTTCAAGTGCTTGACAGTTCCATTTCTCAAGTGATCAAACCTTTTTCAAGCGATCGAAACCCTGCCGACATACATTTATGACGTGGTCCCCCTCCCAATCGATCAAACTATTTTCAATCGATCGAACTTGGCTGGACTGTTCTCAATCGATTGAGAACTCTTCAATCGATCAAAAATGTCAGATTTTATTTCCCCATTTTACGCGGATTGCCACCTACCTTACTTCCTTTGCCTATATATGTTAAGAATATATACTAAAAGCCTTTATTATTCATTTAATAAAATTAGTTATTCCATTTTTATGAGAATCTGTGTGGACTTTGTATTATATTATTATTGTGCATGTGTGCCTCTTATTCTACATAGTAGGTGATTTGGTGTGTAGAGTTCGGCTTACACACGGAAGATCAGACCATCAGATCTTGTAGAATGTAAGATTTTGGTCTACAGTCTTAGATGGGATTGGACACACCATCGATAGGACTGCAGCATGGTGATGTAATAGGTTTGTCTTGACTATGGGAAATAGTATAGTTTTAACTCACTATGTTGGTACACTTTGTGTATTAAATGGGACCGACTTGGGGTAATTATCTTTGTACTGACTTATAAGATAATTAATACCTCATGGCTATAATGAGTGCTTATGCTCTAAATCCTAAGTTAATTTATAAACACATACATTTGATATTTGTGCTTTGATCCTTAAAGGGTAAGATTCTTAAATGGGACAATATCTCATTGGATTGGGTAACAATATTAATTGTGTGGTGGATATTAATTAATGATGGAATCTATGTCTCAATTTTGGGATTGATGATATCCCCTTGAGAAAGCTTAGACGTTTTGATTATGTCAACCCTACATGTGGATTTTGTATCCGACATATCAGATAAGTTAAGCAGAGGATCTCAAGGAATTTTAAGAGATTAATTAAATATGACTGTCAGTAATTATATTTAATTAATGGATATCTGTAATCTTAGCGTGGGGAGATAATGAGCATTTAAGAACATAGAGCTCGAAATATATTTTTGAGATAAGGGTAGGAGTGCAATTATAATTCTTTAGTGGTATGAATTATAATTTATAGAAATAAGAATCTGATTTAGTTCGAATTAGGGTTTCCTAATTCCATAAGGAAGCCTATTCCTTATTGACTTCTTATGGTCCCTATCGTAGCCTATATAAATGCTGCTTTGGCTCTCTCATCAGCTAGCGTTTTTCTATATAGAGAATTATAACTCGGAATAGAAAAGAGAGTGAAAAAGAGGGAGAGCAGAAAACAGAAAGGATTTCGAAAGAGCCCACACTCAGTTTGATATTCTGGCAGCGGAGGAATACGGTAGAAGATCGTGAGCGGTTATCGAGCCCGTGTTCTCGATTCGTCTACTACAGCAATCCGTTTTTGCAGTTCAAGGTAACCCTAGTTCCGCCCTTGTAGGGTTATTATAGATTTCATGGAATTTTTGCAGTACTAACTTATACACACTGTCAACGGATTCTGGGAACGCAGTTTCCTAACATACTCAACATCCTTTTAATCGAATTATTAATCTAAATATACCCTCAACTAATACATAAATATAAATATACATTACAAAAGCATGTCCGAAAGGTATAAGATTGCAAATGATAAAAATATCACTCAAAACCACATATTTCAATTAGCAAGCAATATGATATGCATTTAGGGAACTAGAAAACTTACCTGGGATCCAACCGCGAATGTTTAAACGTGTAATGCATATGAAAGAATAAATCCTAGGAAAAGGGTCTCTAATCACATATATACACAAAAGGCAAATCTTAATTCTAAGGTGTCGCACATGGGGATGAAGAATCAATAAAATTAAGAAATGATTAAGCTAGAGAGGAGTCAAGAAATCGTACCTCGTCAACGCTACAAAACAAGGGTTAGTCCATATGCTTTAAAAGGACATACAATGTCAAATGACCAACCCTAAATGTCTAGCTTAATTCTATCAAATAGGAGAAATGACTTAACAAGAATTCTAAGTATAAGTATCAATCTATATGGATGAGTGTACATGATTACATGGAAACAAGAACAAGCTATTGGATTATTCTTTGATTTGGAGCATTTAGCCTCTAAATTTAAGCCTAACTAATCATTATTGGAGCATGGTTTAAGCCCTAAATCATAGAAAAGTCATTTGGACCATTATTTACAAGATTGGTCAAAATGGTGAAAAAATTCTGAAAATTATTGAAAGCAGATCAGAACTTCAAAAAAATTAAAGGCATGATTTCCATGGGTTGATCTTGATGATATTTGGAAACAAGGTGCCTCTGTGAGTCTAATTTCTAACCCAAAAAGAAATCAAAGTTCCAACGGTTAGACCTCTAGGAATTGAATAAACACTAGACATCACTCAGAAATTTCCAACCTTCTATCCAGAGATATTATACGATTTTCTGAAAATTGTAAAAAAATCTAAGAGACTCTAATCTATTTAGGGGGTCTTGTTAACACATTAAACATCAGAGAAAAAAATATTTAGGGTCATCAATACTTGATTAGGGCTCTGATTTACTCATTTTAAAAGGGTGTTGCTGTTCTGAAACTCTGGACAGATTGTTGTGGTTTCACAAAACTCATGACCAAACCACCCTAACCATGATATCTTATTAAAACAATGATTACAGTGGTACAAATTTATATTATGGACACTTTCCCGTTGGTTTCATTCAATTCCAACGGTTCGATAACCAAAACAAACCAAACCAAACCAAACCAAGCCTTGTGTCCCAATCAATTGGGGTCGGCTGTATGAATCCTTTTTCTCCATTCTGCATGATCAAGAGCTATATGCTCATTTAAATTATATATATTCATATCTTGTTCCATTACATATTCCCAAGTCAGTCTAGGTCTGCCTCTCCCTCTAACCATTCTAGGCACTACGATCTTATCACTCTTTCGCACAGGTGCATCTACAGGTCTTCGTTGCACATGGCCGAACCATCTAAGTCTATTCTCCCTCAACTTATCCTCAATATGTGTCACTCCTACAGTCTCTCGGATGTACTCATTTCTAATTCTACCTTTCCTAGTCTTACTACACATCCATCTTAGAATCCTCATCTCCGCTACACTCACTTTACTAATGTGTTGTTTCTTAGTTGCCCAACACTTTGTCCCGTAGAGCATAGCTGGCCTAATAGATGTCCTATAAAATTTTCCTTTCAATTTTGCTGGTTGATGAACTCACTGCACCTTTGTCTAGTTCATCTTTCACTTACTAATTTTAACTATTAAGCCTTTAAACTTGGCTTTAGTTAAACTAATTCTCCTACCATTTGATGGTCATGGGAGGCTAATGACTCTTATGCTTGTATATTTTAATGAAGTATGGAGAAACTTCATGAAATCTAAAGGCAATAAACCCAAATCATGATGATAGACTTGGACTTATTCACTAAATATGTTAAACATCAACTTTAATCCCCTTTTAAACCATGAACTTACAAGAGAGCCGAAGGACTTCAATATCAAGAGATTCAAATGAGACATTGGATGTCTCATGAATCTCAAGAAGTGAATATAATTAAAAAAAAATGACTTAAGACTCAAGTATTATCCAAGTTAATACATATTTAAAAGCTAATTAGTTTAAAGTCTACCTCCACATATCCTCAACTTGGAGATTTTGAAGGGTTTCCACAAGTAAAACAAGCTCTTCAACTCTTAATTCACACACACACAACTTCATCTCTCACTCTTATGAAGGTGATTCTTAGGTATGTTTGGAAAAATTGAGAGGTTGAAGGTGAAAAGATTCAAGATAAGGTTGAAAGATTCAAGAATTCACCCCCCTTGTAATGGGATATTCACCCTCTTTATATAGGCAAATTTAAAAGGGTACTTCAGTCATTTTAGGGGCAAAAACACTGATTTCGTATGTCCTTTTGATGCTATAAAATGTGCTATATTACAGCTGTCTGCCAGAAAACACGACACTTACTAAAGGTGGAAGCGGCAATCAGTGACAGCCGGTGCGACACTCAATGAATGCCGTGGCGGCATTCACTGATTGTCGCACCGGCATTCACTGAATGCCGTCTTTTCAGGATTTTCCATTTTTGTAGCATTTGGTGCATTTTGACGACATTCAGTGACTACCGTTGCTGTATTCACTGACTGCCGGTCCAACAATCTATGACTACCGCACTGCCAACCTATAACTGCCGCAGGTTCTGTCCTGTGTCGTTTTCTCTTATCCCCTCTTTTTTCTTTCTCTTCCTTCCCTTCTTTTGTTTAAATCACAGAGCCTTTTAAAGAGCTTGAATTATTTCTGGAAACCCTAGATTAGTTCGGACATTGTCATCATCGGATTTGGAGGTAGAACTCCCCTTAATTCGACGTTTGGTCAAAATTGGGGTGTCTACAGTTTACCCCTCTTTGACGGAGCTTGTGAAGCAATGCATATTCACAAGTGAACGTCGAAGCCTGTGTAAAGACAAGCCTTTGACCAAACTGACGAACTTAGGTAAAAACAAAATGCGTTGCAAAAAAGAGAAAAAGAAAGGTGCGCGACAAGGTTCTAGTTGGTCGTACTCTATGATGAGCTGCCTACGTATCCCTTCAGGAATCAGACCAATACGCAGTTCAGGTAGGGGCGAACACACATGCAAGCACAAGTAATCATATAGATGAACGCACTTATTTTATCGTGATGCAAGTGCTCATGCAAATGACGACGGTCCATGCAGTTTCATACTCAATGAACAATGTGATTCTAAAACGTGCAATCCCGATATTTTTAGATGTAATCCATGCCTTATGCTACTCAATGCTCATGTTAATTCGATACCGGCTTGTGGCGTGTAAGTAGTAGGAATAAAATAATTTATATGTGGAGGAGGTGGCGGTATATTAAGATTATTCATATTAGCACCGTCGTTTTGATTGTTATTGTTATTTCCAATGTCTGCATTTTAATCGGTTCTATGTTATGAAAGCGTGGTTTCTTTAATCTTGTAAGGGTACTACGTATTTCAGACTCAAATAAAGACGTTGGTTTTGGTGTCAAATCGTCGTCTATTAAAAACCTAACTCTAGAAGTTAACTTTGAAGACTTATTAACTCTTAGGGTGCGTTCAAGTTCAGAGTCGAAAGGTTTTAATTCCGGTTTATTTGAACGTGTACCTAACATAAACTAAAACAAAGGAAAAGAAACTAAAACGATTAACTAAATAAAAGAAACGAATAGCAATCACGCAAATAGGCAACAAGCACACAACTTACTATGTTGCATGCAAATTATCCTGTAATGTAATGACCACGTCAAAGCCCAGCGCCCTGGGTTTCCTAGCTAATGCAGTGCAATTCACCCTAAACTAATGCAAATAGTGCGTCACAGCGCCCTGACTTAGAGTGGTTTGAAGCGAATTCTAAAGGAAGCAATTTACTTGATTTATTTTTATTTATTTTTTTTATTTTTTTTCGCGTAAGCTCCTTTGACGTGCACCACTACTCCACTCAAAACGCTAGAATTTTGAGTACCTACGAAATTACAAAAATAAAAAGAAAAGTTAGTGACTCAAAATAAAACAGAAAATTGATGTAAAAAATAAAAACTAACCTAATATTTACGAATTAACTAAATTAAGATTATAAAACTAAAGGTAGTAATGCAATCCCCGGCAACGGCGCCAAAAATTGATGTTGTCAATATCAAGATATAAAAAGTGTTCTTTACTTTTCAAAAGATTTGTAGTGTGAAAGCAAAGGTCGAACCCACAGGGATTGGTTAACTACAGCGACTTAATTTTAAAACCTAACTTTAGTTAATTATGAAAACGGATTTTGATTTGATTTTAATTAAACTAATAAAAATAAATCTAAACTATGAAAGCAATTAAAAAGTGTTTTTGTAAATATGTGAAGGGAACCTAGGATTGCAAATCCACCACTAGTTTCATAATAAGGGTATTTATGAATTACTCTAACTTATTACGTTGGATGAATATGGGGAATTGTAGCTACAAGCCCAATTCCTCCGTCAAGAAAATAATTATGGTTCAAGCACCAACATAATCCATCTTCGGTTAGCACGAATTATCCCACACTAAACTAGGGTTGTGACATAATCCGTCTAATCTAGGCATGGACTATTCGGATACTTGATAGCACAAATCAATAAAGCACCATCACATGTAAATAATCTAAACAAGCACAGCGAGCATAGATCATTGAGCACATCACAGTCAAAATAGATCTAAGACAAGAATAAATTCTGAAAGTAATGATTTAATCAATAGAAGTTCGATTTATTTATAAAAATCCTCGAAACATGTGACTGTCATCTATACATAATAAAACTAAAATAAAAACATAAAATACTCCCTATTACTCGACTAGGGCTTCATTGAAACCCTAGATCTTTGTCTAGGCTGCCATAGAAGTGGAGATCGGCAAGTAGTTGATGGAGGAGGCCATGGAAATCCTTGGTCTTCTTCTTCTTCTCCTTGCTTTTCCCTCTTCAAGGGCTGGAATTTCAGTCTATATGGCTGTATGTGTATGTATGTATGAGTGTCTCACCTTCAATTGAAGTAAAATAGAGTATATATAGAGTTTACAACAAGCTTTGGAAGCTTTCCTAACCCGAAACGAACTGAAACTGATATATTTTACAGTCTGGACGTCATTCAGTAGTTTCGTTTGCACAAGAGTCTTCAGTATACTGAAATACGCATAATTGATTTTTACACATATCGCGCGAGCGGCTCGTGCGAGCGCGACATTTGGGACCTCGCGCGCGCGCATCGCGCGAGCGATTTTTGGGTTTTCGCGCCCGCGGATCGCGCGCGCGAACTATCTTTTTCAGCTTCTTTTCTTCTGCTTTTCCACCCTGTTTAGCCTGGTATACTTGATTTCTTCCAAATCCTGTCAGACAATAGAAAATGAAGTAAAAATATACAAAAACAGGATAAAAAGGTACTAACAAACGCTCGTTAAGGCGTATAAATAGGATTTGTTCTCTCCCGATCACACCCCCAAACCTACATTTTGCTAGTCCTCGAGCAAAACTAAAATAAAAACTGACTACTAATAAAATACTACTCCATTTTCGCATGGATCACGATTGCATTTAGCGTATGCAACAAGCCTTTTAAACCTCTAGGTGTCCCTAGTCGGACGAGTAAAGTCTCGTGAGGGTTCTCGTCAACAAGTCACCCACAACCATCTTTATTAACATGTAAACTTAAAAAGTTTTATTAAAAACGAAAAACAAAACATTCAATACTCCTTATTATAACACAATGATTTGAAATAGAATAATGAACAAGAAAAAATGTAATCAAACGTCTATCTACATCATGAAAACCAATCCCAAGCGCATGCATCTTATAAATCAATAAAGTTTCTCATAAAATTGCACGTGTGTGATATGGTAGTCAAATGAACACGCGCACGTCATGAACTTGGAACATAACTCGGATAACTATCCAACTATGCTTCAACTACAAATCTCACAATGTCAATTATACTCTAAAATGAAACACTCAGAAACATGTGTAATTCCTCTAGTATACGTGAGCAAAGGAATTATGTTTTCAAGACGAAAAACGCTCACATATGACACGAAAAAGACGCATGACACGAAAGAATAGTAGTCTCATGGATAGGATGCCAACAATCAAGAAAAATTAATCATTACCATGTTTTAATCCCCCTCCCATCGTTTACATAACAAAACCATGTTTCCTAGGATCAATCATGACTTTTCAAAGGTTGTAACATGGCTCAGGTAATGAAAAAAGATAGAATGGATATATCAAGTAGTTTTAGAATGGCATTGTAAGGCATGTTCGATTTCTTTCATTCTTCTTCTACAAACTTTCATCTTTTCTTTCTCTTCATTCCTTTTCATTCATTTTTCTTCTTTTCTTTCATTTTTTCAACCCTCCTCTTCTTTATTTTGTTTCTTTTCCTTTTTGTTTTCTCGCTTCTCAAATGACTATGCATTGAATACCACGCAACTACCCCCAATAACATCTTATTTTCTTCTTCCTCATCACACATCGCCTTAATACTACTAAAAGTTGATCACTCTTCCAGTGGTATACTCCAAGTCGATCAAGTTGGAGCTTTTAAAGAGGATAATGGTGAACAAAGAAAAAGAGGCATTGTAACGGCTCAAAGGGGAAAACTAAGGAAATTTTATCTTTATCGGTCAACAGTAAACAAAGAAAGGCCTAAGGTCATTTCCTAGGGTTATATGATTCTTCAACATTTACGACGGAAGATTATTTAGCATGGTAACAAATATTTTAACTTGACTATCAACCAAAACAAGAATAATGAGACTAAACAACAAGTAGATGCGCTATTTCAATGAAATTCGACAAACACAAGATGTATTTATAACCCTCTAAAAATAAAAGATAGGCTCAAAAGCTCACCGGGCTTAGCCTCCACCTTGTGTTATCTAGAAATCCGAATCATATTATAGTTCACAACCAACATGTATTCAAGTGACTACGTGCAATGCATAAGTTTGTGTGCAAATTTATGATATAAAACTACGATTCGAACGATACATAACTTAAAACGTCATATCATAACTTCAGCAAATGTTTAATCACATCTTTTCTTGTTTACCATTCTATAACAATCAAAGTTCTCTAACCAAAAAGTATCAACTTGATATTGCAAAAACGTCGGTAACATCGTTTATTTAAACACACTTATTGAAAAATTTTAAAATTTTGCATAAAAATAATGTGCATGTGTGAGTGCATACCCCCAAACCTAAACCTTTCATTGTCCCCAATGAAACAATAAAACGAAAGAAAGGTGAGTACGTAAGAAAGGAACGATAGTACCTCAATCTCGACAATGACAAACAGGTAAATGTATAAAAATATGGCGATAAAGTTCAAATGTACCTGTTAATACTAGATAAACGAAAAGAAACTAACAAAAGAATATTAAAGAATTATAACTAAGTTAAACTAAACTAAATAAACTATAAGACTTAAAGAAAGTACGACAACAAAAAGATAATAAACTATAAAAGAACATAACTAGAACAATGAAAACAACAAACGACTCGATCTAAAAATACCTAAGAAATAGAAATAGAAAAGTAAAAACTATATGAATAGGTGTGGAGGACTGATAGAGAAAACAAAAGAAAATATCAGAAAAATGGGGTATCGCGCGAGCGGTTCGCGCGAGCGGCCGTCGCGCGCGCGAATTCCTGATTTTTTTTTTTTTGATAATATCTCGCGCGAGCGAGATGCCTCGCGCCCGTGAGATCAGGCGCGAGGAAAACCTGAGGGCTCAAAACAAAAAGAAAATGAAAATTTCACTAAGGCACATTCTCGCGCCAGCGGGCCGCGCGAGCGACGCCTCGCGCGAGCGGATTGCGCGCGCGAGATTGGTATTTTCTCTTGGTTTACTTATTTTATGTATATAAATTAAAAATAACTTTGCTCCAACCCCCAAACCTGTCCAGAGAACCCAAAAACTAACCAAAACGACCCAAAAACATGCAAAAATCAAAGAAACGGACTAAATAAAGCTTGGGTTGCCTCCCAAGAAGCGCTATCGTTTACGTCTTCAGCTAGACCGTTCTAGCTCAAGACTCACGGAGACCGTAAATCGGAGTTTGTACCCCTTAAGATGTCAGGAAGAGACCGATGGTAAGTTGAAAGCATGTCGCTTCGAATTAATTCAATCGACGGTTCATCCTGATTAAGGTCAAGTCGATTTTTCACCTTTCGAGTACATTCATCGTTAGAGTCTGTTGTATTCAAATTCATCCGCTCATCACTCACCGTATTATTCCCCTCATTGATATTTATTATTTTATTAGGTTCAACAGTTCTTCTAATTTCATTACCTTCCACATATTGATAATCATCGTCTTTAGGAGGTTGATCAGCAGCATTAAAAATATTTAATTTTAATTTTATATTCCCGAACGACACTTTCATCACCCCTGTTCTACAATTGACACGTGCGTTGGCCGTGGCCAAGAATGGACGACCAAGAATAACAAGAGTGTATTTTCTAGCATCTAGCACCGGTTCGGTGTCAAGGACCATAAAATCAACAGGATAAAAGCATTGATCAACTTTAATTAAGACGTCCTTGACGATTCCTCTAGGTACTTTAACAGAACGATCCGCTAATTGAATAGTAGCGGCCGTAGGTTTAAGTTCACCTAGTCCTAATTGTTTGTAGACATGATAAGGTAAGAGGTTAACACTAGCTCCTAAGTCAAGGAGAGCCCGATGAATGATAGTGTCACCTATGACACATGAAATCGTAGGCGTACCGGGATCCTTATACTTTGGAGGAGCGTGTTGAAAAACTGAACTTACTTTTTCCGTGAGGAAGACCTTTTTAGGAGTATGACTGCGTATTTTGCGTTTTTGCGTACATAGGTCTTTAAGACATTTAGCATAAGCGGGAATTTGTTTAATAGCATTGAGGAATGGAATATTTATTTTAACTTGTTTAAATACCTTGAGTATATCCTCAGTTTTTTGATTTTTTCCTTGAAAAATTAGACGGTTCCTCAACATTGGGTGGAAAAGGTAACTTTGGAACATAGTTAGTTGGGACCGGTTCTTTATCTTTCTTATTTTGACTCGTCTCCTCACCCTCTTCTTTATTCGATTTAACGTCATTTTGATCTGGAATCTTAACAACTTCATCTTCCCGAATAGTCGTCGTAGTCGATACGGCGTTTACTTGTTCACTCGACCCCTTAATCTCATATTGTCCCTTAGGATTTTGAATAGTTTACGCAGGCAACTTCCCCTCGTTCCTACGACTCATTATATTCGCTATTTGTCCAATTTGGGACTCAAGCTTCGCAATGGATTGTGTGTGAGAGTGCACTATTTGTGCTTGTGCTTGGACTTGAGTTTCAATATTCTTAAGGGAAGCCAACACCGTCTCCTCAAAAGCGTTAGTCCTTGAGGGGTTAGGATTAGGAGGATGGTGTTGGTATTGATTTTGTGGAAACTGGGGTCGATAAGTATTAGGAAAATTGGTCGACCTAGGATTATAATTATTTTGTGGGAATTGTTGCATAGCATTTACGTGTTGCTCCACAAATTCGGGAAACTGAGATGCCGATGGGCATGTAAAGATATTATGTGACGGTGCAGAACACAATTCACATACTTTGTGAGAAGGTGCGGTTGTCGCTTGATTCATTGTCATAAGGCGGTCAAGTTTTTAAGATAATTCTTGAAATTCAATAGAATGACTCGACTCAAACTTCACCTCTCGTTTGGGTTGAGGAAGATATCCTTCCGAACGTACAGACACAGCCTGATGCATCGAGTTCTCGCTTAAAGTTTCAAAAATTTTCCAGGCCTCGTCGGCGCTTTTGTGTAGGAAAGTTCCCGCACAAACGGCATCGACGGTATTCCGAATAGAGGGAATAAGTCCCTCGTAGAAGACCTGCACAAGTTGCCACTTAGGAACCTGATGATGTGGGCATGAGCGTAACAATTCTTTAAACTTTTCCCAAGTGTCATAAAGCGTCTCCCCATCTTGCATTACAAAATTGATTATTGATTTCCTTATCTGATTTGTACGCATAATAGGGAAAAACTTTTGTAAAAATGCGGTGTGTAAGGCTTCCCATGTTTTAATTGTGTTTGGCTCCAAAGATTGGAGCCAGTATTTAGCTTTATCTTTTAAAGAGAATGGAAAGAGCCGCAATTTTAATTCATCATCAGTAAGATTTTGAATTTTCAAAGTAGAACATATATCTTGGAAATCTCCTAAGTGTTGATATGGATCTTCATTTGGACGGCCATGGAAAGAAGGAAGTAGCGAGATCGTAGACGACTTTATCTCAAAGTGAGATGCTGTCGCCTCCGGTAATTCGATACCGGCTTGTGGCGTGTAAGTAGTAGGAATAAAATAATTTATAAGTGGAGGAGGTGGCGGTATATTAAGATTATTCATATTAGCACCGTCGTTTTGATTGTTATTGTTATTTCCAATGTCTGCCATTTTAATCGGTTCTATGTTATGAAAGCGTGGTTTCTTTAATCTTGTAAGGGTACTACGTATTTCAGACTCAAATAAAGACGTTGGTTTTGGTGTCAAATCGTCGTCTATTAAAAACCTAGCTCTAGAAGTTAAGTTTGAAGACTTATTAACTCTTAGGGTGCGTTCAAGTTCAGAGTCGAAAGGTTTTAATTCCGATTTATTTGAACGTGTACCTAACATAAACTAAAACAAAGGAAAAGAAACTAAAACGACTAACTAAACAAAAGAAACGAATAGCAATCACGCAAATAGGCAACAAGCACACAACTTACTATGATGCATGCAAATTATCCTGTAATGCAATGACCACGTCAAAGCCCAGCGCCCTGGGTTTCCTAGCTAATGCAGTGCAATTCACCCTAAACTAATGCAAATAGTGCGTCACAGCGCCCTGACTTACAGTGGTTTGAAGCGAATTCCAAAGGAAGCAATTTACTTGATTTATTTTTATTTATTTTATTAATTTTTTTTTCGCGTAAGCTCCTTTGACGTGCACCACTGCTCCACTCAAAATGCTAGAATTTTGAGTACCTACGAAATTACAAAAATAAAAAGAAAAGTTAGTGACTCAAAATAAAACAGAAAATTGATGTAAAAAATAAAAACTAACCTAATGTTTACGAATTAACTAAATTAAGATTATAAAACTAAAGGTAGTAATGCAATCCCCGGCAACGGCGCCAAAAATTGATGTTGTCAATATCAAGATATAAAAAGTGTTCTTTACTTTTCAAAAGATTTGTAGTGTGAAAGCAAAGGTCGAACCCACAGGGATCGGTTAACTACAACGACTTAATTTTAAAACCTAACTTTAATTAATTATGAAAACAGATTTTGATTTGATTTTAATTAAACTAATAAAAATAAATCTAAACTATGAAAGCAATTAAAAAGTGTTTTTGTAAATATGTGAAGGGAACCTAGGATTGCAAATCCACCACTAGTTTCATAATAAGGGTATTTATGAATTACTCTAGCTTATTACGTTGGATGAATATGGGGAATTGTAGCTACAAGCCCAATTCCTCCGTCAAGAAAATAATTATGGTTCAAGCACCAACATAATCCATCTTCGGTTAGCACGAATTATCCCACACTAAACTAGGGTTGTGTCATAATCCGTCTAATCTAGGCATGGACTATTCGGATACTTGATAGCACAAATCAATAAAGCACCATCACATATAAATAATCTAAACAAGCACAGCGAGCATAGATCATTGAGCACATCACAGTCAAAATAGATCTAAGACAAGAATAAATTCTGAAAGTAATGAATTAATCAATAGAAGTTCGATTTATTTATAAAAATCCTTGAAACATGTGACTGTCATCCATGCATAATAAAACTAAAATAAAAACATAAAATACTCCCTATTACTCAACTAGGGCTTCATTGAAACCCTAGATCTTTGTCTAGGCTGCCATAGAAGTGGAGATCGGCAAGTAGTTGATGGAAGAGGCCATGGAAATCCTTGGTCTTCTTCTTCTTCTCCTTGCTTTTCCCTCTTCAAGGGCTGGAATTTCAGTCTATATGGCTGTATGTGTATGTATGTATGGGTGTCTCACCTTCAATTGAAGTAAAATAGAGTATATATAGAGTTTACAACAAGCTTTGGAAGCTTTCCTAACCCGAAACGAACTGAAACTGATATATTTTACAGTCTGGACGTCATTCAGCAGTTTCGTTTGCACAGGAGTCTTCAGTATACTGAAATACGCATAATTGATTTTTACGCATATCGCGCGAGCGCGACATTTGGGACCTCGCGCGCGCGGATCGCGCGAGCGATTTCTGGGTTTTCGTGCCCGCGGATCGCGCGCGCGAACTAGCTTTTTCAGCTTCTTTTCTTCTGCTTTTTCACCCTGTTTAGCCTGGTATACTTGATTTCTTCCAAATCCTGTCAGACAATAGAAAATAAAGTAAAAATATACAAAAACAGGATAAAAAGGTACTAACAAACGCTTGTTAAGGCGTATAAATAGGATTTGTTCTCTCCCGATCAACTATCATGTGAGATATAATAGGTTATGGTTGCTTCGCATAAGATGTGCTAGAAACCTTATAGACACGAACTCATATGTAGGAACGCAAGAATCTTTGCAACCTCTGCAATGGCTCAATCATCTCAAGCAACAGAGAACCAGTCAGAAAGGCTCAGCAACATGATACCTAAGGAGATTGATCCCACTAGTGTGTTTGGAAGACTGATATAAGGCTTATAGAGGACCTCTAAGAGCACTAGCGCAAGTGCCTATGGAGACGAGTTGTTTAGACACCTCCATATTGCCCATTCAGAATCACTTTTGAGATCACTCAAGTCATAACCTGCTACACTACCAAGGCCAACCCTACCGAAAGGATAACCCGGAGCAACGAACAATGATCATGGTGCCTGTTTTATTATGGAAACCCAGAACATCTGGCCAAGAATTGTCAATCTCCCAGGACCCGTAACCAACCCACGTTATTTGTTGCAACTATCAGAGGCCATTTTAACAAGGACTGCAAAGTACATTGATATGGAGCACATACTGAAAAATAGCTCAGACAAGCCCAGCTCAATACCATCATCCCCAATCAAACTAGATTGGGAAAAGAGGAGCAACGAAAACTGGAAGAACACATGAAGAACAAGAGGAAGTTAGACACAATAACAGCATCGGTCCGACGCAAAACACGCCAACGTTGTTTCAACTGTGGAATTCACAAACATCACTTCAACGAATGCCCAACACCGAAACAAATCAGAGGATACGGATCACGATGTTACAAGTGTGGTGGAATGGACCACATCTGTAAGGATTGCGAGACATTGAGGAACATCAATCAAGTTCGACTGATGAATTTAGAAGGAGAAATGAAGGATACCTGTTTCAAGCGATAAAGACGAGACTATATCATACGATGAGCCCAACGTATAACAAGATGAAGAACCACATATTTAGAGGAGGTTTTTCCCTTACAACTCTGACTTAGATGACTTTTTTGTGCTAGATATCTTAGGATCTAGTTTATCTATATGTTTAATCTGGCTAGTAGTCTATTTCTTTTGTGTTTTATGTATGTCAGTAGAAGTTGATACAATTTATGTAATCGACTATGTAATATTTTGACTTATTAATGAAACTACTTTTGTGTATCAGTATTATTGCAATAATTACTGTCATATATATATTATAGTAGAGGTACGACCAATCAAAAGATATTACCTATAAGTACACAATGAGCATCGCATTCTATCTTTAGACCGATGGTCAAACTAAACACGCTAGCCTAATGATAGAAGATGTCTTACAAGCTCACGTTATCAAACACACCATCAACATTGAAAACATGTAAGAGAGTTTACACTATCAACTATGAAAACTCGTGGCACAGTAGAGATGAAAACACGAGAGAATCCACTTGACACTAATCAATGTTTGCAAACTACGACAAAGTCAAGTAGAGTCATAGCGTTATTCAAGGCCCTATACGGAAGGCCATGCCAATCATCATCTCGTCAGACAGATCAAAAATGAAGCGAGGATGCAAGCAACCTAGTTGACACAAAAACTATGTATACCAATGAAAGACGGACCTATAGTTTGAAGTCGAAGATGAAATGTTATTGAAAGTATCGACCACAAAAAGCAACATGCTATTGGACTAAAAGAAAGAAGGCTATCACCGCGACGCATTGAACTGCTTACAATCAAATCGTTTATCGACTCGCGTACGTTACCGCCAATGGTACAGTAGATCACAACACCTTTTCGTATCCATAATGTTCTTCGTACGAACATGTTGAGGGATACGTTCATGACCCCTATGAGCTATGGATGATGATAATAAAGGTGTCAGCTAGAACTTCGTTAACAGGAACGATACAAACTCAACAAACAACGACAACAAAATAGTCAATAAGAGCATCTCATGGAATGAGAGGCCAACGAGAATTCTCAACATCGCGTTAAGAAGACTGAAAGATGAAGAGAGATCGCTCTAATAAAGATCCAGTGGAGACACCACAATAAGGATGAAGCAACTTTGAAGATAAGAGTAAACGATGAGATTAGGACAAGCTAGTGGACTTTACTAATAAGTTAACTTAGAACACATCGCACGAGATTTGGACTTTGTATGTTTAAGAACTACCTGCTTCAGATTTCTGGGATGAAATCTTTAATAGGAGGTGGATGATGTAATATCCGCAAATTTCCATAAATTTATAATGGACTACTATATTGTTGTTTCCATGTTTCTGGTAGTAATACGTAATTATAAGATTATTGAATCATCTATTTTAACCCTGTGTACTAATATCGTACTTTAATATTTTTTATCACTATAGATTGTATTACATTTCATTGTCATCTAATTTTATAACTATAGATTGTTTTAATAATTGTTATCGCTTGGATTTATAAATATAGGTTAAAACATATTTTTGTAGTCACTAGACAGTAGAATTATAAGTTATAATTATATTCATGATTGCTTAATTTATAAAGTATAGATTATTTTATATTATTTATTGTCACTAGGTATTATAAGCAAAGGTTATATTATTCGGGTCTGGTAGTTGTGACTACAATTAGAATTATATATTCAACGTTAATTAGCTCTGTAATTTTAAGTTGTAATTATATTATATTATATAATATAGACGCTTGATCATTAATTATATCTTGGACGTACTTTATTTTAATCCTGGACTGACTTGTCACGTGAACCCATAAAACCTGTACCAACCTGGATTGAATAGCACGTGGATTTAAGATAAGATCATACAAAAAAGGAAATAAGGGTACAACCTAAAAATATCTATTGTACTATCTAACTATCTAAAACCTATTGTACAATTCCTCTCCTCGGACCTCTTCCCTAACCATTGGACATTTCCCCCAACCCCTCAAATCAAACCCTCCCCTCAACCCATTGGATATTTACTCCCCTCAACCCTCTCTATTGTCTCTTGCATTCTTTCCCCAAACTACACCCTAAAATCCATCCCTCTCAATCAATCCCTCCCACTTGTCCTCCTCTTTGACCCACCACAACCACCGAATACACATACACACACAATTTGTATTTTTATTATATGCATTGTATCTGTAATATATGTGTGGATATCGCAGGCTAATCACATTTTCTTTAAAACCTTTTCAAAATTCAAATAGAGTCGCCACCTAATTTTTAAGAGGAAAATTAAGAAACCATTTTTAAAGTAAACTGATCTTTTTGGAAAACAGAGATTTCTAGGTCCGGGGATTATGGAATGAGAGGGGAAGGAGCCCGGTGGACTAGAACACCCCCTCTCATCCTATCTTATGATAGGCCTCTACTCAACATCCTTTTAATCGAATTCTTAATCTAAGTATGCCCTCAATAAGTACATAATTATAAATATACATTACAAAAGTATGTCGAAAAGGGTGCAAGATTGCTAATGATAAACGGTCATACAAAACCATATTATTCAAATAGCAAGCAAATGATATGCAAAAAGGAACAAAATAAACTTACTCGGGATCCAGCTACGAAAGGAAACGTGCAATGCATACAAATAAATGAAAACCTAAAAAGAAGGTCTCTAACACATATATACACATAAGGAAAAATCCTAATCTAAGGTGTTGCGCATGGAGTTGAAAATTAATAAAATCAAAGAGTAAAATAAACTAGAGAAGGATCCAGAAATTGTACCTCATTAGCGCTACAAAACAAAGGTTAGTCCACATGCTTTACAAAATATAATATCGAATAACATCTTAAACTTCTAGCTTAAATCTATCAATCATAGAAAAAATTGACATAACCATGAATTCCGTCTTACTAGTTGGAAGCACAACATCTCTGTAGATATACAAGTCTCAACTAGGAGCCAATGTAATGTCCATATAGAGATGGTATAATCCCAACATGATCATAAGGAACTCACGACTAGGTTCAATAAAATGCAACTTAACCCAATGCAAAATAAGTCCTAATTACACAAGTATCAGCATACATGGATGAATGCATAGACATAAACATGAACAAGTTATGAACTATTCATTGATTTGGATCATTTAGCCTATGGATTTAAGTTCAAATAATCATAATCAAAACATGTTTTAATCCTTAGGTCATGGAAAAGTCATTTAGGTCATTATTTACAAAGTTTTTTAAATCTATGATAGAATTCTAGGAATTACAGAGAGCAGACCAGAAATTTAAAAATAGAAACAACATGGATCTTGGTTATTTTTGGGTAGGATGTGCCTTTGTGAGTCTAGTTTCTAACCTAAAAAGAAAATCAAAGATCAAATGGTTCAATCTCTGAGAATTGCCCCAAGACCAAATGCTACTCAGATTTTATCAACTCTCTATCCAGAGATTTTGTGTTATTTTCTAAAAATAGTAAACTAATATGAATTACTTCATTCTTTTTAGGGTATCTTATTAACACATTAAAATCTATAGAAAATTTTATTTAAAGTCAAAAATGTTTGGTTAAGGCTCTAATCAATTAAAATCAACACTGACTTATTGTTCTAAAATTTTGGACAGAGAGTAGCTAATTTGCAAATCCTAAGACTAAACTATCTTAAACATGGAATATCATCAAGACAAAAAATGCATTGGTAGATCTTTGTATTGTGAACACTCTCCAATTGGTCTCATTCAATTCCAATGGGTCATGATTTATTTAAAAATCCTTGATCAAAGTTGATTTATGAATTCACTGCACCATTGTTGAGTTCATCATTTTTTGGTTAAATCTATCAACCAAATCATAGAGGTTGAATCATCCTAAGACTAATTCTCCTTCCCATTGATGGTCATTGGAGATTAAATATGACTAATCCATGTGAGCCTTAATGGAATATAGAAAGGATTCCATAGGACTTCAAATTAGAGGACCTAAGTCATGAACTAAGACTTGGTCCTACTAATTATGTATGGATATGGCTTTTCCCATTTGAACCATAAGTTCATAGAGAAGTTAAAAGACCAACTCAAGGGAATCAAATGAGATATTAAGGACCTCATGAATCCCTAGAGAGGAGTATGACAAAAGAAAGGAAATCAAAGTTTAAATGATATTCCAAGTTAGCCTCTGTTTTATGATTTATTAAATCTTACACCTTAGGCTACTTTTATCCAAATCAAATGAAAGGAACAAATGGAGGTTCAATCATAATTCTAGAGGTGTGTGATGAAATGAGGTAGGAAGAGACTTTTTGAAAATGTGTAAAAGATCCTAAGTAGTCCTATGAATTGTGATTGAACTTAAACTAAGAACTAATTAAGATTAGAGGTTACCTCCAATTATCCTCAACTTCTTTGTATTTTGAAGGTCTTCCAAAGGTTCTTCTAACTCTTACGATGATTTGCTCATTAATTCTCTAAATTCTCTCTAAGATTCTCTCTTAATTCTTTTAAGAAATTTGTTTAAGAAGAAGATGAAGAAGATCAAGAAGATCCTTTGTAATGGGGACATTCATCCCTTTATATAGGCAAATTTGTGAGGGATATTTCAGTAAATTCAAGGTGAAAACCCTAATTTTAGATGTACTTTTTATGGTACAAAACATACTATTTCAAAAAGCAGGCTGTTGAAAAACACGGCACTTATTGGAGTTGTTTGGGGCATTCAGTTATCGTCGGAGCAGCACTCACAAATTGCCGAAACGACATTCATTGAGTGACGAAACGACATTCAGGGAGTACCGCAGACAACTCGTGGACTTTCGTCTTTTGTGTTTCTCATTTTGCTTTGTTTTTTATTTCCTTTTTCTTTTCTTATCCTTTTTCTCTCTTTTTTTCTTTAAAAACTGCTTCTATTATCGCAGCATTTGGCGAGTTATCTGCGACATTCAGTAATAGCTTAAGCGGTTTCAATGAATGCCAGAACGGTTCCCTGTGAGTGCCGTAATGGCACCACGTGACTGTCGCAGTTCTTACCGCGTACCATTTTTTTTTCCATTCTTTCTTCTTTAATTAATTTCTCTTTTGAAATTGAATTTGGAGAGCCTTTCAAAGAGCTTGAATCACCTTGGAAACTCAAAATTTGTCGGACACTATCATCATCAGACTTAGAGGTAACACTCTCCTATACAACAGTTGGTCAAAATTGGGGTGTCTATAGTTTGCCCCTCTTCGATAGAGCATGTAGAGCACTGCGTGTCATAAGTGAATGTCAAAGCCTATGTGAAGACAAGCCTTTGACCAGACTATCGAATCCAGGTAAAAACAGAAGCGTTGCAAAAATGGCTGCGCAAATGGTCCAAGTTGGTCATCCTCAATAGTGAGCTGGCTATGTATCCCTACAGAAATCAGACCAGGACGTAGTTTTGGCAAGGGACAGGCATACAAGCACAAATAGTCATAGGGATGAATGCACCTATCTTATTGTGATACACGTTCTCGTGTCATGATGGCTACCAATACAATTTCATGCTATCAAATTATGTAAATGCAGTGATTTGAGATCATGCTATTTTGATGTATCTAGATTTAATCTGTGTCCTATGCTACTTAATGCTTGTGGCACTTTAACTTAAATATAAGTTATCTTCAAAACTCGGAGTCTCTTTGACTGATGGGTTGATACTCTTCAGGATTCGTAGCCATTTCGGCCAATCGGATGAACATTGAACGCAATCAACTGGGTGGCGCTTCGTGACTTAGGCCCTGGTGTCAACGCAGGTTTGCTCTAAATATCTGTAGCTCTTTGACCCCATCAAATACGTTTACTCTGAATTTTTGTAGCCCTTCAGCCCCGTCAGATACGTTTGCTTTGAATATCAGCAGCCCTTCGACCTTGTCGGATACGTTTGCTTTGAATATCCATAGCCTTTTGACCCCGTCAGATATGTTTGCTCTGAATATCTGTAGCCCTTCGGCCCCGCCGGATACATTTGCTCTGAATATCTGTAGCCCTTCGGCCCTGTCGGATATGTGTGCTAACTCTAACTTCGAAATCAAGAGTCGATTCAACTCAAACCAATTTCTATTTCAACTAATTAGGAGTCAATCTGACTCAAAGAATTCAAAATTTCTAAAATCGGGAGTCAATTTGAATTAAAACAATTTCTATTTCAACAAATCAAGAGTCGATTAGATTCGACACATTTAAAATTTTCATAAACTAGGAGTCAATTCAACCCAAAAAGAATTTTAATTTACAGTGTCTGGAGTCAATGAGACTCAGAAGAATCTTTTAATTTCAAAATTAGAGTCAATTAGGCTTGATCTCGTTCAATTAACAAAAATTTGGGGCCCTTAAAAAAACGAGAGTCCAACAAAATCAAATCTTTTCAAATTTTTACAATCGGGAGTCGGCTAGACTCAGAATCAATTTTTCATTAAAAAAATTAGGACTCAATTAAACTCAGGTCAATTCAAATCTCAAAGTTGGGAGTTAATCAGACTTAATTCAAATTCAAATTTCAAAAATCCAGAGTCAAAATCTGCTCAATTTTGAAGATCAAAAGTCAATTAGACTTAATCCAAACTTATCTTTCAAAATTCGAATTCATGTGGACTTAAAACTAATTTTTGAGGACCAAAGTGAAAAAGGCAGGCAAACCTTAGGGGCTTGAATTCAAAATTCAGGACCTATTTTGAATTTTGTGGGGAAAACCAAGGACCCTTCAGCTGCCTACTTCGCGACACATGCTCGGCAATGCAACAGTCCATGAATGCCATTGTGATACTCACGGAATGGCACAGTGTCACTCGATGAATGCTTCGCGGCTGTCAGCGATTGTCATTCGCGAATCCCCAAGTGCCGCTCGAGGCGCAGAATGTTATACATACTTCATTTTCATTCATTTCTTTCACTCTTCACCAAAATTCTCTAAACTGGATCCCTCTCTCGCAAAAATTTTATTGATCTATAGTGATCTACAGGGTCAGTAGGTTAGTTTCCCTTGATTGAAATCTTAATTTTCTCCTTCTTTTTGTTATTTTCTTGATTTATTTCTCAAAAACTAAATTTTCAACTTTCCTTTTCTCGACAGGTTGATTATCATGGGTAGTGGCTAAGGTAGCTCGAGCAGGAAGAGGAATAAGTACAATGTTACTCCTCATCCTGATCCTACCTTTTTACTCCGAGACCGTGAAGATCACCTGTCTGCCAGAGCATTTCGACGAGAGGTATACGCTCCTTTTTAATTTCTTTAATTTTTAGTTCTCTTCTTAATAACCCCATGAATGTAATGTATGCCAAAATATAAAATTTTGAAATGCCCTATTTTGATTATCAAACATTCTTTTGAATGGATGTGCTCTGCTCTAGACATTTTCAAGCGCTCTGATCAATCATTCCTTTTTCATAAATTTTATTTATTCATTTTTATTTTTCTTTTTGTTTTCCTTTTACCCATAAATTTTATTGATATTAAACTCTTTAGATTCCTTACAGCTTTAGCCGGATACGCTGAAGGGTCATGGCAGCCTAGCTTATGGCTATGAGTGGTACCAGTCTTTGAATGAGACTGTGAGGGGCTTTATCGATGCTACTGGTTTTGGAGATTTTGTCAAGCTCTTGACGAAGAGCTCGAACGACCTGAGGCTGATTCACGCTCTTTCAGAGTAGTGGTGGGACACCACCAACACATTTCATTTTGAGTTTGGGAAGATGACGATGACCCCACTCGACTTTAGTATGATCACTGGGATCCTCTTCGGGGGTGAGTGCCTCAAGACGTTAGATACAGTGACGGAGTGGGATCAAGTGCCTGAGCTTTTGGGAGTGGCCCTTGATGAGCCTCTGGTCATGACTAAGTGATTCATTGACACGTTCAAGGACTAGGAGGGTTTCACGGATGAGCAGATGGCCTGAGGATTTCTCATGTACTTATTGGGGTGCTCTCTACTAAGCACCAAGGGTAACTGGATCTCCACCACGCTGCTACGGTCTCTGGAGCACATTGACCGCATTTAAGAGTACAATTAGGCCAGTGCTGGACTGGCTATCCTTTATAAACAAATGGGAGAGCTCTCCCGAGATCATCCAGCATCCATGGGTGGCTTCTGGAGAGCGTGGGAGGTACATTTCTGCTTTATTTTCTTTTATCTTTTCCATTAATTTTTGAATTCTTAATTATAAACCTTACATCTTTCTTTTTATGCAGATTTGGTCCTACGAGTATCTCTATATGATGCTGCCCTCGACATGACCGGCAGACACCTACGTCATGCCTCAGGGATGGAAGTGGCAACAGGACCGTGTCGGGGGAAAGACTGGGGTCCATGATTTTATCACGTTCAGGAATTTCCTGACAAACCTGAGAGAGCTGCACTTCAACTGGCAGCCCTGGGTTACCGTTCATGCTACCCTCCCTCCAGAGAGGCAGAGATCGGCTGGTTTTGACCTAATGAGGTTGCTTCTGGTTGGCCCAGATGCCCAGGCATGGTACCTAGGAGAGAGAGAGAGTGACTAAGCAGGCACTGATGGCTCCTGTCTTTCACGTGCCGTATCCTCCTCCTAGTTTTATGAGGGCCTTAGAGACTCTTCATGACAGCGCATTCACGGCTAACCTGAACAGTCTCTCCATTCAGGATTATTTGGAGCATCCTGAGGGGTATGCAGTCTTCCGTACTGCTAAGCTGATGAAGAACTTCCCTTTGATAGAAGTGACCCGAGTAAGTTTTATTTAGCTTTTTTCATTCTCTCTTTGGTTCTTTTCGCTTTTTATTGAATTCTCTCTCCTTTTTCTACAGCCCGTTCATGCCGTGACCCGACCTCCTGCTCTACCACAGTGGGATTGGAGTCTTCAGACAGTCTTTCAGGGTGAGCTTGACACGACCATGGTTCCTTGATATCACCTGGGTGCTCCCACTATCTTGCTCTAGTATGATCACATCCCCAAAGACTATACCGAGGAGGGTCTGCTTTACGCACATAGCATGAGAGAGTGTGTCCATGGACGAGAGTGGAGGGTAATTTTTTAAAAAAAAACTGTCTTGACTCTTTGCATTCTCTCTAACTTTCTAATCTTTATTTCTAGTTTTCTGATTCAGGCTGATGGAGCTTGGGTAATAGCTGAGACTCAGCTGAGAGCTAAGGTAAATTTTTACTGTTATTTCCATTTTACCCATTCGGCATTTCATTTATTTTTCAATTTTGCTTAACAAATTCTGATTTCATTTTCTCCTTTATTCAGGATGATGAGATCAAGGCACTGACCCTGTGGGTGAGAGACTTCGAGCTATAGCTCAGAGTGGGCTCGAGTGGAGCTCATGGGGGTGTCTGGCATGGAAGAGGCGGAGGCAGAGGTCATGGCAGAGGCGGAGGTGGAGGCAGTCATGGCGCTGGGAGCGACACAGAGTCGGAGCAGGAGCCTCTCAGACGCGTCACTCGCCAGACTCGAGGTCGGGGCCAAGGTTTATTCTATATTTCTTTTTTCTAATTTTCTTATTCTTTGAGTGTTTGGAGAGGATCTACACTCATTTTGATGACTGTACATACTTATTTGGATTACGATTCCTAGATAGCCGGGATAGGATAGGCACATGTATACTTTATTATTTTTGGCATGATTATCTTTTATTTTCTCTGCATATCTTTATCGTGAGTGTGACCATAGCTTAGTCATGCTCCTATTGCTTGTGAATACTGTATTTTATGAATGAGACCATGGCTTAGTCCTTTATATATATTGAGACCATGGCTTGGTCATGCATTTTATTTTTTGTGTATGAATGAATGTTCATGAATGCGATCATGACTTGATTATTTATTTTCTATAAATGATGAATGCGACCATGGCTTGGTCTTATGTATGTGATGCGACGTGATCCACACGTTTATATTGTATATCTAGCTTTTTTCTTTGCTGGTTTGGCTAAAAACATTGCAGAGCAGGTTTTGGCAAAGATTAGCTTCCTGCGGCACTTGGTTATACCTCAGCGGCTCTCAGCGGGTGCAGGAGCGGCAGTCTGTGACTGCTGTACGACAATTATGGACTACCATACGGCATTCTCGAGAGTGGCACTGAATACGTCGAGTGCCTCTCAGTGGGCTAGGTAGATCTATTTATCCTTTTATACCCTTTTTTTCTCTAAAACTCCGCAAAACACTTTTCTCCCTCTTCTATTTTCTTCTCAAATGGCTCCTAATAGCTCTCAGATCCTCTTCCCATGGATGGACACTCTCTCTGGCATTGATAGGCTTAACTTCGAATGTCTTAGTCTGAACGACCTTTTCTCTTCTCGGCGGATGGCCTTGGATGAAGGTTTACTTTGAGCTACTATCCAGTGTTGGGATCCCATGCTCCACTTCTTCTGCTTTGATTACCAGGAGATCTGTCCTTTGTTTGAGGAGTTCAGTGCTATCCTTCACACTAATCCTTTTGCAGATATAACAGTTCCCCTAGTATAGGTCGGGTATGTTTAGGATTTGGCTGCTTTCCTTCATATATCCCAAAATACTACAAGCTCTTTTATTCATGACATGTAGATCAATTTTGAGTGTATTTCTTCAGTCTATGCTCCCATAGGGACCCCTATGACGATGGGTACCAGGTCATATAATGCGGTGCTTTATAGATTGCTATGTTTTCCTATTTCCTCTTCCAGTCATCTTTTGATGTTCGTATACCCATCGCTTGTGGTCTGCGAGAAATTAAGAGTGCCGTCATGCTGGTCCTTGGTGAGACTTTGATGGGATTGGATCGTGCCCACATTGCTGGGGCCATGCTATCAGCTGGGGCACCCTTTATCTTGTAGGTTTTGGCTCATAGAGCACCTGGATCTCTTTATCCACCCTCTACACCTTTGCAGGTCACTTTCCTATGATCGTCTGGAGATCCACAACTTATTTCATTATGTCGTTGCCTGGCTTGATTGTCTTCAGGGCCTCTCTTATGATGACATCTGTTGGGTCTGCCCGTAGTGGACTTATTTCTCTATTGTAGTACAACTTTTGGTGCGACCTGGCATCTGGTTACCTGGCTTGCATGCTACCACTTTTTATATTCCTGGCCGAGTGGTTCATTAGTACGGACTTCTCCAAGATGTCCTTGAGGATGTTACTGTAGACTTTACAAGGAGTTCTGCCATGTGTCCTTCCATCGTGAAGACTTTTACTGAGACTTGGCATGACAGGATGGCAGCTCCATTTCAGAGAGTTCCTGCTTCAGTCGTGCCTACTACTGAGTATCTTCTGGAGATCCAGACTCTGGTCAAGAGACAGACTTCATAGATATACATAGATGAGAATGAAATAAACACAGGACAAAGCTTTATTCTACAAAACTTCTGACAAATCCTGTCTACTCTTATACGCTCTTTGAATGTGATCTTTCTTCTTCCCAAAGAATGTTCTTGTATTTTGAAAATGTTCTAACATGTTCAATCAAAGTGTTCGGTCTTTCGATCTATCTTTCACTTATGAAAATCTTCCTTTTAATGTCTTTTCCTGGCTTTTCATTATCTTTGAGTCTTGTTTAGAGTTTTAATCGTTCTATACCAAGAATTCTCATTTGTTTCTTTACAGTGCTCATTTGATAGCCACGAGATCCGAAGGCGTTTAGGGTAAATATCTGGGTTTTTCATATAACAAATGAAGTTTGCCCCTGGTTATGGGGCTTTAACGTGGTTCTGGGCAAACGCCAGTTTGCCCCTAGTTTAGCACAAGGAATTTATTTTTATAGGTTTTTCATGGATCGAAGGCTTTCGAGAGCCCGCCTACTTATCCCTAAGTGGGCATCAGGTCCAAAGTAGTTCAGTTCAAAGGCTTGAAGGCAGATGCCACCTAGGCAATTTATTAATGACCGAACCGGGTAGGTTGCTTACATATCCCCTAGCGGGAATCAGGTCAAGCATAGTTCATAAATGTATGAAGGTTTGAAAGAAACGATTTCAAGGAAAGTACTTTTTGAGGCGATCGAGGTTAATCAGCTGTTTAAATTCAACCCCATCTAGGTTCATAAGATAGGTAGCCACTCCAGAGAGGAGAATCTTATGATGTATGGCCCGACACAGTTGGGTTTGAATTCTCCTTTAGGGTCATAAATTGGCACTTTAAGTTCCTTGAGGACCAGGTCACCCTCAACAAGCTTCCTTGGTTGAACCTTTTTGTTAAAAGCACAAGCTATCCTTTTCTGATATCCCCGAGTGTGGTTTATTACAGCCAACCTTTTCTCATCAAACAACATCAAATCCTCATACCTTCCCCGTATCCAATCTAGCTCAGTCACTTCACATTCTGCCAAAACCCTGAGAGAAGGTATTTCTACTTCAACTAGAAGGACAACTTCCATCACATAAACCAATGAATATGGCATAGCTCCCGTAGAGGTTCTCACAGAGGTCTGGTATCCCCATAGTTCAAACAACAATTTCTCATGCCAATCCTTATACGTATCTGTCATTTTCCCTAGGATTGGTTTAACATTTTTATTTGTTGCTTCCACTACCCCATTCATTTATGGTCTATATGGGGAAGATTGATGGTGGGTGATCTTATATTTTTCTAAGAGTGGGATGACCTCACCTTGGATATGAGTGCCATGATCTAAAATGAACTCATTTAGAACCCCTTATCTGCAAATTATGTTTTTCTCAATGAAGCTCATCACATTTTTAGCCTTCAATGTCGCATATGATGCCGCTTCTACCCACTTAGTGAAATAATCAATTGCCACAATTATGTACGGATATCCATTGGAGGCCTTTGGAACTATTTCACCAATAACATCTATACCCCATACAGAAATGGCCAAGGTGTGGTCATGCTATAGAGTTGGGATGGCGGGGTATGCATCAAATTTGCATGGATCTAGCACTTATGGCATCTTCTGACATATTCACAACAATCTTTGTCCAAGGTCATCCAGTAATACCCTTGCCGAACTATCTTCTTCGCTAACATATAACTATTCATGTGGGGCCCATAAACTCCTTCATGTATTTCCTCCATTATCCTTTTAGCTTCATTTCCATATAGATACTCTAGATTATACCCGATGTAAGACTTATTCCACAGCTTATCCGCATAGATCACAAATTGAGGGAAAAATCTTTAAATCGCCTTCTTGTCTTTCTCTAAAGCTCCTTCAGGGTATTCTCCATTCTTAATTAAATATCAAACATCCTCATACCAAGGCATTTCACCCTCTTCCTCTATGGCTGCGATTATCTCAAATGAAGGCTGGTTTCTGACTTCTATGCATAGTAGGATCATGGTGGCTCCTAAGGTAATTCGTATCATTGAGGCTAGGGTTGAAAAGGAGTCGGCTAGTTGGTTCTCTTCACGGGGAAGGTAATAGAATGAAATCCTCTTAAATCGTACTTTCAAGCTCTCCAAGGATTCATGGTAAGGTCTCAACTGCTCATGATGTAGCCTCTAATCACCTTGCACTTGGGCTATAATTAGGTTGGAATCTCTAAAAACATCAATCCTTTTTAACTTTTAAGGCCAATGCTACTTCTATCCTAATTATGCATACTTCGTATTCTACCATATTATTGGTTGAGTTGTACTTAAGCTTGACGGTAACGGGGTACGAGTTCTATTAGGTGCTATAAGGATGATTCCGACCCACCCCATAGCCTAATAATTGGTTAGATGCTCCATTAAAATACATTTTCCATATATTTTCCTCTATCCCCGTCACTCCTTCATCTGGGTATCGAAAATCACCCTTCTCCTCGGATTATATTGCAAGATCGGCCAAATATTTAGTGACAACCCTCCCTTTTACAGATCTGGCAGTGACATACTTGATATCGAATTCAGCCAGCATCATGGTCTATTGGGAAATCCTACTAGTCAAAGCGGGTTTTCGAACTGGTATTTGAGTGGGTCCATTCGGGATATTAGGGTTACGGAAAAGGCTAACATGTAGTACCTAAGGCGATGGGTACACTAGACTAAGGCCTAATAGGCTTTCTCTAAGGGTGAATATTTCAGCTCCTATCCGATCATCCTTTTGCTAAAATAATAAATGGCCTTCTGTACGTGCCCCTCATCTCCTTCTTGGGACAACATATACCCCATTGAATCTTCAGACATAGAATGGTATAGTAACAAAGGCCTTCCGGCTGCGAGTGGTGATAGGACAGGTGGGTATTAGAGATAGGTTTTGATTTTATCAAAGGCTTGTTGGCATAGATTATCCCACTCAAACTTTTCTTCTTTCCTGAGCAATCTAAATAGCGGATCACAGGTTAGGTGAGCTTTGAAATGAAGCAGCTAATGAATTGTATCCTACCTAAGAATCCCCTCAGCTCTTTCTCATTTTTCGGTGGCTGCATCTCAACTATGGCTTTGATTTTGGTTGGGTCCACCTCTATTCCCCTTTGGGTGATAAGAAATCCTAACAACTTTCCGGTAATAAGCCCGAAAGTGCACTTTGGTGGATTTAGTCTCATTCTAAACTTTTTCAGCCTCTCGAAGAACTTTCTCAATGCCTTCAAGTGTCCTTCCCTCTTCTTAGGCTTTACGATTATATCATCTATATATACCTCTACCTCCTTATGAATCATATCGTGTAACAATGTAGTGGCAGCCCATTGATATGCTGCCCCTACATTCTTGAGTCCAAACGGCATTACCCTATAACAATATGTACCCCAAGGTATGATGAAGGTGGTTTTCTCCCTATCCTCTGGTGCCATAAGAATCTGATTATATCCTGAGAATCCATCCATAAAAGACAAGAGCTCATGTCCCGTGGTGTTATCAACTAGTACATCGATATGAGGTAAAGGGAAGTCGTCTTTAGGGCTTAATTTGTTTAAATCTCAAAAATCAATGCATACCCTAACACAACCATCCTTCTTTGGGACCGACACAGTGTTGGCAATCCATTCGGGATACTTGGTGACCATCAAGAATCTAGCTTTTAATTGCTTTTCAACTTCCTCTTTTACTTTAATTGCCCATTCAGGCCACATTCGCCTATATTTTTGTTTTATTGGTTTTGAGTTAGGAAAGAGGGGAATATGATGTTGGACTATCTCTGGATCGATACGTGGCATATCACTATAAGATTGATCAATTCTTTACTTTCTTCATTGCTAAGTGTAGAGTCAATAAAAATATTTTGGAGATTATCTTCATTTCCTTGATATATCGTTAGAGTGTTCTCAATGATTTTGCATGCAGATTCTTTTTCTTTTTCGATTAATTTTTGCAATTCACTTGGTATTGTATAGTTATCACATTCATCACATTCATTAAGCGCATTCGAGCAGGCAGAATCAGTCATACTTTCATTAACTTTGTTCGGGATGATTACAACAGACATAGCAATAGTAAGACGCCTCATTTAGGCCATTACAGACTCCGAGGAGGGGGATACTTATCACTAAACTCGAAGACGTTGACTCTTCTCTTGAGCTCCATGGTGTGGCAGCCTGGCAGGTTCCCTATTCGCATCTCGATTTTCCCCTCATTTTCTGGCTCTTCTACTTTTGCTTCATTCTCTTTGTCTTCATTGTTCTCATTGTCCTTTCCCAGCACCTCTTCCACCATATCCTCAACATATTCTTCGGCTTCTATAATCTTTTCTCGACCATTCCCTTTGTTTTTGTGCTTTTCAAATCCAACACAGTCTGTATATCTAGACCATCTAGCATACCAATCTAATCTTTAATAGTGGCAGACTTCACGGGTACTTGTAAATACAGGTCTTCATATTCAGAAAACTTATGGGGGAACAAGATTTCAAACCTTGGGTTCAAAGTGTTTTCATGACGATCCATCCATGGCTCTGGGAAGCCACAGAAAGGGAAATCCTCTCCCTCCTTCACAAAGTACCCATTGAGCGTCTTCTGATAACGGTCCATCGGTGCATCAGTTGCTTTCTTCTTTTATCTCAACTCCCTCTTTGACGGTTGATAACCCAAACCATGAGTATGGGTCTGTGTCAGAATTTTTGGAAACCCTGGCAGACCTTGATGATTTTTACCTAATCCCATTCCCAGGAAGAAACCCATCCTATTCATAATTTCAGTGACTAGTGGGCTCCCACACTAATCAAAATATAGTGACAAAAACTCCCTCGGCTTTACCCCCTCCAACATATTGTTGAACTTAAACCCTCCCAGAATAGTTTTCTTCTCTTGAAACTGTACTTCTAGAACTAGTGCGCTTGACGAAGCTTTAGATGGATGAACCCAACTATCCCCGAGAATATCATAGACCTTGTTTCTCCAAACACAATTGACTTTCTAATGAATTGTTGATGGAATGGCACCTAGACTGTCCAACCACAGCCTACCCAGTGGTAAGTTGAAATAGGCAGGGATGTCGATGATCTGAAACTCAACTTCTTTTTCCAAAGGCCCGATGGTGAGATTGAGAAAGATTATGCCCATGACCTTCCTTTGGGTGTTCTCATACACTCTTACCTTCTGCTCAAATGGGATGAAAGTTGACTCATCCAGACCCATTTTCTTGGCTGTTCAGAATGGGCATACATTTAGAACAGATTCGTTGTGCATAAGACAAGCAGGTATGGTGTTCCCCAAGTATTCAATAGTGACGTACATCGCCTTATTGTGAACAGGCCCTCTGGGGGTAAATTATTTGAGGAGAAAGTGATAGCCAGGGCGAAGTTCTACTGATCATTCCCACGAGATCATCTGGCGCCGTGTCGATAAAAACATCAGACTGATTCAAAGCATCTAGGACCACTTGTTAGTGATGATTAGAAGCGATCAATAACTCCCAGATGGTGATATTGGCCCAGTCTTCTTCATTTGCTTCAAAACCCTATCCTCTTTCTCTTTTTCATTCATCTTCCCTTTTCCTTTGTCTAACTCTCTCCCTGGGTGATCTTTCTCTAGCTCATGCAATTTAAAGTGTCTCCCTGATTGGGTTCGATGACTGACCTCCTCTCTTGCCCATAAATTGTCAATTTTTGAAGCGACTTTTGAACTCTCATTTCCCATTTTTGTCTCTTCATCACTCTCGTACCACAGATCATCTTCCACCTAATCTATATCTCGACTATCAGCTTTGTCAGTTTCTTGAACCCATCAATCCATTTACTTTGCCGTTTCCTCTCCACATCTCCCTAATTGATTTACCAGAGTATAGATTATCAAATCTTTTGGCAGCTAGTAAGGCTTTCTTGGTTTTCCAACTTTAGTGATCAGCCTAGATGAAAAATAGAGTCCCTGTGGTGGTAGTACAGCATGATGATTCGACAGCGGGGGGCTTTGACAGGTGGCTCGGATGTCAACTTGTTATCGATGAGGTCTTGAATTTCATGCCTTAAACTTGTGCATCGATCTGTAGCATGACCTTTTTGCTGATGAAATTTACAATAAAGATCCTCCCAAAAGCTCGGAGGAAACAGATTTGGCTAGGATCGAGGTTCCAACGGGTGAAGATGTCCCTACATCATTAGCCTATCAAGGTCGGTTGATAGTGAAACTCCTAAATTAGAGAACTGCCTTTGTGGCTTATCTGCCCCAGGTCGACCTCTTGTTATGTCAAACTTCCTCTCTGGCTCGCTCAACGCATTGACATCAGTGGGGCTCAAGTGACCTCCAAAAATGTCTTCCATTTGACCCGTAGTTTGGCCTCCTGTGTCTGTTTGGTTGCTCCTTTTTCTTAATTACCCCTTCTTGGATTGCATCCTCTATCCTAGTCCCTACATCGAAGACTTCGGCAAAAAGGGTTGATTGATTGGAACCTCATCTTTTCCTAGTAGATAGGTTGAAGATTCTTTATTAACATCCGGATTTGTTCTTTCTTAGATAGCCTTTTCACCAATTTGGCCGTCTTTCCCCTCCTTGGACTCAAGTATTCAGTGAATGATTCCTTGCACCCTTGCCTGGTGGTTTCCAAATCCCAAACTGTGACATCCAAGTCTTGATTGTACTCGTACTGTGCTGTAAATGACTTAACCACTTCTTCCCAGACCCTAGTCTTGCTTGGTTTGAGCGTGAGATACCAGGACAAGACAGCCCCAATTAAAGTCTGCTGAAACAGGATAGCCATCATAGCGGTGCTTAACCTACTAGGCTAGAAAGCTCCAACACACATCCTCACATGGCTGCGAGGATTCCCTGTTCCATCGAATTTGTCAAAGATAGGCATTTTAAAACCGACAGGCAGCATCTGGTTGACCCCATCATATAACCCTTCTAGTTCTAGCAAATAGGTATCAACTCCCAGAGCCTTTCGTACCACTCTTTCAAGCTTCTCGACTTTCTCAGTCATTACCCTTTCTTTCTCTTCCATTACCCTTTCTTTCTCAGTCTTTTCTCTTTCTCTATCAGCTCATCGTACATTAGCCCACTGTGCATCCTGATCATCAAACCAGTCTTCTTCTCTTGCCGCTGGAGGGGGTGGGTCAACAACTTGCAGATTTGCAGGTGGCGGCTAGCGGGTAATTGCTTCTATTATGTTCATCATACAGTTAATGTTCTCAACATGCCATCTCATACGCTCTTCCTGCCTTTCTACTCTTGCCCGCAGTTCTGCTACTTCACTGGTATTCCCTTCGTGTGCCATTTGAGTGTTACTTTCTCTCCTTACTAACCTTGCTGCGGGAACCCTAAACCAGACAATGCCTGAACCAGATGTTATTTTTGCCCTATAAAAGAATTTTCAATTTGTCAATTTTCTTTTTCTTTACCATTATCCTTTTTTATTTTTATTTGATTGTGTTGATTGCAAATACTTGGTAAAACTTTTTATGAGTGGTTCATATGTCACACGGATGCAATGCATGTGTGTGTGCCTACTCTATATGCAAAAGGAAAAGAAAATCCTAATTCTATCACATAAGTACATAAGCACATAAAATCCTAATCCATGTCAAGTGCGTTAATTTCTCCCTTCATTATGATCCTTATTACCCCTTTAAGGATAAAAAAAAATTTGAAAATCATTTGGAAGGTATTTCTTGGATGATAAAATCTTTTGAAAACAATTCTTAAAAATTCGAGTATGTTAAGCATTCCTCAACAAAGATGATTGGATTAAAATTTTGCTTTGAGGTTCATTTGAAAAGCATTTCTCCTAAGATTTATGGATTTTTCCTTGGAGATTATCATATGAAAAATATTTGAATAAAGATTAGTTCGGAGCGAACTCCAAAGATTTTTGAAAAAGCGATTGAAAACTTTGGCATAAAAATGGTAAAAATCCGTTTGCTTTCAAAGATGGATTTAAAATTTTTTGGGTAGAAGGATCACATGATCGGATTATCACCGTACTATTCATGAATTCGGATGCATACAAGGTCAAAGATGCTTAGCTAGCAAGATATAAGAAGTGCAATCTTTCAATCAAGATTCAACGTGTTGTCAAATGTCATGGAACATAAAGAGGATTTGCCCAAAAAATTGATTAAGAGGTTACACATCTTTTATCAAGCAAGTATCATCATCATCTGAAATAATCCCCTCCGGGCATACAAAACTTCATAGCATATAACTCTAATCAAGAATTGATTTCCTAACATTGAAAGGTTCTATAAAACCTATCATGTAAAGGCTGAGTTTTGGTCAAAATAAGGGACTCTTGACACACATCCGATAGGATGCTTTATATATCAATACATGGTACGAGATCAAGGGTGATCACACAGTCCCATGATGGCTGGACCGACTGGGTTGCCCCAAGCCTCTAAGGTCATAGTTCTATGCAATCGACTGGCGAGACATGCAAGTACAATGTGACAGACACACAAAAATTAATTAATTTGATTAAAAGGATGCTCTCAGGTCTAATACTCGAGTAAACCCAAAATCATAATTCTGATCTGCAAAACCAGATTCTGGGTTCGATCCCCAGCAGAGTCGCCAGATTGTGGACATTGCAGGCTAACCACATTTTCTTTAAAACCTTTTCAAAATTCAAATAGAGTCGCCACTTAATTTTTAAGAGGAAGGGTTTGGCTTGGACCTGTTTGGGAAAGCAGATTTTGGATTGAGCTTTTGTACATTAACAAGTTGGGTTGCCAAACATGAGGCTTAAGCCTTAATCTATATTTGTTTGAATTGTTAATGTTGTTTTATTAATATTAATATTAATTATTAATTTTATATAATCATGAAATATTAATTTATAATATTTTCTATATTCTAAAAAATAGTTTTTTTTACTAATTACATATTATACATACTTATTATTTATTTGGTTTTAAATAAATAATAATTGTTAGTTAATAAAAATAAAAAGAGATGTGTAGTTGTTAATTGTTTTAAAAATGGTTTTAAAACATATATTAAGTAAATTGTAATATTCTATTATATTATGAAGTTATAATTTAATAATCAGATATTGTATTTATTATATATTTATTTTAAATAAATAAGAAGTGATAGTTTAAAAGTATAATAATTAGATAATAATATCTAAAGGCCATTTTTAAAAGTCTAGAAAATTATGTTATTGATCCCAAGGCCTAATGTTCTTATCGCATAAATTATTTATTTATAAAACTCAAACTTTAGCATTTATATATTATAGCTATTATTTATTTGGACTTAAATAAATAATAAATATTAGTACTCGCTTAGATTTAAATATATATTTTATATCTAATGACCATGTTAAACTCTGAAAAATTATACTTATTGTTTTAAAAGTATTTAAGTTATATTTTATAATCTGTTAAATTATAAAACTAAACTTTGATATTTTAATAAATTATGAAGAGTCGTTTATTATTGTTTTAATTACTTTAAATACCAAACGAGTTCCGAAAATTAGGAGAAAAATACTACTAACCTATTTTGGGGCCTAGTATTTAATAAAAATATTCCTAAGGACCAAATGTACTACTAAAATATATTTAATAATTATAGGACTCCCAAGACTATAATTATATAATTAGAACTTCAATAATTTGTAGTAAATAAACTGTAGCTCAAAAAAATACACGGTCAGTTCCTAAATTCCTAGAATAACGTGTAGTTCTATTTTCTTAAGTTTAGTGACTTTCTGACTCTATCAAAAATACAGCTTACGTTTAGGGCCCACACTAGTATAGAAAACCCAGCCTCTTATATGACGGACTCCGATTTGAGTCTATTCAATGACGTTAGACTCATAATGATGTCAATATCATCATGTTGAGGTTTAGAAACCCATTTGGCACAATTACCATTATACCATTGTGAATAAAATGAATGTTAATTGTCGTTCTAAAATGTTATATGAAATGTAGGGACCGAAGCTACACTCGTATTCGCGAATCTACATCAAGGTGAATCATCTTAACTCACTTGGTATATTATAGAAATACTCCATGTATATTATAAATATTTTTCATATGTCTTGTGTGGACATATTTGATGAACGTCATATGTACGTAAGTTAAAGATTAACTGTTTATATGAGAACACATGTTTAGATAACTATACTACATGCTTACTAAATAATTTTTGTTATGATTCATGCTTATTATGTTTTACGATTGTACAATCACATGAACACTCATATGGACGTAGTCGAGTCATGACGCCAATGTTGATGTCTGCATGGTTAGTCGAGGAGACAAACCCAATGTTATTGTCATACATATTTCAGTGGACCACAGAGGTCCGAGTAGTACAGTTAAATCAATGGGAACAACGATAACAGCTATAGGGCCCTGTTAGGCGATGATAGCAAAAGTACCCATTTGAATTAATGGAGTTAATCACGAGTTGGTGGTTTATATGCTATGAGGCCATGTTAGGCGACGATAGCAAAATATCCATCCAGGTCTTGAATACGATGGTTACCACTATGCTATGGGGCCTAGTTAGGCGACAATAGCAAGGTCACGAGAACCTAAGAGTAAAGTGATTACAACTTTTAAAACCAAAACTGTTGTGGGGCCCTGTTAGTAGGTGACGATACAACATAATCATTGCACTCTAAGCTAACAGCATTACACTAGTAATGTAACATGTCACATGAGTCAGTTGTGGTGTCTGTGGTTGAGTAAAGTCAAATATATCGATAGTTCATCGTGTCGTATCTCACTCATACTATCATGTCATATGCTATACTTGTTAATATAATGTTTATCAAATGTTTAGTTCAAGATAATTCTGGTACTTGTATATTATTGTTTGTATTAGGAGTGATCGGTTAGGTCAACTCACTTAGCTTCAAAAGCTAACGGCTCTTTCTTCCCTAGAAATATCATGTCTAGATTTCACAGGTGACGACTATCAAGATGAGGTCTATCCAAAGGGCCACGGCAGATGTACAAGTTGAAGCGAAGGACTCCAACATAGTTGTACTTAGAATTACTTAAGTTGCTTTATTATTTTCTATCTATGGTAATGCTTTAGATATGAATTGTGATCTGTATAGATTACCCTAGAATGCCTTTATAGATCTTTTATTTAGACTCATGATATAATAACTAGATCCCAGACATTTGTGTTTTATTGAGGAATACCAATAGATGTTTTTATGCTTCTGCTTACTCTTTTAACCATGTGTAGATTGTAGAAAGGACAATAAGTAAATGAAACTAGTCATGGATTACGGATCCAGGAAGGAAAAAATTTGATTCCCTCTAATTTCTGCTATTTCGGGGCGTGACAGCTCCATAGTTGGGTCTTTTTTTTTTTTTTTGTGTGTGTGTGTAGAGCCTGAAGGAAATAAAGAAACACCCATTAGGTAAAAGCCCAAAATGAGCAAAAAAAAAAGGTGGTAAACAATTGTAAATGAAGAATTGTTTTCTGATAACAAAAATTTGCAAAAATTGGTGCATAATTTTAAATGAAGAATTTAGATTCGATTCCATGAAGCACGACCCCATTGAATTAGCAAGGCATGTAGCAAAACATTTGGAAAACAAAATTTCTTATTATTTGGTGAAAACATTTATGGTTTTTTTGGTCATAACTAACTAAAGCAAATTCTTTTTTTTTTTTTTTGGAATTCTTCTATTAATTAATGGACAAAAACTTAACTCAAAGCAACTTCATTTTTCTTTTTTTTCATTTTTTTTTTCTGAAAAATAATCCAAAGCAACTTTCTTTGACAAAAAAAAATGTGATTAACACATAAAGTTACGCAACAAATCAAGTCCCTATCCCAGGTTTTCAAGAAACATGTTCCCACCCCTGAAAATAAAGTAAAATTTGATGCTTTGGTAGATGCATCATTGAACCTATTTTTGCTTGTAATAGCAAATAAGATGCTTTGGCTTGAAATTTTTTTGCATAGTATTCCAAAAAAAAGTATGCTCATTTGCGATTTCCAAAGAGTATGCTAAGTTCAAATGGCAGAAGATAGCATTTGTGAATAGACCAATCTTAAAATCCCCACCTTTTTTACATCAACTCACCCTTTTAACCCCTAAGTTAACAAAAGAGAAAAATTACCCAAGCCATACAGATCCAAACATTCTTATGTCCAAAGAGACGTACTCTCATAGATCAAAGCATAACAGGAAGAAAGAAGCATACCCAATATTAAGAATTAGTTAAATAGCACAAAAAATAAAAAATAGAGTTCAGAAGTGATTGAATACCTTGAGAGAAAAAGGCACCAGTGTCTTTTAGCTATCAAAAAAGCCATTTCGAGAGAAAAAGTCCTAGTTATTTTTCAATAAAGTCAAATGAAGTCCAAACTTGCCTCTGCTTTCAACACTTTAGGCGCTTTATGTGTGGTGTACAAGTTATTCAACCATGAAAGCTTCACAAACAACCGGGAAAGAAAAAAAAGTAAGATCGATCTCATGGTGATTTCACTTTAATCTAATAAAAATTTTGGAATCTATAAATAAAAAAATTAGCTGAGCAAATTTGAATCAAACTCACATTGGAAACACTTAAAAAAAAAAACAAAAGGACAAAAATAAGTTTCTCCATAAGCAACCAAACTTATTTAGAGTCAAACTCACAACATTAGAAAGCAGATAAAGAAATAGGAACCAAAGCTTACAAGAGAAAAAAAGAAATCAGAAGAAACCAAACTAATTTAGAACAATATTTGAAAGCTAACTAATGTAAATACCAAACTAAAGACACTCATTTGCTGGTAATAATTGCAATTTGAATTATAATGACAGAAACCCATTCCAAATCACAAAGCTCTGCAATAAATGAGGACTACTAATAGTGAGGAAGACAAATACATCATATAGACCTTTCAATCAATAAACAACATACGTATAAAACACAATGCTAAGCCAAATTAGAAACATACTGTTGATTAACTCCAAGGTATATAGATATAAACATGTTATAATTCAAAAACAATAAATTAGGCGGAATATATCTAACATTGTTATGTAAATTCCCATAATTGGGAGGGTAGTTTGTTCGCAGTTAGACCTAGCTATAAAAGCACTGTTGGAGCACCTATATCAGCAAGAAATTCTATCACATATTTGATCTTCTCTCTTTACTCTTCTCAAAATTTCTCTCCATCTTCATGTCTATAACTCTAATATTCTCCCCACTTATCTCTCTGTTTCTCCTTAAATTTTCCTACTTAGCTCTCTATATATTTTGAAGAGTTGACCTACAAAATCTCGGTAAGGAACTTGGTCCTCACACCAGATATGTAGCAGCTCTCTCCAACCTTCTTTGATTTACAAGTTTGAACCTAATCCCCAACTTCCAAATAGATGAATATACAAAGAGTTTCCATTGACAAAACTACTAAATCTAAGGTGAGAATGCCAGTGTTGGACATCTTGACAAATCCAATACAACTAAATGCAGAGACACTAATTAACAGTACCAGCACAAAAATCCACTTATTCACCATACCAGAAAAAAGTCCAAAACAACACGATAATTAACAGACAACATTAGGAAAAAACCAAACGAACAAACTGGAGAGGCGGCGGCATGTGTGACCGGAGGTCATGCTGGTAAGTATGGTGGTTTTGATATTGCCATGTGGTGGCTCTAGTGATGTGCTAGGGTTTTTGCTGTAGAGGAGATAAGATATAGAACAACATGTGTATATGCGTGTGTGTGAGAGAGAGAGAGATAGAGAGAGAGAGATAGAGAGAGAGAGTAACGTGTTTATAAAAATGGAAAGGGCAGAATCTAAGTTTAGGTAGGTCTATGAATGAGCGTGAGAGAAAGAGAGAGAGAGAGAGAGAGAGAGAGAGCAAGGAATCAGGTTTAGATGCCACGTAGGATTTTTTAAAAGGAGTTAGGAAGCTGACGTGGAAGGCTGTGGAGACTTCATTTGCTTCAGCATTTAGATATATAATAGATATATACTTGTAGACACCCCATTTTGTCGGCTATCGGATTTAGGAGACCCATAGCTTGGTGGTTCACAATGATCGAAAAAGACTCAAAAGGACTCTTGGAAGTTAGCTATATTTCTCAAAATGCTCAGAATGACCAAAATGCCCCTAAAAGCCAAAAAACTCTCAAATTTGGTCCAAAAGTTCTGGAAACATGCTATGTTGTAAGAAAAGTAAAAAAATAAGTTTTTAAGTAAAATCAGATGAAATCGTCAGCTCCCAGAGACCCCCAGAAGTCCGGGAAGTTCCCGGAAAGTCCCCGTTGACCGGTTTGACCAAAGTTTGACCAGGTTTGACCAAGTTTGACCAAAATCGTCCAAATTCGCCAGGATCACTCTAGATCATGTGGAAAGTGTTAAAATGAGTTTTAAAAGAAAATCGAGCTAAAACGTCAGCTCTTGGGAGCTCCCAGAAGTTTCCAGAGCTTCTCGGGAATCCCAGGTTTGACCAGTTTAACCAAAATTTGACTTTAGAACCGGAGCACCGTAACATTTTCAAACAATTTTCATGGATACTAGAGGTCAATAGCTTTCCAACGGTATATCGCACATAATTTCTGGATTTAAAACGAATTTATTATGAATTTCCAAAGGCAAAAAAAGGCGATCAAATTGGCTTTTATCGCGAATGCCGCAAAACTTTTCAAAGTGACCTATCCCCGAACTATTTTTATGTGAAGTAGACTCCATTACCTTTTCAACGGTATATCACAACCTCAATTTGGAGTTCGTATGCATTTTCTGTGAATTTTGGACGAAATAGGGCCTTTTTGTGAATACCGGAAACTCTGGGGGCCTAAACAGCATTATCTGGACGAAGGAAGAGCAGTGCCGCCGCGGCACTGGCCCACTGCCGCCGCGGCACAAGGCCAGTGCCGCTGCGGCACTCTTCCCCAGAACAGTATGTTTTTGTAATTTATTTTGGGGGTCCAATTTGATATATTAGAAATCAAAACGACGTAGTTTTGGTTCCCAACTTATTTTGGACCAATGGGAGACCATTTTAAACTTTTTAAAACTCCATTTACCACCCCTCCTTTGCCTATAAAAGAAGTCATTTACTTCCATTTAGAGGAGAGACATGGAATCTTAGAGAGAGCTTAGGAAGAAACTCTAGAAAAATATAGAGAGATAAAGAGAAGAAGTAGTCTTCTTCTTCCATTTTTTCCAATCAAAGTGAGTTCTAATCTTGTTTTCCTCCACCATTCTTCTATATACTTCATCATCAATATACCCAATCACCATTCTTGAGCATTTTTGAGTTAGGAAGCTACTTCCATGTCCAAATGTCAAAATCTATGAGTGAAACACCAAGCTACAAGTCCAAAATCACATTGATTATCATCTATTGATTGTTATTTACTTGCTTGTTCATATAATGTTCATCTCTTCTTACCTCATTTCTTTTTGATTTTCTTTATTTACTTACTAGTTCATCATCATCTAGATGATGACATGAAGTTTGAGGTGAGTGAATCCTTATGGATAGTAGCTCTTGACCTCAAAAACATGTTTGATAGATGATGATTATAACTTCAATACCTCAAAGGTATCCTTGAAGTCATGTTCAAAATAAAAATGAATCTCTCCAATAATATTGGGAGTTCTTTGATGATTCAAGGTTGGATGAGGTTCTAAGTGGTCACATGGTCATCTCAAGAGTTTAAGTTCATGCTTTGAACATCTATTTCAAAGAGCTCTTTCGATTTCGAAAAAAGTCCCCCCAATCAAGAACTAAAACTCTATTTCAAAACCCAAATCCATTTTCTTCAAGAATGATCCAAAACAGTGAGCTGTTCAGATTCAAAGATTTGTTTTGAATTAAATACCTGAGTTATGATAATGAAACCACTTGGAAAATCTTCCTAAGACATCATAGTTTGTCTCCAATTTTTCCCATCAATTATAGAGGTCTGAAAGTATTATTTTCGGATTTAAGAAGTTCATATTCATAATCTGCCTCTGTTCTCACAGAATGTTTACCTAACTTTTTGCACTTATTCTGGATGTTTTCGTCACTGTACATATATCTTTTCTATTTTTTTTTATGAAACTTGGGTGTATTAGGAAACTTTTTGTATATAATGGGTCATCATAAACCCTTTCTTTGATTTATGAAAAATCATACAAAATCAGTCAACAGTGCAGCTTTTGTTTCTGAGTCATGTGTACATTCTGATTTATTTCTTTTAATCTGTGATAGCTATTGAGGTTTGGCTTTTTGGGTTATTTTCTAGACACACTAAGGATGATCTCTGATTCTTCCCACATTTTCCTAGGCATGTTTGACCTCCCATTATAGTGTTACAAAGTAATGCATACAGTCTGTCCACTATTCACAGCATTTCACTTTTTTTCTTTCACACTTTGATGCAACACTCTCTTGTATCTAGATGAACCCATATCCCATGCACATGTTCTTTACCACTTTTAGCATGCTATATCATATCATGTATCATCTATCCTCTCATGTATCATACTCCCATAGATTCTTGCAAATACTTGGGAAGTTCTTGAAATGAGTTAGGAATTGATCTTCCAAGTGGTTAGAATATTCATCCAAGTTCTGGAAGTATACTTTCAAAACCCCTATTTCAAAACCCCCCCTCTTAAACCCCTCATTTTGATTTCAAGAAATAAACCTTGCTTTTCTCAAAACCCTCAAAACAGTGAGTCATTTAACTTCAAAGAATTATTTTGAGTTCAATACTCAATGTATGAATGCAAGACCACTTGGAAAGTCTTTCTAACTCATTATAGAACACCGGTGATTTTTGGCTTAACTTGGAAGTACTTGGAAATGGTCCATTTGGACCCAAACATTCCTTCCAGACATTCTGTTTTTGCTGTCACAGCAGCTAGGTCCACTTCCAACCTCTTTTTCAGAAAATGTTTCCAAAAGGAGTGGTCCTAACTTATTTTTCCCTCAAACTTCAATGTCGTAGGGAGCGTTTTGTATAAAATGGGCATCTAGATCATTTGTTTTCATTTTCTAAGATTTTTCAACATTTCAGTCGACAGTACGGACTCTGTTTCTGAGTGACCTCTGTTGTTCATATGATTTCTCTCAATCTGTGATAGTTATAAAGATTGGCTTTTTGGGTTGTGTTCTAGACACAATAAGGAGGATCTCCATAAAACATCATGCATTGAAAACATTCCTAACCCCTCTTTTCAATTTCTAAAAGATCATGTTAATGTTCTGTCCACTATTCACAGCAAGCACATTTTAACTTTCATTCTTTGATTTGATGCTTACATGAACTCCAAATTAGCTCATGTCTTAGGAAGTAGTTCATACTACATTTGTACATATCCCATGATGATTTCATTCATTCATTCATACACATTATAGACTTCTAAGTCATTCTAGGAATCCATGAACACAAAGCACACTACAACCTTGGCACATTCTAGATACATACATTGCATCCATGCAAGATTTGGGCCTTCATGGCTCCTAATCTAAGAAGATTATAAGGAATGAACTTGATCACACGTTCATGCTTCCCCCGATCTAATCATCCTTTCTCATCCGTCCCGGGGATTGAGAGGCCTTCTTTTCTCAAAGATTAACATGCATCATACTAGCTTACTAAGCATATTTTGATTTCTTTGTTTATTTGTTTCAATAACAATTCATGTCCCCCTTTAGATTAGGAAGTCTTGATTATTTGATACATGATTAGACGATTTTTCCTAGGTTTATTTGTGTGATCTTTCACTTTGCATTGTGTGATATTTGGCTTAGATCTTATGAATGATACCTTATCTTCAGATCTTCCATTTCAAATTTTCTTATGTGATGTAATATACTATCATAGTATTATTTGTCGAACCAAATATAGTATAAGATGATTATTTGGATGCTAATTGAGGCCCGTCGAAAGACGGGTCGAGTTGAGGGTGTTTTAGTCGTGACAAAGGCTCATTCCTCTCTCGTACCAAAACCCCGAGCCAAGTTCTTTGGTTATGAAGGGCCGGTGCCCTTTATCCGTTTGGGTGAGTCAAATTGGGTTTCTTGGTTCCCTAAAGACCAAGTGGCGACTCTGTATCTATTTTCAAAAGACCTTCTTTTCTTCAAAACAAACCTCTTGTTTTCTTTCAAATCGATTTCAAAATAAAGGAAAATCAATTCCGAAACCCCGGAAACAGAAAACCCGGGAGTGGACGACGGAATTCCACGTGTCCACAATCTGGCGACTCTGCTGGGGATATTTATTTTCAAAACAAAATAATACAGAGGTTTGACTCATAAGAAGCATCCTTAAAATCATCTTTTTACTGTGTCTGGTTCACCGTATTACACTTTGCATTTTCCCCCTTCGACTGTGTCTGAAACGCGGCGCTGACATTGTTCAGTTCTTGCTGTGCCAGGGCACAAGTCACCGTTGATACTGTACCTTCCAAGGTATATCAAAAAGAGTAAACACTTCTGTACTGTCTCTCCGACGGTATATTGGAACTCTCGTCAACGGACCCTCTTTGACTAAACCCAGCCTTTGCATATAGATTCCTTTAGAACCTTTCATAGGGTTGTTAATTTATCTTTTCAGATAGGACAATATGATATAACTGTTGTATGCCCTGGTGGGATTACCTGCACGGTGTAGACGCTTATGTGGCATGAGACAGAACCTCTTTCTTATGATCCCCAAGGCAATCACTTACATGTGACCACATTGAGTGACCTGCCTAGGCACCATGGTAAGGAAGTCTGCTCCATGTTCACAAAGATATACACCGCAAACCTTGTTTGTTGGTCCTAGGACATAGGAGTATGAAAACTAGCTAGATAGTATGATCACCATCATAACTTGTTTCTCCCAGAAACTCTGTCCAGATATCCCAGATATAACCATATTGTCCAGTTTCTCCTAGAAACTCTGTCCAGATATCCCACATGTAACCATATTGTCCAGTTTCTCCCAGAAACTCTGTCCAGATATCCCAGATATAACCATATTGTCCATTTTCTCCTAGAAACTCTGTCCAGATATCCCAGATGTAACCATATTATCCAGTTTCTCCTAGAAACTCTGTCCAGATATCCCAGATATAACCATATTAACCAGTTTTTCCCAAAAACTCTGTCTAAATCTCCCAGCCTATCCAAATTTCCTAGAAATACCCATAGTACTTGTTTCTCCTAAAAACTCTACCCAAATCACCCAGAAATGCCCAGATATACTTGTTTCTCCTAGAAACTCTATCCATATTTCTTAGAAATACCCAAAATACCAGTTTATCCTAGAAGCTCAGTCCAAATCAACCAGAAATCCCTATTTCTCCTAGAAACTCAAATGACTTCTAGAAATTTCTCCAAATCTTCCAAATCCCTGTTTCTCCCAGAAACTCTATCAAAAATTCCCGAAGTATCCCAGAAATCCCTGTTATCCCTTGGTGATCATACTGGAAAGTAAGGTTAGCACACTTTGTATGGCTAGGACCTTATTTGTTTAACTGTTATCTGTTAGAAGTAGGGGCATCATATAGATTAGGGCTTGCATCCGCATACTTGTCTCATGTGCATGCACCATTCTCATCAGTCTGCGCACACTATCTCAGTCAGTCTGTACATAAGTCAGTCCATCTTCCTTAACATCACTGTCATTGTCTCTCCAGTCATCACTATCAGAATCTGATACACTTCTCTAGAACCTGTAGGTCATTATAGATTCCCAAAGTCAGCTACTGTGATCCCCATCCCGGGTCAGAAGTTCGAACAGTCATTTGGTTAGAATCAGCCCGCCGAGGAAACTCAACATGAATCAGGAAACTTTGGAAGCCAAGGTCACTAAGTTAATCAATCAACAGTCAGATCGGCTGACTCAAGTTCTGAAATTTATGGAAGAGTTTCGACAACAGCAGCCACAGTACCCACCTGGGTTCCTACCACCACTAGGGTTCATGCCACCACCACCGCCTAGATTTGGACTGCCTCCTGAAAATAATGGAGAAGAAGAATGGTTTCAAGGGGTCCCACTGCCTGCATATGAGAAAAGGCTCCAAGAAAAAATGGACAAGGTCGACAAGCTTGAGAACATACTAAGGAAGAGTAAGGGGGTCGACGATTACATGTTAGATCTGGAAGGATTGTTTGAGCCCAACAAGGTGAGGCTACCCGAGAACTTCAAGATGCCTGAAATCGACCGTTTTGACGGAACTGGAAATCCGAAGAGCCACGTGAAGTTTTGTATGAGCATTTTCCAGTCAATGGGCTGCACCCATGAGCACATAGCTATGTTGTTCCCTCAAACCCTCCAAAAAGCCGCACTATCTTGGTTCCTAACCCTTGAAACTTCCAAGACCCGAGTTTGGGAAGATGTTGCTAGAACTTTCATTGATCACTACTCCTATAACCAAGAGCTTGATGTCACCATTCGAGATCTGGAAACTACCAGGCAGAATTTCGATGAGTCCTTCGCTGCATTCTTGAGAAGATGGAGGAATAAAGTAGCCCAAATGATCCACAGGCCTGTTGAGAAAGAGAAAGTACGTATGCTGGTCAAGAACCTGCAACCAGTATACTATGAAAAATTATTCTACCAGTCTATCTCAACATTTGAAGAGTTGTTTGAGGTTGGAACTAGAATCGAGGATGCTATCTGTGAAGGCAAGATCAATGGAGCTGGGTCACTGAAAAAGAAGAAGAGACCCCATACCTTCGGTGAAGATCAAGAGAGCCTAGATGTCAATGCCATAAGCCCATCATCAAGCCAAAATGACTGTAGTAAGAGGCACAAGAAAGGAAACCAAAGAGTCTTCACACCACTTGACATGAGCTTATCCTCCGCTCTCAATCACCTTGTTCAAAAGGGTCACCTTGTACCTTTGGAGCCCAGTAAGCCTCCTAATCACCCACCTCCTGGGTACAATGAATCCAAGTATTGTGATTACCACCAAGACCAAGGCCATGAGACCAACAACTGTAAGAGGCTCTGTCACTCAATTCAGGATCTCTTAGATGATGCGCCGCACCCCAATCCAATCCACTACCTCGGTCTGGACCAACCCTCGACTTATCCGTTTAAATGATCCCCTTCGCTGAGGACCATGAATGTTGAACCTGTGCCAGTGAAGTGATGGTGTTTGGGACTTTTGCTAGCAAAACAAATGAGGATGCTCTTTCAAAAAAAAAAAAAAAAAGAAGACTAAGCGAGTCACTGTAACATTCCATTTGAGACCAGGTCAAGTCTAGTAGAGTTTGTTCTATGTTTCGAGTCTATTTCAAGAGTAGTCTTGTTGTCAAGTCTGCATGTCATCGAGGTGTGTTGAGTCTGTAATCTTTCTCTTTTGATGGAATGAAATCTCGTTTTGCTTAATCTGATGTGTGTAGTCATAAGTGCATGAATCGCTGAACTGAAAATGTCACTTTTCAAATTACCATTACTCTGCTAATAAATTTTTGCATCAAACAAAAAAATCCTGAAAGGTCAAAGTCAATTTTGCGCTGACACCGATGAAGAGCCGAGAATTGAATAGTCTTACTTTAAGAATTCAAAGATGCTTTTGCTCAAATCTCGAAAAGACATACTTGGAACTGATTTGGGGCTTGCCCAACACCTTTTTCCACCATTTTAAAGCCTTGAGCCCAGTCCAATCAAGAGCCATACAAACCTGTCCAATGCAGACTTAGTCATTGTTGGTAGCCAAACATTTCAATGAGTTTCTTCCCCCTTCAAAAAAAAAAAAGAAAAGCTCGCTAGGTTGAAAACCCGAAAAGGGCACCTAGGCAAAAGTGAGAGCTAAAAAGGTGTTGATTTCCAAAATCTGACCCTAGCCAGTCAAAAGGCTGAAGAAGATTTTGATGAAACAAATGAGAAAATTGTATGCTTCAAGGTACGTCATTAGAACTCACCTAGATCATGTTTCAAAGGGCTCGAAACGACCACAAACAAATTCTGAGGGCTGACGTGCACATTCTGGAATTTCGAGATTATGATCAGAAGATCTCACATGAATCAACTATGTGAAAAAGAAAATTGACTGGCTAGGCGAAAGTGAAAAGGATCAATCCTCAAAAGAAAAAGAAGAAGAAAAAAAAAAGAAAAGGAAAAGAAAAAGAAAAAGAAAAGAAAAGAAAAGAAAGGGAGATGGAAACTGAATCCTCCTCTTCAAGGCTACCATAAGTAACCCAAGTTTGAATTTCTTTGACGATTGGTTTGAAAAAACCTCAACCGATTTCTTTCAAGACCTTGCCTTGAACTACGCTTGACCTGATTCCCACTCGGGGATACGTAGGCAACCACATCGGTTCGGTCGACACCATCATAATCAAACCAATTTCTTTCAAGGCCTTGCTTGAACTACGCTCGACCTGATTCCCACTCGGGGATAGGTAGGCAACCACATCGGTTCGGTCGCTCCACCCACAAAAATAGCCCAATTTCTTTCAAGCTTCGGCCCGAACTACGTTGGACCTGATCCCCACTTGGGGGTACGTAGGCAGACTTTTAAAAAAAGAAAAAGAAGGATGGCTCGCTAGGTCGAAAATCCGAAAGGACGCCTAGGAAAAAATTAGAGCTAAATCCAAAGTGAGCAATAACAAAAGAGAGAAAAGAGCTCGTTAGGTCACCTCACTGGTGCCTAGGCAAAAGTTATGAGCATTTGAGAGATTAAAGTCACGGTCCTTGCCTCAAGCCAGAAATCACCTTCCACACTAGGGGCAAACTTTGGCTACTCGCCTTATTTGCCTAAATTTTACTATCTACCCTTCATGCAAGGGGCAAACTTCGGTCACCTACCTCATTTGCCCAAAACCTCCAATGAACCTTCCTCCAAACTAGGGGAAAATTTTGGTCATTTACCTCGTTTGCCTACCAATCCCACTTCATGCCCTTCAAACTAGGGGCAAACGTCGTTTGCCACCCGATCCCTATACACCAATGGTAAGCCTTTAAGTCACAAACATTGTCTTGAACAGATGGAAATGGAGCATCTTTTGTTCTATAAGCTAAGGCACTAATTCAAAGCACATCTTGGGAGAAGCAAAGAAATTGATTAGATTAGTAGGGAGGAATTTTCAAAAATAAGATTCACCATCAAAGTGATGCCACGTTAAGGTCAGAAGTAAACATAAAAGAGAAATGGTACATCATTTATGACAAGAGCACATTAAGTTTTGGAAAGTCGAGCTTGTTTCATTTCAGTGTCGAATGTGTTGTCCTCGTGTGTCGATGTCTGTTAGTCGTCAAGTCTGTCGTAGTCTCAAATAAGTGAGTTGACAGTGACTAATAATGAATTTTCCAAATAAAGTTATAAATTTTTTTTTAAGGAGCATTCCAATGACAATACAAGCAAGAGTACCAAACATCATTACTACACCAGACAAGGCATCAGTATGAGAATTGTCCAAACTTAGGACAAATGCAAATTTCATCCCTTTTCAAACTGCCAAAAGTTAACCATCATCTTCTAGCAACATAAGTCCATGAGTGGCTGTTGATCTTTCATCTTTCTTCATGCAACATAAGTCCATGAGTGGCTATTGATGATCTTTCTTCCTTCCTGCAACATAAGTCCATGAGTGGCTGTTGATCTTTCATCTTTCTTCATGCAACATAAGTCCATGAGTGGCTGTTGATGATCTTCCTTTCTTCTAGCAACATAAGTCCATGAGTGGTTGTTGATGATCTTTCTTCCTTCCTGCAACATAAGGCCATGAGTGGCTGTTGATCTTTTATCTTTCTTCATGCAACATAAGTCCATGAGTGGCTGTTGATGATCTTTCTTCCTTCCTGAAACATAAGTCCATGAGTGGCTGTTGATCTTTCATCTTTCTTCATGCAACATAAGTCCATGAGTGGCTGTTGATGATCTTTCTTCCTTCCTGCAACATAAGTCCATGAGTGGTTGTTGATCTTTCATCTTTCTTCGTGCAACATAAGTCCATGAGTGGCTGTTGATGATCTTCCTTTCTCCTAGCAACATAAGTCCATGAGTGGCTGTTGATCTTTCATCTTTCTTCATGCAACACATGTCCACGAATGGCTGTTGACGATCTTCCTTCATCCTAGCAACATAAGTCCATGAGTGGTTGTTGACTGTCTTCCTTCGCTCATGCAACATAAGTCCATGAGTGGCTGTTGATGATCTTCTTTCATCCTAGCAACATAAGTCCATAAGTTGCTATTGATTATCACCCTCCATCAGTGTCAAACCACCACAAATCATCTCTGTCACAAACAAAATGATACCTTGACTCCCATTTAATGGGCGTATTTCCTTCTTCCTAGCAGAGTACATTATCCTTTAGCTCCCGAAGGCCCTAACCGGCTCTTTTGGATTGAGCATTGCAGAATCTGACCAACTATGAGAGATTCAGAGATGGATCCTGGTTCTAGGTCAAGAATTGAAGAGAGATTCTCAGAGAGTCCATCAGCTCCCGAAGGCCCTAACCGGCTCTTTTGGATTGAGCATTACAAAATCTGACCAACCACGAGAGATTCAGAGATGGATCCTGGTTCTAGGTCAAGAATTGAAGAGAGATTCTCAAAGAGTCCATCAGCTCCCGAAGGCCCTAACCGGTTCTTTTGGATTGAGCATTGCAGAATCTGACCAACCACGAGAGATTCAGAGATGGATCCTGGTTCTAGGTCAAGAATTGAAGAGAGATTCTCAGAGAGTCCATCAGCTCCCGAAGGCCCTAACCGGCTCTTTTGGATTGAGCATTACAAAATCTGACCAACCACGAGAGATTTAGAGATGGATCCTGGTTCTAGGTCAAGAATTGAAGAGAGATTCTCAGAGAGTCCATCAGCTCCCGAAGGCTCTAACCGGCTCTTTTGGATTGAGCATTACAAAATCTAACCAACCACGAGAGATTCAGAGATGAATCCTGGTTCTAGGATTGAAGAGAGATTCTCAGAGAGTCCATCAGCTCCCGAAGGCCCTAACCGGCTCTTTTGGATTAAGCATTACAAAATCTGACCAACCACGATAGATTCAGAGATGGATCCTTGTTCTAGGTCAAGAATTGAAGAGAGATTCTCAGAGAGTCCCCTACCATCCCCAGTAGAAGATAACAGAAGTCCGAACCGATTCTCCGGACTTGTCATCATAAGGATCGGCCAACGATTGAAAACATCACTCGCAGTCAAATCACCCCGATTCCCAGGGCAAGCACTGTCTATCCACAATTCAAGGATTCGTGTCCACTAATTATCATGAGCTTTCTCACCTGTCAGTCATTATGAGTTTCCTCACTTATCGTGAGCTTTTTCGCTCCGGTTATCTCACCTGTTAATTATCGTGAGCTACCCCACTTATTATGAGCCTCCTCACTTTGGTTATTATAAAACTGTCGGTTATCATGAACTCCCTCACCTATGGGTTATCCTTAGTTGTCATCATCAAAGACCCCACATCCTATCCCATTCGCTTATAAAGCACACTTCCCGTAATTTGAGAAGTTTGCCCCGAAACCTAGAGTCTTTTCAAACCGTGGTCGGCCACTGCATCGTAGTCAGAAGCACTAGCATAACACAAGTCCACTCGAAATGACACACACCGCCACAGCACCTGCTCATACTAGGGTTATAACACTAGACATGATAGGATTTATAACACAATTCATATCACATCCATGCATTGCATACCATCCTCATAGCATAGCATCCGCTTGGTTGTTGTGTATGTACATGTGTGATTCATTCCTTTGTGCCCCGAACTACGTCCTGGTCTGATTCCCCTTGGGATACGTAGGCAGCTCACGCAGAGCACGACCAGCACTAGCCTCAGCTTCATTGCATCTTTTGCAACGTTTTTTTTTATCCTAAATCTATAGCCTCCAAAAGACCTGTCTCTTCAAAGCTTTGGCACTCGCTTGCGACATGCGTTGCCTCGCAAGTTCATGCCAAAGAGGGGCAAACTGTAGACACCCCATTTTGTCGGCTATCAGATTTAGGAGACCCATAGCTTGGTGGTTCACAATGATCGAAAAAGACTCAAAAGGACTCTTGGAAGTTACCTATATTTCTCAAAATGCTTAGAATGACCAAAATGCCCCTGAAAGCCCGAAAACTCTCAGATTTGGTCCAAAAGTTCTGGAAACATGCTATATTGTAAGAAAAGTAAAAAAAAATGAGTTTTTAAGTAAAATTAGATGAAATCGTCAGCTCCTAGAGACCCCCAGAAGTCCGGGAAATTCCCGGAAAGTCTCCGTTGTCCGGTTTGGCAAAAGTTTGACCAGGTTTGGCCAAGTTTGACCAAGTTTGACCAAAATCGTCCAAATTCACCAGGATCATTCTAGATCATGTGGAAAGTGTGCAAATGAGTTTTAAAAGAAAATCGAGCGAAAACGTCAGCTCCTGGGAGCTCCCAGAAGTTTCCAGAGCTTCCCGGGAATCCCAAGTTTGACCAGTTTGACCAAAATTTGACTTTAGAACCGGAGCACCGTAACATTTTTCAAACATTTTTCATGGATACTAGAGGTCAATAGTTTTCCAACGGTATATCGCACATAATTTTTGGATTTAAAACGAATTTATTATGAATTTCCAAAGGCAAAAAAAGGCGATCAAATTGGCTTTTATCGCGAATACCGCAAAACTTTTCAAAGTGACCTATCTCCGAACTATTTTTTATGTGAATTAGACTCCATTACCTTTTCAACGGTATATCACAACCTCAATTTGGAGTTCGTATGCATTTTCTGTGAATTTTGGACGAAATAGGGCCTTTTCTCAAATACCGGAACCTCTGGGGGCCTAAACAGCATTATCTGGACGAAGGAAAAGCAGTGTCGCCGCGGCACTGGCCTCGGTGCCGCCGCGGCACAAGCCCAGTGCCTCCGCGGCACTCTCCCCCAGAACAGTATGTTTTTGTAATTTATTTTGGGGGACCAATTTGATATATTAGAAATCAAAACGACGTAGTTTTGGTTCCCAGCTTATTTTGGACCAATGGGAGACCATTTTAAACTTTTTAAAACTCCATTTACCACCCCTCCTTTTCCTATAAAAGAAGCCATTTTCTTCCATTTAGAGGAGAGACGTGGAAGCTTAGAGAGAGCTTAGGAAGAAACTCTAGAAAAATATAGAGAGATAAAGAGAAGAAGTAGTCTTCTTCTTCCATTTTTTCCAATCAAAGTGAGTTCTATTCTTGTTTTCCTCCACCATTCTTCTATATACTTCATCATCAATATACCCAATCACCATTCTTGAGCATTCTAGAGTTAGGAAGCTACTTCCATGTCCAAATGTCAAAATCTATGAGTGAAACACCAAGCTACAAGTCCAAAATCACATTGATTATCATCTATTGATTGTTATTTACTTGTTTGTTCATATAATGTTCATCTCTTCTTACCTCATTTCTTTTTGGATTTATTTATTTACTTACTAGTTCATCATCATCTAGATGATGACATGAAGTTTGAGGTGAGTGAATCCTTATGGATAGTAGCTCTTGACCTCAAAAACATGTTTGATAGATGATGATTATAACTTCAATACCTCCAAGGTATCCTTGAAGTTATGTTCAAAATAAAAATGAATCTCTCCAATAATATTGGGAGTTCTTTGATGATTCAAGGTTGGATGAGGTTCTAAGTGGTCACATGGTCATCTCAAGAGTTTAAGTTCATGCTTTGAACATCTATTTCAAAGAGCTCTTTCGATTCCGAAAAAAGTCCCCCCAATCAAGAACTCAAACTCAATTTCAAAACCCAAATCTATTTTCTTTCAAGAATGATCTAAAACAGTGAGCTGTTCAGATTCAAAGATTTGTTTTGAATTAAATACCTGAGTTATGATGATGAAACCACTTGGAAAATCTTCCTAAGACATCATAGTTTGTCTCCAATTTTTCCCATCAATTATAGAGGTCTGAAAGTATTATTTTCGGATTTAAGAAGTTCATATTCATAATCTGCCTCTGTTCTCACAGAATGTTTACCTGACTTTTTGCACTTATTCTGGATGTTTTCGTCACTTTACATATATCTGTTCTATTTTTTTTTTATGAAACTTGGGTGTATTAGGAAACCTTTGGTATATAATGGGTCATCATAAACCCTTTCTTTGATTTATGAAAAATCATACAAAATCAGTCAACAGTGCAGCTTTTGTTTCTGAGTCATGTGTACATTCTGATTTATTTCTTTTAATCTGTGATAGCTATTGAGGTTTGGCTTTTTGGGTTATTTTCTAGACACACTTAGGATGATCTCTGATTTTTCCCACATTTTCCTAGGCATGTTTGACCTCCCATTATAATGTTACAAAGTAATGCATACAGTCTGTCCACTATTCACAGCATTTCACTTTTTGACTTTCACACTTTGATGCAACACTCTCTTGTATCTAGATGAACCCATATCCCATGCACATGTTCTTTACCACTTTTAGCATGCTATATCATATCATGTATCATCTATCCTCTCTTGTATCATACTCCCATAGATTCTTGCAAATACTTGGGAAGTTCTTGAAATGAGTTAGGAATTGATATTCCAAGTGGTTAGAATATTCATCCAAATTCTGGAAGTATACTTTCAAAACCCCTATTTCAAAACCCCCCCTCTTAAACCCCTCATTTTGATTTCAAGAAATAAACCTTGCTTTTCTCAAAACCCTCAAAACAGTGAGTCATTTAACTTCAAAGAATTATTTTGAGTTCAATACTCAATGTATGAATGCAAGACCACTTGGAAAGTCTTTCTAACTCATTATAGAACACCCAAGATTTTTGGCTTAACTTGGAAGTACATGGAAATGGTCCATTTGGACCCAAACATTCCTTCCAGACATTCTGTTTTTTCTGTCATAGCCGCTAGGTCCACTTCCAACCTCTTTTTCAGAAAACGTTTCCAAAAGGAGTGGTCCTAACTTATTTTTCCCTCAAACTTCAATATCGTAGGGAACTTTCTGTATAAAATAGGCCTCTAGATCATTTGTTTTCAGTTTCTAAGATTTTTCAACATTTCAGTCAACAGTACGGACTCTGTTTCTGAGTGACCTCTGTTGTTCATATGATTTCTCTCAATCTGTGATAGTTATTAAAGATTGGATTTTTGGGTTGTGTTCTAGAGACAATAAGGAAGATCTCCATAAAAAATCATGCATTGAAAACATTCCTAACCCCTCTTTTCAATTTCTAAACGATCATGTTACTGTTCTGTCCACTATTCACAGCAAGCACATTTTAACTTTCATTCTTTGATTTGATGCTTACATGAACTCCAAATTAGATCATGTCTTAGGAAGTAGTTCACACTACACTTGTACATATTCCATGATGATTTCATTCATTCATTCATACACATTATAGACTTCTAAGTCATTCTAGGAATCCATGAACACAAAGCACACTACAACCTTGGCACATTCTAGATACATACATTGCATCCATGCAAGATTTGGGGCCTTCATGGCTCCTAATCTAAGAAGATTATAAGGAATGAACTTGATCACACGTTCATGCTTCCCCCGATCTAATCATCCTTTCTCATCCGTCCCGAGGATTGAGAGGCCTTCTTTTCTCAAAGATTAACATGCATCATACTAGCTTACTATGCATATTTTGATTTCTTTGTTTATTTGTTTCAATAAAAATTCATGTCCCCCTTTAGATTAGGAAGTCTTGATTATTTGATACATGATTAGACAATTTTTCCTAGGTTTATTTGTGTGATCTTTCACTTTGCATTGTGTGATATTTGGCTTAGATCTTATGAATGATATCTTATCTTTAGATCTTCCATTTCAAATTTTCTTATGTGATGTAATATACTATCATAGTATTATTTGTCGAACCAAACATAGTATAAGATGATTATTTGGATGCTAATTGAGGCCCGTCGAAAGACGGGGCGAGTTGAGGGTGTTTTAGTCGTGACAAGGGCTCCTTCCTCTCTCGTACCAAAACCCCGAGCCAAGTTCTTTGGTTATGAAGGGCCGGTGCCCTTTATCCGTTTGGGTGAGTCAAATTGGGTTTCTTGGTTCCCTAAAGACCAAGTGGCGACTCTGTATCTGTTTTCAAAAGACCTTCTTTTCTTCAAAACAAACCTCTTATTTTCTTTCAAATCGATTTCAAAACAAAGGAAAATCAATTCCGAAACCCCGGAAACAGAAAACCCAGGAGTGGACGACGGAATTCCACGTGTCCACAATACTACATACATATTATACTATATACACACACGACATATGTAAATAATACACACATACATATAATTTCCATTTTTTGTCTTATAGACTCACAAAAAGACATTGTATGGGCCCCAAAGGCAACACAAAGTACTAAAATGAGTGGTCCAATGGGTACCCATGACCCCAATACTTAATTTTAATGCTAATTACATTACTTAACACATTTACGGGCCTATAAACACTACTAAAAATTAAACACATCAGCTCTTCAATAACTTATCCAACTTAAACTTTTACAACTAAACCCCACCACTAAAATTAGTAGATGCTTAGTAATTGTTAAATCAAACAACTTCCGTGTTGTATCTCTTAGGTTAAATTGTAGCCTGCTATGTGTGATGCAACGTTTTCAAAAACTTTGTGATTTAATAATAAACTGGATCAAATTAGTAAATTGGATAATTTGGTCACTTAACTTCATAATTGATGGTCATTTTGCATAAAATTAAGTACATCGGCAATCCAAACAATTTTCGTGTTTTACACTTTTCCTAAAAATGTCATCTTGATACTGTTTTGATCTATTTCATAATTTGTTGAACATCACATGTTTAAGAGGCAAAATTTAATAATTTATGACATCTGTTTAGAATTTAATGAACAGTTTTCCTTGCAAATTTAATTCTGAACATACTTTGCGTTTTAAATTTTGTCTAATTCCTGCTATTTCTTTGAGATAAATTCACTTTAATAAGCAGCACAATGATTTTGGTTTTTAATTACTATGCTAACTTCTATTTCTACAGGATGGTAGGTCCACTAATGTGTTTGCAGGTATTGGCCTACCATAGCTAAGAAGGGTAAGTATTTATTCAGTTTAGTTCGGATAGGAACTTTATGGCCGCCACATAAAAGGGAAACTACATCTTGTCCCATTATGTGAGTCCCTTTTATGTGAGTGGAACTACTTTCATGCTCGATCTCTTGTATGTTGTCGTTGTTGTTGTTGTTGTTGTTGTTGTTGTTGTTGTTGTGATAGTTTAAGGGAATATAAGCGATTCCTATGACTGTTTGTGACTATCGATATTTAACTTACACCAGTCATGTGTCACGCCCATCCCAAAAAATCCTTTTATTTTAAAGGTATAAATGCTTTAAATGGAATTATTAATGTAGTTTAATAATTATGGATGCAGTTGACTGTGGGCCAACGGTGAGTGTCAATCGAGAACACGGGAATGTGGAATATCATGAGGAATTTGTACAAGTAAATGACATTTATGTGCATTAAATGTTATTTGACTAATCTGGCTTATGGGAATAGTGATTTTACCTGTGTAATGTAAATTCTGATAATGTTGATCAAAATTTAGATCACTGTGAAGGATATAGTGAGAACGTAGGTGATACGTTGCATAAAAAGTAGGTTATCTAGAAATTTCACAAAATTAGTTTTCGAAACGTAATTACGGCGACAAACGGAACTTAGACAAAAGCTTTTATAATTTGTAGTTTTTACTCGTGAAGCAATAAATTAGACATGTAAAGCAGTTCGAGGAATAATTAGGAGTTTTGAAAACTTGTGAGGAGGTAAATGTGATTTTTGAGACTTATGTCTATATGTAGCAAGTCCAAGATATTTTCATTTGACAACTTTTCTAAACTTGAAACCAAGAGGGAGATTTTAGTGCTTAGAGCTTCAAGACGCAAATCAATGACCATTGTTCGTCAGTTTTTCTCCAAATTCCATATTTGTACTCCTCGAGGTAAGGGCTTTGTTTTGATACTTCTTACGCCACGTTGGACAAACTTTTTAGAAAATCCTATTTCTAAAAATTTGGGAAAAATGTGTATATTCTTGTAAGAATCCCTTGAGATCAGAGATTCGACGTTTAATCGATCCCTAGTGCTTCCCTCAAAGTTATAGGACGTTTGCACAAGGTATAAATTCTAAACTTATGGTTTATAAGGAATTTACATGTTTCAAATAGCTGAATTGATATTTTTGGATCTGGGTAAAACTCATGTGTTAAGTAGTCCCGTTAATTACGTACGTGAAAATGTATGAAAAGCACGCATATATGACTATATGAGCATGTTATGTGTCTATGTGGGTCAAAAGGAGGTTGGTGCAATTCCATCTGGGGGAAAGCTCTTTGATTTTTGAGGATTGTGGTATTTATAGTCATTGTGTCTGGTTTGGAGGAAGGCCTAGCTAGGACACGGTGCATGGTTTGGAGGAAGGTCCAGCCAGGGCACAGGATGCATGGTAAGAGGAAGGCCTTCCATGACATCAATTTGATTTATCAGATGGAAAATGTACCACTCTCCCTAGAGACTAATTTGACATGTTTTGATATCTTAATGTATGAATTGTCATATAAGCATATGTTTATAATTATACACTCAGCATATTGCTGAGCAATGGAGATTTACTTCATTACAGGTATGGAGAAAGGCAAGAAGTAGCATGAGGAATGAGGTCGTGGGGATGACGGGGATCATTTCTTTTGTTTATGTTTCATTTTTCTACTCCAATGTTGTAATTTGAAACCAAACTTCTTGTAGTTAGTTTTGAACTAATCCGAACACCTATGTTCGTGTTTTGTAATCTTAACTTGTCAAATTCGAGTTTTTATAGATGTGATTACAGTATTGTGAATCAATCGAAACGAGCCTTAGCTTATTTCATTTCCATTTCTTTTCTGATGTTTGGAAAGTCTTTTCCAAGTTCTTTTAACCTTGATATGGTTGGGAAGGTTTGGAGTGAATTGTGGTAACTTGGAAGGGTTGTTTGACCCTTAAGCAAAATTCTGCAAAAGGGGGTGGAATTTTGCAGCAGGGTCATTCTACCGGTCAAAATTGGTTCTACTCGTGTGCTTTTTCTACCTGTTTTGAAAATTATTTAAATGTTTTGATTGGTTCTTAGGGTATCTTAAGGACCCCTTTCAACATAAATTCACTCGTTTCAAAATATTATTGCATATTCAAATTTATACAGATTTTACAACTTGGAGGGTATTATTTTCAAAGGAGTTGAATACTCATTTATCATTTTAGTTTCTTTTTGGCTACTAGAGTTAGTTTATGAATTGGATGAGCCTTGGTGGCATGTCACGTGTCCTATTTCCACACGTTGTGGGATGGGTTGTGACATTTATTTGTATCAAAGCTATAGGTAACAAAACTTTAGGAATATTTGACGTCGAGTGGGGTGTTGAGTGTTTTGGCGTATATTCTAGAATGCATCCACACATGGAAGAGATGTTTGATGCATATGGTATGTTGTTATACAATCATGAATACATTTATTTTCATTCATACATAGTATATATACATTCACGAATTGGTTGAATTATACGGATCTAGAGCTGTGTGATGAGATGGGGTTTACTCTGCGTTATCATAGACCTTGTGTAGTAACACGAGGGAGAGATGGTATCTTAGTAGTGATGAACAGTGAGATTTTCTAAACAAAAATAAAATGATTTCTTTTGGATCGTACCAATAGATGTTTTAAACGATAGTGATAAGGATCCTTTGAAGGTTTAAACTGAGAATGGAGTCTGAGTAGTGAGCGTTAGAGGAGATTTCGTAGTAGTTCACAAAGAGAACAAAGTGAAATGTTCGTAGCTGAGCTTGGGATTGGGATTGGGATTGGGATTGATTGATAAGAGTTCTGTTTCAGAGTTGGGTTAAACATCTTGATGGGAGGGAATAAGTGTGTACAATTGGGTGTTATGATAGAAAGATAGTTCTGCGACATGTATTGCTCGTGCATGGAATAGGTGAGGAATCTCTCACCTTATCTTACGGTGTTAACCTATGGTGCAATCGTACGGGGTTTTCTTATGGGATTACCTTATGGTATATATGGAGTATGTTGGATAGTTGAATAATCTTTCAACTTATTGTACGATATTGAGATGATTGGATGGTTGAGGAATCTCTCAACCTATCATATGGTATTTATTGGATGGTTGAGGAATCTCTCAACCTATTTTGCGGTATGTACTAGGGGTTGAGGAATATCTCAACAGATGGTGAGTATCATGGATGTTGAGGAATCTTTTAACTGAACCTGGTGTAGTACCATAGTGGATTTGGACATAGAATGAGGATTAGTAGTAGATGCTACCAAAGTGAAGGTATAAGTGGAAATGTTGGGATCATTCGAGAGATATTCATGGGTAATTACTTGTATAGTAGAATGTAATGCTCTTGGTATGAGAATTCGTAAGACTTTATAATTTAAACTGTTGGTGTTGAAAGCAAAGAGAAGTGTAGACTCTAGTAATTAAATCATAGAAGCTCTAGAACATCATTGGTTGATGCATAGTCTTTTGAAAACCTTTGGGATTCAGTTTGAAACGAATCCGAACTCTCGAGTTCATGGGTTTGAGACTTGTACTATTCGTGTACTTGTAATCCATGGACAAGACTATGTTGGGTAAATGGAGTATACATGTATTTTACATGTCTATAAAATACTTTGTAAAGCTTTTAAAATGGTTTGGAGAGATGTCGGTTTGAGTGGGTTGATATGGGACTAGGAAAATTTGAGTTTTGTAAGGGAGAAGTTCGACCGGTCGAACACCCCTCTGCCAGATCCTTCATTTTTTCGTCTTTCATCCGTTGGCTTTTACGAAAATGGGCATAACTTTTTCTAGAAAATTCGAAGTCGCCCGTCATTTTTTTGCATTAGAACTGAGACCAAAAGAGCTATCTTTTGATACAAAATTTAACCATATTTTCTAAATGACCGTTATTCCCTTGGACTATTTTGTCACAGAAAAGTTCTTTTAAGATATCGTATTTTAAATCAAATAAAAGATCTATTAATGCTTTTAAAACATCGTTGAGTGTTTGAAGCGAGTGGCGGTCAACGGGAAGTTAGAGTACAATAATTATTACGATACTGAACATGAACGGTGGTGGAAATGGATAGAGGGTAAAGAGACTTTGGGTAAGTCAAGTTAGAAGGGTAAAAATATAAATTAGGAAGATGAGGCTTCGATGAGTAAGTGAACATGAACAGTAAGAGTGGGATGAAGACTTAGTAGTACATTGGGTACATTATCGGAAATGATAAAAGGAATGTAAAACAGTCAGAGGACAATGGTGGATGCAGTGGAATGCTATCTCAGTTGTCCTAGATTCCAACAAGGTTGGAGGATTTTGAGAATCTCGGATTTTATCCCTAAGAAAATTTTAAAATGTTTAAAATATTTTAAAAACCTAACTTTTGTTTAAATGAGAATACTGGTATTGAATACTTACGATAAGGTATTAAGTAGATTTTGGAAGTTAGGTATTGTGGAATGATATGGTATGCTTAGTGCTTGGGATGCAACGGTGCTTGCTAAACGAATGAGTTCTACATTAGTGGATTATGGACTAAGAAGTTCTAAAATAAGGAAATTCTAAAGTAAGGAGGTGGTGAGGTTTTGTGCACCTAAATTTGGTAAGTTTGAAGGTATGACAATAAGGGAGTTGTCGTGAGTATCATTCTAAAGGGAACTTGATTCTGGTATAAGTACTGGAATAACCTGAGGTTATGAGTAATTTTAAGATTTGGACAATCAGGAACTTGATGAGATCTATAAGGTATGAAGCACTTGAAAGACAATAGTTAGGAATCGGTTGGCATCGGTAACCGGGGTGAAAATAGGGTAACCTTGGGATATGGTCGCGAAAGGTATTTGAAATGGGAAGTTGATAAGGAATTTATCGAACACATTAAGACTACAGTACCTCATGGGAAGATTTAATTACCGCATTATCCTCAGATGGCTTACGGGACTAGTATGAATGCTTGAGCAATGGATTATTCGAGAACAATGGATTTAATATCTGAATAGCAAGAATAAAGGATTAAAGAGTCTAAATTGGAGTTAAGTCAGGTTGAATAGAGTTATGAAATATTAAATCGTTGAATAAGGTATGAAGGCTTAAGATGTTATACAAAGAGTATATGTTCAGTGTAAAGGATTGTCAGAGTCTCAATAAGGGCAGAGATACAAGAGTATGATTGGTATGATCTTGTGTAAAGGTGGAAGTGAAACACCAAAGATTTATGGAATTGTATAACTACGTGATGGTAGTAGATCTACCTGGATTGATAAACTAAAGGATAGTGGACAAGTAGGGTATGAGACGAGAATGTATTACATTATAATTGAGATCCCCAATAGAAAAATAATTGACTCAGGGTATATGTACATTATGTAAATGGCAAGGACTATAAATGGTCAAAGGATAGACAAGTGACAATGTATGTGTTGAACATTGGGGCACGTTGTGATGAATTCTGAGGCACGTGTATGATTGACTAAGTCAATTTGGGTGAGCAACATTATTTGTTGTGACGGATATTGGGGTAATTATGTTGTGAAAGTATTATGCAAAATTTTTAAATAATTTGTTTTAAAAACAAAAAGGGAGATTATGTATTTGACTTTGTTAAAAGTTTTAAATTGAAAGTGTAAAGTGAAATCTTCTACGTTAATTGATGGTAGTTCGAGTATAGAATTTGATAGATTAATGGACAAGTGTGTTTAACTATCAGGACATTAGGTAATCTCGAACGAGTAGAATGGTGTGAACCTTTCAATTGAGAATCTGAATGCTGTCTTACGAATCACGTATGATTAGAAGTATAGTATGAGGTTGGTTTAACTGAAATGGATTGATATTAATTATTAGAGACAGAGGGAGGTTCTGGTGCGATGCACTACCGACTTAATGATGATCATTTGAACTAGCGTTGCCGTTATATGGATCCCTTGGGAAGAAAGATTATAAATTGATAAGAAATTGGAAGTTGTTGGAAATGTGTCATCGTTCTACAACTATTTCTCAATTAGCAGGATAAGGGATTGAATCCATAGTATACGAAGTAGATGGTTGAAGCATTAGCTTACTGACTGGGTATACATGTATGATAGTACTCAGTTTTAGTTCACTTTGAAATGAAGAATCGTGTATGGTTAACTAGTTCAGACATGTTGGAAATGACTTTTAGTCAAAAAGAAAGATGGGTGAAATTGAGATGAGTAATTCTTTTGTTTTGGGGATTGTGACGAAACTTTTAAGTTTCGGAAAAGATATTCGACAACTACAATGAAAGTATATCTGGGTTGACGTGTTACGTCGTGATATGATTTAATGTCAAGTTTGACTATTGAGTATGTTCTACTCAAGCATTGATGTGATGGAAAAACCGATTTAATTTAAAAGTTTAAACACGCAGCGGAAAAGTCAAGTTATAAAAACTTAATGGCAGCCCAGGATTTTCTACTCGTTAATTCCATAGATGCACACAAGAGGGGACAAGAGTTATACCTTAGTGTCTTGAACCCAATTCTGATTTTCTTTAACTTCCAGCAGCTTCCACTAGATGGCCTTCACTCTTATGACACCTATGGATGCTCGCAGGAAGGACTAGGGTTGGCGGGAACCCTAATGGAGAGGAAGGAGAAGGTTTGGTGCTCTAAAACAGTTTCTGCAGCTTCTGACGTTCAAAACGACGAACTTCTTTTCCAGAACGCACCTTCCCTATTTATAGATTCCCAGAATCGACCTAGACTTCGAGCGATCGAAGATCTTTGATCGATCGAACGTTCGATCGATCGAACAATTCTCGATCGATCGAGACTGCCAAAACTTCAATCGATCGAACATACTTCAATCGATCGAACTTGTCTTGACAACTTCCTCATGTGTCTTTCCAAGTATCCTGGTGGAGCTAAGAGTGGGACCTCCTAGGCTCTTTATTGTTGGCTCAGACCAGTTTGTTAATTACCGTGACCAAACTCTTTGATCAGCAAACTAACTAACTGGTCAGTTAACTTTTACTCCACTATAAAACGATAACTGAACTCCAACGCAAAAGAACATATCTGAAGCGATAACTAGACTTGTGTGTTGTACTAATGTCCCTCTACCTTCAGCATTCGTAATCATATTCAGGTAGTCGGATAACTGTTACTGTCAACCTGAATCACAATTACTTCTTGTATTCCTTGAGTCTCATTCACCTCTCATGATTACCAAACATGTTGATAACTCTTATCAACAAGACTGCAGTACTCAGTAATCAACTTGGTGACATTCTCAAGGGAATGCTTACTCTGAAACAGAGGGTAGATTATGTCTTGACAATATATGTTCACAACCCTATGAATATGACATACCCAAGATACCCAGGTGTTGATCTTCTATAGACCTCACTGATTGGTAAGTCAAAGCAGTCATATCCACAGTCTGTGTTCATAATCGTCTCAAGATTGAGAACATGTACCTTACACAAGTTATGAGTTCCTATCGACTGATTGACAGCCTTGAGTGTCAATAGGAAAGCTCAGGTCCGTCAATGCACTATAAGCACTAGCATATTAACTAAGAGTTACACTCTAGTGATTGAGATTGATCACTCCATCCAATGGTAGTTAATCATGCTACAGTGTAAACCTGATGAGATATCCTAGTCTGATCATCCACTGTGACATGTTCTAAGTAACAAAGAATAGCAATTCGTATCTCACTTGTATGTATCTCATACATACGCGCATTACTTACTATGATACTTAAGGATAACAATCATCTCATGAAAGAAACATACATAACTAAATGTAAAGCTGATATCCATATATTAAAATGTCAATGTCTCCTATATAAAGTAATGGTTTGAGGGTACAAACCCAACAAACTCCCACTTGCACTCACAACCATACAGGATTACATCTGAGACCTAGACTATCTAGATGACGATCAAAGACCTTCTGTGGCAAAGCCTTTGTAAACGGATCAGCAAGATTGTCAACGGTGTCAATCTTGGTGATAGTCACATCTCCACGTTGAACAATGTCTCGGATAAGATGATATTTCCGCTCTACGTGTTTCCCCTTTCCGTGGTTCCTTGGCTCCTTGGACTGAGCCACTGCCCCACTATTATCACAATAAAGCGTAATAGGTGACAATGACGCTGGTACCACCTCAAGCTCCATAAGGAACTTCTTGAGCCAAACAGCTTCTTTTGCGGCTTCACAAGCAGCCACATACTCAGCTTCTGTAGTTGAGTCTGCAATGTATTTCTGCTTAATGCTCCTCCAACTAACAGCACCACCTCCCAAGGTAAAGAGATGTCCGGATGTTGACTTCTTCGATTTTTTATCTGACATAAAGTCTGAGTCAGTATATCCTACTGGAATTAACTCATTACCACCGTACATAAGCATGTAATCTTTAGTCCTTCTCAAGTACTTAAGAATGTGCTTAACGGTTGTCCAGTGCTTAACGACTGTCCAGTGCTCTGGACCTGGATTCGATTGATATCTGCTAACCATGCCAACGAAAAAATAGATATCTGGTCTAGTGCATAACATCGCATACATGAGACTTCCAACTACCGAAGCATATGGAATTCCTGCCATGCGATTCCTTTCCTCCTGTGTCTTGGGACACTGGTCCTTGGAGAACGCTAAACCATGCTTGAAAGGTAACAAACCTTTCTTCGAATTATCCATTTAAAACCTAGTTAGCACCTTATCGATATAACCAGCTTAAGACAATCCCATTATCTTTCGCTCGCGATCCCAAAAGAGCTTTATCCCAAGAATATAGCCCGCCTCTCCTAGATCCTTCATATCGAAAGTACTAGCTAGCCAAACTTGACCGTTGACAATGCCGCTACATCATTCCCAATGAGTAGAATATCGTCAACGTAAAGCACAAGAAAGGCCATCACTTTCCCTTCACACTTCTTGTATACACAAGTTTCATCCAGATTCTGTATGAAACCAAACGACTTGACCGCTTGGTCAAATCGGATGTTCCAACTCCTGGATGCCTGCTTAAGCCCATAAATGGACTTTTGCAGCTTGCATACCAAGTTACCTTTCCGACCAGCTATGAACCCTTCTGGTTCTTGCATATAGATGTCCTCCTCAAGATTGCCATTTAAGAATGCAGTCTTGACGTCCATCTGCCAGATCTCATAATCTAGGCATGCAGCAATGGATAAGAGTATTCTGATGGACTTGAGCATGGCTACCGGCGAGAAGGTTTCCTCATAGTCAATGCCCTCCCTCTGAGTATAACCTTTCGCTACAAGCCTAGCCTTAAAGGTCTCAACCTTTCCATCAGATGCTCTTTTCCTCTTGTAGACCCACTTACAACCAATGCGTTTAATATTGGCGGGAAAGAGGATATGTGGAGAAACCCTCTCCACGAATGTAAAAACAATTATATGCAAATACTGTAATAGTCAATGGGTCTTAAAGCCTATTAACTTCTAGCTAACCACTTGATATGGACTTGTAGTCCTTGTAGTCTATATAAAGATGTATAGCATTTACGTTAAGGGACATGTAAAGTCTTGTAACATTTACTATCAATATAAAAAAAACACTTGTTCCCTACTTTCCTTTCTTCTTCGTCTTATTCCTTTGGAGTAACTTCAATCCAATCAAAAATAATATCTTTCCTTAGTTTGGCTAACCAAGGAATTTCTATTTTTGATAAATTTTGAATAAAATCTCGTCCGTAATTTAGAATTCCTAATAAACTTTGTAATTGAGTTTTGTTTTCCAGTATATCAAGAAAATCATGAAATTTTACTAAAATATGTTCTTGTAATTTTAACCGTTTTGATTTAAAATTATTCCCAAAAATTTAATTGATTCTTTTTCTAGCTCAATCTTTTTTGGGGACAAAATGATTCCATGTTTTTAAATCGTTCACAGTGAATTTTTAAATGATGTTTATGCTCATCCCTAGTTTGGGAGAAGATGAGTATGTCATCAATGGATACAACACAAAAATCTTTTAGATCTTTGAAAATTGTATCCACCCATCTCTGATAAACTTGAGGTGGAATATTTAATCCAAAGGGCATAACCTTCCATTGGTAATGACCTCTAGGGGTGCTGAATGCTGTCAGGGGTTTTGACTCTTCAGTTAATTGGATTTGCCAAAATTCACTTTTACAATCAAATTTACTAAAGTATTTTGATCCTTGAGTTAAGGAAATCAAAACATCTTTTCGAGGTATAAAATATCCGTCAAATTCTAATTGCTCATTTAGCCTTTTATAATTAACTACCATTCTAACTTTTCCTCTTTTGATTTCTGCATGGTTTCGTACCATGAAGGCTGGACTAGAGTGAGGGCTAGTGGTTTCTTCTATAAGCTTCTTGTCTAGAAGTTCTTGAGTTTGAATATCAAATTCATCTATATCCTGTCTGGTATAGATCATAGGTTTTACTCTAATGATGACATTAGGATCTCTTAACTTTAACGTGCAAAATCTAGGACTTCGAGACCATAATTTTAATGGATCTTCACTAAAGTTTTCTTTTAAGATTTTATAAATCCAATGTGATTCATCAATGGCTTTGATGATGGGTGTCATTTCACCACGTGGAACGGGCGCAAACTCTGAATCACATACATATTTATGTTGTTCAAGCAAAGGTATCTGAATCAAAATATTTTTAATACTCAAAGCAATACCTTTGTCATAGATATGCATAGATAAATATTTATAAATAAAATTATTTCTTAAAAGGAAATCACCATGCATATAAGGAAAACATAAGACTTTAGGTATGATGAATTTATTTTCACCTAACCAGACTGCTAAATCTTTAGCTTTAAACTGAATTGAGATGTGATTTCCATCAATTCCTGTGACAAGGATAGAGTGTTTCATTAAAGTGCATTTTTCCTTGGGTATTGCATTCCATTTACAAGAACTAATAGTAGCTCCTGTGTCACAAAGGTTATATGGTTTATAACCTGCAAAATGAAATGTTCCTTGAACATAGGTATATCTCTTTTTTCCTTGACTAGGAGAAAAAATGATAAATTCATTTTTGGTTTGAAGATAATAAATAGAAGCAGATTTTATTTCTTCATCTTTTTGAAATTTTGTTCCAGGTAAAATTGGAACTTGAATATTCTTGAATTTAGTACTGTTTTTTCTACTGGATTCTCCTTGTTCTAACTGTTTGTTAGAAAAATCTCTTTCAAAGATGGAGGTAGAAGTTGTTTTTCTTTGATTTTGAATATACAAGTTTTTTTCCTGAAGCTTGTAGATTCATCAGAGGAGTTGTATTTCCCCTATTTTCTACTTCTACTAGATTTGAAATTAACCATTGTCTAGGAATTTCTAGATCACTCCAGTTAATCAATCTGGGTTGAATAACTGTGTCAAAGGGTCTAGGTTCAAAAATTTCTACTAATTTATTTTCTGTTTGTTTGACCCTAGTTTCCGTAAACCTTGTTAATTCATGGATTGTTTTCCATTTTATTAACAAGTCATGGGAATTTGCTTTCATAGCAATTCCTTTGGTCTTGATTCTTATCCTAACTGTGTCTTCAATAATAGGATCATTTACTGAAATAAAGAAATTTGGTCTAATGTTAAACCAAATTATTCCATTAGCCATATTAGACTGGATTCCTCCAATGATTACTTTCACTGGGGTCCGAAAATCTTTTGTCAAAAATTACTACTAAAATTGGTGTGTCTATCCCTTGCCTAAATAAAGCAGTAATGGTAACTTGAATAACACCAATATGAATATATTGGATATGAGGATATTTTGCCTTCCATCTAGCAACTTTTCTTTTATCAAAAAGTGGAATATCAATTTTTCCTTCGCTAGAAAATTGAGCTTTTGTATTTCTATTATATTGTTCAACACACTCATGCTGAGAAAAAATTAAATCGAGAAATCTTGTAAATTTCTGGTACAGCAAGAGTTTGAAGTTTTTCAAATCGTGCTAAATCAGATTCAGTGAGAGTGACTTCCTCTCCTACAACATCTTTAAGGCGAATATTTTCTAATTCATCTTATGGAACTTCTTGAATGTTATCTTGCATCATGAAGATATATTCATTAATTTCTTCTTCTGAAGAAATATAGTCTTCGCTAGAAATTTCATAAAGAATTTCTTCCTTATCTGAAATTTCTTCTCCGAAGAGTACTTCAAATTCTTGTTCTTCAAGAACTTTGATCATTTTCTTTCCACACTTCCCTTTTTTAGGGCAGTCAGGTGCATAATGACCTTCTTCATTACATATGAAGCACCTACAAATTTTCTTTTTGAAAGTACCTGTATTTTTTTGCTTTTTCCTACGAACATATTTTTTCTTTTTGAAAAAATTTTTATTTTTATTCCATGGTTTCCATTTGAACTTTCTTTTCTTAAATCCTTTCTTTTTCCTATAGGATAGCATTGAGCATCTTATCTTTAAGTTTTCCCTTAAAATTTTGTCACAACATTGTTGACCATATTTATTATTGGGAATCTGATTTTTTACCTAATTTTTCGCTTTTAGTTATAAACAGTGATGGGTTATCAACCGAAGAACATATTGTATGCGAAAACCCAAGTTATCTAAATCTTCCTTTCCTATTTTCTTAAGAAAGTCTGGGTAGCCTTTAATAGCTAACTCATCCCATAAATTAGGGATTTTGTGAAAAAATTGATCAAGCCAATATGTTGTGGCTGATGGATCAAGTTGATAATAATACTTTTTAAAAGTTGTAACATAGTCTTCATAAAGACATATATTACATAATTCTATCTTAACGAGAATATAATTTGCATCTTCTTGCAAATTACTATCACCTACAAAGCCACATAAATTAGTTTTTAAAAGAAGGGAAAATTTGGCTAGGATTTTGTCAAAGGAGTCATATTCTAACAATTCCTTTTTCTGGGCTTGTCCTAATTCACTTTTTTCCCATTACTTTAACCATTGTATTGCATCACCTTGTAGGGTGGCTGCAATATAATCTAGGAACTTTGCTTTAGTCCATATAGTATCATAATTTGTAATGATGATGGACAGTGATTGTGCCCAATCTTCAATAGTGGCTATTTGGTCTCTAAATGGTACATTAGTAAGATTTAAATAAGTACAATTCTGGGCTATTGGGTACTTATGGTTGTCATCTCTCCTGGCTGCTACTGGTTTAGGAGTTGATTCTGAAGTAGAGGGTTTGTCTACTTTAGCTTTTCCATCCTCCCATGCTTGAATAAATTTGTCCAAATTGAACTCATTCATTCCAAAATCAATAAAAATATTCTGGTCTAAGGGTTCATTAGCTTTTCTTTTTCCCTTAGGAGTTGGGGTTTCTTCCTCATGGATTTCATCTGAGGATTCTTCTGAAGAGAATGATTGACTATCATCATCTGATAAGGCATTATAGAATATTCAAAATGCCTTAATAATTCTTCATATTGCAAAGAAGTGTCTCTTATCTGTGTTATTATCTTATATCTTTCTTCAACAGTTAAATCTGGGTCCTTATATAGTTGACGCCAGTAATCTAGGATTTCAACGATATTCTCATACTCGGTCTTATTATAGGATTTTTCTTGTAACATCATAATATCTTTGGATCCATAACATAATCGAGGGATTTTATTATCACCTGGATTATTCATACCATTACCTATTTTTCCGTTAGTTGGTTTTTCCAAACTTTTGATTAAAAGACTAACATGTTTTTTGGTTTCTTTTTCCAGATCAATACTAATAATAGATCCAAGATTATTTATCTTATGATCTATTGAAGTTAGTACTGACTCTAGATAGTTGTGGTTTATTTGTTGGGTTTTTTCTAGTTTAGAAAAATAATAACACATAATATCTGTTATATTATTTAAACTTGAACACATACTACCTATAGTAGCTGACTCTTTTTCAATATGAAGTGCATGATCATATGAGTCATTTATACATTCTACAGTATTTCCTACACACGTTACTGTCTTATACTTATCTGTCATTATGGGAAATTTCTTTCTCAAGCTTAGTAATTGTCTGGTGCCTAAGACCTCCCAAGAGTTCACAAAAGACCTGAATAAGCCTAACTACGGCAACAAAACGGTCATGAACAAACGGGTATATGGACTCTGACAACTATTAATCTAAGGAAATAACAACCGTAAAGACATAATAATATAAGCAAGTAAGTAGTCTATAGAGAAGATATAAACAAAGAGGATACTTATACAGCTACTATATAGATCTTCAATATATTTTACAGATAAAACACTTATGCTATGAACACTGAAGCTCTGATATCAGTTACACAAGTTACTCCAAAGGAAGAAGACGAAGAAGAAAGGAAAGTAGGGAACAAGTATTTTTTTTTATATTGATAGTAAATGTTACAAGACTTTACATGTCCCTTAACGTAAATGCTATACATCTTTATGTAGACTACAATGACTACAAGTCCTTATCAAGTGGTTAGCTAGAAGTTAATAGGCTTTAAGACCCATTGACTATTACAGTATTCGCATATAATTGTTTTTAGATTCGTGCAGAGGGTTTCTCCAGCCAGAATGAGTAGGAGAATTTTTAAGCAAAAAAAATATAAAAAAAGAAAAAAAAAAAAAAAAAAAAAAAGAAAAAAAAAAAAGAAAAAAGAGTGACTAGGAGAACAACCCCCAGACATTCAGAAAATTACAGTTCTCCCCCTTGAGATTTAGCTCGTTTTCATTTTTCTAATATTTATTCAAAAGGTGACTGTTAACTTCTTGCTGTAGCTAGTGACATAAATTGAAACTCTTGATTTTCTTTCCGAAACTAACAAAAGATTTGTACGTAATATAATGTGTCATATTTGGGGGAACAACACAAGCAAATCAAAGTTCTTACACTTGTGAAATTCATACGGGAAATGGCAATCATACATTATTATTCTAAAAACTGTAGTATATTTACAATCTTCCAAACAAGATCTCATGGTATATAGGGGAAAAAAAAAAAAAAAAAACATTTGCTTGTGAATAAACATGTTATTTACTGATATTATACATCAGACCAATTGGAAAATTTAGTAAAATTTGACATCACAACTCCTTGTGGATATTAATTACTGCATGAAACGAAAATAAAAAAATAAAAAATAAGGTTTACAAATACATGCATACAGATGATTTTATTGTAGCTCTTGCAAGTTCTAATGATAATTGAGTGGTGCAGCATAGTCCTTTAGCTCGTGTCCTTGGCTATGGATGTCCTGCATTCCATTTCAAATAATTAAGTCAATACAAACTTGTTAAAACCACATTTATTTGTAAAATAAATTGAAACGAAAAAGAAAATAAAAAGTTAAAATATATTTATTCGGAAGCTCTAATTTCCCAAAAACTTCACTTTTGGATCCAATAATTTAAATTGCAACAATTAATTAAGGCCTTTGGTTTTTTCAAAAATAGATCATTTGAAAAAGATCCTTCACAGTGTAAATGATATATATAGAAATTAAAGGCCCTAATTGTTACAATTTAAGTACGAGGGTTCGAAAATGAAATTTGTGAAAAAATAGAAGGTACTCATGTATCTATATGCAACCAAATTAACCAGTTAATAATTGTGCACAATCGATATCATTTTATAAATCAAAGTTCCCAATTGTTGCAATTGAGGATAAAGAACTATAACGAACCAGCAGTTTTTAATTTTTTAATAAAAAAAAATAGATAGTACTGAATTGTAGTTGACAAAAAAAAGCAAAAAATCAAGTGTGCTCAATTTTGAAAAACAGGCTCACCGATGCGAAGTGGTTAATGTCGCGGTGATGCGCCTCATCGGCTCTTATGACGGTGACGACATCACGGAGAGTGGAATTTGGCGGTAACCGCCAGTAATCGATCGCAATGGCCGGTGCCGGAACATTCTCAACAAGACCTTTATCCAAGTCATTGAGAAACTCGGTATAAGAATTCACTGCTTCTTCTTCTAAATAGCCACAAATACGGTGAGCCAGCTTCGGTGAGGCCACATAGGCCAAGAAATAAGCATTGACGAACAAGCCTTGTACAGTAAACACAAGGGCTCGCTCGTACCATCTGGGCTTGGCTATTTCAATGAAGGTCATTAGATGCATTCTCTCATTCTCTGCTTCTTCTAACAATAGTTTGATCCAACCCCCACTGTGCTCGAATTTACGGAGTGATTTGCAGTGTAAGAGCATTCCTCCTACCATGCCTGGCACTGCGGCTACTGTCTCGAGTAACATTGCGTGACACATATGTCGTTTCTGCAACAAATTACAAACTTCTAATAAAATATGCAAAAAGTATGAAAACATATATGTTTCCAATCTTAAGAGAGAGATTTTATTGAATGATGGAAATTTGGTGTTTTCATCAGTTTATGAATTTGTACCACATATTAGGACATTATTGTCGTTTCAAAATAAAGTTTAGCCAGTTGAATTAATGAAAAAAAGCTAAGCAAAACAGAAATATAGACTTTGAGGTCAGTCAAATTTTGTCAAATTTATGGACTAGCTGATAATACAAGGAAAAAAAAAAAAAAAAAACTCTTTTTGTGAAAAAGAGGATGTCATTGGATTGCCTTTTTTCCCCCTTCAAATGGAGATTAGATTTCTTACAAATCTTCAGAAAATTTTATTAAACTCTCAAATCTCAATCATACCCCTTTCCCATGTTTTTTTTTTTTTTTTGGCTAATGCTAATGGCAAAATAGATATTGCTAATGCCAAAGCAAACAATGTCATATATTTGTTGCAAAAACTTTTAGCGACACTTTATGCTTTGACATTAGTATTTTTTACTTTGGCATTAGCATTTCCCTTCTTTTTTTTTTTCCTTTTTTTTTTTTCAGGTTTTTCTGTTCTCCTCTTTATAGAACATAATTTTTTTCAATGCAGCCCCAAAGTTATCACAATTCTTGAGGCATATATATAACCTGCATGCCCAAAAGTTGTTCCATGTCAGGAAAAAACTATAGAATTTGGGCAGCAGTCATAGAATTTGTGATACAGTATATAAATCAAACAGAGCACAAAGTGTAGAAATAAAAATAAATAAATAAATAAAATACTTCAAAAGGTACCTGGAAGAACAAGCGGGTATTGAGTTTGAGAACTTCGACGGTCCAGAAAGCAATTTTATCAGTGATATTAGATGGTGTGTGGTGCTTCTTCACATCAATATTCACATCTGCTTTGTATGTTTCCCATGGCTGTCACCAATTAACAAAATTATATACATCACTCATATATATATATATATATAGTCAAAGTGCTCAATATTGTATACCTAATTGAACAGAAATTTATATATGCAAAAATATAGGACATGGGAGATTTGAACACGAGAAATGTTATGTTTTCCAAATTTGATAAATCCCTAATGTTATAGGAGCGGTACCATATATTGTGATGTGTAGTATTACGACCACCGCAACAGCCTATGGTACAACTATCAAAAAAAAATTTTGGAATTCAAATTTGAGAATTATAGCTCACATTTAATTAATATGACTGGAATATTAATTCAAGAAAATCTATATAACACATAGCATTACTCTTGTATGTATGTATATGCGCGTGTTGGTCGTACCCTGAAACAGTTCCACGTCCATGGAGAACCATCCTCTTTAGTTAACTGAGGTGGTGAAACACCCCAATAGCTTACAATACCCTTCTTGTGATCACCACCATCTGAGCCGATGTGAGCGGCGGAGCTCAGTGGTGGCACCACCGCCTTCTCTTTTATGGTCGCACCTGAGGCCAAGGTACTCAGATTCTGAAAGTCTAGCATGGAAATCCTGGCCCACCCAGTACCTATAGGCCTTGAATTAATCTTAGATATTCCAATATTCATGGCACTATAAGATGGTGGTGTTGATGATGATGATGAGAAATAGCGTTGACCAAATTGCTGTACTAGCAATCTTGACATCTTTGTTGTGGCGCTTCGATTCATTTGTGATCAGATCTCAAATTAAGAAAATGGAATTAATTTGACAAAGAAAATTCAAAATATGGATGTGGAAAATTTGAGAAGATTTAATGATTTTTTTTCCTGAACTTTGTTGGTTTAGGATGCTGATTGAAGATTTATATATATATATATATATATATGTATATATATAGGTGTATGTGTAATTAGTTTGGGCTGGAGCACGTTGACGGAGTCAGAAAGTGAGGCAGCTTCTTGGTCATTGCATTAATAAAATGAAGCACATGTTATAACTTATATGTTATCCACTCATGGGAGAAACTTTCAGGTGCTTTCCTGGTAGCCAGTGACTAATTTACGGATACAATCAAATGGGAATGGAGTTTTTGGATAATAGAATTAAAAGGTTAAATACACTTACATCCCCTTGTGGTTTTTTCGATTTTTTTTTACTTACCCTTTGTACTGTATGTGGTTTTACTTTTGATACTAAAACTCTTGTGGTTCAAAGTATAACTGTTAAATTTGCTAAAGGAGAAAGTTAAAATGACCAAATTATCCCCCCAAATGTTCACAACAGTGTTTATTTGGGGGAAAAAACATTATTGTGAGCAGTGTTAAGAATAGAATCTATTCATTTCAATTCATTTTGGAGGAAACCTACTGTTTCAAATTAATTGGGGGAGGAAGAAACTTTTTTAGGGTGTTTTTTTTGTGCAGGTCATGTGTTTGATAAAAAAACAAATGGAGTATGTCTTACTTCCTTTTAATTATACTTTCAGGGATAGAATAGGCATTTTATCCTTCAAATTATGACTCCAAAATGTAAAATTGTTAAATTTGATGGAAAAATTCACAGTGAAATTTTAGTCTGAACCACATGGGATATTAGTACCAAAATTTAAAGAATAAGGGGTTAAGTGATAACCTGCAAAATCACAAGGATTGTAAATGTATTGAACCCTAGAATTAAGCATGAAGGATCTTACTTTTACGGATTCTCAAGTGTGAGTCTTTCCAAAAGGACAACACATCACTACATTTTTTTTTAGGTATTTTTGAATTTGTCTTAGGTATTTTTGAATTTGTTCTAAAATGTTATTGATTCATCTGTCACATATACATCATATAGATACACTTGTACATAGTACCAATCACTTTTTAAAACAGTAGAAAAAAGACAGAAATGTACATGTCTTTTCCATTCTCAAAAACCATTTTCATCAATTATAGGTGATTGCCAAGTGGTACATTCAATGTAGTCAAAAATTTCTCCAACCAATGAATGTACCGGCTTGGCACGTTTCTGGCCCAATAAAAAGAATAAAAAAAGTTTGTAATGTTATTGGATGACACCCCCCCCACTTTGAATAAATATGAAATCATGTGAATTTAAAAAAACTTCATGGTATGCTTCTCAACTTTAATTCTCAAATTTGATTTTCAAATGTCAGTTATAACACATGTTGTGTGATTGATCAGTGATACTACAAGCCATTATAACAAACAAAGCATTTAAGAACTAAATTTATAATTTAAAACGTAAAAGCATAGCATTACTCCTAAAACAGAGGAATATTGTGATTTCTTAGGACTGTTTAACGTTTTCTCTGTACGTTTTCAATTTTCAGCATTTTAACTTCTAGCAAAAACTAATATATTATTGTTTTTGTTTCAATTTCATTGTCATTTAAAAAACACACCAAAAAAAAAACAAAAAAAAAAAGAAAAGGAAATAAGTGTCAAATACCTTTTTTCAGTTTTCGTTTTCATAAAAATGAGAAGTATAAAACTAAATACCGCAATCTTACCAAACCACCGTTTAATTTCTATTTTCTTATAGTTTTCCACTTATTTCATTCAATTAATTTTTTTAACTTTGTAGTAGTTGTACCAAAGAAAACAACTTTAATAAAAATCAAGTGGAGTCACTAAAGTTGAATGAGGTTCCACTACATAGATGTTGAAAAGCAGATTTTGAAAGGGAAATTTTTTTTTACAAAAATAAAAAAAGAAAGAAAGTTAGAAACCAATCATTACTCCAACTAATATGGCAATGGAAGTAATTACAAAAACAACTTCTAACAAAAAAATATTGTTTGGTTCCATTACAATTGAATTTGTTCCAGTTGAAAACCAAATCTAAAATAAGAAATCATTTGTATGGGCATCTTCGATCCTTAGTAAAATCTTATATCTAACTGAAATTTGGTAAAAGTCTCAAGAAAGCCCTCCAATCTTAGACTCAAAATCATACAAAATTGAGTTTTACTCAAAATTAAATCCAAATTAAAATCAAAATATTCATACGATCAAATTTTGATACGAGTTATAAGTAAGGGTAGGTGGGCCTTTTAATTTGGTACAACTTTGGTGTAGGGTTGAAGATGCTTACACTCAATTTCTATAACATCATTAAAGAAAATAATAATATTATGTAATAAGCTGAATATCCATAATCTTAAGAAAAGAGGCTAATGCCCTTATTAAAAGACCATTTTATCCGTCCTCCACACTTCTAATGTTAATTTGCCTTTAGAGTCATTGTGTAATTTCACGAAAATCTTGTTTGAGATGATGACACGTACACATTGTCAGTGGGTCCTGTTTTACTATCTTCAAGCTTAACCAATTCATAATATGACGCATTGGCGGAGACGGAAGTTATTCAGTGAGTGCAGCACTACAACAACATGCATTGATACAAGTAGTCAATGGGTGTGAGTTATTTTGGGTGGGATCTAATATCGGGACCCACGAATAATGGGACCCTATCTATGGAGGGCCTGATTCCTACTCAAATAACCCACGTACTCACATTAGTTGCAGGTACCATTTCAGTACGTCACGTAGTTCCCTCAAGGTCTCTAAAGATGCCTCGTGAGCTAGGGTTTGGTTCTGATCACAAATGCCAGTTTCTTTAAGGTCAGTTTTTTCGATTAAAGTAAAGGATCTACTATGACCAATTTGATGCCAACCTATTGTAATTCGATCGCAAAATATTTGTAACTTGGTTTAATATTGTAATTTCGAAAACCAATTTGTTTTTTATTGTTGAGGAGTGTTTTTTTTATGTTCCATGGAATTGAAATTATTTCTTCCAATTGCTTCTTCAGACTTTTAATCATTCCACGGTGAATTAATATTTGCCCCACTTGTATCTATTGGTCCAATTTTAAAGATAACAATTTTCATGTTTAGATTAATCACAAAGACATACTTTTGACAAGTTTGGTTATGTGAAACAAAAGAAAAAAGTATCTCATTTAAGGTACTACACCTACTCATAAGGACACCGAAATATTCATACTCCCTCCGTCCCATTTTATGTGTCCATCTTTTTTTTTTGGGAGGTCCGAAAATTGCTGTCCACTTTCCTAAATTAGTTTATAAATTTTACTTAGTTTCCTCAACTACCCTTCCTTGCAATCAACACCAAAACAAAATAAAAAAAGAAAGTGCATTGATTATGGGCAATTGTGGAAAGTAGGTGTAAATTTTTTTTGTCCCCTTAAATAGTTAGATTCTCCAAAATAGACACATAAAATGAGACGAAAGTAGTACATTGTATCACATGCATTGCACGTAGACGTTTCTAGGAAACTTTAGAAAGCTTCATGTCAAATGAAATTTCTACTCAATATTAGGGTCGGAGATGACTCAATTTGTTTACGTAACACTATTTTTAATACCATACCAATATTAAATTTACAAGCTTCCAGAAGCTAATTACCATTTCTATCATTTACTTGAGAAATAATATTAAACTTTGAACATGATTAAAAAAAAAGGGTAATACTTTGGGCACAACCTTCATACAACTTGCATACAACCTCCCTAAAAGATGTGTTTATCTCTTTCCTGTGTCACTGTGGGGTCCAGTGACATCACAGGAGAGAGATAGACACATCTTTTGGAGAGGTTGTATGAAAGTTGTATGAAGGTTATGTCCCAAATATTACTTAAAAAAAAAAAGAAGAAGATTACACTTTGAACATTTAATCAACAATATATAGACCTTCCAATCAGAAGAGGTACACGAATTCAATTCCAATAAGTTGGGTGCTCAAATGTCAAAAAGGGTAGATTTTAAAATCAGTGTGTTCACATGGTTGACTAGTATTTTTGTTGAATTTCTAGGAGACTGTTTGGTGAGCAAATTAAGAATCGGTTATGTGGTTTATAAGTGAATTAGTTCTAAAAATTTAAGTAATTGCTAATTGCCAATGTCCTGCCTATGAGTCTGTATTAATAACTTTATTAAAACTAGTTCTCTTTTCAAACCAACATCACTTTGATTAGTACAAAAACCAAATAAAAAGTGATACTTGAACTGAAGCTAGTCAAATTTTAGACTATTCCCAAACACACTCTTAGGTCTGTTTGGGAGATTCTAACATTGGATCAGGCCCAGTCCATCTCTCATTTTTTTTTTACCTAGTTCTCGTAAGATTCAAAGGTAATATAAGTAGGAGAAAAAACCAGTTTTAGTCGAGTTATTAGATAGGTCACCAAACATCTAAATTTGTAAAACAGGTTCATTGCGAACCATGGAACGGTTCTTCGACCCCCGACACATTTGACACTGTAGCTATTTGATTTTTATTGAAATATAATAAAGTGATTATGCTATTAGCCTATTACTGAAGATGATCACAGTGCAAAATATCTTGAGAACCTTTAGGGTACAAATTTTGTAGGAGTCGTCTTCGGTACAATTGCTTGTATCTTGTGCAAATTATGTCTCTCACAATTTACACAATATTAAATACTGTACAAACTATATGCTTCTCACAGTTTATAATTTGTAAATTATTTTCCCATACTACTATGTAAACTTTAAGAAGTATAGTTTATACAGTATACAAGCAATTGTATCGAAGACTGTTTGCACCCAAAAAATACATTTTTTAAGGTCAAAATTGGTAGAGGCCGATTGGAATTTTAATCGGACTTAGAGACCGATTGCATGAATTAGGGGGCAAGTAATTGGTTCAAAGTTGGTTAGAGTGAATGGGTATACTCGGACTGACTGCCTTCGTCGGGCTGGCCACCACATGGTTAGACCGACTAACATATTCAAATTCAGTAATTTGCCAAGCATATATCATCATCATCAATGTTGACTGTTCAAATGGTGGTGGGCCACCACTGATTTATTTAAGGCCACCTCAATCTAGTGATTTTTCTTTCTTATTCCATGGTGCATATCCAACCACGTTTTTGGTGAGAGTAAATATCAATTCATATGGTGGGGGCCACAACAACAATTTTTGACTGATTGCCCTTTGCTATGGATTGATCACTTTTGGAAACAGACTCTCAATGTGATTAAGTTTTCGTATGGTGATAAGGAATGTTTCGAGATAAGGGAAGTAATGATAATACCAAAATATTATCTATATTTTGGAAGATCTTATCAGGATTTGGGAAGTATAATATTATCAAACTTTGGAAAGATGATATCAAATATTATTGAAGTATATCTTTTACTTGGAGGGGAAGTCATACGAATGAAGCCACAAAAGGGGACCGGATTCAAGATCAATATATACACCTGTATATATATATATATTTGAAGATATGGAAGGCTTTATCAGTTTATGGAAATAAACTGGTAATTTTTACCAGATAATGATTCATCAGAGATTTCCTACCTTATCTAGGAGACCTCCATGGCCGTTATAAATTAACAGGCAGGCCAAGCTATCAACTCACTCCGCGTCTCTTCGATACACCGCATTCACCCGCATCCCAAATGCATCCTTTAGCATTCTTAGTTTAGGCAAATAAAGCAGTCTTTTATTTTCCTAGTTTTTTCAATTACTTCTTGTAATTTCTTTTCTTTAATTAAATAAAAGTCTATTTTATTTAATTCATCTTTCATCACTTGTATGGCTTGTGTGCTTCAATACTGCCATAGGATCTTAGGCCAAGGGTACTTTCCTACTTGGCCATCACAATCGTTTTGATAGAAGTCAGATTTCCAAACCTTGTGTATCACTCACACAAGTGACTTAGGAAATTTTGTTTTATTAGTTTGGGCCTACCTAACAAGGCTCTGGCACGCCCGAATAAATATTATAGCAAACAATTTGGCACGTCCGGTGGGACCCCCAAGTGATGAGCCATGCACACACCGAAGCATGGCTACACTTTTACAACAACCAGATTGGTTGGCGGAATGAGTCAATACGCCAACTTCGCGAAGAAATCCATCGCCTCTACAACGATGGATATTGGAATGAAACTGGTCATCTTTACAATGAGATAGACCGTTTTGAGGCCGACATGCGATTTTTTAATCAAGAAATCGGCCTCCTCACAGCTTCGAGTGGAGCTGATGAACCGCCGCCCGAGGGAAATTCGTTCATGTCTCTAGACGAGTTTCTACACGGTGACTGGCGAAAGAATCTTGTTTGTGACAACATTCTTCGTGCTCTTGAAGATATGAAGGCACACTCGAGGGAACAGCATGCAAGGCTTAGCCGGTTTGAAGAAGACACGAAAGCAGGCCTGGCAATACTCGAGGCTCAAGGGCAAAAGATCGAGCAATTTTTAAAGTCACGACAACGGCCCGAGAAGGCCGATGTTACCACGCTGTCCACGCCGCTCGGGGGGCAAGAAGACGGCGAAAAAATAATTTTTAAGGAAAGGCCGAGTGATCTTACATCGGCCATAGAGCCTCTCCCCGACGTTGAAGAAGACGACGAAGCACTCAGGGGGGCAAATTCAAGACGAGCCTCAAAATTCTGTTGAGGCCGAAGAGGAAGAGTGTGATAGGCCGAGTGATCCCGTATCGGCCATAGACCTTCCTAGTGATGAGGAGGACGATGATGAAGACCCTCTAGTTGATGAAGAAATCGGCGTTGAACCGCTCGGGGGGCAAGTTTCGCAGAGACCGGTTGATGCTAAATCGGTCCATGAAGCTTTTGAAAATATTCCTTTGAGGAAACTCAGCCTCAAGGAATTGTTTAATTTTTTCGGTCTCTTTGTTATGACCGATTATTATTTTTATTTTAAGCCAATTAATTATTTGGCTTGGATTGATTTACATCCACGATGGCTGTGTGGATGTCACCAAAAATTAAATATTATTTGGTGGTTGTTCCTCCAACAATGGTACTATCAAAAGAGGGGAAATTACTGAAGACTGGACTGAATTAATTCAGTCAAGATGCTATTCGGATTGGGCACCAGACCGAAAGCAAAAAAAGGGGAAAATGGTAAGTACAGTAACGTTGCGTATACATTGTGGATCTGATAAAGGCCAAGATAATTCACTCCAAGCAGTCAACTCGGTCACATCATGTTCATCATTGTGACTTGTGAGGTTAGACATGGGTGGGACCCACTTTCTTTTGTTTTAGCAAGTCAGATTTAATGCATTACACAACACTGTTTCAATAGTGTTATGTATAGTTCATTCGTGTGGTGTGCAACAAGATTCAAAGCTGGTGGGCCCATTACACTGCTTTTTTAAATGGTGGACAAAATAGGTGACGGTCCTGGCGACTGACAAGGTTGTCTTGAGTATGTGGACCAGAAATGTAGTAACCCGTGTTTTCATGTTTAAATTGACGATTTAGACTTCGTGTGCGATTTTAGCGAAAATTGGTCATAGGGGTATTTTGGTCATTTTTTCAATTTTATAAGTCATGAACTAAAAATATATTTTTGAGAAAAGTTGCGTGAGATTAAATGATTTGGTATTCGTGTTGGAAGTTAAGATTTTTCGAGTCATATTTAAAATTAAATCTAATATTTTCTCTTTTAATTTTAACAGTAGCAGAATTTTGTTTTCAGATTTTTGTTAGGAAAACGAAGGAAATTTAAGATTCTACCCGCATAGTCCCAAGCAAAACTCGATTCTGCACACTTTTCGTCCAATGCAATTTTCTCAGATTCTGCACCGTTTGGACAGAAAACGAGGATTACAGTAGCAGTTTTTAGAATGCTATTAGTGTATGTTTACATCATCTTGCATATTCCTTATAAACTACCAATTAATTAGAAGTTAGTGGATTGTTAGGCCAATGTCTCTAAGTGGAGTTATAGGTGCATTAGTGTATGTTTACATCATCTTGCATATTCCTTATAAACTACCAATTAATTATAAGTTAGTGGTTAATAAGTGGATTGTTAGGCCATTGTCTCCAAGTGGAAGCTTGACTATTTATACACTCACATACTCTCTCAAACACACACATTCTACACTTCTAGCATAGAGAGCTTGAAAGAGTCACACATAGAGAGATTTATATATATATATACACAATTATAGATATACATACACCTCGAGTTAGAAGAAGGAGAAGAAGAAAAGAAGTGTTTGGGAGTTGCTCAACATCATTTATAGGTACCGGGTTGTGTACAATATGCTTTCTAAATTCTCCGGAGTATTTCTTTGTTATCTCTACTTGTACTCTTTTGCAGTTATGTTGTGTTTTCATTTGGAATCAATGAGTATGTGTTTATTGCTAAGTGCTATGGGACTAAAGGGTCATGAGCAAGGAGCACCTACCAACAGTCCAACAGGCCTCAGGGACCGACGTACTGGAGACGGGTGAGGTGAGGTGAGGTGTGTCTTGCTATGTGACCAAGAGGAACCTGGTATGATGCTATTGGTATGAGCGTTTGGCTAGTGTGAGCAGTTGGGTTGTGAGACTGGTCAATTGATTTGATGTCGTTCTATGTATTTGATTGTCATTATCCTTTTGAGCCTTTATTATTCATGTCATATTGTATACTTCTCGGTATGATTTTTTAGATGCAGGCAGTGCCGGTAACCGAAGCCTAGAAGGGAGATAAGGTTAAGGATGATATAGGAGATCCGTGGAGAATATGGACCTGCTGGGAGTTTTAAAGAAATTTTGTATTTTTATTTTAAAGAATCAAGTGTGATTTATTTAATTTTTCAATGGAAATACGCTTATTTTTGCGGGGCGTCACAAATGGTATCAGAGCCTGTCCCCAGCCGGAAATGTAGGACTAAGTCAAGGTTAGATAGTCTACATCGCCTGGGAGGAGTCAGAGAAGGTTAAAAAAAAAAAAAAAAAAATTTGTTATTTTATAAAACAAAATATGCTATATTTGTTTTAAACATTATTTTAAGAAATTTATGAAGTTATTTACCAAATGCTTTTATCTCTAGATTTCGGGACGAAATCTCTATTAAGGAGGGTAGATTGTAGTAACCCGTGTTTTTATGTTTAAATTGACGATTTAGACTTTGTGTGCGATTTTAGCGAAAATTGGTCACAGTAGCAGAATTTTGTTTTCAGATTTTTGTTAGGAAAACGAAGAAAATTTAAGGTTCTGCCCGCGTTGTCCCAAGCAAAACTCGATTCTGCACACTTTTCGTCTAATGCAATTTTCTCAGATTCTGCACCGTTTGGGCAGAAAACGAGGATTACAGTAGCAGTTTTTTTTGAGAAAGTATATTAGAAATTAAATCTAATATTTTCTCTTTTAATAATTAGATTGTTAGGCCATTATGTTTGGTTATTTATAATATTAGTGGAGTTATATGTGCATTAGTGTATGTTTACATCATCTTGCATATTCCTTATAAACTACCAATTAATTAGAAGTTAGTGGGTTGTTAGGCCATTATGCTTGGTTATTTATACACTAATATTAGTGGAGTTATAGGTGCATTAGTGTATGTTTACATCATCTTGCATATTCCTTATAAACTACCAATTAATTAGAAGTTAGTGGTTAATAATTAGATTGTTAGGCCATTATGCTTGGTTATTTATACACTAATATTAGTGGAGTTATAGGTGCATTAGTGTATGTTTACATCATCTTGCATATTCCTTATAAACTACCCATTAATTAGAAGTTAGTGGTTAGTAAGTGGATTGTTAGGCAATTGTCTCCAAGTGGAAGCTTGGCTATTTATACACTCACATACTCTCTCAAACACACACATTCTACACTTCTAGCATAGAGAGCTTGAAAGAGTCACACATAGAGAGATTTATATATATATACACAATTATAGATATACATACACCTCGAGTTAGAAGAAGGAGAAGAAGAAGAGAAGTGTTTGGGAGTTGCTCAACATCATTTATAGGTACCGGGTTGTGTACAATATGCTTTCTAAATTCTCCGGAGTATTTCTTTGTTATCTCTACTTGTACTCTTTTGCAGTTATGTTGTGTTTTCATTTGGAATCAATGAGTATGTGTTTATTGCTAAGTGCTATGGGACTAAAGGGTCATGAGCAAGGAGCACCTACCAACAGTCCAACAGGCCTCAGGGACCGACGTACTGGAGACGGGTGAGGTGAGGTGAGGTGTCTCTTGCTATGTGACCAAGAGGAACCTGGTATGATGCTATTGGTATGAGCGTTTGGCTAGTGTGAGCAGTTGGGTTGTGAGACTGGTCAATTGATTTGATGTCGTTCTATGTATTTGATTGTCATTATCCTTTTGAGCCTTTATTATTCATGTCATATTGTATACTTCCCGGTATGGTTTTTAGATGCAGGCAGTGCCGGAAACCGAAGCCTAGAAGGGAGATAAGGTTAAGGATGATATAGGAGATCCGTGGAGAATATGGACCTGCTGGGAGTTTTAAAGAAATTTTGTATTTTTATTTTAAAGAATCAAGTGTGATTTATTTAATTTTTCAATGGAAATACGCTTATTTTTGCGGGGCGTCACAAGAAAAGCCATCGGACTCATGGACAAGCCCGATATCAGTTAAAAGGCAATCGGTCAGGCAAATATGGCTATTCAAAAATTGCATTGATTTCATTTTTAAACAGCCAGGGGGCATTGTTTGCACCCAAAAAATACATTTTTTAAGGTCAAAATTGGTAGAGGCCGATTGGAATTTTAATCGGACTTAGAGACCGATTGCATGAATTAGGGGGCAAGTAATTGGTTCAAAGTTGGTTAGAGTGAATGGGTATACTCGGACTGACTGCCTTCGTCGGGCTGGCCACCACATGGTTAGACCGACTAACATATTCAAATTCAGTAATTTGCCAAGCATATATCATCATCATCAATGTTGACTGTTCAAATGGTGGTGGGCCACCACTGATTTATTTAAGGCCACCTCAATCTAGTGATTTTTCTTTCTTATTCCATGGTGCATATCCAACCACGTTTTTGGTGAGAGTAAATATCAATTCACATGGTGGGGGCCACAACAACAATTTTTGACTGATTGCCCTTTGCTATGGATTGATCACTTTTGGAAACAGACTCTCAATGTGATTAAGTTTTCGTATGGTGATAAGGAATGTTTCGAGATAAGGGAAGTAATGATAATACCAAAATATTATCTATATTTTGGAAGATCTTATCAGGATTTGGGAAGTATAATATTATCAAACTTTGGAAAGATGATATCAAATATTATTGAAGTATATCTTTTACTTGGAGGGGAAGTCATACGAATGAAGCCACAAAAGGGGACCGGATTCAAGATCAATATATACACCTGTATATATATATATATATATATTTGAAGATATGGAAGGCTTTATCAGTTTATGGAAATAAACTGGTAATTTTTACCAGATAATGATTCATCAGAGATTTCCTACCTTATCTAGGAGACCTCCATGGCCGCTATAAATTAACAGGCAGGCCAAGCTATCAACTCACTCCGCGTCTCTTCGATACACCGCATTCACCCGCATCCCAAATGCATCCTTTAGCATTCTTAGTTTAGGCAAATAAAGCAGTCTTTTATTTTCCTAGTTTTTTCAATTACTTCTTGTAATTTCTTTTCTTTAATTAAATAAAAGTCTATTTTATTTAATTCATCTTTCATCACTTGTATGGCTTGTGTGCTTCAATACTGCCATAGGATCTTAGGCCAAGGGTACTTTCCTACTTGGCCATCACAATCGTTTTGATAGAAGTCAGATTTCCAAACCTTGTGTATCACTCACACAAGTGACTTAGGAAATTTTGTTTTATTAGTTTGGGCCTACCTAACAAGGCTCTGGCACGCCCGAATAAATATTATAGCAAACAAAGACTCCTCCAAATTCGTAATCATATGATCCAAAAAAAATTTAATAATAACAATTTTGAGGAGGCACATAATGGCTGTCAAACTTCCTTGTCCCAAAGCACCACTCTGTAATCGTAAACGACAAACCTGTCACGAAAGATGGAGTGATGGATTGGACCGTGTCAAACCATTTTGGAGGCCGCCCCAATAGACTTTGGAAGGTGCACAGTTCACTTCCTCGTGCGTGGTGTGGGTGTACCATTTACTTGTAAATCAGTTAGGTCTATTCACTTTTTTTTTGTTTTTTTTTTTTGCTAGGGATCTTCCTCGAAGCTTGACTAACGCTAATAAATATGCGGTTCAAAATTGTACCTCAATTTTAAATTTGTGAGATTTAAAAATGGGTCAACAATTTATTGACAATTTAAAAACTAGTTATGTGCTTTTTAGAAAATGAAAGGAAGCCTTTTTAGAGTATATAATTAGAAATCAATCAATTTTTGTAAAAGTCTAAATTGACCCTCTCTCTCACTCTCTGGTCTCTTCTCTCTCGTCACATGACCACCGCTACCACCACCACCACCTGCCCATGTCGCTGCCACCGCTACCACCACCATCTACCGCTGCCACCACCACCACCACCTGTCGCCGCTACCACCACCTCCCTCAAAGGGCCACCACCACCACCACTACCAACACCATCAAACCCAACCCAACCCAACCCAACCCAACCCAAACGCTAACCTGTCCCTGTATCTTCTTTCTTTAATCTCCTTTTTCTCTTTCTCTCTCTCTAGAAGGAAGAGAAAGCCATAACTGGCCACTACCACCACTGGCCGCCGTAGCCGCCACCACCACCACCACTACCACCATTATACCCAACCTCTATCAATATATTATCTGTCTTTGATCTCCTCTCTCTCTCTCTCTCTCTCTCTCTCTCTCTCTCTCTAGGAAGAAGAGAAAGACATAGATGACCACCATTGCCATTGACCACCGCCACTGCAGAAAAAAAAAAGTTGCAGGTTTCTGGAACAATTGTCAAAACATGACGAGCAAATCACCAAACGGTATCTAGAGCAACTGTCCAAACGTAAGGAGCAACTCACCAAACGTTATCGGGAGTAGCTCACCAAGCAGTATCAGGAGCTTCTAACCAAACAGTATCGGGAACAACTCCCCAAACTGTTGGACCATTGCTAACAAACATTGAATATTGTCACGACCCATCTCACTACTCGTGGAAATAGGATACGTGGCACACCATCAAGTCTCAACCAATCATCAAATAACTATTCGCAGCGGAATAAAACTTTAAAACAATCTTGAGTATTAAAACTTTAGAAAACATTACACTGCGAGTTGTAAAATCCGTATAAAATTGAAAACGTAATTATATTTCGAATCGGATGAATATAGGTTAAAAGCGGTCCCAAAGGTATCCTAAGAACCATTCAAAATATTTCAATGATTTTCGGAAGGGGTATAACAAGATTTTTTGCAGGGGTCATTTCGACCGGTCGAAAGACCCCCCACAACAACAAAAAAACCCTTATTATGACTTTTAAAAAAAGTTGTAAATATTTAAAAAGTCATAAATGTATATTTACAACTTTTTTTTAAGCTTCAAAAAAAGTCATAACATTGCAGTCATAAATAAGTTCGAGTTTGTTAAAAAAAGTCATAAATAATTATTACTTTTACAACAGTTCTTAAAAAAAAGTCATAAAAAATTGAATGATTTCAAATTATTTATGACTATTTTTTAATTGATGCAGTCATAAATAATCTTTTAAAGAAGTCATAAATAACCTTTAAAACAGCCATAAATAATATTAAAAAAAAATCATAAATAATATTTTAAAAAGTCATAATTAATATTAAAAAAAGTCATAAATAAAATTTAAACAGTCATAAATAGTCTTCAAAATAGTCCTAAATAACCTTTAAAAAGTAATAAATAATATTCAAAAGAGTCATAAATAACCTTTTAATAGTCATAAATAATTAAATAACATTTTAAAAAGTCGTAAATAATCTTCAAAATAGTCATAAATAATATGTAAAAAGTCATAAATAATCACACTATTTATGACTTTACTAGAAATGTTGCTAATTAATTTTTTTTTTATTTTTTATGAAAGAGTCATATATAATGTAAAACACTTTAAAAAAAATGTTTTGTTGATAATCCAATAATCAAGAATTACATAATTCAGATACATCAAAACATGTTACACAATTCAGAATATATACATACAAATTAGCTCAAGAACCATATTCATATATCATCTTCCTTCTAACTAAAATTTTTTATTCATCAATCTAATAATTAGTCATGTACAAGAAAAATGTAACAGTAACCACTGAGTATGTATTTAACCAACAAACCAATAATGTATATATAACATTGTTTAAAAAAAAAACACAAGATTAATGTCTATTTAAACTGTACTCTTCAATCACCATAGTACATCAACTTAATTCCAATATTTGTTCCATGTAATCTAACTGTGTAACACTGAAACAAAAACGAAAATCAATGTATTAGATTCTATGTGACAAGTATATAATTTTCTTAAATTGTAAAAATATGGATTACCTGGAAAAAGAAAAGAATGAGATACTTAAGATGTATTCCTTATTCCCCCTCCCCCCCTAACACCAACAAACTCCAATACTTCTGAAAAAAATTCCACAAAAAATGAATCAAAGTAAAACAAGAAGAAGAGAAAAATTACCGACACTTTTGCAAAGAATACTATGAGAATACCTTTATCTTGACAGATTTGGATGGATCCTCCATTACCACTCTCATGAAAAGTAACATATTGAATCCACATTCATAATTTCCTGGTTGCTTTGATCCCTATGAATAAATGTATAGCAAATATTAGACAACCAATAAATTACTACAATCACAAGTCGTGATAAAACAAACTTATCTTGGAATGAAAAGTAACATATAGATTAATCCACATTCATAATTTCCGGTCTCTTGTATCTCCGAATGCCGAAACTCGTTTCAAGCCCCTGAAACCTCAAAACTTAATTATAAAAGGCCTAGGGAGATTATTTTGCGTATTATCACGTAACTTGCAAACCGTGTGTAGAAATTGCGTGCTATATCTTCCCTTAAGTTTAGTTGGTAGTATGTGAGGTGTCGGTTCCAGTCTCATGCCTCTCCGAGTGCTGAAACTCGTTTCGACCACCTGAAACCTCAAAACTTAGTTATAAAAGACATAGGGAGATTATTTTGCGTATTATTGCGTAACTTGCAAACCGTGAGTAGGAATTGCGTATCGTTTCTTCTCGCAAGTCTAGTTGGTCATGTGTGAGGTGTGGGTTCCGGTTTTGTGCCTGTTCGAGTGCCGAAACTCATTTCAACCCCCTGAAATCTCAAAACTTAGTTAAAGGCCTATGGAGATTATTTTACCTATTATCGCGTAACTTGCAACTCGTGTGTAGGAATTGCGTGCCGTTTCTTCCAGCAAATCTAGTTGGTCGTGTGTGAGGAGTGGGTTCCGATCTCGTGCCTCTCCGAGTGTCGGAACTCGTTTTGACCCCCTGAAACCTCAAAACTTAGTTCTAAAAGGCCTAGGGAGATTATTTTGCGTATTATCGCGTAACTTGCAAACCGTATGCAGGAATTGCGTGCCGTTTCTTCCTGCAAATCTAGTTGGTCGTGTGTGAGATGTGTTTTGGACTCGTGCCTCTCCAAGTGTCGGAATTCAGTTCGACCCCCTGAAACCTCAAAACTTAGTTATAAAATGCCTAGGGAGATTATTTTGCCTATTGTCGTGTAACTTGCAAACCGTGTGTAGGAATTGCGTGTCGTTACTTCTCCCAAGTCGTTACTTCTCCCAAGTCTAGTTGCTCGTGTGTGAAGTGTGGGTTCTAGTCTCGTGCCTCTCTGAACGCCGGAGTTCATTTTGACCCCCTGAAACCTCAAAACATAGATAAAGGCCTAGGGAGATAACTTTGCCTATTATCACGTAACTTGCAAACTGTGTGTAGGAATTGTATGCCGTTTCTTCCCGCAAGTCTAGTTGGTTGTGTGTGAGGTGTGGATTCTGGTCTTATGCCTCTCCCAGTGCCGAAATTCATTTTGACCACCCATAAGGGGTTGGGTCGAATGGACACAACTCATGGGTTCCAATTCTTTTGAATTTACAAACAAAAAAAAAAGAAGAATAAGTCGGCCCATTATCCGTTTCAATATTTTTTTTTAGCAGCAAAGGGAAATTCAATTTCATTAACATGTGAAGAAACACTTCAACATTCTTAAAAACATATATGACTATTCAAGAATTTATAAAGATCCCTAAAAAAAAGTCCATGTCTCACTTATCGTGGGACTAAGGCTGTATTCCTTCTGAACTATAATTCAAAACTTATCATTGATAAGAAAATCAATCAATCACGACTCAAAGCCATTGGCAATGGTATAGTTTTCATAAAACATAATTCAGTGACCTAAACCACCAAATAACCGTTGTCATCTTAAAGTAAAATGTCATATAGATCCACTCCAGTGACTCCACATAGAACACATTATAAATTTATAACAAATTGTATTTACAGTGCAATAATTCTTATTCATGCACCTTATATGCTACCTCTATCTCATACACCATAGCAAGATAGCTCAACAACAATTTCAAACTTTACAAATTATTATTATTTTTTTTTACAACAAGCAAATTTATTGGTTAGCCAAGAAGGCCAAGAAAATTACACCAACTAAGTCATCCAAACAGATCCTAAATAGAACCCCCAAGACCATACTTAGAGTATCTTGATAGAAGCTTTGAATATACAAGAGAGATACAAGTACACTTTGAGTATACTTTCAATTAAGAGAGAATTCTAGAGAGAGAGAATTATGAATTGAAGTTTAGAAAACTAATCTTAGGGTAATTAGATCATGATTTAAACATCAAGTAGACAAACCCTCAACTTCCATGGATGAGTGCTTGAAGAACACTTGAAGAAGAAGATCTTCAATTCAACTTTGGTTATATATTAAGAATCCTCCAAGAGGTAAACACTAATTCATCTCTAATTCCTATTTTATATATAGATCTAGCTTAGTTTTATTTTAATTGTTAGAACACTCATCTTCTTCATCTCTTGTTCTTCACCCAGTCACATAGCTAGATCCAAATCTTTTTTTATTTTCATTGATAATTCATGATTAGAGATTGATTTTCATTTTTGTTTCTTAATTTTGATTTTATTCTTCAATTTTAGTTTAGATTCATGCATACATGATTATATATATGTATCTATTTTGAATTCTATGATGGTTTAGAAGTATGATCTATGAGAGGGATGATTCCTATGTTCATACCCATCTCTTGATTATTTCTATTACCTAGAATTCCTATTGAAATTCATCTCCAATAGGATATTTGTAAGTCCCTTTGATCCACGATCTAAAGTTCTCCATAGAACTTGAGGGCTAAATTGATTAGAAATCATGATAATCAAGTAGATCTATGAGTTTGATCTCTTAAGGTAAGCTTCAACCATCATATAAGATGTTTTCCTTACACTTTAAAATAAAATAGATGAAAATTCAGCAAAACAGATTGGTTTTGTCCATGAGATTTGGTCTATTAAAACCCATAGTTTGATGGATTTCAAATTTTTTGGGTAAACTTTGATGAATTAGCTTTCATCCGGTCCGTTTTGAGAGCTTCTAGGATCCATATGCTATTTTAAGAAATTGTTGAGAAATCGGTTGACGGATTTGAACATAGTCTCTTTGTGCTTGAATTTTAGAAAATGTATAATAGTTATCGATGTTCTGCTTTTTGGGGATGATTCCTAACTCATGTATCTATAAGCCGATGTAAAATCGTGAGCATACGATCGAGTTAAGATCATTTTCTAAGCGTTTGAATTTGATACAACTATTCTGGAATTTTCTAAGTTTGACTACAATTATGATTATGTATACAAAATGGTCATACCTTGCTCACTCAACAACAATTGATGAATAAAACTTGGTTTAGAAATCATCTAGGATAATTGGATGAGAGATTAAAAGCTTAGATCTACTTGATTAGCATCATTCATGAATTTCTATTATGCTTCTATTATGTTTTGGATTCTTTTGTCAAATAATACCAAAATTCCAGAATAACAGAGTCTATTTAAAACACTTTTTCAGAAACTTTAAGATCATGATATGTCCATGGGATTAGTTTTGTCATAAACTACAATGAAATAGCTTTCTTTTGACATCAATTAGAGCTTCACATGATTTTTGTAGAATTAGTTATGATTTTTACAAGAACAGTGGACAGTCCTGGTCCACTGTTCTCAAAACTCTTATTTCTCTCACTTCAAAAATGGTAAAGAGGTTCTACTTTTTGGAAAAGTTCCCTAAGACATGTATCTAACTTTATGTAAAAGGGTTTGAACCCAGCTCATGTTTAAGACCACTTTTGATAGGATTCATTAGAGGTTGCTGAATCTGAAAATTTTTTTGATGACATTTTCTACTTGCTTTTCATGCATGTCATATGTTTGCTTGTGTTTTTGCAATGCTTGGGTATTCTTTGGTATTTTAGTGTAGCGAATTGAATGTCATGGATCCGAACTTTGATTTGTGATCTTGCCTCGTCTACATGTGGCTTAGTGCCCATGTATCGTGTACCTTCTCTATCATTTCTATTAGAATTTTTCTAGGTTTACAACTTTGTTTTCAACGACACAATTTCTTTAGGATAGTCTCCGTTTATATGATTATTTGTTAGAGACATCTTATCTAGGATTGTTGCATGATTGCATTACACGTGTCCATATCTTTTTGCTTTTGCGACTCTGCTTGAGTCAACTCAATGTAAGTCTTCTTGTTCCTTTTTGCATATCATGACATGTTTCCTTTATTTGCATCGGTCCCGGGTGGGACTAACCACTGTAAGTATACCTCTCCCTTGTATTGCATGTGCATCTGACTTTTACTTGATTTAATCTCTTGACATGATTTTCCTTAGATGTTCCCTTTTGACATGTATATATATCTAGTATGTTTAAGGAAACAACACCAATTATGAATTAAGAACAAGGATATTTGAATCAAGGCCTACCGTTTGGTAGGGCGAGGAGGGGGTGCTTTAGTCCTGCTTGGGCTCCTTCCCCTCTCGTACCAAGACCCCCGAACCTAATTTCTGGTAATGAAGGGCGAGTAACCATATTTAATTTTGGGCGAGTCAAACTTGGATTTCCTAATTCCCGATAAAAATTAGGTGGCTACTCTTTGTCTCTAGGACTGCGTGAGGAGGTTCTAGTTTTCTCTGAAGTGTGCTCCTTAGGATCCGTCCCTGGACACTATCGAGTGAAGACGCCAGGACCTCGGATCCGGGCGGTCCACAGGACCGACCGTCGCTCTGGTTATTTAAATATCTTTGTATACATCACACTACATGATTAAATACAATCAAGAGAATGAGTGGAGTGGATTACCAACTGTCACGCCCCGACGTAGCATAAATATGGAAAGCGTTTAATTTCCTTTATGGACCCGTAGGTCGCGACAGTTTGAAGGATCGATTCCGTCCCAAAACGTCGAACATCATAAAACCATTAATCAGAGTAGGGCAACCTGGGCTTATAAAAATTTTCTAACTTATTACATCCTATAATACGAGGTTTACTAAGGCACAGACCGCCTTGAAATAAAACAATAACTTACAGTCTATTATAGTCATCCTTATTACAAAACCAAAACATATCTTAAATCACATAAACGTAAAACATATAAAAGTAACATCTCTTCTCAGCAACAGATCTCAATTAGCATAATCATATGGTTCATCCTGATTAATACCTGCAAAGCCTGGACACGAATGTCCAGGACGCATCAACGCCGTCAGCTTCAAGAAGCTGGTGAGTATTAAAAACAATACTTTGAATGTAAGAACTTACTCATTTACCTTTTTCCCATTTCCATTATAAAACCACAAGTTTATATTTATAATAAAGAGCTTGTTAGAAAAACAACCACAACAGTATTTAAAAGATAAAATTCACACATATGTGACCGTGTATGAGAACAATGCACCATCTCATCTAACCGACTCTTTTCTCTCGACAAAACCCAACAACCCTCTATCCTACTCCTGGTATCTTTGAAATACTAAGATAGCCACACTTTAGCAACGGGGCGCCAGGGAGTGTCCAGTTTGCCTCACACTTTGGTCCGGGGTACCAGGGAGTGTCCAATGCCTCACACTTTGAATACCCTAACCGCCATGCAAATACCGGGGCAACCCCCACACAGGTATCCAGACTCGAGTCATTCAGGGAGTGTCCATAGGCCACACTTTAGCACTTCCATGGGTGCCAGTGAGTGTCCAAGTTCGGCTTCACACACTTTAACGCTTCCATGGGCGTCAGGGAGTGTCCATTTTTGCCACCTTCGCATTTCAAAGACACCCTCATCCTCTTTTTCAACTCCAACCACAATCACATCCACAACCACAACCATAACCACAACCACAATTTCAACCACAACCACAATCACAACCACAACCACAATCACAACCACAAACTCATACTCTTTCCACACTATCATTACTCTTTTCCACACATACCGACACCCACATGCATGTACCAATGACTCCACATGAATGATATGCACTTGAACTTAAGCAAAATACTGAATTGAAAGAACAACATGCGTACGGGGATTAATAAATCATACTACAATGTTTTAATCATCCAAATATAACCAAAAAGAGCTCTGATTAACAAAATTTCCCAAAACAGAATCATAACAGTATATAAAAGTTGAACCAAACAGTCTTTAAACACAAAACTGACAAAACCACAAACTGTCAGACCTCGCGCGCGCGAGATGAAGCTGAGACTTCATCTTCTTCGTTGGAACTGTCCTGTTTCAGCAAAACAGGGGTGTTTTTGACCCATTTTGATTCTGTAACCAAAAATATCTTATAATATATGAATCTCTTCGTTTTTCCGCAAGGATTTTGAATACGCGATCGGTTTTAACTAATTTCAATCGTAGCTCTCGGATTTCACGTAAAACCGAGAGGTGACAAAACTTTAAATTAATGATGCGTCGCAATACGGATGAATTAAGCTGTAATATTCGAACCACAGCTTATTGGGACTAAGATCTTTCATTTTCAATTCACAAAATCGATTTTGGTTAAGTTTGAAAAATCACCATTTTTGAACTTCAAGCTTTCATACGTAAATTGAAAATGGTGTTCTGCAAATTAGGCTAAACTTTCAGCAAATAAATATGAAATTACATTCCAAGTGAGTTTAGAATACTCACTGTGATATAGATTTGAAGAAATTGTTGAGAAAGAAATATAATTACGAAATTCCCCAAAATCCAAGCTTTGGCTATGGAGGATTGAGCTCTTCTCTCTCTCTACGAAATTGAAGAACTTCTCTGCACTCTCTAAACTCTCTATGTATACTGAATTATGCTGTGATGAATGTGCAGAAAGTGTAGTGTGGTTGGGTGTATAAATAACCAAATTCCTACCAAGAAAACATTGGCCTAACTTCCCACTCAATCCCCATTAACCCCCATATAATACCATGAATGTGCAGCAATGAGGTGTATGCACTGCCCTTTATTCTCCACTGCTGAAAGTAAGAGGTAGGTGAAGATGAGGTGGGTCAATGTGTGTTTGGGTAATCTAGCTTATGGCATAAGGACAATACACATACAACAACATTTGCCAAACAAGACCTAAGGAAAAGCATCAGCATAATAATTTGGGTATAAATATATTTGTTCAATCATTTACTTCCAAAATTCTGTGGAAGTTTAACACTGCGCGGACAGTTTTAAACTTACACTGGTATTTTCGTGATACGGTGTTTATCACAAAAATACAGAGAATTCATTTTAACGTTAGAAATAGTTTTCTGATTTCATAAAAATACAGTTTGAGTTTAAAAGAAATAATTCCACCGTTTTGAAATACAGTTTTGAATTTTAACACAGGTATTGCAAGTTTTTTATGAAAATTGCATTTTGACCCCAAAAGAAATTTCAATAATGAGATTAGTCAAGAAATAAATTTTTCACATAAGGATAAAAGCAGACAAAATATATATATTAAATTTTGAATATAATAATGCTAATGATAATGAAAATTTTAAATATGATAATGCATGAAAATGCAGGTTATTACACCAACGGCCAACAGGGTAAATTACTTATAGTACAAAGAGTAAATTATTTGTAGTACTAAGGGTAGTTTAGTAAATTTACAACATAATTGGGTCGGAGTAGGAGTTTGAGTGTCTTCCCAAACCCACTCTTACTCCTACAGAGCTTTGTTTTTTTTATATCAACTCTACTCTTTTACGATTTTATTGGACACCAACTCCTTACCATTAAGAGCGAAGTGGAACAGATTACCAAATGGTCATCCCTCAACAGATGTGCGTACAAGTACAAAGTTTGTTATATTCAAATTATTGGGAAAAGGCTCCACTAGCCTTTGTACTATAATTCATATGACTTGGTGGGCTATTAAAAAATTGATATACTGATGATTGGACTGATAAGGATGTTATCTTACTCAAACAGATTAAGGATAATATCTCACAATTACCAGATGTTTATCTTCCAAAAAATGGAGATATATTAATTTTAGAAACATATACTTATGATACATGCTGAGGATGTGTATTAAAAGCTATTCCTACTTCTTTATGCTGAGAATAAAAACAATTTTCTTCAAATATCAGATCTCATAAGCCATGATTTTTCAGATCCAATATTTGAAAAATTAAGAGAATTTGTCTCTTTGAAAAAGTAAGACATCTTCTACCAAGAGATATTTTTATTCAAATTAAAGAAATGGTGGAAGATCATCAAGAAATGATTCGTGCGTTACTTTTTTGATCCCATGAAAAAATCAATTTTCATGATCGTATTCCTAAAATAACCATTTTTGTAAATCACGAAGAATGGTTTTATGAAGAAATTCAATGGGGAATAGCTAATCAAATTATTTTTCACATTATTGGATTCATTTCCCAGTTATGATTAAGTGTATGCTTTCCTATATAGTTCGAACCTATATGTGGAATAAATATTTCACTTTTTGGATCGCAAGCACTGTTGGATGGAGAAAAAGAGAAACATTCTTTCAACCATATCAGATTTGGTATCTTAAACCCACCGGAGAATGGAAATTCGAAAATGATTTAATAAAAACTGATTCATCGGATGTGGTCAGAAAATTAGATCCAGCACAATATTGGGTAGATAGTCTTTTATCTATCTCATCAAATGCTGCAGATATTAATGGATCAGCAACTCTCCCATTTATGGTAACAGATGGTAGAAAACTATTTGTTACTTATCAAGCCATGGCCTATACAAGGTCAGAAGAACAAATCAAAGAAGCAGAAGAACTCTTGGGAGGTTTTACGCACCATTTATATCATCTCTATAGACTACTTACTTGCTTATGTTATTCTGTCTTTACGGTTGTTTTTACTTTAGATTAATAGTTGTCAGAGCCCATACATCCGTTTGTCCATGACCATTTTGTTGCCAAGTTAGGCTTGTTCAGATCTTTTGTGAACTCTTGGGAGGTCTTAGGCACCAGACAATTACTAAGCTTGAGAAAGAAATTCCCATAATGACAGATAAGTATAAGATAGTAACGTGTGTAGGAAATACTGTAGAATGTATAAATGACTCATATGATCATGCACTTCATATTGAAAAAGAGTCAGCTACTATAGGTAGTATGTGTTCAAGTTTAAATAGTATAACAGATATTATGTGTTATTGTTTTTCTAAACTAGAAAAAACCCAACAAATAAACCACAACTATCTACAGTCAGTAGTAACTTCAATAGATCATAAGATAAATAATCTTGGATCTATTACTAGTATTGATCTGGAAAAAGAAACCAAAAAAACATATTAGTCTTTTAATCAAAAGTTTGGAAAAACCAACTAACGGAAAAATAGATAATGCTATGAATAATCTAGGTGAAAATAAAATCCCTCGATTATATTATGGATCCGAAGATATTCTGATGTTACAAGAAAAATCCTATAATAAGACCGAGTATGAGAATATCGTTGAAATCCTAGATTACTGGCGTCAACTATATAAAGACCCAGATTTAACTGTTGAAGAAAGAAGTAAGATAATAACGCAGATAAGAGGCACTTCTCTGCAATATGAAGAATTATTAAGGCATTTTGAATATTCTATAAATGTCTTATCAGATGATGCTAGTCAATCATCCTCTTCAGAAGAATCCTCAGATGAAACCCATGAGGAAGAAACTCAAACTCCTAAGGGAAAAAGAAAAGTTAGTGAACCCTTAGATCCAGGATATTTTGGTGATTTTGGAATGAATGAGTTCAATTTGGATGAATTTATTCAAGCAGGGGAGGATGGAAAACCTAAAGTAGACAAACCCTCTACTTCAGAATCAACCTCCTGAACTAGTAGCAGCCAGGAGATATGATAACCTTTGGTACTTATTTAAATCTTACTAATGTACCATTTAGAGAAAAATAGTCGCTATTGAAGATTGAGCACAATCATTGTCTATCATCATTATAAATTATGGTACTATATGGATTAAAGCAAAGTCCCTAGATTATGTTGCAGCCACCCTAGAGGGTGATGCAATACAATGGTTAACGCAATGGAAAAAAAGTGAGTTAGGACAAACCCAGAAAAATGAATTGTTAGAATATGACTCATTTGAAAAAATCCTAGCCAAATTTGCCCTTCTTTTAAACACTAATTTATGTGGCTTTATAGGTGATAGTAATTTGCAAGAAGATGCAAATTATATTCTCGCTAAGATAGAATTATGTAATATATGTCTTTATGCAGACTATGTTACAACTTTTAAAAAGTATTATTATCAACTTGATCCATTAGCCACAACACATTGACTTGATCAATTTTTTTCACAGACTCCCTAATCCATGGGATGAGTTAGCTATTAAAGGGTACCCAGATTTTCTTAAGAAAATAGGAAAAGAAGATTTAGATAACTTGGGTTTTTGCATACAATATGTTCTTCGGTTGATAACCCATCACTGTTTAGAACTAAAAGCGAAAAAATTGGTAAAAAACCAGATTCCCAATAATAAATATGGTCAACAATGTTGTGACAAAATTTTAAGGGAAAACTTAAAGATAGGATGTTCAACGCCATCCTATAGGAAAAAGAAAGGATTTAAGAAAAGAAAGTTCAAATGGAAACAATGGAAAACTTAGTAATTGTCTGGTGCCTAAGACCTCTCAAGAGTTCACAAAAGACCTGAATAAGCCTAATTACGGCAACAAAACGGTCATGAACAAACGGGTATATGGGCTCTGACAACTATTAATCTAAGGAAATAACAACCGTAAAGACAGAATAATATAAGCAAGTAAGTAGTCTATAGAGAAGATATTAACAAAGAGAATACTTATACAGATGCTATATAGATCTTCAATATATCTTACAAATAGAACACTTATGCTATGAACACTGAAGCTCTGATACCAGTTACACAAGTTACTCCAAAAGGAAGAAGACGAAGAAGAAAGGAAAGTAGGGAACAAGTATTTTTTTTATATTGATAGTAAATGTTACAAGACTTTACATGTCCCTTAACGTAAATGTTATACATCTGTATGTAGACTGCAAGGACTACAAGTCCTTATCAAGTGGTTAGCTAGAAGTTAATAGGCTTTAAGACCCATTGACTATTACAGTATTTGCATATAATTGTTTTTACACTCGTGGAGAGGGTTTCTCCAGCCAAAATGAGTAGGAGAATTTTTAAGCAAAAAGAAAAAAGAAAAAAGAAAAAAGAGTGACTAGGAGAACAACCCCCAGACATTCAACAAATTACAGTTCTCCCCCTTGAGATTTAGCTCGTTTTCATTTTTCTAATATTTATTCAAAAGGTGACTGTTAACTTCTTGCTGTAGCTAGTGACATAAATTGAAACTGTTGATTTTCTTTCCGATACTAACAAAAGATTTGTACGTAATATAATGTGTCATATTTACTCAATCCATAGCATAGGTAGTACAGTAAAAATGAGCCAAATCACATGGTTAGACTGTGATTTGCCCTTTTATTTGGGGGAACCACACAAGCAAATCAAAGTTCTTACACTTGTGAAATTCATACGGGAAATGGCAATCATACATTATTATTCTAAAAACTGTAGTATATTTACAATCTTCCAAACAAGATCTCATGGTATATAGGGAAAAAAAAAAAAAAAAAAAAAACATTTGCTTGTGAATAAACATGTTATTTACTGATATTATCCATCAGACCAATTGGAAAATTTAGTAAAATTTGACATCACAACTCCTTGTGGATATTAATTACTGCATAAAACGAAAATAAAAAAATAAAAAATAAGGTTTACAAATACATGCATGCAGATGATTTTATTGTAGCTCTTGCAAGTTCTAATGATAATTGAGTGGTGCAGCATAGTCCTTTAGCTCGTGTCCTTGGCTATGGATGTCCTGCATTCCATTTCAAATAATTAAGTCAATACAAACTTGTTAAAACCACATTTATTGAAACGAAAAAGAAAATAAAAAGTTAAAATATATTTATTCGGAAGCTCTAATTTCCCAAAAACTTCACTTTTGGTTCCAATAATTTAAATTGCAACAATTAATTAAGGCCTTTGATTTTTTTCAAAAATAGATCATTTGAAAAAGATCCTTAACAGTGTAAATGATATATATAGAAATTAAAGGCCCTAATTGTTACAATTTAAGTACGAGGGTTCGAAAGTGAAATTTGTGAAAAAATAGAAGGTACTCATGTATCTATATGCAACCAAATTAACCAAGATTTCTTGTTAATAATTGTGCTCAATCGATATCATTTTATAAATCAAAGTTCCCAATTGTTGCAAGTGAGGATAAAGAAACCAGCAGTTTTTAATTTTTTTAATAAAAAAAATAGATAGTACTGAATTGTAGTTGACCAAAAAAAGAAAAAAATCAAGTGTGCTCAATTTTGAAAAACAGGCTCACCGATGCGAAGTGGTTAATGTCGCGGTGATGCGCCTCATCGGCTCTTATGACGGTGACGACATCCCGGAGAGTGGAATCCGGCGGTAACCGCCAGTAATCGATCGCAATGGCCGGTGCCGGAACATTCTCAACAAGACCTTTATCCAAGTCATTGAGAAACTCGGTATAAGAATTCACTGCTTCTTCTTCTAAGTAGCCACAAATACGGTGAGCCAGCTTCGGTGAGGCCACATAGGCCAAGAAATAAGCATTGACGAACAAGCCTTGCACAGTAAACACAAGGGCTCGCTCGTACCATCTGGGCTTGGCTATTTCAATGAAGGTCATTAGATGCATTCTCTCATTCTCTGCTTCTTCTAACAATAGTTTGATCCAACCCCCACTGTGCTCGAATTTACGGAGTGATTTGCAGTGTAAGAGCATTCCTCCTACCATGCCTGGCACTGCGGCTACTGTCTCGAGTAACATTGCGTGACACATATGTCGTTTCTGCAACAAATTACAAACTTCTAATAAAATATGCAAAAATTTATGAAAACAGATATGTTTCCAATCTTAAGAGAGATTTTATTGAATGATGGAAATTTGGTGTTTTCATCAGTTTATGAATTTGTACCATATTGGGACATTATTGTCATTTCAAAATAAAGTTTAGCCAGTTGAATTAATGAAAAAAAGCTAAGCGAAACAGAAATATAGACTTTGAGGTCAGTAAAATTTTGTCAAATTTATGGACTAGCTGATAATACAAGGGGAAAAAAAAAAAACTCTTTTTGTGAAAAAGAGGATGTCATTGGTTTGCCTTTTTTTCCCCCTTCAAATGGAGATTAGATTTCTTACAAATCTTCAAAAAATTTTATTAAACTCTCAAATCTCAATCATACCCCTTTCCCATGTTTTTTTTTGGCTAATGCTAATGGCAAAATAGATATTGTTAATGCCAAAGCAAACAATGTCATATATTTATTGCAAAAATTTTTAGCGACACTTTATGTTTTGACATTAATATTTTCTGCTTTGGCATTAGCATTTCCTTCTTTTTTTTTTTTTCTTTTTTTTTTTTCAGGTTTTTCTGTTCTCCTCTTTATAGAACATAATTTTTTTTTTTTTTCAATGCAGCCCCAAAGTTATCACAATTCTTGAGGCATATATATAACCTGCATGCCCAAAAGTTGTTCCATGTCAGGGAAAAACTATAGAATTTGGGCAGCAGTCATAGAATTTGTGATAAAGTATATAAATCAAACAGAGCACAAAGTGTAGAAATAAAAATAAATAAATAAATAAAATACTTCAAAAGGTACCTGGAAGAACAAGCGGGTATTGAATTTGAGAACTTCGACGGTCCAGAAAGCAATTTTATCAGTGATATTAGATGGTGTGTGGTGCTTCTTCACATCAATATTCACATCTGCTTTGTATGTTTCCCATGGCTGTCACCAATTAACAAAATTATATACATCACTCATAAATATATATATATATATATAGTCAAAGTGCTCAATATAGTATACCTAATTGAACAGAAATTTATATATGCAAAAATATAGGACATGGGAGTTTTGAACGCGAGAAATGCTATGTTTTCCAAATTTGATAAATCCCTAATGTTATAGGAGCGGTACCATATGTTGTGATGTGTAGTATTACGACCACCGCTACAGCGTATGGTACAACTATCAAAAAAAATTTTGGAATTCAAATTTGAGAATAGCTCACATTAATTTAATTAATATGACTGGAATATTAATTCAAGAAAATCTATATAACACGTAGCATTACTCTTGTATGTACGTATATGCGCGCGCTCGACGTACCCTGAAACAGTTCCACGTCCATGTAGAACCATCCTCTTTAGTTAACTGAGGTGGTGAAACACCCCAATAGCTTACAATACCCTTCTTGTGATCACCACCATCTGAGCCGATGTGAGCGGCGGAGCTCAGTGGTGGCACCACCGCCTTCTCTTTTATGGCCGCACCTGAGGCCAAGGTACTCAGATTCTGAAAGTCTAGCATGGAAATCCTGGCCCACCCAGTACCTATAGGCCTTGAATTAATCTTAGATATTCCAATATTCATGGCACTATAAGATGGTGGTGTTGATGATGATGATGAGAAATAGCGCTGACCAAATTGCTGTACTAGCAATCTGGACACCTTTGTTGTGGCGCTTCGATTCATTTGTGATCAGATCTCAAATTAAGAAAATGGAATTTGACAAAGAAAATTAAAAATATGGATGTGGAAAATTTGAGAAGATTTAATGATTTTTTTCCTGAACTTTGTTGGTTTAGGATGCTGATTGAAGATTTATATATATAGGTGTATGTGTAATTAGTTTGGGCTGGAGCACGTTGACGGAGTCGGAAAGTGAGGCAGCTTCTTGGTCATTGCATTAATAAAATGAAGCATATGTTAAATACACGTTGACGGAGTCGGAAAGTGAAGCATATGTTTTTTTTTTTTTTGCTAAGAAAGAGAATCCAATAAAATTAAGAAGCAGCCAAGATCCCTTCTTGAAGCCTATCCTCAAAAACAAAAGGAGGAATGGTTTCAACAAGGACTTGGCCCAGAACATTACAACGAGCCGCCCATTGGGCGAGGTTGTGAGCAACAAAATTAGCAGAACGGGGAATCTTACAAACATTCCAAAAGGAAAAGGAGCAGTTCAATCGCTCTCTACTAAGCCGAACAGAGGAATCAATAGACCATTCCGGGATAGAACTCCAATCCATCAAGGGCTTGCACACCAGCAAGGCGTCACCTTCAAACATAACCTTGTCCAGCCCAATAAGGGCAGCCTCAGAAATGGCGAGAAAGGCAGCTTTTGCCTCGGACTGAATGGGGACAGTGGAGGGGTCCTTCCAAATCTTAGCAAAAGTCACCAAGGCTTGGTCATTTCGAACAATCATGGCAAGAGTGGAGGAGGAGTCAGAGACAGCGACATCAAAATTAACTTTAAACCAGCCTAGAGGAGGGGGGGACCAAACAATAACTGACTGGTCATCTGAAGAAGTTCGGCTTCTGTGGGACTTCCAGTGGTCGCGAGCAAGACCATCAAGACGGGATTTCCAGTTGGTCAAAGAAACACTAAGACCATCATGAAGGACCTTATTTCTAAGGATCCAAGCTTGCTCCATGAGAAGAGCAGCGAAAATAGTAAATTCTTTAGCATCAGCAGGATCGATACCAAGAAATTTATCGGGAGAAAGGGCTACCATGATCCAATGCTCCAACCCAAAACAAGACAAAGTTGCAGGGTCAATAGGCCACCGAGAGGACCTCCACAAGAACCTAGAAACACTGCATTCCAGGAAAAGATGCACAAGGGACTCCATTTGGTAACCACAGAGAGAACAGGAGACGTCCAAAGAAATGCCGCGGGAAGCAAGTAAATCCTTCGAAGGGATAGCTTTGGCAGCAGCTTTCCAAAGGAAGACCTTGAGTCTTTCATGCAAAGACGAGTTCCAAATACTTTTCCAGAAGGAAGTAGTGAGGTTATGAGAATAGAAACGTTGGTCTTGATCCGTAAGGTAGGCCGATTTTACTGAGAATTTACCAAGCTTATCAGGGACCCAAATCAATCTATCCTCGTCCCGACCGGTTGGGAGCTCAATACGAAGGATACCTTGAGCAGAGTCGTCGGTAAACAATTCTTTAACCAATCTAGCGTTCCACACATGCCCATTATTAACCATGAGATCCGAGACCTTAGACAAGGCAGGACGAGAAGCCAGCTTCAAAGACGGTCTGAAGTTAGGAAGGGAGGGGACCCACGGGTCGTCCCAGATATCAGTGGTCTCTCCTTTCCCAAGAAGAAAACAGGATCCTTTTGCGAGAAGAGGGATAGAACTGGCAATACCTTGCCAGACCCAAGAAGGCGAAACAAATTTGGAATCCTTGTTCAAATATTTGCCAGTGATGAGGCGAACCCACGGTTTGGGTTCTTGATTAAGTACCTGCCAACCGAGCTTAGCTAAAAGAGCAACATTATAATCCTTCATCCTCCTGAACCCCAGCCCCCCACAGCTCTTTGGCCGGCAAATCGAATCCCACGCTTTAAGGCACATCGCTTTCCTGTTACCCTCCCTGTGACCCCACCAAAAATTCCGAAGCAGAGAATCCAATCTGGAGCAGATGGCCTTTGGAATAGGGAAGACTGACATTGTGTAAATAGGGATAGCTTGTGTAACCGTGCGAATAAGGGTGCCCCTTGCCGCCTGCGAAAGGAGAGAAGTCTTCCAACCTTGAACTCTCTTCTGAACTCTGCTAAGAACATCTGAAAAGAGAAGACGCTTGGGACCATTAACTGAGAGGTGAAGTCCCAAATACTTAGCATCCAAGGGAGCCCTCTTCAAACCAGATTCACGCAAGATTGACTGGGCAACGTCGGGACATAAATTACTGCTGAAGAGAATTTTGGACTTAGAGTGGTTGACTTGCTGACCCGACCATCTACCAAACTTCGAAATACAGTCAAGAATATTGATAGCTTCATCCGGGACAGCTTTTCCAAAAACAATGAGATCATCTGCAAAAAGAAGATGGTGAAAAGACGGACAGTTCTTACCAGCTCTGATGCCAGAAATAAGTCCGAGGGCAGCATCCCTTTGAATGAGCCGAGTCAGGATCTCAGAACAAATAATAAACAAAAAGGGGGACAAAGGGTCCCCCTGACGAAGCCCTCTCTCTGGTTTAAAGTTCCCATTTGGGTGGCCATTAAGAAGGATTGAAAAGGAGACTGAGGAGATACACTGATGAATCCACCTGCACCACCTTTCATTGAAATCGAAATTTTTAAGAACATTCAAAAGAAAGGACCACTCGATTCGATCATAGGCTTTTTCCATATCGAACTTGATAGCCATCAGGCCCCCTTTACCTTTCTTCCTCTTCATGGAATGAATGATTTCCTGACCAATGATATTATTTTCATGAATGTTCCTACCCGGGACAAAAGCTGCTTGTAACGGAGAAACGATTTTGTCAAGGAGAGGTCTCAGCCTATTGGATAGGATTTTGGAAATTACTTTATAGATCACATTACACAGGCTGATGGGACGGAAATGATGAACACTGGAGGGGTTATCAACCTTGGGAATCAGGGCAATGTTTGTATGATTAAGACTTTCCGGTAGAGAACCTTCAATAAAGAAGCTCCGAACCGTATCCACCACTTCGGTTTTGACAATATTCCAATAAGACTTGAAGAAAATGGCTGACATACCGTCAGGCCCAGGGGCCTTAGTTGAACCAATCTGAAAAATGGCAGATTTAATATCCTCTTCACTAGGAATGTGGCACAAGAGAGTGTTGTCATCATGGTTAATAACTGATTGAATGAGTCCTTCGAGGTCATTTGGAAATAAGGGTTGTGAAGAGGTGTAGATGGCTTGGTATTTGGAAATAAAGGTTTGAGAAATAATCTTCGGATCATCATTCCATGAGCCGTCATCCATTTTGATCAAGTCAATGGAATTCCTACGACGACGAATGATAGTCGAGAGGTGAAAGAAACGGGTACTACGATCCCCATCCTTGAGCCAACTTACCCTTGATTTTTGCTTCCAAAGGATTTCTTCTCGCCTGAGATTCTCATCAAGAATTAAGTTAGCTGCAGCAATGCGATCCAGATTTGGCTGAGAAGAGGGAAGGCTTTGGAGGAATTCGATAGACTGCTTGGCCTTCCGAATGTTGCATTGAATTTTTCCAAAGTGAAATTTGTTCCAGTGGCGCAGGGCCATTTTGGTAGCATTCAGCTTTTGAATTAGACGTTGGCCAGGGAGACCATGAGTCGGAGTGTTACTCCAAGTAAGCTCCACCACCTGAGCACAGCTATGATCTCTCACCCACATGGCTTCAAACTTAAAAAATTTGGGCTTTCCAGTCCTCTCCCCCATAGTATTCAGGATGATTGGAGCGTGGTCAGAATCAGAACTAATAATCGGAAGGTGACGAACCGTAGCTCTCGGAAAAACCTCACACCAAGCCAAGTTAGCAATACCACGATCAAGTCTTTGACGAATTTTGGCCCAACTAGGCCTGCCGTTATCCCAGGTGAAGGTGTTACCAGAAAAGCCAAGGTCCACTAGGCCATTAACATCCAAAAACCCTTGAAAACCACCAGTGGAAGGACAAGCAAAAGGCCTTCCACCACTTTTCTCTGATTGCTTAACAATACAGTTGAAATCACCAATAGCTATCCATGGCCCTTGAGAATTCTGGGCCTTAACCTCCAAATTATCCCAAAACTTGGGTTTATCTTTCGGATAAGGAGGACCATAGATAGCTGACAGTTCCCATTGCATGGGAGGGGAGCCAGAGTACACAGTAGCATTAATGATATTCTTGTGAGAAAGGGAGACATGAAGGTCCACTCCGTTCTGCCACGCCAAGCAGAGACCCCCTGCTTTGTTGATAGCCGGAACGAAGGAGTTATTAGGGAAACCGAGGCGAGATAAAACAGAAGACATCCAATGCGAAGTAACCTTAGTTTCTGATAAGACGAGACACTCTGGATTGTGTTCGCTTATCAGCACCCTCAGAGCCCTGACTGCCGCGGCTCGGGCCAGGCCACGACAGTTCCATACCAAGATAATCATTGGCCGAGAGGGGGCTCCTCGCCCACCTCATCGGCAAAACAGAGATCTGGGGAAACAGAGTGGGTTGCATCAATATTGCTACCATCGGCAATGCCCTTCAAAGAGTTGCTCACACTCTGAACACTGTGTTGAAATCTCACTCTAGCTAGATTCTTTAGGTTGATTCTCCGTCTGGGTGCAGAGTAAACTTCTAATGAGGAATGGGACCCAATATTCTCTAGAGAAGATGGAGACTGGGAGTTGGTTCTTGGATTTGAAATATGAGATTGGTGGATAACCAAAGGAGGTGACGCTGGGGCTATGGTGGGGACGAAGTTTGGTTTGGCTTTTTTCTGAAAGGGTAGCAGAGTATTGGTTTGGTCCAGCTCACGTTTATTAATAATGAGATTGGTAGGTTTAGGGATGTTTGACTCAGTCACCACTTCTTGGAAGAGGGTAGACACCAAGGGTTGCATTGACCCAGAAGGCCAAGAGCCCAGCCTAGATGGGTACTGGTAGGCTTGAGGGGAGGAAGGGGTTAATATGGTGGGCTTTCGAAGTTGTGGAATAGTGTAAGTATGAGTAGGATTTGGACGACTCGGGGAGGTGGGTTGGGTGCCTTGATGGGCCACGAGTTTCTGTTGGGCCATAGTGGAAGCATTTGGGCGGTTGTGGGACTTGGTAATTGGGGATGAGGTCTGGGAGCTGCAGTGTTGGGCTGGTTGGGCCAGGCTGATTGTCTGGGGGTCCAATTGAGTGAAGAGAGAGTTGACATGCACCGTTTGTTTAACCCAACTGGTAGCCGCTGTGAAAAGCACATTCTCGGGCGTAGCAAAGGCTGCTTCTCGAGCCAAGTGCCCTTGCCTTTGCACTGGCTCCAACTGAACCATGGTTTGCACAGAAGTCGAGGCATGGTTACTAGGCAATGGAAGTTGCAAATTCCGGCCAGCCGGAGAGCTAGGCTTCTCGCTTCCAGACGACTTCTCCAACATAGGTCTCGTTCCTCCCTTGTTCACCTTCAACTCCTGAACGTAGTTCCTGATCGCACCTGGACTCTCCACTCTTAACCAGGGACCATAAGCCTGAGATCCCTGTCTAGGGTTGAGCTGACCTTCTGGTTTGGGGTTGGCTTCAGATCTGCAAACTTTCGCAGTGTGGCTGATCCTACCACAATTATAGCAAAATTCTGATAGCCTTTCATATTTGAATTGAATCCATGCATCAGGCAAATTATTTCGCTTCCACAGAAATCCCGTTTTCAGGGGAAGAGAAGTATCAATTTCCACTTTTAGCCTCATAGCTCTGACCCATATAGGTGAACCCCCTCCTGCCAGATCTAAATCTTCGACGGCGAGAAAGGTGTTCCCAATAATCTTAGCATTCCTCTCCGAAATTTGATTTGGCGGCAAACCATGTACTTGGACCCAGAAGGAAGAGAATCTAAGACGAAGTTCCTCTAAGAGAAGACCTGGGGTCCAAGGTTTGAGGACCAAATGATGACCCATGATCGACCATGGGGCTCGGTGTAGAACTCGTAGAAGATCTGACGTTTGCTCGAAAGCGAACAAGAGGGTATTTGGACCTAGATCTGAGATGACAAGCTTCCCAGTAGTATTCCATGCTTTAAGGATGGTGTTCTTAGAGGCTAGAAGATTAAGAGGCCGATCCGCAATGATTTTCCCCACAAGAGGTTGGTTAGGATCAGCTGATGATTCTGTGTCTTCCTCTAACGAAAGGGTATCTTCAAAACAAGAGAGATTAGTGGTTTTCGAGATGAGTTGGGAGATGTCCATATTTAAGTCCTCCATAAAGGCAACCGGGACCACCAGACAGGAGAGGTTGAGAAAAAAAAAAATGTTCAAAAAGCGTCAAAGAAGGAATGGACGATTACAATTACAGATTGGAAAAGAAGAGGGTTATTAAAGAGAAAAGGACAAACAAGAAGGACAGAAAGAACCAAGGGAAGACAAAGTCAACAACACAGAGGAGGAAAGGAGGGGCAGAAGGGCAAACAGAGGAAAAGGGCACCGGAGAGGGAAGGAAGAGGACAACGCTACCCAGAGCGTGGACACTCTGACTATCTTGTCTTAGTAACCAAAAAAAAAAAAAAAAAAAAAAAAAAAAAAAAAAAAAAAAGACCAAATGTTATCCACTCATGGGAGAAACTTTTAGGTCCTTTCCGGGTAGCCAGTGACTAGTTTTTGGATAATAGAATTATAGGTTAAATACACTTACACCCCCTTGTGGTTTTTCCGATTTTTACTTACCCTCTGTACTGTATGTGGTTTTACTTTTGACACTAATACTCTTGTGGTTCAAAGTATAACTGTTAAAATTGCTAAAGGAGCAAGTTGAAATGACCAAATTATCCCCCAAATGTTCACAACAGTGTTTATTTGGGGGGGGGGGAAAAACATTGTTGTGAGCAGTGTTAAGAACAGAATCTATTTATTTCAATTCATTTTGGAGGAAACCTACTGTTTCAAATTAATTGGGTGAGGAAGAAACATTTTTAGGGTGTTTTTTTGTGCAGGTCATGTGTTTGATAAAAAAACAAATGGAGTATGTCTTATTTCCTTTTAATTATATACTTTCACGGGTAGAATAGGCATTTTATCCTTCAAATTACGACTCCAAAATGTAAAATCGTTAAATTTGATGGAAAAATTCACAGTTACATTTTAATCTGAACCACATGGGATATTAGTACCAAAATTTAACGAATAAAGGGTTAAGTGATAACCTGCAAAATCACAGGGAATATAAATGTATTTAACCCTAGAATTAAGTATGAAGGATCTCACTTTTACGGATTCTCAAGTGTGAGTCTTTCCAAAAGGACAACACATCACTACATTTTTTTTAGGTATTTTTGAATTTGTTCTTAGGTTTTTTTGAATTTGTTCTAAAATATTATTGGTTCATCTGTCACATATACATCATATAGATACACTTGTACATAGTACCAATCACTTTTTAAAATAGTAGAAAAAAGACAAAGAAATGTACATGTCTTTTCCATTCCCAAAAACCCATTTTCATCAATTATAGGTGATTGCCAAGTGGTACACTCAATGTAGTCAAAAATTTCTCCAACCAATGAATGTACCGGCTTGGCACGTTTCTTGCCCAATAAAAAGAATTAAAAAAGTTTGTAATGTTATTGGATGACACCCCCCACTTTGAATAAATATGAAATCATGTGAATTTAAAAAAAATTCATGGTATGCTTCTCAATTTTAATTTTCAATTTTGATTTTCAAATGTCAGTTATAACACATGTTGTGTGATTGATCAGTGATATTACAAGTCATTATAACAAATAAAGCATTTGAGAACTAAATTTATAATTTAAAACGTAAAAGCATAGCATTACTCCTAAAACAGAGGAATATTGTGATTTCTTAGGGCCGTTTAACGTTTTCTATGTACGTTTTCAATTTTCAGCATTTTAACTTCTAGCAAAAACTAATACATTATTGTTTTTGTTTCAATTTCATTGTCATTTAAAAAACACACAAAAAAAAAAAAAAAAAAAAAAAAAGGGAAATAAGTGTCAAATACCTTTTTCAGTTTTCGTTTTCATAAAAATGAGAAGTATAAAACTAAATACCACAATCTTACCAAACGACCGTTTAATTTCTATTTTCTTATAGTTTTCAACTTATTTCATTGAATTAATTTTTTTAACTTTGTAACAGTTGTACCACAGAAAACAACTTTAATAAAAATCAAGATGAGTCACTAAAGTTGAATGAGGTTCCACTGCATAGATGTTGAAAAGCAGATTTTGAAAGGGAAATTTTTTTTTACAAAAATAAAAAAAAGAAAGAAAGTTAGAAACCAATCATTACTCCAACTAATATGGCAATGGAAGTAATTACAAAAACAACTTCTAACAAAAAAATATTGTTTGGTTCCATTACAATTGAATTTGTTCCAGTTGAAAACCAAATCTAAAATAAGAAATCATTTGTATGGGCATCTTCGATCCTTAGTAAAATCTTATATCTAACTGAAATTTGGTAAAAGTCTCAAGAAAGCCCTCCAATCTTAGACTCAAAATCATACAAAATTGAGTTTTACTCAAAATTAAATCCAAATTAAAATCAAAATATTCATTCGATCAAATTTTGATACGAGTTAAAAGTAAGGGTAGGTGGGCCTTTTAATTTGGTACAACTTTGGTGTAGGGTTGAAGATGCTTACACTCAATTTCTATAACATCATTAAAGAAAATAATAATATTATGTAATAAGCTGAATATCCATAATCTTAAGAAAAGAGGCTAATGCCCTTATTAAAAGACCATTTTATCCGTCCTCTACACTTCTAATGTTAATTTGCCTTTAGATCAGTCATTGTGTAATTTCACGAAAAACTTGTTTTAGATGATGACACGTACACATTGTCAGTGAGACCCGTTTAACTATCTTCAAGCTTAACCAAGTCATAATACGACGCATTGGCGGAGACGGAAGTTGTTCAGTGAGTGCAGCACTACAACAACATGCATTGATACAAGTAGTCAATGGGTGTGAGTTATTTTGGGTGGGATCCTAATATCGGGATCCACAAATAATGGGACCCCATCTATGGAGGGCCTGATTCCTACTCAAATAACCCACGTACTCACATTAGTTGCAGGTACCATTTCAGGACGTCACGTAGTTCCCTCAAGGTTTCTAAAGATGCCTCGTGAGCTAGGGTTTGGTTTTGATCACAAATGCCAGTTTCTTTAAGGTCAGTTTTTTCGATTAAAGTAAAGGATCTACTATGACCAATTTGATGCCAACCTATTGTAATTCGATCGCAAAATATTTGTAACTTGGTTTAAATTGTAATTTTGAAAACCAATTTGTTTTTTATTGTTGACGAGTGTTTTTTTTATGTTCCATGGAATTGAAATTATTTCTTCCAATTGCTTCTTCAGACTTTTAATCATTCCGCGGTGAATTAATATTTGCCCCGCTTGTATCTATTGGTCCAATTTTAAAGATGACAATTTTCATGTTTAGATTAATCACAAAGACATACCTTTGACAAGTTTGGTTATGTGAAACTAAAGAAAAAATTATCTCATTTAAGGTACTACACCTACTCATAAGGACACAGAAATATTCATACATTGTACCACGTGCATTGCACGTAGACTTTTCTAAGAAACTTTAGAAAGCTTCATGTCAAATGAAATTTCTACTCAATATTAGGGTCGGAGATGACTCAATTTGTTTAAGTAACACTATTCTTAATACCATACGGCAATATTAAATTTACAAGCTTCCAGAAGCTAATTACCATTTCTATCATTTACTTGAGAAATAATATTAAACTTTGAACATGATTAAAAAAAATAAAAATAAAAAGAAGATTACACTTTGAACATTTAATCGACAATATATAGACCTTCCAATCAGAAGAGGTACACGAATCCAATTCCAATAAGTTGGGTGCTCAAATGTCAAAAAGGGTAGATTTTAAAATCAGTGTGTTCACATGGTTGACTAGTATTTTTGTTGAATTTCTAGAAGACTTTTTGGTGAGCAAATTAAGAATCGGTTATGTGGTTTATAAGTGCATCAGTTTTAAAAATTTCAGTAATTGCTAATTGTGAATGTCCTGGCTATGAGTCTGTATTAATAACTCTATTAAAACTAGTTCTCTTTTCAAACGAACATCACTTTGATTAGCATAAAAACTAAATAAAAAGTGATACTCGATCTGAAGCTAGTCAAATTTTAAACTATTCCCAAACACACTCTTAGGTCTGTTTGGGAGAGTCTAAAATTGGACCAGGCCTAGTCCATCTCTCATTTTTTTTTTATCTAGTTCTTGTAAGATTCAAAGGTAATGTAAGTAGGAGAAAAAACCAATTTTAGTAGAGTTATTAGATAGGTCACCAAACATCTAAATTTGTAAAACAGGTTATTGCGAACCATGGAACGGTTCTTCGACCCCCGACACATTTAACACTGTAGCTATTTGATTCTTATTGAAATATAATAAAGTGATCATGCTATTACTGAAGATGATCACAGTGCAAAATATCTTGAGAACCTTTAGGGTACAAAATTTGTAGGAGTCGTCTTCGGTACAATTGCTTGCATCTTGTACAAATTATGTCTCCCACAATTTACACAGTATTAAATATTGTGTAAACTATGCTTCTCACCGTTTATAATTCGTAATGTATTTTCCCATACTACTATATACAGTAAACTGTAAGAATAATAGTTTATACAGGATACAAGCAATTGTATCGAAGACTCCTCCAAATTCGTAATCATATGATCCAAAAAAAATTTAATAATAACAATTTTGGGGAGGCACGAAATGGCTGTCAAACTTCCGTGTCCCAAAGCACCACTCTGTAATCGTAAACGACAAACCTGTCACGAAAGATGGCGTGATGGATTGGACAGTGTCAAACCATTTTGGAGGCCGCCCCAATAGACTTTGGAAGGTGCACCGTGCACTTCCTCGTGCGTGGTGTGGGTGTACCGTTTACTAGTAAATCAGTTAGGTCTATTCACTTTTTTTTTTTTGGTTTTTTTTTTTTTGCTAGGGATCTTCCTCGAAGCTTGACTAACGCTAACCCTATATGCGGTTCAAAATTGTACCTCAATTTTAATTTTGTGAGATTTAAAAATGGGTTAACAATTTATTGACAATTTAAAAATTAGTTATGTGCTTTTTAGAAAATGAAAGGAAGTCTTTTTAGAGCATATAATTAGAAATCAATCAACTTTTTTTTTAAAAGTCTAAATTGCCCCTCTTTCTCTCTCTCTTTGGTCTCTTCTCTCTCCTCACATGGCCACCGCCACCACCACCACCACCACCACCACCTGCCCCTGTCGCCGCCACCGCTACCACCACCATCTACCGCTACCACCACCACCACCACCTCCACCTGTCGCCGCCACCACCACCTCCCTCAAAGGGCCACCACCACCACCACTACCAACACCACCAAACCCAACCCAACCCAACCCAACCCAAACGCCAACCTGTCCCTATATCTTCTTTCTTTAATCTCCTCTTTCTCTTTCTCTCTCTCTAGAAGGAAGAGAAAGCCATAACTGGCCACTACCACCACTGGCCGTCGCAGCCGCCACTACCACCACCACTACCACCACCATACCCAACCTCTATCAATATCTTCTCTGTCTTTGATCTCCTCTCTCTCTCTCTCTCTCTCTCTCTCTCTCTCTCTATAGGAGGAAGAGAAAGACATAGACGTCCATCATCACCATTGACCACCGCCACTGCAGAAAAAAAAAGTTGTAGGTTTCTAGAACAATTGTCCAAACATGACGAGCAACTCACCAAACGGTATCTGGAGCAACTGTCCAAACGTAAAGAGCAACTCACCAAACGTTATCGGGAGCAACTCACCAAACAGTATCAGGAGCTTCTAACCAAACAGCATCGGGAGCAACTCCCCAAACTGTTGGACAATTGCTGACAAACATTGAATATTATCACGACCCATCCCAATACTCGTGGAAATAGGATACGTGGCACACCATCAAGTCTCAACCAATCATCAAATAACTATACGCAGCGGAATAAAACTTTAAAACAATCTTGAGTATTAAAACTTAAGGAAACATTACCCTGCGAGTTGTAAAATTCGTATAAAATTGAAAACGTAATCATATTTCGAATCGGATGAATATATGTTAAAAGGGGTCCCAAAGGTAGCCTAAGAACCATTCAAAACATTTCAATGATTTTCGGAAGGGGTATAACAAGATTTTTTGCAGGGGTCATTTCGACCGGTCGAACGACCCCCTTTGACCGGTCGAATGACCCTTTAGCAAAGTCCTGCCCAAAGCTGTAGAATTTTGTTAAGGATCAAACAACCTTCACTCCTATCGTTCCACCAAACATGTTTACATTATTTTAAACTTCACCAACTATGTAAAGCTTTCAAGAACATCGTTAAGACATGATAATCTATGAAAAGAAATAATAACAGAACAAGCTGAGGCTTATTTGGATTAAAACATAAAAGTTCAATTGCAATTCTCCAAAATTCGAGTTTGACAAGTTAAGCATTCAAACACGAATCCATGAGTTCGGATTTATTACCACATAACCAAAAAGAGTTTTATGACATATTACAACCTTCTAAGCCATTCCGAAACTCCCAAGTTGAAGACAATAGTTTTAACTTCTCAAAATTACATTTTACATCATTTGAAACTGAAAACAAAAACATATACAAGAGAAGGATTCCCGTCGCTCCCGCGGCCTCACTCCTCACGCTTCTTCATTCCTTTTAATTCTGTCACTTGCAATGGAGTAAAGCTCCACTGCTCAGCTATATGCTGAGTGCACAATTCTAAACAAATGCTTATATGACAATTCATGCTTTAACATATAAAGCACATCAAACAAAATGGTCTCTAGGGAGAGTAGTGCGCATTCATCCGGTAATGAAACAATAGAATTGATGTCATGGAGGGCCTTCTCTCTACCACTCATCCAGTGCCCTAGCTGAGCTTCTCCCAAACCATGCGCAGTAGCTGTCGCTACTATAATCCTCCAACATCGAGGAGCTTGCCCCCGGATAAATTTTTACCAAACCCCCTTTCAACCCACATAGACACAGCATGCTCATATAATCATATATACGTACTTTTATCGCAATTTTACATACATAATTAACGGGCCTAATTAATACATAAATTTTGCCCGAATCCATAATATCAACTCGATATTCAGAACATGTAAATTCCATCTATTTCATAGGTATAGAATTCATACATCATGCAAACGTCCTAAAATTTTAAACGATGAACTAAGGGACCAATTAAACGTCGGATCTCGAATTTCAAACGATTCCTACAAATTTACACGTGTTTTCCCAAAATTCCAACATTAGAATTTTTATACAAACTTAACCAAACGAGTCCTAAAAGATATCAAAATGAAGCTCTTACCTATAGGAGCCCGAATATGAAATTTAGAAGAAAATAAACGGGCAGAAGTCCATCGATTTGTGCCTTGAAGCTCTAAGCAACTAAATCACCTCTTGAATTTCAATTTTTGGAAAGTTGATTTTGAAAATATCTAGGACTCCACTATATATAGGCACGGGTTTCAAAAATTACGTTTACCTCCCCACAAGTTTTCAAAACTACTAATTATTCTCCGAAACGTTGCACACGACCATTTTATCTCTTTACAAGTGAAAACCATAAATTACAAAAGTGTCTGACTAAGTTTCGTTTGTCGTAATTACGTCCGAAACTAATATTCATGAAATCTCTAGATAACCTACCTTTTATGCAGCGTATCCTATTGGTTATCGTCAAAACCATTAAACTGATCCTAAATAGGATTAAAATTATCAGAAATTACGCTACACAAGTAATATCACTATTCACAATTTACCAGATAGTCAAATAACATTTAATCCACATAGATATCATTTAATCACACGAATGCCTCAATGATTACTGAATCACCGTGTTCTTACTTGACACCTTCCAATGATCACACAGTCAACTAATACCACAATTATCAAATAACATTGATAATTTTCAAAATTCTGAATACGCATTTAAAAGAATATATATCCGGGACGGGTTTGACAACTCTCCCCTCCAAAAAAGAAGTTTGTCCCCAAACTTATACCTCATGAGTCGAAAAGGTGTAGAACTCATTCCTTATCTCTTCCTCGTTCTCCCACGTAGCCTCTTCGACTGAATGACTACGCCATAATACATTCACCATTATAATCGTCTTAGTTCTTAGCACTTGCTCTTTCTGATCCAAAATCTCCACAAGATGCTCTATATAGGTCAAGTCCTCTTGGATTTGGAACAGTTCAGGTACTGTGATCTTACTCGTATCCATCATACACCTTCTTAACATTGACACGTGAAACATATTGTGTACATACTCTAACTTAGATGATAAGGCTAGTCGATAAGCCACTGGTCCTCCCTATCTAGGATTTCAAACGGTCGCATGAACCTTGGGTTAATCTTTCCTCGCTTTCCAAATCGGACAATGACTTTCAAAGGCGATACTCTCAAGTATACAAAATCTCCTACTCCGAATGTCATTGATCGTCACTTAGAGTCGGCATAGTTCTTATAACGACTCTAAGCAACCTTCAGTCGCTCTTGAATCAACTTTACCTTCTCATTAGTTAACTGTATTATCTCAGGTCCTATCAACCTTCTTTCCCTGACCTTGTTCCAACAAACCGGTGATCGACACTAATGCTCATACAAAGCTTCATACGGTGCCATTCCAATACTTGACTGAAATCTGTTATTGTAAGCAAATTCGATTAATGTCAAGTTTTTTTCCCAACCACTCCCAAAGTCTAGTACACACAATCAAATCATATCCTCTAACGTTTGAATCATACGCTCTGACTGTCGGTCGGTTTGAGGATGAAATGCAGTACTGAAACTCAGTTTAGTACCTATAGCCTTTTGTAAACTTCCCCAAAACCTCGATGTGAAGCTACTATCACGATCCAATATAATCACTATAGGGACTCCGTGTAGTCTTACAATCTCTTATGAATACAACTCTGCTAACTTGGTCGACTTAGTCGTCTTGATCGGAAGAAAATGAGCTGACTTTGTCAATCGATCGACTATAAACCAAATCTTGTCATTCTTGTTAGGCGAACGTGGAAATCACAAAATAAAATCCACTGTAATCTCATCCCATTTTCACTCTGATACAGGCAATGGCTGTAGTAACCCGGCAGGTACTTGTCTTTCTGCCTTCACTTGTTGATACGCTGAACACTCTGAAACAAACTTGGCAACTTCTCGTTTCATGCCTCTCCACCAAATGTTTTCTCACAAATTCCAGTTCATCTTGTTACTTCCTGGATGAACTAAACATTTAGTACTGTGAGCTTCCTCTAAAAGTCTCTCTTTCAAGTCCTTTACTTTAGGTACACAAAATCGATTCACCAACACTAATACTCCTTGTTCCACAGTAAACCCCAGTCATTGTTCCAAAGGTATCTTATCTCTCATTTTACATAAATAGCAGTCATTATACTATTCCACCTTGATCTCATCTATGATTTCTGGGTGAGCTATGATCGCCATCATTAAGCCACCATTTATCTCTGGAATCACATCTAGTTCCAAACGTTCAATTTCTCTAATCAATTCATTTTGCTTGGTTAGCTTATCGGTTAAGTTCTTTATCGTCTTCATGCTTAAAGTATTGGCTACTTCATTAGCCTTCCCCGGATGATACTCAATTAAAAGATCGTAATCTTTCATCAACTCTAGCCATTTCCTCTGCCTCATGTTCAAATCTCGTTGGGTGAAAATGTATTTCAAACTCTTGTGATCCATGAAAATCTCACATTTTTTCTCGTAAAAATAGTGTCTCCAAATCTTTAAAGCATAGATGACTGCGGCCAATTCAAGATTGTGAGTCAGATAATTTACTTCATGTGTCTTTAACTGTCTTGAAGCATAGGCAACCACCTTGCCATCTTGCATAAGTACACACCCCAAACCTTGATACGAAGCATCACTGTAAATCACAAATCCTTTGGTTTCGGATGGTATCGTCAAGATAGGTGCTCTTGTCAACCATGACTTCAACTCTTGAAAATGCCTTCACACTCTTGACTCCATTCAAAAGTAACACCCTTTCTCATCAACTTTGTCATAGGTAGTGAAATCTTTGAGAAGTTTTCAATGAAATGGCGGTAGTACCCTACTAATCCTAAGAAACTTCGAATTCCGGATACAGATGTCTGTCTTTGCCAATTAGGTACTACTTCTACCTTATGAGGATCAACTAAGACTCCATTCCTGTCAATCATGTGACCAAGAAAAGTAATACTAGGTAGCTAGAATTCGTATTTCTTAAATTTCCCAAATAGTTGCTTCTCTCGCAATCTCTGAAGTATCAACATTAAGTGGTTCTCTTGCTGTATCTCAGTTGGTGAATAGATAAGAATATCATCGATGAACACTATCATAAAGTCATCTAAATAATACTTAAGGACTCGATTCATAAGGTCCATGAATGCGGTTGGTGCATTGGTAACTCCAAATGGCATTACTAAAAATTCGTAGTGTCTATAACGCATTCTGAAAGCTGTCTTCTCTACATCTTCAGCTTTTACTTTCAACTGATGATAGTCCAATCTCAAGTCTATCTTTGAAAATACTTGTGCCCCACAAAGTTGATCAAATAGATTGTCAATTCTCGGCAATGGATACTTGCTCTTGATTGTGAACTTATTTAACTCTCGATAATCACACACATACGCATTGAACCATCTTTCTTCTTTACAAACAACACTGAAGCTCCCCAAGACGATGTACTAGGTCAAATAAAGCCTTTGTCAAGTAACTCTTGTAGTTAGATTTTCAGCTCTTTCAATTCCATAGGTGCCATTCTATATGGTGCTTCAATATGGGTCTTGAGTCTGGCATTGTCTTAATAGTGAACTCAATCTCCCTCTCGATAAGAATATCTGGTAGGTCATCAGGAAACACATCTGGATACTCTTGTACTACTAGAATATCTTCCACTTTTGATTCGGTCATCGAATTATCAATTATCGAACATAAGAATCACTGACATCCTTTCCTTAATAATCTTCCCACTCGGATAGCCGAAATCAAATATGGTGGCGGAATAACCCCACTCCCTTGAAAACAAAAGCTTTCGTGTATTGGTGATCAAAAATTAACTTCCTTCCATTTATAATCTATGGTGGCTTGGTTAAGGGCTAACCAATCCATCCCTAGTATCATGTCAAAGTGGTTCACAATAATTGGTATAAGGTCCACAGTCATCAACTTTTCACCTAGTTTGATCTCATAATCCTTGTATACCGTAGACGTCACTATCAGCTTACTAAGTGGTCCAGTAATAGATAGTTCATATCCTAACGGTGCCGATCTAACATTCAAATGTTCAAAAAAACCATACTATACAAATGAATGCATAGATCCTGAGTCAACAAGTATGCGTGCTAGATATAAACATATAGGCACCATACCTGAGACCACTGTCTCCAAAGCAACCATATCTCTTGGGTTCATCTGAAATGATCTTCCCTGATGTTGCTCTATCATCTGTCCCCGTCATTGGTCTGTCTGAGCTTCGACCCGCTAGAAGCCATAAAACTAACTCCTTGTTGGGGACGCTTCCTCGGACAATCCTTTACTCGATGTCCAATGGTACCACAATCAAAACATTTGATTTTGAGTCCGATATAAAACTTACACTGTTTACCCCTTGAGCTTTGTTCTGAAAGTTGGTCATGAAGCATCGACCTGTGTGTGGTTGGTTGCAAAGTGAACACAATGGTATACTACTTGCTGGCTTTCTGGGTCCACTAAAACTAAAACTAGAGCCCTGTACAAACGGCCTCTTAAAAACTCCACCATGGCTCCGGTCACTACCCATGTTATACCGTTTTCCTCGTTGATTCTGTCTCGACCTCTTGATTACGGTTTGTTATACCACTCTAATAGTTGAGTGTTTATAAGGTTCCACCATCACACGCACGTTCTCCCTCAGTCCTTCTTCATACTTTCTTGCTCTATCCTCCTTCAAGGGTATCGACCCTTTTCCAAACCTCAATAGGGCACTATACTTGGAAGTATACTCAGCCACGGTCATGTCTCCTTGTTGAAGATGATCGAACTCTCTCATTTTCGCATTATGAGCGGTTCGCAGAAAGAATCGGCGATTTAACTCTACTTTGAATTCTTTTCAAGTTATGGTGCCCCCTTGATCCAACACATTTACCCATCAATTATGGGCTTCCCCCTTTAGTACATCGCTTGCATTCTCAATCTTTAGTGTATCAGACATCACAATAGAACAAAAAAACCTCTCCATGTCCATAACCCAGTGCTCTGCTAGCGTTGTGTCGGGTGGGGGTGTCCCATGGAATTTCAATGGTTTCTTTTGAGTAAACTGTTCGGACACAGATCTCTCTTTCGTGTTCTCAGGCACAGGTACCATAGCTATCGGTGCTGCCTCAAATGGAGGTGTTGGAGGCAAACGTTCTGCTAGATTCTGTATCATCATAATAGAACGAAAAAACCTCTCCATGTCCATAACCTAGTGCTTTGCTAGTGTTGTGTCGGGTGTCCCATGGAATTCCAATGGTTTCTTTTGAGTAAACTATTCGAACACAGATCTCCCACCCCTATTCTCAGGCGCATGTACCACAGCTATCGGTGTTGCCTCAAATGGAGCTGTTGGAGGCAAATGCTCTGCTAGATTCTGTATCATATTCTCTATGTTTCCAATCATTTCCGTCATTTGGTTCATCCGCCGAGTATGTGGCGATAGGTCTTGGTCACCGTTACTCATGATTATACAATCCTGTCAATCTCAATGCATAAACACTATGCATGGACAACAATATTCATAACATGTATGGACAACAATATTCATATGCATCAAACATATCTACAATGTATGGATGCACTCTAGAATATGTGTCAAATTACTCAACACTCCAATCGACGTCACACATTCCCTAAAGTTTTGTTACCTATAGCTCTAATACCAATAAATATCATGACCCATCCTACTACTCGTGGAAATAGGATACGTGGCACACCATCAAGGCTCAACCAATCATCAAATAACTATACGCAGCGGAATAGAACTTTAAAACAACCTTGAGTATTAAAACTTTAGGAAACATTACCCTCTGAGTTGTAAAATTCGTATAAAATTGAAAACGTAATTATATTTCAAATCGAATGAATATATGTTAAAAGGGGTCCCGAAGGTACCCTAAGAACCATTCAAAATATTTAAATGATTTCCTAAAGGGGTACAACAAGATTTCTTGCAGGGGTCATTTCGACTGGTCGAACGACCCCCTTCGACTGGTCGAACGACCCTTTAGCAGAATCCTGCCCAAAGTTGCAGAAGTTTGCTAAGGATCAAACAACCTTCACTTCTATCGTTCTACTAAACATGTTTACATTATTTAAACTTCACCATCTATGTTAGGATTTCAAGAACATTGTTAAACATGATAATCCATGAAAAAATAATAACGAAACAAGCTGAGGCTTATTTGGATTAAAACATAAAAGTTCTATTACAATTCTCCAAAATATGAGTTTGATAAGTTAAGCATTCAAACACAAATCCATGAGTTTAGATTCATTACCACATAACCAAAAAGAGTTTTATGACCTCGTGCAAACGTCCTAAAATTTTGAAGGGTGAACTAAGGGACCAATTGAACGTCAGATCTCGAATTTCAAATGATTCCTACAAGTTTACACGTGTTTTTCCCAAAATTCCAATATTAGTATTTTTATAAAAATTTAACCAAATGAGTCCTAAGAGATATCAAATCGAAGCTCTTACCTCGAGGAGCTCGAATATGAAATTTGGAAGAAAATAAACGGGTAGAGGTCCGTCGATTTGCGCCTTGAAGCCCTAAGCAACTAAATCACCTCTTGAATTTCAATTTTTGGAAAGTTGATTTTGAAAATATCTAGGACTGCACTATATATAGGCACGAGTTCCAAAAATTACATTTACCTCCCCACAAGTTTTCAAAACTACTACTTATTCTCCGAAACGTTTCACACTACCATTTTATCTCTTCACAAGTGAAAACCATAAATTAAAAAAGTTATCGACTAAGTTCTATTTGTCGCCGTAATTACGTCCGATACTAATTTCCGTGAAATCTCTAGATAACCTACCTTTTATGCAGCGTATCCTATTGCTCATCGTCAAAACCATTAAACTGATCCTAAATAGGATTAAAACTATCAGAAATTACAACTGATCCTAAATAGGATTAAAACTGTCAGAAAGTACGCTACACAGATAATATGACTATTCACAATTTACCAGATAGTCAAATAACATTTAATCCACATAAATCCCATTTAATCACACGAATGCCTCAATGATTATCAAATCACCGTGTCCTTACTTGACACCTTCCGTTGACCATAGTCAACCAATACCATAATTAGCAAATAACATTGATAATTTCCAAAATTCCGAATACGCATTTAAAAGATTATATGTATCCGGGACGGGCATGACAAATATTACATATTTAAAAGAATATATTTAATCCTCTCTAAAGCATATTTTATTTATGTTTTCCACATAACAGTATTTCTATACCTGTAAGTGTCAAACACATTTATCTTTATGTTTATATAGGTATTGGAGAACATGGCACCAGTCGAAGGAAGCAAAAGACGAAAAAAAGAAACAAAAATTGAAAAAATAAATAGGATCAAAAGATCCATCCTCAAGAAGATCAATCTTCGAAACTGCAAAGGATCAATCCTTATAAGATTGATCCTGTGTTCTCAGTATATCAGAATGATTCGAAGCAAACATATGTGACGTACTATTAGAACAAAAATTGACAAAACTGGCAACACTTTACTTTCATCTCCATGGAATCCCCTGTTCAAGTGAAGAACTCAATGACGCATCTTCATCTTCCTTCAAAGCATCTTCATATTCCTTCAAGAGCATCTTCGTCTATAATACCAACCATTAGAAGTAGAAGTGGAGACACACAGAGGGAGAGACCCACAAAGAGATGGGAAAACCCATAGGTGAACCTCCACAGCCAAACTTTGTGACCTCCAATAATCTATAGTTGTTCTTAGCAGTAGTAATCTAAGTTTTACTTAATTTTGTTCTAAAAGTGTAAAGAACTTCCTTTCTATAATATTTGGTTTGATTTCAACAATCTGTAATCAAGATATTTTTTTTCCTGATTTTATCAAATTAGCTCTTGAATCTTTGCTTTTTTGTAGGTCTTTATTCAAATTTTAGTAGAAAATCACTTTCTATTAAAACTTCGATTGCAAAACCCAAACGTTTTGTAACTATTTTCATATACTGTTAGAATTTTTTTTTTTTTTTTAGATTTTAAGTTTCTTAACGTTTTTTGGGCTTTCTTCTCTTTCTTCCCCTCTCTCAAGTTTCTCCTCACTCTTTTCTTGCTTTTTCCGTGTCTTTATTTGTTGCACAACAGCTCATATTTATAGGCCAAAAGTGTAATAGTTATCCAAGTTGTAGTGGGAAATTTATAGGAGATCATGGCCACTTTTTTAGGATGGCACTAACTCTACCCACTTTTTAATTTTTTTTAAATATTCCTTTTTCTTTACAAGTAAGTGAACATTGATTAAAAAAACTCACATTGTTATTTTTTTTACTTTAACAGTTGCCCCTGAGTGATGCGTGTAAATTTTAGTGATTATACAAATCACTCAATCACCTCTCTTTTGTAGGACTTTTCAAAACAGTGGTCAATGGTACTCTGTTTGCTCTACCATGGAATGCTTTCTTGAAGCTTTTTTTTAAAGCAATCAAGTTTTGCTTAATTTAGTAGTGTATCCAAGGAGTTAAAGGCTCCAATCTATACCTAGTGCAACTTTTTTTGCCAAATTTTCATGCACGTCCTTCTAAGACCTTATTTTTCAATTGCCACAGAGGTATTTGAGTTTTGTACATACACATGGATTATATTGAGGTCTTTGAAAGACCTATATTTTGAGCCTTTTTTTTTTTGAAATAGAAATGAAGTATTTCAACAATTCATCAATAACATTGAACAATTTAACCACTTGAAATGTCATTGGTGGAACACAAATTTGATTTTGGGGGATTTAGGGTGAATGACCCTTGAATTTAAAGAGGGTGAATGACCCTTGAATTTATAATGGGGAGATGCCTATTATTTTTTAAATGGGTAAAGACCCATTAAATTTAATATGGGTAAGTACCCATATACTGAATTTGAATTTAATTCATGAGCATACAAACTCATTTAGTTTGGCTATGGATATGTGATCCATGTCTAATTTATGAATTTGGGAAATTTGTGATTGTACCTAAATTAAATTTGGTTGCCTATGTATCCATTGTAAATTGGAATCAAGTCATACATAGTTCATAAATTTGAATTTAGAAGATATGAGCATATGACTCATTCAATTTAAATAGTGGGTATGTGACCCATGTTTTGAATTTAGAAAATTTGTTTGAGTTAAACGGGTAAAGACCCATAAATTTGGAAGATATGCTCAGAGTGTGTGTAATTTACTTTAAGGAGTCTTGGGAAACGCACTTGCCATTGGTCGAATTTGCGTATAACAATAGCTATCACTCAAGTATTGGGATGGCACCGTTCGAAGCCTTATACGGACGGCCGGATCTGTCACGCCCCGACGTAGCATAAATATGGAAAGCGTTTAATTTCCTTTATGGACCCGTAGGTCGCGACAGTTTGAAGGATCGATTCCGTCCCAAACGTCGAACAACATAAAACCATTAATCAGAGTAGAGCAATCAAGGCTTATAAAATTTTTCTAACTTAATAAATATTACAGCACGGGTCATCTAAAGGCACAGGCCGCCTTGAAACAAATAATAACTTGTCATCTATTACAGTCATCCTTATTACAAAACTAATTCATAACTTAAAGCACATAAACTTAAAGCATATAAAAGTAAATTCTCTTTCCAGCAGTTGTTCTCAATTAGCGTATTCATAAGGTTCTTCCTGATTGTAACCTGAAAAGCCTGAACACGAATGTCCAGGATGCATCAACGCCGTCAGCTTCAAGAAGCTGGTGAGTATTAAAAACATAACTTTGAATGTAAAACATACTCATTTACCATTTTCAAATTCCCATTTAATTCAATGAGTTTACATTAGAGTAAAGAGTTCATTTTAGAAAACAACAACAATATCATTTGAAAGCTATAATTCACATATATGTGACCGTGTATGAAAACAATGCACCAAACTCATCTTACCGACTCTTTTCTCTCGACCAAAACCCAACAATCCATTATCACACACCAGTATCTTTGAAATACTCCGATAGCCACACTTTAGCACAGGGGTGCCAGGGAATGTCCAGTTTGCCTCACACTATGGTCCGGGGTACCAGGGAGTGTCCAATGCCTCACACTTTAATACCTAATCCGCCATGCAAATACCGGAGGAACCCTCACGCAGTATCCAGACTCGGGTATCAGGGAGTGTCCGTAGGCCACACTTTAGCACTACCATGGGTGCCAGGGAATGTCCAAGTTCGGCTTCACACACTTTGACGCTACCATGGTCGTCAGGTAGTGTCCAATTTTGCCACCGTCGCATTTCAAAGACACCCTCGCCGCAATCTCAATCACAACACACTTTGGTACTCACTTACCAGGGAGTGTCCACAACACAATCTCAACCGCACTCACTATACCATACTGTCCATTACTCTTTTCCATACTAACCAACACTCACCATGCATGTACAACTGACTCCACATGAATGATATGTGACTTAATACAAAAATATAAAGTACTGGGAATGATAACCATGGATGTACGAGAAGAAATCAAATCTTATATTAAACAACCGGTGAATTCATCAAAGAATGCTTTAACATGTTTTTATCGCTATTAGAACACAAGTGGGTCTACTTTGAAGTAATTCCCTCAAAAATGAGTTATAATTTGTATACATGAATTACATATCAACCGAAAGGTCTTTGAGTCTAGTTTCCAACGCTTCAAACCGTGCGCGTTTTCGAGTTTCCTAGAGGAAGTTATGGTCGTTTTACTAAAAGTCGTCAGTGCTGAAAAATGTCAATCGTAGCTCTCGGATTTCACGTAAAACCGAGAGGTGACAAAACTTTAAATCAACGGTACGTTGCGATACGGATGAATTAAGCCGTAGTATTCGAACCACAACTTATTGGGACTAAGATCTTTCATTCCCAATTCACAGAATTGATTTTGGTTAAGTTTGAAAAATTACCATTTTTGAGCTTCAAGCTTTCATACGAAAATTAACAATGGTGTTCTTCAAATTAGACTAAACTAACAGTAAATAAATATGAGATTACATTCCAAGTGAGTTTAGAATACTCACTGTGATATAGATTGAAGAAGTTGTTGAGAAAGAAATACAAGAACAAGAATTACGAATTTCCAATTTCAAGCTTTGGCTATGGAGGATTGAGCTCTTCAAATTCTGAAATTATGAACTCTCTGCACTCTCTCAAGCTCTCTGTGCTAGAAGTGCAGAATGTGTGTGTTTGAGAGAGTAGGTGAGTGTTTAAATAATTAAGCTTCCACTTGGAGACAACGGCCTAACAATCCACTCATTAACCACTAACTTTCTAATCAATTGGTAGTTTATAAGGAATATGCAAAATGATGTAAACATATACTGATGCACATATAGCTCCACAGATTAGTGTATAAATAACCAAGCCTCCACTTGGAGACAATGGCCTAACAATCTAATCATTAACCACTAACTTCTAATTAATTGGTAGTTTATAAGGAATATGCAAGATGATGTAAACATATACTGATGCACATATAGCTCCACTAATATTGAAAGGGTAGTGTAGATCGATAGGGGTCAAGGTGTGTTTGGGAATTTAAGCTTATGGCATTAGGAAAACACACATACTACAAGCATTGCCAAACAAGGCCTAAAGAAAATCATTAGCAACACTAATTATATATAAAGCAATTGTCCAATCAGTCACTTCCAAAATCTGTGAAAGTTTAGCACCACGCGGACAGTTTTAAACTTAAACTGGTATTTTCGTGACACGGTGTTCATCACAAAAATACAGAAAATTCATTTTATTGAAAGAAACAATTTTCCGGTTTTATAAAAATTCAGTTTTTGTTAAAAGAATTTATTTTCACCGTTTTGGAAATACAGATTTGAAATTTAACACAGGTATTGCCAAATTTTATAAAAATCGCATTTTGACCCCAAAAGTAATTTCAATTATGAGATCAGTTAAGAAATAAATTTTCCACATAAGAATTGAAATTTAAAATAAAGGCAAACAATGTATATTTAATTTTAAATATGACAATGCAAGAAAATGCGGGTTATTACAGGATCGATGGATAGACCAAACGTGTTAATCAGATGGAAGATATGCTCAGAGCGTGTAAAATCAACTTTGAGGAGTCTTGGGAAGCACACTTGTCGTTTGTCTAATTTGCGTATAACAACAGCTATCACTCGAGTATTTCGATGGCATCGTTCGAAGCCTTGTACGGACGGCCATGTCGATATTCGTTGTACTGGGCAGAAGTGAGAGACACAGAATTATTGGGATCAGATTTGGTGAGGGTAACCAATGCGAAAATTTCACTGGTTAAGGAAAAAATGAATGCTACACAAAGTAGACACAAGAGTTATGTGGATGGGCGTCGAAAAGATTTGGAGTTCAGTATCGGAGATCACGTACTCCTTAAGGTTTCACCAGTTCGGGGTGTAGTATGTTTTGGTCAGAAAAGAAGAAAGTTGGAACCTCATTTCATCAGGCCATTTGAGATACTAGAACGCGTTAGAAAGTGGCTTATCAACTCGCGTTACCACCAAAGCTTTCTGGTATTCATAACGTATTCCATGTTAGTATGTTGAAAAAATATATACGAGATCTCCCACACGTGGTTAATTTTGATGATATTGAGATGAGTCAGTATATTGTGTAGAAGGATAGACCTGTGAGGATTCTTGACCAGAGTATCAAGAGGCTAAGGAGAAGGGACGTTCCTTTGGTTAAGGTTCAGTGGAGGCATCATGATGAGGGCGAAGCATCATTGGATTAGAGTCAAACATGAGGAAAAGATATTAACAGTTGTTTCAAGATTAGTTAGCTCAGATTTTGGGACGAAATCTCAGTTAAGGTGGGTGAGTGTAACACCCTGTAGTTTAATTTTTATTAATAAATATTATATTTCATTTCTATGAATGAGACCCTCTAATATGATTTCCAAACTTTATTTTATATTGGCGACTATAAGAATGACTTTTTGTGCAAAATGTATTTTTAATATATAAAAATATTTGTTTGGGGGTCAAACCATAATTTTTATAAATATAGAAAATACCTGTTATTGATTTGAAAACTGTGACTGTATTTCTATACGACTGGGAATTTATTTCCTACATTAATTAATATGACTTTTTGTATTTTTATTTCTGAGAAATACAAGTTTATATTTTAAGCTACGATTATATCACGATGTGAGTGAGGGAGCATGTGAGCTCAACCTTACTGGATGATTTCCCTTTTACTTAGGGACTAAATAAATTTTACAGTATATCTATTACTCTCATTCTCTCACAGTCTCTCATTCTCTACAAAACTCTCAATCTCTCTCTCTCAAACTCTCTCAAATTTTCTCTTGCTCTCAAGAACACACACACATATAGATTGCATACATAGACATATACACACACAGATATATATACATAGAAACATATATCAAAATCAAGAACGAGAGAGGAATTAAAGCTTCAGTAATTTCTCAACGGATTTTCTCGACATGCTAAATTCTCAGTCTATTCCCTCTGTGAGTAATTCAAACTTACTCTTCATGCGTGTATATGTGTATTTCTACATATATATATATATATATAGAGAGAGAGAGAGAGAGAGAGAGGTATATATATATATGGTTATATATAGAATCACCATTGATGAGCTTGAGGTTGGAGTTTTATGAAACTCAACCAAAATCAATTTCGTGAATTGAAACTGAAAGATCTTAGTTCTATTAAACTGTAGTTCGAATACTACGGTATAATTTATTCGTATCACGACGTATTATGAATTTTAATTTTTGTCACTCTCACTTTAATCGCAAACATCAAGAGATACAATCCATATCAGTTACTTAGGGGTGTAATTTGGAACGGAAATTCTGATTCAGACTAATTCCAACCTAAAAAATTCCGATTTTGGCCACTAAAAATAATTTCCGAATTCCGAAATTTCCAATTCCGAAAATTTCCAAAAAATTCGAAACGGAATCGAAACCATTTTTAGAATTCCGAAAATTCTGATAATATTCTGAAACTATGTTTTCCGAAAACATTCCAAAAATTTCTGATAATTATGAATAATATATAATTTAATGTATAGTTTTATTACTTATATACATATATGACTGAGGGACTAAATATAATAATTTTTAAAAAATTTGTACTCAAATCACATTTACAAACTACTACAATCTCCATCTATCGTTTAGTCTGTATACGTAAACATGCACTCTGAATATAATACACAGTGGTACATTTATTTTATTTTTTTAATGTGGAGGATAACTACTACATCTCTCTATCTATCCATTCTAACCTAATAAGTCCCTAAATTTTGGAACCCTAGCCGCCGCACCCCTATCAGACCCTCACCTCACCACCTCTCACTCTCTCTCACTCCTCTCTCAAACCCTTGCCATCTCCTCTCTCAGACCCTCACCATCTCACCCTCTCTCTCAGTCCTCTATCAGACCCTTTCCTATCCCCACTCCTCTAAACTCACCGGCATCGGCCACCCCTTACCTCGCAGGCATCGGAATCTTCTCATCCTCGATCAAGAAGACTCCAACAATGTTGACAATGATTGAAGACGACAACGACGAGATTCGATGAAGAAGCCTGACGATGCGATCTGAAGTCTCTGACAACAAGGATGATGATCAAGAAAATTGCTGCTACTCATCGAGAGTCGCCATCGTTTCGCCGCTAAGTTCAAGGTTCTTCACCTCAGATACCCTCTCTTTGCCAATCTCTGCTTGTTTGCTTTGATTTTGTAATTTTTGTTGTTTTGATTTGATGTTGTGTGCCAATTTTTTATTTGATTTGTGAAAAATATGGTTCGATCTATTGTGCTCTTCTATTATGAAAATTTTGAAATTTTCGAAAATTCCAAAAATTCAGGATCAGAAATAAAAATAAGATTCCAAAAATTTTAGAACGGAATTCAGAACACCAATTTGATTTCTAAAAATTTTATAATTTTTCTTAATATGGTGATTTATGTTCCATTTCGTTCCATCCGACTTGTACTACATATACGTAATCTACATGGAAAACTGAAGAAAATCATATATTACATGACTTGTTTCGATCAGAATGCAGATATGGGTAAATTTCAGTTTTGAAAATTGAAATATGGGAAAAATGAAGAAGAAGACCTCTGGTTCGCGACTTGCTCTCGTAGCCAGCTCGCATGACTTATCGCTCGTGCAACCTGTACAGATTTGAACAGAAATGAAGTTTTAACAGATTTCGCAAAAAATGGCCTGATTGCTCGTGCAACAGGTTAGTTTGGGAAGAATTGCATATTTTTCAACAAGGGACTGTTTGGAAAAGGTTTTGAAAGTTCTAAGGAACCGTTTTGAAAGATGTACTATTTTAAATACCCACAATTAATAATTGGACTAATAATAAAGATAAAGACTGAGATTTATGTTTGTACGAATATTCCGCTTTGTGATTAATAAATGATGTTACGATTCATGACATCGACATGCATGGTAGGGTCGATGTTGAGTCAACATGCATGGTTTGTGAGAAAGTGTGAAAAGGGTAAAAGAGATTGTGTATTGGTATGGGTTGCCTCCATGGACACTCCCTAGTACCCGAGTTTTGGATACTGATCGAAATTATCTCTAGTATGCCGTGGTGTATTGTAGTGTGATGCCATGGATCGAGGCAGTAGATTTCATGATGATGTGCTTTTAGGGTACCTTTTAAATATGACAGTGGCAAATTGGACACTCCTTGGCACCCGTGGTAGTGCTATAGTGTGTGACACCTCCACGGACACTCCCTAATACCCGAGTTCTAGATACTGATCGAGATTATCTCTAGTATGTCGTGGTAGTATTATAGTATGACGCCGTTGATCAAGGCTGACTGGACAATCCCTGGTACCCATTGTACTATAGTGTGGTTGCCCGAATATTTCAAGATACTAGAACGGGGAAGTTTGGATGATGTGATCTTGTGTTTTATCGAGAGAAAAGAGTCGGTAAGATGAGATATTACATTGTTCATGCACGGTCACATATTTATTTGGTTATAATAGTTGAAGTTGGAACCTTGAATTATGTTTTAAAAGATTTAACTATAGTTGTTAATATGCTTATATATACATTGTGAGTACATGTTCATTTTACTCACCAGCTTGCATAAGTTGATGGCGTTGATGCACCCTGGACACCATGTCGAGATTTTCCAGGTCAGGAGCAACCAGAGTATTTTGACTATGCTGGTTAAAGGTAGGAGACTTTCCCGGAGGGCTGTTTTATATTTTGTATGTTTTTTTAATTTTGGATATGTAATAAATATTTCATTAGATATTTGAATAAGGCAGTTTGTGGCTAAGACAATGATTAATGTAATAGTTTAGTACATTTTTAATTTAGAGCTTTATCTTTAACAGTATCCTCGGCTTTTAGAAATGCTATTAAGTTATTTGTTGTGGGGACAATTGGTTCCTTACACTTGTCACGACTTGCGATTCCAAAAAGAAAATGAAACACTTTCCTAATTTATGCTACGTCGGGGCGTGACATTACAGGCTGTAAATAGTTTCCTAAAGAGACTAAAATGCCTTGCAAGGGAGGACTCTTCCTCTTATAAAAGGGTCCTCTCACCTCCATTAGGGGGGATCCCGATCAGAATATGATCAATCTCTCTACAATAGAGACCCTAGCTTTCTATATTGTCAAGCCTCTCCCAAGAAACCCTAATATCATCCCTACATGGCCGATCCTTGGTAGTTCCAATCACCATTGTTGGATCACCAAGGTCCCTATAGCTGCTTCTTATACTTAATGGAAGTACTCTGACACACACGTGGACGTAGGTTCCTTCATGAGCAGGCCCAAACCACATACAAACATGCTGCATATATTTCTCGTTCCCTCTCTTCTATGCTTTTAATATGCTCTTAATCCCTAAATCCGACTAGTACCAAAAATTACATCATCAGAGTTTAGTGTATTTAGAACAGATAAAATAGATATAGAGAGGGAAAGGGAGTTTATATGTGGTTCGGCCATGTTAACGAAGGAACTTACGTCCATGTGTGTGTCTGAGCACTTCACTATGCGAAAGAAACTACTGCGGGGACCTTGGTGATCCAACAGTGGTGAGTGGAACTACCAAGGGTCGGTCGTGCAGGGCATCCATTTTGGGTTTTGTTGGGAGAGAATAGACAAGTGGATGTATATTTTTCTAGGTTGAATTCAGGGGGATCGGATCCCCTCTAAGGGGGGCAAGTGGATCCATTTTGGCTATTCAAAATTTACTTGCTTTCATTTTAAACAGCCAGGGGGGGAATTGTTTGCACCTAAAAAATAAATTTTTTAAAGTTAAAATTGCTAGAGGCCGATTGTAAATTTTTAATCAGACTTGGAGCCCAATTGCAAAATTTAGGGACCAAGTGATTGTTTTAAAGTTAGTTGGGCTGACTCAATCGGACGGACCACCATTTCATCGGGCCATTACACAGGGTGGGCCCTGCTTCAATATGGCAATTACATCGCCACGTGCTAGTACCATTGTTCACTCGAGCTGACCACCGTTTGATCGGGCTAGCACTATTCTTTATTCAGACAGACCAATGTATATGGTCAAAGCCCGATTGCAAACAATTTGATTGGTGTGCATTGGTATATATGGTCGGACTAATAAACTGATTTATCATGTTTGGTGGCACATTGTCAGACCGATGAGCTTTGTTGCTTTACTAAATTATTAAGATCTATGAGTGGAGCCCAATGATTAATCATATGGTGGGCCGCGTGCTCGTTTGGCCTAAACGTAATAAGGTCATACAGCCATTAGCCATCCACCAAATTCATATGGTGAGCCATGTGTTCATTCTTGCATTACTCAACTACATTAATGTTCTGTAATTATTTTGGTTTCTTTCCATCGGGCTATTTGGTCTTTGCTTTGATTTGCCCACCTTTGGAAAGTTGATATGGTGGGCCCACTATGGGAAGTGTAGCAAACCCTACAAACTCTCAATTTATACTTCTATATTGTGATAAGGGAAGTTGTTGATATGGTATATTATCACATATGGAAGCCTTATCTATTATGGCAAGATAATATTTCATGATTGGGAGATAATATCAGCATATATATTTATATATGTATATCTTTTACTTGGAGGGGAAGTCAGCCGAACCAAGACACAAGATGGACCAGATTCAAGATATATACACACATGTATATATATATATATTATTTCGAAGATATGGAAAATATTATCAGTGTGGGGGAGATAAATCTAGTATTTTACTATATTATTAATGAAGACTTTTTATTTCCTTATCTTTATCAGCTTCAGCCAGGCCGCTATAAATCGGCAGGCCGGCCAAGGAAGCTCTTCACTCCGCTTCACTTCGAAAAACTGCATTCAACAGTATTCCTAGCATTCTTAGGATTAGTTTTTAGGGAAATAAAGCAGCCTTTTATTTTCTTAGCTTTTACATTACTTCTTGTAATTTCTTTTCTTTAATTAAATAAAATATGCTTTTATTTAATTTCTTTTATTTCTCTTCAGCACTTGCTAGACTTGTGTGCTTCAACACTTGTCTAGGGACCTTAGTTGAGGGTACTTTCATACTCACCTTTCACAATTGCCTTTTAGAAGTTTAGATTATGAAACCTTGTGTACCACTCACACAAGTGATTTTAGAAAATTTTGTGTTTTATAAGTTTGGGTCTACCTCATAAGGCTCTGGCATGCCCGAACCGAAAATATAGCAAAAAATTTGGCACGCCCGGTGGGACATCCAAGTGATGAGCCATGCACACCGGGAAGCATGGCTGCAGTTCTACCACGACCAGATTCGTTGGCGGAATGAAGAAATAAACCATCTTCATGGTTTAATTTATCGAATTAAGGACCGATACTATGATGAGATCAGTCATCTTTACAAAGATATTGACCGTTTTAAGGCAAATATACAGTTCTTCAATAATGAAATCGGTCTCCTTCTTGCCGTAAGTGAAGCGGAAGAGCCACCACCTAATGGAAATTTTTTCATGTCAATGAAGGTATTTCTAAACAGTGGTTGGAGGAATAAACCAAGTGGTTTATCATATTTACCGCTTGGGGGGCAAGCTCTAAACGAGCCTCACAACTTTATTGAGGCCGAAAAGGAGGAGTTTGATAGACCGAGTGATCATATTTCGACTAAAGACCCTTTTGAGGCTATAATCGAGGTAGCTCACCGAATTGAACGTGTATTCGAGTCTTTGCCAAGGGCCCTTGCAGAAAAAATTATGGCCAAGGTGGAAGAGTTTGAAAGGCCAAAAAATTTTATTTCAGTCATAGAGCCCCTCCCTGATGTTGAAGACGACGAACCGCTTGGGGGGCAAACTCTAAAGGAGCCTAACAACATTGTTGAGGCCGAAAGAAAAGAGTGTGATAGGCCGAGTAATCCTGTACAAGCCGTAGAGCCTCCTATTGATGAGGAAGACGATGATTAAGACCCCCTTGGTGATGAAGAAATCGACGATAAAGTGCTCGGGGGGCAAGCTTCGCTAAGATCAATTGACTCTAAATTGGTCCGTGAATATTTTGAACAACTTTCCTTGAGGAGGTTAACCCTTAAGGAGTTGTTCAATTTTTTCGGTCTCATCATAGTGACCATTTTTTTTATATATTTTAAGCCAATTAATTATTTGGCTTGGGTTGATCCACGTCCACAATGGTTGAGTGGATTTCATCAAAAAGTTTGTTTAATTTGGAGGTTGTTTCAGTAGCAGTGGTACTATCAAAGAGATTGAGAAAAAATTAAAGACCGAGATAGAAAATTTATTTGGTCAGAATAAGTGCTACTCGGACTAAGTACCAGACCGAGAGCATGAGAAAAAAAAAAAAAAAAAAGATGGTACGTACAGTTGTGTGTGCATTGAGGGTCTTGTAATCACAAGGCTGAATGAATGTAGGACAGATATTTGAATGTTCACTCGGGTTAGCGGGGAGTTTTCTAGAAAGACATTATCGAATAGCGCCTTTTGATGAGAGATATGAACAAGAAGCTTTGAGAAAACTAGTGTTTTCTGAATTATATGAAGCCAGTAAGCAAACAACGAATCCATGGGTATTTGAACCCGAGTATCCAGGAAAAACCCGAATATTTGATGGCCTTTTGCTGCTCAAACGGCAGCAGGAAATGCTATTTGGACAGTAGTGGATCAAGGTATGCAACGAGCAGAAGTCATGATAAAGGGTCCCAGTCTCGGAAGAGACGCAGCATTACGAGCTATTCGTAGAAGTGGTATACTTTTAACTTTTTTTACGGGATCGGTCCAAGCAGTCATCCAGGTATGCGCAGGTCCATCATGGTGAGATTAGATAGTTATTAATTGCCTATAATGAAGGGCCCCCACGTGATGTGTATGGAAGCTTTGGTCAAAATGTGGGATTCAAGGTTGTAAATGGTTCAGCCAGGAGGGCCCACCATTATAAGTTTGGCAGATTAAAAGGAGAAAAATTTGCCTATGGTCTTACATATGATCGGACTGTGTGATAAGGCGATAGCAGTCTAAAGGTCATCGGTCTAAAAGAGAAAATTTTGGCTATTAAAAATTTACTTGGTTTTATTTTAAACAGTTAGGGGGCAATTGTTTGCACCTAAAAAATACATTTTTTAAAGTTAAAATTGCTAGAGGCCGATTATAAAATTTTATTCAGACTTAGAGCCCGATTACAAAAATTAGGGACCAAGTGACTGGTTTAAAGTTGGTTGGGCTGACTCAATCGGACTGACCACCATTTCATCGGGCAATTACACAAGGTGGGCCCTGCTTCAATATGGCTCTATTACATCGCCATCGGGCTAGTACCATTGTTCACTCGGGCTGACCACCGTTTGATCGGGCTAACACTATTCTTTATTCGGACAGACCAATGTATATGGTCAGAGCCCGAGTGCAAACAATTTGATTTGTGTGCATTGGTATATATGGTCAGATTGATAAACTGATTTATCATGTTTGGTGGCACACTGCCAGACCGATGAGCTTTGTTGCTTTACTAAATTATTAAGATCTATAAGTGGCGCCCGATGATTAATCGTATGGTGGGTCACGTGTTCGTTTGGCCTAATCGTCATACTGTCATACAGCCATGAACCATCCACCAAATTCATATGGTGGGCCATGTGTTCATTCTTGCATTATTCAACTACATCAATGTTCTATCATTATTTCGGTTTCTTTCCATCGGGCTATTTGGTCTTTGCTTTGATTTGCCCACCTTTGGAAAGCTGATATGGTGGGCCTACTATGGGAAGTATATCAAACCCTACAAACTTTCAATTTTATAATGCTTCTATATTGTGATAATGGAAGTTGTTAATATGGTATATTATCACATATGGAAGTCTTATCTGTTATGGTAAGATAGTATTTCAAGCTTGGGAGATAACATCAGCATATATATATATATGTATATCTTTTACTTGGAGGGGAAGTCAGTCGAACCAAGGCGCAAGTTAGACCAGATTCAAGATATATATACACATGCATATATATATATATTATTCGAAGATATGGAAAATATTATCAGTGTGGGGGAGATAAATCTGGTATTTTACTAGATTATTAGTGAAGACTTTTTATTTCCTTATCTTTATAAGCTTCAGCCAGGCTGCCATAGATCAGCAGGCCGGCCAAGGAAGCTCTTCACTCCGCGTCACTTCAAAAAACTGCATTCAACAACATTCCTATCATTCTTAGGATTAGTTTTTAGGCAAATAAAGTAGTCTTTTATTTTCTTAGCTTTTACATTACATCTTGTAATTTCTTTTCTTTAATTAAATAAAATATACTTTTATTTAATTCCTTTTATTTCTCTTCAGCACTTGCAAGACTTGAGTGCTTCAACACTATCTAGGGACCTTAGGTGAGGGTACTTTCCTACTCACCTTTCACAATCGCCTTTTAGAAGTTTAGATGATGAAACCTTGTGTACCACTCACTCAAGTGATTTTAGGAAATTTTATGTTTTATAAGTTTGGATCTACCTTAAAAGGCTCTGGCACGCCCAAAATCGAAAATATAGCAAACAATATCTAAAATAGCGAATCATGTCATCTGATTCAGTTATCTATATTATACAAATTCTATTGTACACATTACCACTGCCAATTACAATGAAAATGAAAGAACTTGCACAACAATGGCGACTACCATGGAAGGCCTAGATCGATTCAGTAACTTGCCCGAGCATATCATAAACATCATCATGTCTTAACTTGATGCTTCACATGATTTAGCCTTTTTGTCCAAGAGGTTAAGATTTGTTTGATGCACATTCCCAATTGTCGTTCTCGATTAAGATCGCTTCGAAGAAGCAGTAGGTCTGCTTTTTACGGGGGTATCGGAGCAGAGAAGTTCTTGAATCATGAATTGCCAAACAACTCAATTTTATTTCACAGAATTTCAAAAAAATTGTCTTTCTCTTCACTCTTTTTGAACATTTTGTTGAATTTCTCAAAAACATTCTGTGAAAATAGATGCATTACACTACACTAGAATATTTTGAGAAATTTCTGAAAAGTATTATGGAAAAGCACTATTGAGAAACACTTCTATATATAGATTTAATCCTTTGTGAAAATTCTAAAAAACAAATTTTGGAAAATTGCTTCTTGTCTTTCTCTTATTTTTTTGAACATTTTGTGGAATTTCTTAAATAGTTTTATAGAAAACACATCATTTTTAACACCTTGTGAAAATTTTCAAATGGTTTTCTTAGAAAAAAAATCAACATTTTAAATACTTTGTGAAATTTTTCAACCACTTTTTTGGAAAAATTAGCATTTTGAACCCTTTATGAATTTTTTCAAACAATTTTCTGGTAAACACAACATTTTTAAAGTTTAAACACTTTGTGAAATTTCTCAAACAATTTTCTGGACAAATAACATTTTGAACACTTTGTGAATTTTCTCAATAGATGCCCTAAAATCTCCAATCCATGTACTTTTATGGACGGAGGACATCCAATATTTTTATTTAATACTAGATCTCCAGGATCCTAGTTAACACACCTAATCATGATTAATGATTTTATTTGTTCCCTAAATAGCTTATTTATACTTTGTAAGATATATATATATATATACAGCATATATACAGTAAATGAGTGACTTACTGCTCTACTTAATTTGGTCTTTTAACTCATGATTTTCCATGAAGAGATTTATGTTGAATGTGATGCTTTTTTTTTGTTAAAGATATTGAATGTGAGGTTAGTTACATTCATTTACTCCCCTTAATCCATGTGGCTCTTTTATCACATTTTTTTGGTGATTTTGATGGGTTTCTCCTTGTATTCAAAGAGTGCATTTACAATTCCTTCAATCATTGACCCTTACATTGTGGTATTTATTATCTCTATTAATTACATACATGCTAGACAATATATTTCTACAACAATCATTATGCCTAACTGGAACAAGAAGATCATCATCAATTTTTTTGGTCATTACTTTGCTTGTGAAATTCACAAAACAAGCGGTTCGTATATGAAGTCAAAAATAAATAAATAAATAAATATTGGATTATAAGTCCCACAAATGACACTTTGTGAAATTCACAAAACAAGCTGTTGGAAGTTGGAATCCACAAATTTATGATGTTATTAGATTCTCAAAAAGTTCAACAAAATATAGCAACTTCAAATATGAGCTGTGAATTTTCCAATACTGACTTTGTTTATCTTTCACTTGTTGTCAGCAATCAAATGAAGTGATGGTTTTTGTGAAATTCACATTTGCAAAAAAAAAAAAAAAAAAAAAAAAGAAAAAGAAGGGTCATTAAGCCATTTAAATGGATAACTACATTCACATTCGCGTTTGCATAACTTCGTACAAGGTTTGAGAAGGTCACAACTTATTTCAAACAACAGCGTTCTCTAGTTGGATTGTGTAATTTAGACTAACGGGGTAAGTGCATTTTGTGAACTGTGAAATTCCCAACAATTGTTTATAAATAAGTTTTCGGGTCTTTATAAGCACTCAGCAGATAAAGGTTATTGAGGTGTTGACATTTGTGAAATTCACAATTTAAATATTTGAATCCCACCATATTTCCGATTTAGTGTGATGTCAGGTTTGTGAATTTCACATATGGAACTACAGCATCCCCCCCCCCCCCCCCCCCCCGATGTTGAATAGTGAATTTTACTACTTAACGACAACATGTGAATTTCACGACCAACTTGTATTTTGGGTTGTTTCTACCAAATTCCTGATAAGGCAAATCATGATGAACACCAAAAAAGTATTTGACAAGGCAAATCACAAAATTATCAACACCAAAATGCCAATATTCCACACAATTGAGTGAACTTCATGAAAAAAAAACTGTGCTAAATTCATGAAAAATCTTACAAGAAGCTAACAATACAAGAAATCAATGGGTGAATTTCACGAATACTCTTAGAAGAAACTTAGTTTCATGGAAATCAAACTCTATGAATTTCACAAAAAAAAAAAATGAATGTACTTTTAAAGTGGGAACATCATGAATCATAGTCATAAAGGACCCTAATTACACCAAAAAATCTTACCTTTCTTCCCCATGATCACTATATCAATAATCAAGCATAAGAATCCCAGCACGGTCCCTTTCTATGTTGGATTCTTCACAAAAAAAATATTGAACTCCTCACCGGAACCTTTTTTTTTTTTTTTATGATTCGTTTTAAGCAACAAACATCTTCTGGACCAAGAAGAGATTGATGTTGTGTAGTTTAGAAATTAAACAACTAAGTAATGGGTCTGGTAAGTGCATTTTGTGAACTGTGAATTTCCCAACATTGTTTTATTAATAAATTTTCAGGTCTTTATAAGCGTCTCAACAAATAAAGGTTATTGAGGTGTTAACATTTGTAAAATTCACAATTTATACTATTTGAATCCCACCATATTTCCAATTTATTGTGATGTTAGGTTTGTGAATTTCACATATGGAACTGCAGCCCCCCGATGTTGAACTGTGAATTTTACTACTTAACGACAACATGTAAATTTCACAACCAACTTGTATTTTGGGTTGTTTCCACCAAATTCCTGATAAGGCAAATCAAGATGAACACCAAAAAAGTATTTGACAAGGCAAATCACAAAATTATCAACACCAAAATGCCAACATTCCACACAGCTAAGTGAACTTCACGAAAAATACTATGCTAAATTCACGAAAAATGTGACAAGAAGCTAACAATACAAGAAATCAATGGGTGAATTTCACGAATACTCTGAGAAGAAACTTAGTTTCATGGAAATCAAGCTCTATGAATTTCATAAAAAAAAAAATAAGAATGTGCTTTACAAGTGACATCATGAATAATAGTCTCAAAGGACCCTTGTTAGACCAAAATCTTACCTTTCTTCCCCACAATCACTATATCAATAATCAAGCATAAGAATCCCAGCACGGTCCCTTTCCATGTCGGATTCTTCGCAAAAAATGTTGACCTCCTCACTAGAACCTTTTTTTTTTTATGATTCATTTTAAGCATCAAACATCGTCTGGACCAAGAAGAGATTGATGTTGTGTAGTTTAGAAATTAAGCAACTAAGTAATGGGTCCAGTTTGTGCATTTTTTGAACTGTGAATTTCCCAACATTGTTATACTAATAAGTTTTCAGGTCTTTATAAGCATCTCAGCAGATAAAGGTTATTGAGGTATTGACATTTGTGAAATTCACAATTTACACTATTTGAATACCACCATATTTCCAATTTAGTGTGATGTTCGGTTGGTGAATTTCACATATGGGACTACAGCCCTTCGATGTTGAATAGTGAATTTTACTACTTAACGACAACATGTAAATTTCACAACCAACTTGTATTTTGGGTTGTTTCTACCAAATTCCTAATATGGCAAATCATGAAGGACACCAAAAAAGTAGTTGACAAGGCAGATCACAAAATTATCAACACTGAAATGCCAACATTCACACAGTTGATAAACTTCACGAAAAAAAAAGTTGTGCTAAATTCACAAAAAATTTGAAGCTAACAATACAAGGAATCAACGGGTGAATTTCACGAATACTCTGAGAAAAAACTTAGTTTCATGGAAATCAAACTCTATGACTTTCACAATATAGATAAATCATACACACAAGCATGGCACCGGGTTCAAGGCATACCTTGAGCGGAACACTCGATTTGGATCACCTACAGCATTGTTACGAGCTCGGCAACTTCAATCAGGAAGCTCCGATTGATCAAAAATGGAAATCAGCCATGGTTGAAGAGATGACTACACTCCACAAAAATGGCATATGGGAATTAACAAAATTACCTCATGGGAAGAAGACAGTGGGCTGTAAGTGGGTATTTACTGTGAAATATAAAGCAGATGGAACTCTTGAACGATACAAGGCCAGATTAGTGGCCAAGGGATTTATTCAAACTTATGGAGTAGATTATCAGGAGACGTTTGCTCCTGTGGCCAAGATGAACTCGATCAGGATCTTGTTATCTCTTACTGCAAATCTGGAGTGGCCATTACATCAGATCGATCTCAAGAATGCATTCTTACATGGTGATTTAGAGGATGAGGTATACATGGATGTTCCTCCAGGTTTTGAGGATACCAAGACAAAGGGGAAGGTGTGCAATCTCAGAAAGTCTCTGTATGGACTCAAGCAATCACCTAAAGCATGGTTCGATAGATTCTCACAGGCCATGACTAAGTATGGAGTGGCCTCTCTTTTATTATTTTCTTATAGGGTAAATTGCATTTTGCACCCTCAAACTATACCATGTTTTGCACTTTGGTCCCTAAACTATTATTTTTCGCATTTTGGTCCCTCAACTATCATTTTGTGGCAGTTTGACCCCTTCGTCACTTTTAATGACGAAAAAAGTCACTTTTTAGTGACACCAAAAGTGACGCTGAAAGTGACGGAGGGGGCAAACTGCCACAAAATGAAAGTTGAGGGACCAAAATGCGAAAAATAATAGTTTAAGGACCAAAGTGCAAAACAAGGTATAGTTTGAGGGTGCATAATGCAATTTACCCTTTCTTATATTATGTGAAGGGGTCCATTTTATATTTTTAGTATTGATAAGGATTATAATGTAATTGATGTATTAGTCTCACTGTGGTTAATATAATAAAAGAGAGGGACAATTGTCTTCCCTATGCTTTCTAAAATATTTCTCTTCAGACCTCCCTTGCAAGTAATCCCATACAATTGAAAAACCTTTCAGCTTGTCCAAAATTGAAACAAACTTCAACAATCTCCACCTTGGTTCAACTTTTGTACAAGCCACCTTGAAGACTGCTCCACTATGGTAACCTTAGCCAAGGCACCACCATGCAACCCCCTTTACTGGTAGCCGATAGGAGTGCACCACCATCTTAATGCTTCATCGTCCCGTTGACTACACTCAATTAAATCTGGGCTCCCCATCTGAGAATGACTACCCCGTCTTCTCTGAGAACTCCCTTCAACGCAATGAACCAGAGTACCAACGTCCACTCCTTGAGACTGTCCCATCCGAAGCTCCATATGCTTTTGAGACTCCTCCTGAGACCATAACCCAATGAACGTCGTGCTAGTCATCTTCGCGATTTAGTGATCCCAACCCAACCCAAATGCTCTGATACCACTTGTTGTGACACATAACAAGTTTCAGAGTGCTCTGATACCACTTGTTGTGCAGAAGTGATATAATCAACGGATCAAAACAATCAAGCAAAGAAATCCATACCAAACACAAGAAAACAAAATATACGCAGTTCAGCTAATTGCCTAACTGTAGAGGAAGAACCAATGAATCCACTATACACAATATGGAATACAATCACTAATTTACTCAACTCTCCAAGAAAATACTCTTGAAAATCCTCCCTAAGACTAACCAACAAATTATCTTTAGGCTCTCAATTATTTCAACAACCCGGTTGGGCCTAATCCCACCAGTTGAGCCAAAGCTCTACACTCTTACGTGAGTCTCTCTCTGAAGGACCTTGATTTTCTCTCTAGTTTCAAGATACTCTTCTTCTTCACCATAGCTCCCTGTTTATATAGAATATCTTGCTAAATTCTAGTAGGAGTAAGACTACCTATATGACAATACTTCTCCACCAAGAAACCTCCCTTGTAAGTAATCCCATACAATTAGGAAACCTTTCAGCTTGTCCAAAATTGAAACAAACTTCAACAAATTTAAAACATAAATCCTTATAATAATACCCATATAAGTTGGGGTCCTTTGGTTATAAGGCCAACATTTGGAACTTGTTTAGCCAAAGATCTTTGTCCCAAATAGTTCTATTAAAAGGCCCTCCCTCTTTTTCTGGGTCTACAATACCTCTCAAATTCAAAAGGGATATAGAAACATATTCCTTAAATATCTCCTCATTTCAAAACTTTAAGACTTGTTACTCAATCTTCTTCATCATTTTTCAAATTCGTAACCCTCCATTCCAATTTCACCTTCATTGCAAAAATAATAATAATAGAGCATCTAAGTAAATGTTGTTGATGAACTCAAAGTATCCAAGATGCTAATTTTTCTATAAACCTGTTTGAGAAAAGGGTTAATTAGTATTATATACCTATACAATAGGATTAAGAGGCAATAGGCCATTGAGTTAAAAATGATTTGTATCAAGCACCTAGCATTTTTCTATGTCCCAAAGTACCACTGTAGGTTAACTTCCTTCCTAAAGGTAAGCCTTTCATAATTGATTCTTCCCTAAATTTCTCACCTAAATTCAGTCTTCCAAAATTGGAAATTCTGAAATTAACCATAAACACACATAACTTCCTACAAAAATTCATCTACAAACAAATTATAGATCTTCAAAGTTCTCTACCTATTATTGTAGATAGATAGATAGATAGATAGATAGATAGATAGATAGATAGATAGAGAGAGAGAGAGAGAGAGAGAGAGAGAGAGAGAGATACAGTTGCCCATATGTATCTTTATGAGTTTGAAATCTTCCAGAGTGACGATTTTTTCCTTATCTAGGGCATGCACAACATCAATCTCTTCTTGGTCCAAAAGATGTTTGCTACTTAAAACGAATCATAAAAATAAAAAATAAAAAAAAAAGGTTCTGGTGAGGAGTTCAACACTTTTTTGTGAAGAATTCGACGTGGAAAGGGACTGTGCTGGGATTCTTATGCTTGATTATTGAGATAGTGATCATGGGGAAGAAAGGTATGATTTTGGTATAATAAGGGTCTTTTGAGACTATGATTCGTGATGTTCCCACTTTAAAAGCACATTCTTTTTTATGTGTAAGAAATATTGTGGGCCATAAGGGCACCCACATACATTGGACCGGGTCCAATGGGCCTTGGCCTTGGAGACCTAGGGTGTGTGTCTATATATATATTTCACACACAACTAGGGTTGCCGCTTACACACCCTAAGAGAAGCAACCGGTCTCTCTCTCCCTCTCTCTCTCTCTCTCTCTCTCTCTCTCTCTAAGACATCACCATGGAGCTATGGGACTTAGCACATGATTGTCATGGGGATTTCTCTTGTAGCATCTTCTACTGCCTATGCAAAGCACAAGAGGGGACACGGAAGTGAGGAAGGAGCAGTTGTTCGTGGTTGAAGTTGTCGGGCTCGTAATAACGCCATAGACGATCTGAATCGGGTGTTCCGCTCTAGGTATGCCTTGAACCCGCCTCCATGCTTGTGTGAATGATTTATCTATATTGGTATCAAAGGCTATAGATTGTTGATTCGCCCATTTATTTACCCAAAATGAATCTGCCATTAAAGCTCTTGAAGCTTTTACCAAAAACTTGATAAAAGCAATTTTCAAGTGGGTCTAATATAAAACTCCTATAGAAGTCCAATTTTTATATGTTTGTGTTCCTAATAGTCCCTAGAGTCTCCATATGAAGTCTTATGGCCTAATTATCTCCGGTGAGGAAGACATGGCTAACCCTAGATCTGTTTTGATGTAAAAAATAAAAAAATAAGAATAGTAAAAAACCTATTTTTTAATTGATAAAACTGGTCTGTTTTGATTTTTCAATGCTGAGTTATTATACGTATTTTTTTATCGAAATAGAAGTCATGGTAGTCTTGCAAAGTAGGCATCGTGCAGCTGTGGCTGCGGCATCGCATGGCTGAACATCTTTTTTCTTTGATGAAGAAGATAAACCAGCCTCTGTGCATGGACCAGTCACACCAAGTGGCGCGTAGGCCCCCACACCCATACGTACGACCACTGAGCCAATTGTGGCTCACGTGAAGTGTTTCCATTTGTAATGATTGGTTTGCCTCTTTTGCTTAGCCCTTGTTTGGCTATTCTACAAAATTGTGTTATTGTTTTTAGCAAAAGCCAAACAAAGCCCACAGTAGGTAGGTTATGTACATGGATCAGTAAGAAAATAATACTTTTACAATATTAAATTATTTTTAAAGTTTAATATTATAGTATATTAGTTGGGACTCTAAGATAATTTTTGGGAACATCATCGTGTATTTATGGTATTTTAGAGCATATAATTTATGATTTGGGGCATTTTTCTGATTGCTTACAATAGCCAAAATATATTATTAATTTTTGTAATTATTTTAAGGCCATATAAAATTTTGTGGGACCCATAGATAATTTTTGATAAATTATCTAAATCATATTATTATTTTAAAGCATATAATTATGTGTTTTTGTACACGTATTAAATTTTTTAAAATTTTTTTACTGATTATTAGTTTAGGAAATTAATACAATGTGTTTAGCACACAAGTGGTAGCTTGAGGAAATTTTTTTGTGAATTTTATCGCTCTTTGTGATATATTTTAGAGCATATGTTGTGTTAAGTACACGATATTAATTGCTTAAAATATAACAAAAGAAGTTGATTCTTGAATTTAATGAGTAGTGTTTTTTGTACACTGATTGGGAACTTGAGAAAATTTTTGAAAATTATCGCATGGTTTTGGTATTTTAGAGCATAAAAAATTTATATGCTTGTGGGCATTTTTCAATTGCTTAAAATAGCCAAAATAGAATATTAATTTTTTAAATTAATATGTGGTGTTTAGAACACTATATTAGACCACAAAAAATCCTTGGAGTGCACATTCCTCAAAATTTTTGTATCTTTTAGAATTTAGTTGCTCATAGTTAATTTTGTTTAACTAGATCAATTTATTTTGTTAAATTGAGTCAAAATGTTTTTTTATTTTTGTGGCCTTGATAAAATTCTAGAAATTCTTTTATAATGAAAATCAGTTTTTTAGTAATTAAAGTTTTCATGAGGTTTTAAATTAATTTGTTAATTTAAAAGCCTTTAATGAATTGGTTTTAAAATATGTTTTAAGACCTAAAATTGGGTTTAAATTAGTGAAAAATTCAGGTTTTTTCATTAATTTTACTTAGCATATGAGAGCTATCCGGCATGCACAATAATTATTTTATTGTTTCTTAGAGGCTCATTGCAAGTCGGTCATATTTAATTACTGTTGCTTGTGATTGGATGACTCGAAACCTCTAATCCTTCTCCTTAAATGGAGTGGTAGATTAGTCCATTCATTTTTTAAATAAACCACATGAGTGCTTGGTGTATGTGATTAATGCATTAATCTGGATTAAATGAATGGACAGTTAATTTACAATTTGTGGAGCTTATGTCCTCACAATGTATGTTTAAGGTTGTTTCAGTGTATGTATATGAACAAAGCATCACTAAGCCTAATTGTAAAGGGATGGTTTTCTTTGTTCATACATCATACACTTAAATTACCTTAGCATGAGCTCTAAGTTGTCAATTTGGACCCACATGGGGGTCCATGCGCACTTTGATGTATGACACAATTTTTATTATTGTAGATGATCTTAGATAGGTATTTGTACCATCTAATTGATGTTTGTTTAGAAAAATCAATTATAAAAGGTTTTTCTTGATTTACAAATTAAGATTTGATTATTGAGCAATACCAAATTTTTGGTCTTAAATTGTAAAAAGGGAAAAACTCATTTGTAATTGAATTTTAAAACATACTTTATGAAGTGTACAAATAATCATGTCAATCCCTTGCGCATGTTCTCAAATATTTTTCAAACCACACTTCGTTTATCTTTACAAAGATAACAAGTTTAAAGGGACTAGTTTTTTTAAATATGGCTTTGCAAAGTATCACACCTATAGAATAAGCAAGAGCTTATGGGCTTTAAACTTATTCTATGGTCCAACCTATTCAACCGAGTAATGGGCCTTAGGTCTAACATCATTATATCCTTGAAAACCCATGGCACTTGACTCAAGTAGGATCATAGCACGCACTTGCTGATAAGCAGCATGCACCATGATCCTGTTGGGAAGTATAAGTACTACCCAATAGCCAAAGAATTATGGTATCAGCTCGAATTTGCTTTCGGTGGCACATTCACTACTAGATTGAGTATCTAGTTATGAAGTTCGGGAAAGTAAAGGGGACCTTCCAAGTACACGATGACTGAACATCTAAGGTCGATGTTAGTTTGATTCGTGATATTAGATTGCTAGGAACATCTTTACTCCCGAACTACAGTTTCGGGCTATGAGTAGTTCGTTGCCTAATTCACAGTGCCACAGGAAACAAATCATGATTCACGACGGAAATGTTAAATTTTTGCTTTTGACATTTCACGACATGTTGAGCTAAATATGGAGTGCCAAAATGTAAGGTGAACTAAATTATTACACTCTTGACCACAAATTCCATAAGTGGAAGTGAGCGCAAGGCTAATGGGCCTAAACACAATGGTAAGAGTACACTCGCCAAGAGGCAGGGTGGGGCTAGCAAGTTTGCGCCCAATACTAACAAGGTGGAAGAGTGCAGTCGAATGCAGTTTTTTTTTTTTTCAATGCGGTGGTAACAGGATGGACATTTTTGAGTGGTAGTGTTACTGGAACATGGTTATCTAGGAATAACTACTTAAGGATTGTTTTTAATAAGTTGTAGTTTCCTCTGTTATTCATTTATTCTGAGACATGGTATGCTGGACTTGAACACATAGGATGTGATAGGATGACTTGATTAACTCGAGAAGCCCTTTTGGGCCCTACCTATGTGTGAGTCTTGCTTAGTTGGAAAAGCATGCCGAATGCCTTTTAGAGAGGCTATTAGAGCTATTCAAGCATTAGAGCTAGTTCAGTCAGATATCTGTGGACCTATAGTTGTAAAGGCATGTCATGGTACCTCTTATTTTCCCACTTTTATAGATGATTTCGCGCGATATGAGGACCTCAAGTACTTATCTAATCAATCCATAGAACTGTGTGAGGAAAAGAGGATACACGGACAACTTTCTATTCCTGAAACTCCGCAATAATATGGTGTTATAGAGAGAAGGAATATGACACTCCTAGATATGGCTAGGACTATGATGGCGCAAGTCAACCTCCCAATGTTATTTTTGGGGGACGTACACTTGATTGCTGCCTACATACTAGAGTGCCTCTTCTCATTAAGTTCCTTCTACCCCCTTTATGAGCTATGAAAAAGCGAAAAGCTCATTTTGGAGCATTTGCGCCCGTGGGACTTAGGAGGTTATGTTCACTATACCTCGCATAAGTGCGAGAAACTACGTTCAAGAGCTATAAAGCATGTCTTTATAAGGTATTCTAATAACTCGAAAGGCTATGTTACATATGATGAACAACTGGGTATAGGAATGACAGAAATGGTGTCACATGATATTGAGAATGACTTTCCCAAGATTGGTAATACTAAGAGATATCTTGAACTCTATGATTTGGAGGTTGTTGAAGGAAACATACCATCTTTAAGCGAGGGTAGAAAGATTGAGATTTCACATCCAATAATCACTGAAAAATGGTACTAGTCTCTAGCCAAGTAGGAGTACACCGCTAGACGCTAGTGGGAGTGTACCAGATGGTGGAGAGTGCATCACTAAGCACTCAAGATTCTCAGGTAGTACACCGTCAATGATGAGGAAAATGTTCCCTGTCACTATTTTGAAATTGAGGGAGACATTTTCATGTGTGCAAATGTGTGCATAAGTGGATGAGGATGAACCCGCTTCTTTTGATAAAGCATTTTTCTTCGTCTGCTGAAACTGAGTGGATAGTTGCTATCCAGATTATATAAGCTCTATGGACGTAAATAAGGTCTAGGAATTAGTTGATATTTTGCTTGTGCATAAGACTATCGGAAACAAGTGTGTTTTTAAAATCCAACACAAGGCAGATGGTTCAATTGACAAGTATGAGGCTCGTCAGTGATAGTTTGTACCTAAAGAGGGTATAGACCATGGGAAAATGTTCTCCAAAGGGTGAGATCTGACTCTATTCGCCTTATCCTAACAATTGTGGCACATTTAGTTTTAGAACTTTATTGTTGGATGTTTAAACTATTTTTCTCAATGGAGAACAAGACGACAAGATAAATTTGGATCAGCCGATTGGTTTTGTGACCAAAGGAAATGAGCGCAAAAGTACGATATCTCAAACGTTCTATTTATTATCTCAAGCTAACAACCGTCTAGGCAGTGGTACACTGTGTGTACATTAAACGGTCCAAGAAAAGTGTTCTAATTCTTTGAATATTGACGACATCCTTCTAGCTAGGAATGAGATGAGTTACATTGTCGCCAGTTGAGAGTGGTAGTCTACTCAGTTTGAGATCGAGGACATGGGTGATGCCAACTATGTGTTGGGAGTTTAGATTGTGAGACATTGTTCTAGAAGCTCCTCTGTTTGTCTCAAGGGACTTACAAGATGAAGGTTCTTGAATGTTCTAACATGAAAATCTCCACCTAAAGAGACTGGTTGTAGTGAGGGAAAAGGAATGGCTTCCACTTCTGCTACCCCAAATCTTTTCCTCTCCTTATTCTTTGAGTATGTCCACAGCTCTTTCTCTTTTTTGTTTGTCCTCTACCCTCTTCATCTCCCTCGCCATTCTTTTGTCTATTTTCCTCCCCATCCTTACTCTAGGTTCTTTTACTTTATCCTTTTCACTTTTACTTTCCCTTTCTCTCAATCCCTCATTTTCAACTCCACCTATTGTGTCATTTTCAACAATCACCACATGTACCTCTTCCTCTCTCACTCTTTCCCTTTGAAGATGTGGCTGAGAAGGCTGAAAGTAAAATTGAGTCTTATGGAAGGTGACATCCATAGAGACAAACTACTTCCAGGAAGAAGGATGATAACACTTGTAACCTTTCTGTGTTGGTGAATAACCAAGGAAGACACACTATAGAGCTCGAGGGTCTAATTTTTTTCGAGCTGGAGAATGGTTGTGAACAAAGCAAATACGACAAAACATTTTTGGAGGAATAACAAAGAGAGAAGACGGATTAAGGAGGACCTCAATGTGAGCTTTCTTACCCAAAACACAAGTGGGTAAGCGATTTATGAGATAGGCAGCCATTAAGATGGCCTCCCCCCAATATGACTTACGAACCTGCATAGCAAACGGCGTAGACCTAGCAGTTTCTAAAAGATGATGATTTTTTCTTTCAACTACTCCATTTGTTGTGGAGTATTGGTACATGATGTTTGGTGAATCATACCATGGTCATAAAAAAAGTCCTGAAGACTGCCATCTATATACTCTCCACCTTTATCCGAACGAACATTTTTTACCACAGTATTGAATTGGGTACATATCATTTTGTGAAATGTTTTAAAAATTGAAAGCACTTCACTTTTTTCTTTCATTAGGTATACCCAAGTTGTGCTAGAATAGTCATCAATAAAAGAAACAAACCACTTATAACCATTAAAGAAGAAATTGGAAAAGGACCCCAAACATCATTATGAATAATTGACAAAGGAGTACTACTTTTATTTAAGCTCAAATTAAAAGTGGCACGATGATGTTTGCCAAGTTCACAAGCTTCACAAAAAACATCAAAAACACTCTTATTAATTATTAAAGATGAAAATAAAAAAATGAAGCAAAGAAAACGAAGGATGCCCCAGCCTCTGGTGCCACAGCCACACCTCTTTAGGAATTGTCTCCCTCAATGAATGATGAGCACTCTTATTCAAACTTCCACTTGAATCTTCATTGGGAAACAAAAAGTAAAGGCCATTTTTCTCCCTACCATTGCCAATCGTCTTCTTGGTGGAGAGGCCTGAAAACACAGTAAGATGGAAAAAAGGTAACACAACAATTAAGATTCCGAGTGACATGACTAATGGAAAGAAGATTATTTGAAAATTTGGGAACATGAAGAACAAATGACAAAGGCAAGGACTTAGATGCATAAATGACACCTTTACCAGAAATAGGACAAAGGATTCCATCAACAGTGCTAACTTTATCTTTGCCTGAACAAGGAGGGTAAGTAGAGAAAACATTGGACAGACCAGTCATGTGGTCGGAAGCTCCCGAATCAATAATCCATGGTTGTTGAGAATTTGCATGTAAGGCACTAGTACAATTAACAAAATTACCTGCATGAGCAAAGATGTAGACGAACTCGTAGGAGTGTCCAACTGTGCCATAATACGTCTTAGCGACTCCAAATCTGCACTACTAATGCCCCCAGTTGCAAGTGAAGAGGACGATGACGGCACAAGATGGCTGAAGTCTGGCCCAGTATATAAGTGAGCCTGATGTCCTCTTCCTCTACCACCTCCTCCACCTCGTCCACCGCCCTATCCTTTTTGGAAAGGAGGACGACCGTGGAGGCGCTAACATGTCTCACGATTATGATAAGGTCGGTTATAGTGATCACAAAACTGTTTACTCTTATCCTCGGTACTCTCAGAAGTATAATCCTTGGGTAGATTAGGACCATTTCCCCCTTTTTGACTAGAGAAAGCCAAGGTAGACTGATCAGTGGTAGTGGGTGGTGGAAGCATAGATGATCTACGACTCTCTTCTGGCTGAACATAATCAAATGCTTCTCTGAATAAAGGCAATGGGTCGGTCCCAAAAATGCGGCTCCTCACCTAATCAAACTCCGAGTTGAGGCCAGTCAATAATTTAAAGATACGTTCACTCTCAATATATTCAATGAAGTTAGCAGCATCGGTGGGACACACATGACGATAACTCTTCAAATGATCCAGCCTCTTCCACTGAGAGCACAAGGAAGTGTAATACTTAATAGTGGAACGATCACCCTGCACCTCAGCTTCAATACAAGATCGAAGCTCATATACATGTGCCACATTACCAGTCTGAGAAAAAGTCTGTGCCAAGGTATCCCAAATATCCTGAGCTGTCTCCATAGATAGAAAGAAATTGGCAATCTGAGGCTCCATCGAATGAATGAGCCATGTCATAGTCAGATAATTATCCGCTTCCCATTTTGCATAGGTGAGAACTTCAGGGCTAGGGGCCTTGAGTGTGCCATTCACATATCCAAATTTTCCTCGACTACGAATCCAGAACGAAGCCGACTAGTACCAAAGCAAGTAGTTTCCACCATTGAACAAGATGGTGGTGATTTTGGAATCCGAGTTCTCAGTAATGGACAGCAGTCTTTCATTACCTGTAGGAGAACTCATAATGCCGGCTGGAGATTTTTCAGATACCAAATCATCTTTCACCATAGTGAAGTTAAATCTTGAATGGACCGAATGCACATAGCAACCAAGGCAAGCCTAGCAATCATATGCACTATACAAGTGCAATCAGCAAATCATTAGTCCAGATAGGACCTAAAAAAATATAAAAGCTACGAAGAGTTGTACTCAGATCAACACTAAGGTAGAACCAAGATCTGAGTTAAGAAAGAAAACTAAGGTTTGAAGACTGAGAATAGAGGAGAAATCAGTCCAGAATGGCTGTATGGATGCCTTAGAGGCTGTCGGCCAGAGGTAGGAAGGAGGAGGGGGTGTCGCCTAGGCCAGAAGTGGTGGGGTGGGGTTCGATGAGGCCAAGGGAAGGCCTAGGTGTGTTGTGGCAAAGGCTGGGAATACCCTAGGGCTTGGCACATGAGGTGGGTTGTTTGGAGGATGTGCGGCACAAGGTTTTGGGGTTTTGTGGTGGCTGCGGCTGGTGGTGGTAGTGGTGGTGGTCTGGATTGGTAGTGGCTGGTGGTGGTGGGGTGGTTTTTTTGGTGTAAACCCTATCTAGGATGGCTCTGATACCATGATGAGAAATATTTTAGAAAGCATAGGGAAGATAATTGTCCCTCTCTCTTATTACATTAACCACAATGAGACTAATACATCAATTACATTATAATCCTTAACAATACTAAAACTATAAAATGGACCCCCTCACATAATATAAGAAAATAACACTCAACAGTTTCTTGGTGGAGAAGTATTACCATGTACGTAGTCTTACTCCTATAGGATTTAGCAAGGTTTTCTATATAAATAAGGAGCTATGCTGAAGAAGAAAATATCTTGAAACTAGAGACAAAATCAAGATCCTTGGGAGAGAGACCCAAGTAAGAGTGTCGAGCTTCGGCTCACCCGGTGGACTTAGGCCCAACCGGGTTGTTGAAACAATTGAGAGTCTAAAGATAACTTGTTGATTAGTCTTAGAGAGGATTTCAAGAGTGTTTCTCGGAGAGTTGAGTGAATTAATGATTGTATTCCATATTGTGTATAGTGGATTCATTGGTTCCTCCTCCGCAGTTAGCTGAATCGTGTATATTTTGTGTTTTTGTGTTTGGTTTGGATTTCTTTGCTTGATTGTTTTGATCCGTTGATTATATCGCTTCCGTACAACAAAACTTTATCTCGAATTTGCTATCAAACTAACATTAGAAATGTTAGGACTGATCGAGACCCTATCCGAATTGGCTACATTAAATCAATAATAATTTTCCCTATTTCAGTTTTTGTCTCTTTATACGTTTGAATAATCTATTCATATACTTGACCATAGGATAGAGGTCATGGCATACATGACTGTGAACATCATGTACTGTGATGTTGGGAATACAGGAAAGTTTGGTTTTGGATTTATTTTATTCTATTTTATTATTTTTATGAAAAATCAGGAGAATCAATTGGGTTACAATTTTTTTTTTCTCTCTCTCTCTCTCTCTTCAGTTTCAGTGCAGCTACCCAAGATATCTTCAACCAAACTATGTAAATCAGTAATAAAAATAAAAATAAAAATAAAAATAAAAAAACAAGGTTATTTTGTGATGATCAAATAAATTAATTTCCAGTAGAATCATACCATAATTTCATTTTGTTAGTTTCTTCCAAAGTTAAGAAGTTGAACACATGGACACACCTCAATCTCATTGCTGGTGTTTCTTGAGAAAATAATGAATCGTTGTCTTAGCCTAAGGGCCTGTTTGGGAAAGCTTTTGGAATAAAGTTCAGTCCTATTGGCCTTTTCTGTCTACTTTTTATGATAGCCAATAACTTGGTTTTAGAGTGGTTTTATACGGTGAACAGACTCTTAAGAAGATCATCTACCAAACAACTAAATATGTAGAGTTAGTTTTTTACATAACCGGTTATGACCTTCCCAAACAGCCCCCGAGTATTGCACATTGATTGAGTATTGCCAAAGCCAAAGAAACCTGTTTATATGTATCTTCATGGCCTCAGACCTGTCATTTGACTGCTATCTTCTTACGAGGAGATGCTTAACTGTTTCCCTACATTGTTTTTTGTCTTTTTCCTTTCCCTGAGCTTCTTGAATTATAGTGACCTCATTCACAATTTTTGCACCATGGGACCCACAGAGGAGAGAGAGAAACACATTGTGGCATTATTGTATTTGTGAGATTTGTTTGTACCCAAAAAATGCTCTTTCACTCAAGCTACTTGGAAAATTAAATACTTCAATGCACTTAATATGTAGTTGCTTTTTATGTTTCCTTGAACTAGCCCAGTTCATTATTTGTTACAAATTTCACTCGAACGAGCTCTATTTTCAAAATGAACTTAATGAAAAGCTAGGTGCCAAAACGGCCCAGAGAGTTCTGTGAAATTCTCGGATCCATGGAAAGACCTGCTGTACTAAGTCCTACACATTCTGCAATGTCATTTACAACCAACATGGAAATTGAATAAGAATGGAAGGGTTGTGTGCAGAGAAGCATCAACTAGAATTATGAATGTCATTTCAGCTTATGTACACAAATTAGAACGACACTCGAAACGATAAAAAACCTTAAAATGAATAAAATCATAACAGAAATCCCAGAGATCTCACCAAAAGAACGATCAGCTACCAGCAGCGAAAGAAAACTTTATTAGACATGAGCAAACCCATCGCCAATCTGCTTCACTCTTAGCGTCAGATATATCAATACCATTGTTCCCAAACTTGATCTGGGAAGAGCAAATAAAAACAATGAAGTTTAGTAATTGATTACACTGTACAGTAACTATTAGCATCTCAGGATAAAATTTGAAATCCTACTCGAGGCTTAAAATATTGCGCATTTGGTAAAAGGCATGCAAAGTGACACATTTTTTATTCCAAAGAAAATAGCAACGACTATCAAGATTTGGTTAGACACGCGGCATTGGACAAAAAGGCCTCTGCTCATATAAGTAAAACTTTGTGTTAAAGGTTATGGCCCTTGTGTAGCATGAGCATTAAAAACCAAAGTTGAAAACCTCCTTAACACCAAGGGAGATGGTTGAAGCTGTGTGCGTAAAGATCCTAAGCTCTTAACACTTTGCTACACCCATTTTTTGCTTTAGGTTCTTGTAACGCCCCGAAAACCAAGCCACGTGGGCGAGGTCAGCGAGTCAAACAATACAACGTAAAGCACGGAATAGTCCAACGTTGACCAATCCACAAGGCGGAAGCATAGGGGAATCCTACGTGGATTCCAAAGAAAAGTCAATAAATCAAAGGTTGATCCACGTGGACCAAATAAGTCAAATAGGGTCCACCAACATAATTTGGTTTTGAAAGGAATTTGTAAAGAAGTATAAATAAACTCCAAAGATTTAAAAGTAACAAGTAATGAAGTTTGCTTTGAAAGTTTAAAACGTTAGGGGCTTTGGAATGGTTACAGCCAAACGGCCCTTAGGAAATCAAAAGTAGTTATTTTCCCCTAAAAGGGTAGCCATGGGTTAAGTATAAACCAAATTAGAATTTAAAAGTTTTTGAGTTTTGTTCAACATTTTAAAGTTGGATAGAGGGCCTTTCAACCGGTTTAAAAGCATAAATAGATCATAGGGGATTCGAAGATCCCGGATACATAACCACAAATATTAACAACGAACATATTACAACTTGACGGTGAGTTCCAATACATGGACTCTAACAACATTACCAAAAGTGTAAAGGGCTAACATGTGCCCAAGCTAGGTTATAGCTTACAAATTAACATAGATGAAAGAATTAAGACCAGAGTACTTGTAAGTTCCATAATTCGAATCTAACATTTACGAATTCAAATTACAACTATTACAAGTCTTAACAAATGGACTACGTCATGTAAGTTCCAAAAGAATAAGGTTTCTCGTGGGAAGCTTTCAAAAATATGAGGCTAGGGCATCGGGCTATTCATGAGCCTTGCCCCTATCAAGATCACCTGAAAAGGGGTTTTATAAATTCATTAAGCACGACGGCTCAGTAGATAGCATTGAAGAAATGTACTACTACTTCTAAAATCATGCTAAGACATGCGGTGCAATGATTTGCCGCCGTGGCAATGCAAATAGCCGTAAGGCCGAACCGTGCAACTTCCCAATACCAAATTCCATAACCACTCACTCTTAACACCGGATGTGAGCCACTCCAACGTGAGTGTAGCATACAAGATCTCCGGTAGCTAACCGAATATGACCTTGCATTTTCGAATGTTTTAAGGATCACAAACAACCTTCCTTACCTCACACCCGCTTCCGAAATTTCATTAAATTACAACCCCAAACGGGGATTCAAAAGTCATTCCCCAATTGGGGGAATTTTATCAAATTCATACTCCCAAGCCAATGCTATGAATGCTAAGCCGACTTGGCGACTATGAAATGTGACGACAATGCTTATGCTACTACAATGTCATTCCTATGATTTCAAAGTTAAGAAATTTCACATAGTAGTTCATGATATCAAGACTAAATAATTAGGAGGGAAATCCTATAGAGCATAATCAACAACTTAGACAAATAGACAATTTGTAATGTCTTTAATCTAGTTGAAACATAGTAACCTTATGACTTTTAGATTTCACATAATTTCAACTAAACACTTAAGAGCATATAAGCACATAGACAAATATGTAGGAAATTATAAGCAATATTAACATGTATTAGCCATTAGGTCTAATCCTACACATAGCAAACCATGAGATTAGATATAGGAGTGCACTTAGTCAATGAAATCTACCTCTTGTGTTCTTTGCTCAAGAACACACCAAAATGGAAGCCAAAGAGGAAAAAGAGGAGATGGATGAAAAGCCCTTGAGCAGGTGAACAACTAAGCCTCTAATAGTCTTGGCCCAAATATTGCTTGAACATCTCCAAATGAAGCTTAGAAGGAGAAGCTCTAATGGAGGATTTTTGAATCTCCAAATTTTGAGAGAGAAGAAGAGTTGTAGAGAGGTATAAAGTTGTATACCCAAAATGAAAGAAAAATAAAAAGATAAGGATAGAGGGGAGAGTTGGCTTAGCCGGCCATATAAGGGGGGAAGGGATATGGGTGTTGTCTCCCCAAAAGTGGGGATTTGATGGAGTTGGTATGGGGTAGGTTAGGGTAGTTGAGGAGGGGTGGATATTGTGCATCATATACACACACAAGCATATATTCACACGTGTACCCACATGTAACCAAAAAGTGCTATTAACATGTATCAAATTGAAATACACTGTCCCAATTCAGGACCCACATTGGTCCAAAATTACCGAATTACCCTTTAAAAGAAATTATGGGTTTCTACAATCTACCCCCCTTAAAAGAATTCCGTCCCGGAATTCGAACGGTAAGATAAAGGAAAGCAATATAAATAAACATACAATGGTTTAGATATCTTACCTTGGTCGGAGAAAAGATGCGGATAACGTGATCTTGCTTCTTGCTCGTCTTCCCAAGTTGATTCTTCGGTGCTGTCGTGCTTACAAAGTACCTTCACCAATGTAATCGTCTTGCCACGTAGTACGTGCTCCTTGGTCTCCAAGATTCGAATCGGTTGCTCTTCATAGGATGCGTCTTGCTCGAGGGTAAGATCGGTCCACTTCACAATATGCGATGAATGCTGCTTATACACGCGCAACAAGGAGATGTGAAACACGTTGTGAACTTTCGAAATCTGAGGGGGGAGAGCCAAGCGATAGGCTACCTCACCAACCTTATCCAATGAAGCGGGCCAATGAAGCGTGGAGACAACTTCCCTCTTTGGCCAAAGCGTTGTAATCCTCGCCGTGGTGCTACTTTGAGAAAGACATGGTCTCCGGCTTCAAACGATAAAGCTCTTCTTCGGCGATCGGTGTAGCTCTTTTGGCGGCTTTGAGCGGTGAGTAATCTCTTGCGAATCAACTTGATCTTCTCGGTCATCTCACGAACCATATCCGGACCTAAGATGGATGCATCTCCAACTTCGGTCCAACATAAGGGTGACCTACAAGGTCGACCATACAAGGCCTGGAACGGTGCCATCTCAATGCTTGCTTGATAACTGTTGTTGTACGCAAACTCTACCAATGGAAGGTGCTCTTCCCAATTGCCTCCAAAATCCATCACACAAGCCCGCAACATATCCTCAAGAATCTGAATAGTTCGCTCGGACTGGCCATCTGTCTGAGGATGAAATGCGGTGCTAAGTAGGAGTTACGTCCCTAAAGTCTTCTGAAGACCTTGCCAAAACTGAGAAACAAACTTGGAGTCACGATCGGAAACAATAGAAACTGGTACACCGTGGAGCCTCAAGATCTCTTTGATGTAGAGCCTACTAAGAATTTCAGTTGTATCGGTCGTCTTGATAGACAAGAAATGCGCAGATTTCGTCAAGCGGTCTATAATGACCCAAACGGCATCATGCTGCCGGAGTGATCTCGGAAGAGCGGTAACAAAATCCATAGTGATGTGTTCCCACTTCCATTCGGCAACGGGCAAGGGTTGAAGCTTTCCAGCAGGCCTTTGGTGCTCGGCTTTAACTTGTTGACAAACCATGCAACGCGAAACATAATCGGCAATGTGTCGCTTCATATTTTTCCACCAATATTGTCGTCTAAGATCTTGATACATCTTCGTGCCTCCAGGATGGACGGCAAGTCGGGAGTGATGAAAATCCTTCAACACTTCATCACGAATGCCTGAAGGAACAAACAGCCTTTCTCGGAATCTCAAACCATGGTCGGAGTCGGACGTCCAACCCTTAAGTGCCTCGCCGCGAGAAATGAGCAAACGGTAGCACTCGGCCTCCTCGTCGGATTGTTGAGCATCGAGAACTTGCTTCAAGAGTGTCGGTTGAGCAATCATTGTAAACAAAGCGGCATGTTCTTCGGATTCATTTACCTCCATGTTGAAGTGCCCAAGTTGTTCTAACATCTTCCATTCCTCTATGGCTAAGCAAGCCATTGTGCCACGATTCTTCCTACTAAGAGCGTCGGCCACAACGTTGGCCTTCCCCGGATGGTACTCCAAACTAAAGTCGTAGTCTTCAAGGTACTCCATCCATCGTCTTTGCCTTAGATTCAAATCTCGCTGCGTAAAAATGTACTTGAGACTCTTATGATCTGAAAACACTTCGAATCTCTCGCCATAAAGGTAGTGCCTCCAACTCTTCAAAGCGAAGACAACGGCGGCAAGCTCTAAATCATGGGTCGGGTAGTTCTTCTCGTGCGGCTTCAATTGGCGTGAACCATAAGCAACGACGTTTCCTCTTTGCATTAAGACACATCCCAAGCCATCGTGTGAAGCATCACAATAGACGGTGTAGCCTAAACCTCGCTCGGGAATGATCAAGATCGGCGTGGTAGTTAACCTCGTCTTCAATTGTTGAAAGGCTCGGTCACAAGCGTCATCCCATAGGAACTTAGAACCCTTTCGTGTAAGCTTTGTCATCGGCAAAGCTAGACATGAGAAATCGTTACAAAGCGTCGGTAGTAACCCGTGAGCCCTAAGAAACTTCGAACTTCAAAAACATTCTTCGGTGGTAGCCAATGCATTACGGCTTCAATCTTTGACGAGTCGACCGAAACTCCATCTTTAGAAACGTGTCCTAGGAACTTCACTTCTGTCAGCCAAAACTCGCACTTAGAAAACTTGGCGTATAAGCAATGATCTCGCAATGTTTGAAGGATGATCCGTAGATGTTCTTCGTGCTTCTCTGGATCCGGCGAATAGATGAGGATGTCGTCGATGAACACAATCACGAACTTATCAAGGTAAGGACTAAAGATACGATTCATCAAGTCCATGAAAGTGGCGGGGGCACGTTTGTCAAACCAAACGGCATCACAAGGAACTCATAATGCCCATAACGAGAACGGAAGGCGGTCTTTGAAATGTCTTGTTCCCAAATCCTCAATTAATGGTAGCCTGATCTCAAATCAATCTTGGAAAAGCATGTCGCGCCACGAAGTTAGTCGAATAAGTCGTCGATCCTTGGTAGAGGATACTTGTTCTTGATTGTAACTTGATTCAACCGGCGGTAGTCGATGCAAAGGCTTAGCGATCCATCTTTCTTCTTTACGAATAAAACGGGTGCGCCCCACGGTGAGACACTAGGGCGGATAAATCCTTTGTCCAACAATTCTTCTATTTGAGTCTTCAACTCCTTCAATTCGGCGGGTGCCATACGGTAAGAAACAATAGAAATGGGCGCAGTGCCTGGCACAAGGTCTATCGCGAATTCAAAGTCGCGGATAGGCGGCAAACCCGGTAAGTCCTCCGGAAATACATCTGAATACTCACAAACGGTAGGAGGGAACTCATCGCGAGTCATCTCAACATCCTCAGCTAACAAACTAGCCAACAAGCCAAAAGGACTCCTCCTTTCGCACAAACTACGCAAGGATGATGTCGGAAGGTCCAAACGGTCTCCCATAAAATGAATACGATCTCCAGTAGGAGCTAAGAGCGTGACTCTCCTCTTGAAGCAATCAATGACAGCATTAAAAGTGCAAAGCAAGTCCATTCCCAAAATGATGTCAAAACAAGGCATGTTCAACACTATTAGGTCCACAACTAAATGGTGATCGTCAATCACTAGCTCACAACTGCGACAAACCCTATCCAAGGGTACAACGCCTCCAATCGGAGTATCGACAAGTAATGGAGATTATAAACGCTCAACCCCCAAACCCAACGTTAATGCAAATGATGATGAGATGAATGAATGAGTGGCTCCGGTGTCTATTAAGACTGAAGCCCAACAATTGAATACTAAAAATGTACCTCGGATCACGGAAGGTTCACCTTGCTCTTGTGGAGTAGTAACGGGGAGTACATAAGCACGACCTTGGGCTCCCTGACCCTGCTGTCCTCCTCCACGATTTCCTTGGTTCTGGTGTTGTCCTTTAGGTGCATTGGGCCCAACACTATTAGCTGACGGAGCTGGAAGTGGCAAGAAAGGAGGTCTAAAGCCCACTTGAGGCGGTCCAGAAGAAGGTAGCAGGGGTGGTGTCTGTCCTGCTGAAGAAGCTTGGTTCTGACGCGATGGGCAGTCACGTTGAATGTGTCCTGGATGACCACATTTAAAACAAAGTCTAGGCCCTTGGTGAGATCCACCTCGGTTAGGACCGAAACGGCGAGAACCGTTTGAGTGGGAGTATGAAAAGGATTGTTGATGTTGTTGTGGCTGAATCTGGGTTATAGTTGACGAGGTATCGGTCCTTTGCTTCTTTGGTTGATTATGAGAGGATCCCGTAGGATGATTCTTTGGCGGAGGATTCGCCTCACGAGATTTCTTCAAATGTAAATCCTTGTTCTCGATGGACAAGGAGGCGGCCAAGATGTTAGCATACCCTTTCAAGCAGAGAGGTGCCAGTTTGGTCTGAATACCGGCCCTCAAACCTTCTTCGAATCTTGTACCTTTGAAGTTGTCGTCGGTGAGTTGGGCGGAGGCAAAACGTGCCAATCTCGTGAACTTTGCTTCGTACTCTGTGACGGTCATATCTTCTTGCTTGAGGTTGAAGAAGTCGGATCGCATTGCATTCTGGACACACTCCGGGAAGTACTTCTCTAAGTAGAGACATTCGAATTCTTTCTAAGTCATCGTCGCAAGAGGGTGAACTTTCATAGTGCAGTTCCACCAATTAAGAGCCTCATTGGTGAACTGGAAGGAAGCAGCGTTGATACGGGAGGAATCATCAGTCATGCAGATGTATGTGAATATGCGGTTGATCCTTTGGAGCCAATCCTCAGCTACCAAGGGACTGGCGTCTCCCGAAAAGCTCGGAGGACTACGCTTCTCGAACTCTCTCATCAAGATTCGACTATCCGATAGATGTGAATCTTGTACTCCTTCTCTTCTTGGAGGAGCAGGCGGAGGGGGTGGCAGAATCTCATCGCGCACGGCCCTCACAACATCTCTCATAGCATCGGCCATTGCTTGATAGACTTGATGTCCTCCGGGGACCTCGTTATGATTCGCAGACGACGAGGATGAAACTCTCGCTGCCTGGCCTCGGTCCCCTTCGCCCCCTACCCCGTGATTGCACGGAAGGAGACTCGGCCATGTCATCGTCTCCTTGGCCTCCAACTCGGCCACCGCGGCCTCTAGCACGACCAACACACCCTCTAACTCTTGGCGGCATAGCTAAAAAACATATAAGTAAAGTTCAATAACCATAAACTAGCATATAAGTCACATAAGTGCTAGAAATTTAGACATGTGACCATAAAAGCAGGTAGGGATGTTATCATGTAATCTCGTAGACAATTAAGCATGCTATCATGATCAACTCATCATTAAAATGAAATAAAACGATTCGCTTAACTAAGCATGGTTGATATTATAAACAGAGTGCAACGGTCGCACACGGACCCAAAGAACTCCCAGAGTACCAAGGTATTCGAACCCGGTAAGCTCTGATACCATTCTGTAACGCCCCGAAAACCAAGCCACGTGGGCGAGGTCAGCGAGTCAAACAATACAACGTAAAGCACGGAATAGTCCAACGTGGACCAATCCACAAGGCGGAAGCATAGGGGAATCCTACGTGGATTCCAAAGAAAAGTCAATAAATCAAGGGTTGACCCACGTGGACCAAATGGGTCAAATAGGGTCCACCAACATAATTTGGTTTTGAAAGGAATTTGTAAAGAAGTATAAATAAACTCCAAAGGTTTAAAAGTAACAAGTAATAAAGTTTGCTTTGAAAGTTTAAAACGTTAGGGGCTTTGGAATGGTTACGGCCAAACGGCCCTTAAAAATCAAAAGTAGTTATTTTCCCCTAAAAGGGTAGCCATAGGTTAAGTATAAACCAAATTAGAATTTAAAAGTTTTTAAGTTTTGTTCAACATTTTAAAGTTGGACAGAGGGCCTTTCAACCGGTTTAAAAGCATAAATAGATCATAGGGGATTCGAAGATCCCGGATACATAACCACAAATATTAACAACGAGCATATTACAACTTGACGGTGAGTTCAAATACATGGACTCTAACAACATTACCAAAAGTGTAAAGGGCTAACATGTGCCCAAGCTAGGTCATAGCTTACAAATTAACATAGATGAAAGAATTAAGACCAGAGTACTTGTAAGTTCCATAATTCGAATCTAACATTTACAAATTCAAATTACAACTATTACAAGTCTTAACAAATGGACTACGTCATGTAAGTTCCAAAAGAATAAGGTTTCTCGCGGGAAGCTTTCAAAAATATGAGGCTAGGGCATCGGGCTATTCATGAGCCTTGCCCCTATCAAGATCACCTGAAAAGGGGTTTTATAAATTCATTAAGCACGACGGCTCAGTAGATAGCATTGAAGATATGTACTACTACTTCTAAAATCATGCTAAGACATGCGGTGCAATGATTTTCCGCCGTGGCAATGCAAATAGCCGTAAGGCCGAACCGTGCAACTTCCCCATAACCACTCACTCTCAACACCGGATGTGAGCCACTCCAACGTGAGTGTAGCATACAAGATCTCCGGTAGCTAACCGAATATGACCTTGCATTTTCGAATGTTTTAAGGATCACAAACAACCTTCCTTACCTCACACCCGCTTCCGAAATTTCATTAAATTACAACCCCAAACGGGGATTCAAAGGTCATTCCCCAATTGGGGGAATTTTATCAAATTCATACTCCCAAGCCAATGCTATGAATGCTAAGCCGACTTGGCGACTATGAAATGTGACGACAATGCTTATGCTACTACAATGTCATTCCTATGATTTCAAAGTTAAGAAATTTCACATAGTAGTTCATGATATCAAGACTAAATAATTAGGAGGGAAATCCTATAGAGCATAATCAACAACTTAGACAAATAGGCAATTTGTAATGTCTTTAATCTAGTTGAAACATAGTAACCTTATGACATTTAGATTTCACATAATTTCAACTAAACACTTAAGAGCATATAAGCACATAGACAAATATGTAGGAAATTATAAGCAAGATTAACATGTATTAGGTCTAATCCTACACATAGCAAACCATGAGATTAGATATAGGAGTGCACTTAGTCAATGAAATCTACCTCTTGTGTTCTTTGTTCAAGAACACAGCAAAATGGAAGCCAAAGAGGAAAAAGAGGAGATGGATGAAAAGCCCTTGAGCAGGTGAACAACTAAGCCTCTAATAGTCTTGGCCCAAATATTGCTTGAACATCTCCAAATGAAACTTAGAAGGAGAAGCTCTAATGGAGGATTTTTGAATCTCCAAATTTTGAGAGAGAAGAAGAGATGTAGAGAGGTATAAAGTTGTATACCCAAAATGAAAGAAAAATAAAAAGATAAGGATAGAGGGGAGAGTTGGCTTGGCCGGCCATATAAGGGGGGAAGGGGTATGGGTGTTGTCTCCCCAAAAGTGGGGATTTGATGGAGGTGGTATGGGGTAGGTTAGGGTAGTTGAGGAGGGGTGGATATTGTGCATCACATACACACACACACAAGCATATATTCACACGTGTACCCACATGTAACCAAAAAGTGCTATTAACATGTATCAAATTGATATACACTGTCCCAATTCAAGACCCACATTGGTCCAAAATTACCGAATTACCCTTTAAAAGAAATTATGGGTTTCTACAGTTCTTTCGTCCAATTCAATCTTGTTGTGGGGTGTTCTTTGGGGAACATGATAGTGATATCATTCGTTCGCGCAAGAGAGTAGGGTTTCCACAGAGAAGACAATGGTAAATTATGCTAATTGCCAATATGCCAATAAGAATATATATATATATATATATGTCAATGTGGTAGATTGACATTAGATTCATCTTCCCACCCCGGGGAAGCAGCATACTTGAGGGATATGTTGCCTGTGGTGGGAACCTGGCGGTTTAAATCTCTGGGGTGTCTCTTGTGGTCGTGATGGTGACACCATCCATTCAAGCTAGACAAAAGGGGTTCTACATAGAAGCAAGAATAAATTATGCTTTCACCAAGTTGACATTTAGGACATATATATCAATGGGGTCAGACTACAATACACCCCCTTAGAAAAGGGGTGGATGTCAACCCCTCATAACTTGAACCACATTTCTCATCATAATAGAGCCACATTTCTCATAACTGAGCCACATTTCTCATAACTAATTTTAACATTTTTTTAATGATTTTGGTGATGTGGCTGATTGTGAACCACAAGTAGTGGGGTTGACATCAACCCCTTTTTTAGGGGATGTATGCTAGATTTTCCCATATAAATGAAAAGATTTAGCGAATCGAAGGATCTTTGACAGAAAGCAGAATATTGATTAGCATAATAAGAAATAAAAAAAATAAATGAAAAAAAATTCAATAAAAGGCAGATTTTCTCTGTACTAATATTATGGTCAAGAAGACTTATCCTTGCAAAATGAGATTAGATGAGAGATTGCTACTCCAATTCCTCCTATTACCATGTTCTATTAAATTTAAGATTCATAGCCTTCCAATATAGCTATTAGCTTATTATTGTTGGCACCAGATTAAACTTCCTCGAATGTGGCTAAATCCCCTCATGTTATTTTGGTTTCCCTCTTTGTCCTTCCACTAACTGTTTTACACCCTAAAATCTACAAAGCACCGACACTTCAAATAGAGTGCCGTATTTGTATCTGACACACCTCCGACACCGACACGCCTCCGACACGTGTCGGACACACCAAAAACATGTTTGAATTTTTTCTATTTATTTTAGAAATCCGACACACCATCGACAAGGCTCCGACACTCTCCCGACACAAATTGGTTTTTTTTAATTTTTTATTCTTTAAGAGAAGTCTTGAATTTTGGGGCGAAAGCGCTAATTTGTTCAAATAAGTTTACAGAGAGTGGTTTATATTGAAAAGTTAAAAACATTTTATGATAAATAGAAGGAATACTAGAAAGTTGAACGACTTAGACTAAGTCGTGGTAGTATTGTTATGATATTTTTATGTTGTATTGTTGTTTCGAGGTAATTTACTTAACATCTTAGTTCTTAGTTATTTTAAGAACATCGTTATTCTTATGCTACATGGTTACATATACATATATATGATTAATATTTTTTTGTGTCGTCGTTGTATCATGTCACGTTTTATTTTGTTTTTTTTTTTTTTTAAGGATTTGCCGTGTCGCCGTTTCATGTCGTGTCAGTGTCACCATATTCATTCTTAGCCTAAACTATCCAGAATGTAGAATCCACTCAAGTGAAAACAAGTCTAACATGACTGACATATTTCTGGCGTGGGTTTTGGTCACATGCAACATTGTCCAGTGCAGCTTCAAGAAGTTTTAGATGGTAGGTTGTTTTTGGGTGGTTACTCGTGACACTCGGCATTCTTAAAAACAAAAAACTGAAAGAACATGTGGATCAAAATATGGGAATGGAGAAAAGTAATAGTGGTTTCTTCCTGCAAATATGATAGTGAGAGTAATGGATGAAATCTATGTAGCAAGGACACTACACAATGGGTGACTTAGGGCACAACAGTCCCTGCCATTATAAAAAAGAAAATGAAAGCTGACTTTTACAACCAGACCCAATGACCGGATCTCAGCACGTGACAAAAGCCGATCTAAAACTATTAGGCTAGGCAATATAAATTTCCTCGATCTCACGAAGACAACCGGCGACAGAGCACAATTTCTCAGTCAGGGGTTTCTTAACCTCGCCTAGGCAAAAGGTTGGCTAGGGTTTTCTTCATGATGACAATCGACTATGGAACACTATTTCTCAACCTCACGGAGATGATTGGCGATGGAACAAGATTCTCCCGACTCTAATCAATGAGTCGATAATAGAAGACGAAAAGAATTCACAAGGGCACTTGCCCTGATACCAAGTAAAGAAAAGAGATTTGGGAATAATTGAGCATAACATCCCTTGGGAACTGCTCTCATGTACTTACTATGAAACAGAGATACCTTGCTTGACATAATACGTGCATTTTACATATACACTTTCCAACAGTGCACATGATTAAAGAAAAAACTTCCTCTAATGAGAACAATCAGAATGATTAAGGTCCAGAAATCGTGCAGCAATTAGTCAGGTTAACAACTTGACATCATTGTACTCTCAGTGGGCCCAAAAAAAAAAAATCTAAAACTTGTATAATTTTGTTCATGTCTGAGAACTTACTCAGAAGGATATCCCATTCCACTACAAAAGTTTAGTTTATGGT